>JARWLC010000010.1:2400000-3000000 GCA_033318265.1 Phyllotis vaccarum
GACAATTATTTAAAATGAAACAACACAACCTCCCACAATAACTAGCACTGATAAATGACCAAGGAACCAAATTCTACCCACTCCATTTCTTGGGAATGTGTACATCTGTTCTCCAGATTGTCCCTGTTGTCTTTGGATTAAGGCATCTTTAGGGGTCTCTGAAAAAATTGAGATAATGGCCACGTTCTGTGAAGAAGATCAGTAACATTTGTTGATATATACCTATTGAGATTCAGGAGGTCTTTTCCAATCAGTTCTGATCGATATCAACCCTGAAGAAGCCCACAGTCTTCTGTAACATTAAAAGCAAAACCTTCTCCCCAAAGTAATGAGTTGTTTTTTTTTTTTTTAGTTTTGTTTTAAAGTTAAGACATTCTTAAAATATCTAGACTGATTTACTTTATCTGTGCCTCTTTCAATCCAGTGCCTCTCTGTTGCACAAATAAATGAGACTCAGGGATAGACCTCTGAAGAAGTTAGAGATATTAGAAAGAATAAACACCACAGTCAGATCTTACCCAGGTGTCTTCCTGCTTCCTCAGCATTGCTTCCCCTGGCTTGGCTTCCCTTAGCTCTATGCCTGCCTTAAACTTAAATACTCTCTTGGTAAATTAAGGCGTGGCCCCATCACTGCCTGCTTGGGAGCCTGGAATTCCTTCTATAATCTAAAGTGACCTCAACATAGCTAGGATTAAGAGCATAGGTCACCAGTTCCTGGATACTCCCTGTGCTGGGATTAAAGGTTTGAATTACCACTCTGATTCTCCTAGACTGATTGTGGTTAGAGCTCTGGAACTTCTGGAGCTTTTATTAACTCCCCACATAGACTGTGGTTAGATTCCCTCTAATATCTCTGAAACTTATGAAGCTTTTATTGATTCCTCACATATCCCCTTTTGCGTCAAATTTTAAAAAGAGGGTGATAGTTAAAATAAGAAAAACAATATACAATAGGTACAATAATTATGTACAATATTTACAACCAATAAATGAGTAATGTCCCATCCATTAACAATTGACAATTCAAATAAAATATTTCATTAATTATCTTATTTTGATGAGTCCAAAGGATTATACCTAGTTCATTTCCTTTCTAACTAAAAACTATTATTTTGATGTCTCTTAAACTTATAAACTTTAACTTCACGTTTTTTTTTCTAAAACTGTCATTAGAAAACTGTAACTATAACTATTTCATCTTCAACTACCTCAGAGACCTAAGAAGGAAATAATATTTACCCAAATAACCAGGAAGTGCAAGCAACTTCCAAAAACTAGAAATGACAGAGATGACACCTATCTGCCTGGACAGTCACCCAAAGTTCCTTTATAAAGTTGGGGCATCCATCTTCAGCCTACAGGCCCAGAGTCTCTTTTCATCTCAGTGAAGCAGAAAATCTGCTCTGTCCATTCATCAGTCACTTCTCCTCAAGACATGAAGATTAAAGTCTCTTGTCAAAGTTCTTTTCAATTTTCCCTTGCGGTACTTGCTGGTTATTGGTCTCTTGTCAGTATTTAGCTTTAGATGAAGTTTACCACCACTTTTGACTGCATTCCCAAGCAACCAAACTCTGGGAAGATCCAGGACTAGAGCGCCAGAGGCCACTACCAGCCTCACACCATCCATGGGCCATCTCTGACAGTTTTCTCTGAAAAGCAGGAACATTAAGGACCATCTCAGCTTGTTCTGTCAAAGTTCAAAGATAACTTTCTGAGGGAACTTGCATGTCCAGTTCAAATAGCATACTGTCAAGCAGTCAATACAGGAACAGTTTCTTGTCCAATGGCTAACCACTGCCACAAGGAAAGCAGACACCATATGGAGTTTATTCAATGCCCTTTTTTCTCTTTAAGTAGATTGGAGCTGCCAGAAGCAGATCTGTTTCACTGTCCAGAAAAGTCTTTAAGTTCTATAAAATATCTTTAATGCCATATTCTATGGGTCTCTGAAGTGTTTGAACAAGACCTGTTTATCTAAAATATATTTGTTTGATATTGAAAACATATCTAACATGACTGTGTCTGAATGTAATGTGTAACTACTAACTGGCATTACTTTATATTCTAATTAATTGGAAATAAAAACTTTCATGAACTATCAACTTGTATTACAATGTTAGATAAACTGATTAAGTATACTACCTCAAACAAGCATAGAAATATTTGCACAATGACACAAATAATCTCAATATACACAATTTGTATACAATATACAGAAAACCAATGTAATGTAAAATATTTAAAGCTAATAAATTCTTTTAAAAGATTCCATAATCTATCCTTATATCCCATATATCTGTATCCCCTTTTTCTTTCTATATTTTTTAAACACAATTCTTGAATCTAATCATTCTTGTTTAACTTTTTTCGAACCATAACAATGCACAATCATTAACCAATTAACCTAAACAATGACTATCATCCATAACCCATTGAACAAACAAAACCAACCCACCCAACCACTTGGGAGTGTGGGTGCTGTGTTCTTAAATTTACTTCCGGCTGACTGGGGGCAACAGCATCTTTTGGGGATCCTGAAAAGAAAAGTTTTGTTAAATGTCAAGTCCTGAAATAAGTAGCTGTGTCATTTGTTGTCTAGTCTCTGCAGAACTGGAAAGTGCATGGCTTGTCTCAAGTCCTGGCTATAGTATTCTGTCAAGCTGGTTCATCTCAGTGGGCTGCCTCAAAATTGTCATGAGCAGTTTGTAGTCAAAATCTGATCTTTGATTGGTGTTTGCCAGCCTAGTGGCTTTGTCAGAGTTCAAGTGAAACCATCGTTGTGGGGCCCCATCTTCCTTTTGGATACTTCAAGTTTGCAATTAGGCCTTGTCCTGGATCACTGCAGAAAACTGAGAAGATACTACAAACCAACACAATGTACAGGAAGCTAAACATATAACAATTTATTGAGCATAGGATTAGTAACAATAGAACAGTCTCTTATTTTTTCTTATTCTTCTGTCCCATATCAGGTGGCTCTTCTATTATGATACAGAGATTTTTTTTTAATTTTCCTTTAACAAGTATGTTTGAGTTTAGAGAAGGAGAGAGCCACACTCCAACTCTAAAGCAAGCTTTAAATTATAATCAAACATGGACTTCAACTTAAAAAAATTGTAGAGGCTTAGCAATGAAATTTTACTCTATGAAGTATACTGGTATCAATAGTTACCATATTCTTTTGCTTACAAATGTTCCTGGATAGCCTCCCCTTTGCTTTAGATGTATGTATGTACAAGGCCTTCTAACTTCTTGAAGATGGGTATTTCCAATTTTCTTTAAAGACAAAAACAGAAACATTCCCGACCCTTTGTTTTTTCTTTAAAAATGAAAGAATTGTAATATGGGTGGATGAGCTATCAATTCTTATTATCGTGAAATTTCCCTGGTTCAAATCGAGTCTTTATTACTTTTGATGGTATCCATAACTTTTCTTCACCTGTGGAAACAAAAGCAAAACCCCTTCCCCAACATAGCACACACCCTGGCTTCCGTTCAGAGATCAGTGCATCGTTGAAGTAAACAGGCTGATTTAGTTCAGCTTTTTTTCTATAGTCCAACGCCTTTCAGCAGCTGTTGTTCCTTTCTCATTAGCAAGAGAAAATTCAAAGTTAATAAAGCATTATGTAGTCTAAATCTGAGCAACTTTCTTATTCCTTTCTGTTTATTTAGCATATCCTTTAGAGTTCGATTTGATCTCTCTATGACTGCTTTCCTTGTAGGATTGTGTGGTATTCCTGTAATGTGCTTTATATTATAATAAGCAAAAAATTGTTTCATTTTACTAGAGACATATGCTGGAGCATTGTCAGTCTTTATTTGTACAGGTATTCCATGATGACCATAACTTCTAGCAAATGAGTGATTACATAATCAGCCTTTTCTGAACTCAAAGCAGTTGCCCATTAAAATCCTGAAAAAAACGTACCTATTGTGTGATGGACATATCTTAATTTCCCAAATTCTGTAAAATGAAATGCATCCATCTGCCAGATTTCGTTTCTATGTATACCTTTAGGATTACTTCCTGCTGGCAATGGAGTTTGGTTATAGAAAGAACAGGTAGGACACCTTTTTACAATTTTTTTGGCTTGTTGCCAAGTGATAGAGAAATCTTTTCTTAATCCTTTGCAATTGATGTGATGCTTTTTATGAAATTCTGAGGCCTCTAGTACATTTTCTGTTAATAATTTGTCAATTTCATCATTACCTTGTGCTAAAGGACCTGGCAGACCTGTATGGAATCGAATGTGTGTTATATAGAAGGGATGATTTCTAGTCCTGATTATTTCTTGTAACTGAATAAATAATGAAGTTAATTCTGATTCATCATTAATAAAATCAGCTGTTTCAATGTGTAGAACAATTCTTTCTGCATACTGAGAGTCAGTGGCTATGTTAAGAGGTTCAGTAAAGTCCATTAATACCATCACAATAGCATATAGTTCTAAAATTTGAACAGAATTATAAAGGCTTTGAGACACTTATATGTTCTGATTTGTAACCTGCCTTTCCTGATTTGTTTGCATCAGTATAAAATGTAGGGGCTCCAGAAATTGGTTTATCTCGTACAGTACAAGGGAGAATCCAATTAGTTTTCTTTAGAAATTCAATTCTTTCACTTTGAGGATATTTGTTGTTAATATCTCCCAAAAAATTACTGCAGGCTTTTTGCCAAGGTTCACTTTATACCCATGATTGTTCAATTTCTTCATTAGTTAAAGGTACAACAATTTCTGCTGGGTCCTTTCCTGTCAATTGACGAAGTCTTAATTTTCCTTTAAAAATAAGTTCAGAAATCTTTTCCACATATGTCTTTAACTTCTTACTGAGTTTATGTGGAAGAAATAGCCATTCCAATATAACATTTTTCCTTTGCATTAAAATTCCTGTAGGAGAAAGCTTAAAGGGCAAGATAACTAGAATGCAATTAAGGCCTGGATCCACACAATCCACATGTGCCTCTTGTAATTTTTTTTCCACCAAAGCCAATTTTTTCTCAGCTTCAGGTGACAATTCTCTCGGACTATTTAAGTCCTTGTCACCATTTAAGGTTTTGAACAGATTATCTAGTTCATCATTTTTAATTCCAATAGTGGGTCACAAGTTGGCAATGTCTCCTAGTAGTCTTTGAGAATCATTAAGTGTCTTTAACCTATCTATCCTGATCTGTACCTTTTGGGGTCTAATTTTTGTTCGCCTATTTTATATCCTAATAATTAGTGGAATCCCCTCTTTGTATTTTTGTGGGGCAATCTGTAATTCCCAAGCAGGCAAAATTCTTTTCACTTCCTCAAAAATTTTTTCTAAGGTATCAATATTTGAATCAGCCAACAAGATGTCATCCATGTAATGATAAATTATAGATTGTGGGAATTTCTTGCGTATTTGTTCTATTGGCTTTTATACAAAATACTGGCACAGAGTAGGACTATTAAGCATTCCTTGGGGGAGGACCCTCCACTGGAATCTCTTTACAGGCTGAGAATTATTATAAGTGGGCACTATAAAGGCAAATTTTTCTTTGTCTTGTTCTTGTAAAGGTATTGTAAAAAAAAAAACAGTCTTTTAAATCAATAACTATAATAGGCCATTCTTTAGGTAACAGAGAAGGCAAAGGAATCCCATATTGTAGAGAACCCATTGGCTGGATCACCTTGTTTATTGCCCTGAGGTCTGTTACCATTCTATACTTTCCAGATTTCTTCTTAATAACAAATACAGGAGAATTCCGAGGGTTGGTTGATTCTTCTATATGCTGAGAATTTAACTGCTCCTGTACCAGCTGCTCTAAGGCCTGCAATTTTTCCTTTGTTAGAGGCCATTGATGAACCCATATAGGCTTCTCTGTTATCCATTTTAGAGGTAGTTCTATGGGTGTTTCGAAAGATCAGCAGCTGTTCTGCTTTGTTTCTCTATAAACTTAATGATCTGTGACTGTTTCTCATAATAGCTTCTAATATCTCTTCTGGAACCATATGCTACTTTATGACTTATTTCTGTATTTGGAGGAATATTAATCTGTGTGTTCCACTGTTGTAGAAAGTCTCACCCCCATAAATTTATAGAAATATCAGCCACATATGGCTTTAATATTCCTCTCTGTCCTTCATGCACTCAAGCCATCTTGCACTCTGTTTTACCTGGGATATGGACCCAATACCCAAAAACTAAGCATTTACCTCCTGAAGGGGCCAACTTGGATGCCATGACTCTGGAGAAATTATGGATACATCTGCACCCTTGTCAAATAAGCCTTCAATAATAACATCATTTATTTGTACTTTTTATTTTGGCCTTTGTTCATTGATAGAATTTTACCAAAATATTTGCTTTATAATTTTTCCTGAATTTGTTTTCTTTTCTGTAAATTTTTTATCATTCCATGTAGTGTCTTTTTAAAATAGGTTTTAACATTTTTAATTTTTCTGGGAAGATGTTTCCTCCATAGTGGCAGGGTAAGACTGGATTGGATTTGGTATGGGGGCTTTGAAAGCACCTTGGGAGCATACCCCGAGGGCAGAAAGTTACCTGACATGGGGGTTTTTGAAAGCCCCCTTGGGGCATTTCCCAATGGCAGAAAGTTACCTTGTCTGTCCCTTGTTGATCTGCATCCAATAGTCCAATGTCTTCCTTTTCCATACCTTCTGCATATTCCAGAAGGGAGGGGCGTTCTCTTGGGATTATTCCTACCAAAAGCATTGTTTCTGGAAAAGCCTTGCTTACAATCTCTTTTTATGTGACCTTCCCTTTCACAAGTATAACATTTGACATTTTGATTTTTTCTTATGCTTCTTGAAATAAGTTCTCTTACCCAGTTATCATCACTCTCATAAGACTCCATATTAATTGTCTCATGAATTCAATTCTCCAAAGGTGCTGACCTTACTTTTAAAGGTCTAAGTATTTTTCTACATTGTGTATTGGCATTATCAAAAGCCAGTGATTCAATTAGTATTCACTGGCTTCTGAGTCCAGTACCATTCTGTTTACTGCTGCAGTTAATCTGTGCAAAAAGTCTGTAAAAGTTTCTTTGGGACTTTGAATTACTTTTGCAAATGCTTCACTTTTTTCCCTATCTCTTCAATCCAGTCCCAGGCATTTAAAGCTGTCATGCAACATAAATCCAGAATATGCTCACTGTATAATGACTGCCTGACAATATCAGCAAAGTCTCCCTCTTCAAGAAGTTGGTCTTGGGAGACTTCTATGCCTCTGGCCCTGTTTCTTTGCTCTATTGTTTTAGCCTCCTCCCTCCACCATTACTTCCATTGCATGAGTGGCTCTGCCTCTAGCACAGCTGTAACCATATCCAACCAATCGTTAGGGGTGACCTGGTTACAGCATGACCAGGAGTTCAGCATATGTATAACAAATGGTGAATGCAGCCCATGTGATACAATTGCTTCCTTTACTCTCTGTAATTCTAACATTTGTACTGGAGTCCAGCTAGCTTCTCTTTCATATATATCATCCTTCATTTTTTAAAAGGTTACTAGGTATATTAATGTTGCCTGTTTTTGTCAAATTTTAGATGACCTTGCTGAAATTGGTACTTGATATTTCTCTGTTTGAATTTGAGCATCTTTGCATTCTTTCTCAACAGGCTTTTTAAAGACCTTTTTCTTCTTCGGACTTGTATTAGTTGACTTTTTATATGATATCAAACAAAAAAATATTCATAGTAAATAGTATGATAAAAATTATGATATTTCCATCTACCTTATCTATGTTTTCCTTCACTAGTTTTAATATCAAATTGTCTAATGAGAGGTTACAGTATGACCAATCACCCTCCATTGCTTTAAACAAAGTCCCTCTTTTAAAAAAAAATTGATTTACTTACTGGTTCTTGCCTGTTGATGATTCAATTGACTGTGAAGTGGGGCAGCTACCTAGTGTTATAGCAAACCAAGGAGGGATCCAAAAAGGAAAAAGAAACAACCTACCAGAAGAAAAGGGCCACTGTCTGAAAGACTTACCCAGATGAGAGTGAAACAGAAACACGTATGGCCGGTCTGCCTAAGGCCAGAAGCTAGCCTGGAACAGAAAGCCTAGCCGCTAGTAATTACTCCTCTGGCCATGTGTTGTTCTGGCCGGCAAGTGTGGGTTTTTTGGGTAGGGAGCAGAGGAATTTGTGCCCCAAAGTTGGACGCCAATTGTTGCATGAATAAATGAGACTACGGATAGATCTCTGAAGAAGTCGGAGATATTAGAGAGAATAAACACCACAGTCACATCTTACCCAACTGTCTTCCAGCTTCCTCAGCCTCACTTTCCTTGGCTTGGTTTCCCTCAACTCTATGCCTGCCTTCAGCTTAAATACTCTCTTAGCAAATTAAGGTGTGGCCCCACCACACCTGCTTGGGAGCCTGGAATTCCTTCTATAATCTAAGGTGACCTTGACTCAGTTAGGATTAAGGGCATAGGTCACCACTCCCAGGATATTCCCTGTGCTGGGATTAAAGGTGTGAATCACAACTCTCTGATTCTCCTAGACTGACTGTGGTTAGAGCTCTGGAACTTCTGGAGCTTTTATTAACTCCCCACATAGACTGTGGGTAGATTCCCTCTGATATTCTCAAAACTTCTGAAGGTTTTATTGAATCCCCATATAGGACCTTTTTGAGGCTTTGGCAGCTAGATCTACCCACTTTTGGGGTTGTGAAAACCACACCTAAAGCTGGAGGCCTGATTGGAAGTGTGTGACCAAGAACTCATTCAAACTCCCAACTCTTTCATTCTAGTACCTCACACTGGGGAAAGCATTTTTACTTACTTAGTTTGTTTGTTTGTTTGTTTGTTTGTTTGTTTGTTTGTTTGTAGACAGAGCTTTACTTACAAGGCACCAGTCCAAGTTTAATATTTATTTAAATATAAATCAACACTCATGATACAGGTAACAGCTTATAGAGGCACCTGAACAGGGACTGGAGTATCCAAGTGATGGACAATGGATCCCAAACTGGTCTCTCCAACATCCAGGAACCAGGAACAACAATCTCCCAGGGTCCTAGAATCCCCTTATCAATGTGGTTGGCCACACCCCCTCGAGGAGCCTGGGACCCTGGATAAGCATCTTTGGACCTTATCAGCTGACACCTGAATCCCACCACATCTCCCCCTTTTGTCTAACTAAGAAGGTTCTAAACTAAGACTATATACAATAGGAATTATTATGAGGTAGTATCTAGAGGAGGATAAGGTAAAAATTACAACCAAAACCTAACACCTATAAAGTACATCATATATTTTTAGAATATTGGTAGATGGTAGGGTTAAGAGGTCTGGCACGGCAGGATCTGGGCCTCTGGCCACCCGGGACCAAGAAACCTCACTGCAACAGATGGTGTACAATGTGAGTCGATTATCCACTTAAAGCCTGAGAAAGATTGGAAAGGGTTCTAGATCACAGAAACTGAGCCAAGGCAGCTTCCAAATTGTGTATACAAAACACGTCATTGTACAAAGAAAGCATTGCATCTGGGTCACATTTAAAATGGCACTGGCGGACTGGCGGCAGACAGTGTAAGCTGCAATCAGGCCAGTTCCTGAAATCTCACAGAAGACTCAGTAGCATGTGATTGATTTTAGGTTTCTATTTATTTTGAACAAAAAGGAATTTTCTTAGTAGCAGCATTTTCTCCGGTGTGCTCTGTTTGCTGGCCACGAACAGAGACATGGTCCCTTTAAGAGAACTTACTGATTCAGCTGTATCTTCAAAAACTATGTGGCAAGAGAGTGAGAATGTTTTGTAAAGCTCTTCTAATTAGAAAATGATTAAGGATTCACAATGAAACAGATTCATATTTTTTTAAAAAATAACCTGTAAATGGGTTACAATGTATATAAAAGGTACATACGCTTCAGAGAGAAAAATGAAAAGGTAGAGAAAGTCTAACAAGAGAAATAAAGTAATAAAAATATAATAAGCCACATAAAGATAAAAAATAGACACAAAATCTGGCTTTTGGTTGTTACTGTGTTTTCTTCTAATTTTTTAACTGTTAATGAGCTAACTGCACAAAGACAATGGATTACAAATGCAAAGGCTACTAAGTTAAACAAGAATATGTATTTTAAAGACATTTTGATTTTGAAATTTGTGTCTAAGGATTTATTGCTTCGGAAGAGTTCTGCTTTTGTTTCCACAGAAGATGAGAACCTGTGGATTATTTCCAGGCAAATATGGTTTCATCAACCAAGACCCCCTGAAAAAGAACCTCTGATGAGAAGAGATGGCCATATCAGCTTCATAGCTGCAGATTATGATCCAGTCTCAAGAAGCTGTGGGATTTTCAACACCCCTTAGTCAGCAGGAAGTAGTAATGGAAAACAATGCCCAAATTCCCCAAATATTGTTTCTAGATGTTTGTTTTCATTATAAATGGTTGATTGTCATAGTTAATTTCTTTCTAAGAAGAAAAAGGGGATATGGTATATGAATGATTTTTTAAAAGTTAGATTATTGAATTTACTTAGATCAGGAAATCAGCTGTTAATCTCAAAATGTTTTACATTGTATAGATTTTGATTTATTGATACAAATTTAATGTCAATTCTCTTATGCTGTATGTATTTTTCTACTAGTGTTTAAGATGTGATGTTTATGGAACTGATTTAAAATTGTAATGTATAATTAAGAAATACATGTTAGTTAGATTTTTAGGTATACAAAGTTATAATTCAATTAGATAGGTAATTTTCAAACACTTTTAAGACCTACAGAATATGGCATTTAAAATATTTTAAGAACTTAGACTTTTCTGGACAGTGAGAAATATTTGTTCCTGGCAGAACCAATCTTATTCAAGAGAAAAATGGGCATCAAAGAAATTCCATATAAAGTCTACTCTCTTTGTGGCAATGGTTAGCTACTGGACAAGAACCTGTTCTTACATTGACTGCTTGACAGTATACTGTTTAAACTGGACATACAGGTTCCACAGGAAGATAACCCCTAAACTTTAGCAGAACAAGCCAAGATGGACATTCAGGTTCCTGCTTTACAGAGAAAACTGTCAGACATTCTTCAGGACTCGAGGAGAATCAACTGATGAGCTATACCAGAATGGGCAGAGCAGATTTCCTGCTTCACTGAAATGAAAAGAGACTCTGGGCTTGTAGGCTGAAGGTAAATGTCCCAACTTTATAAAGGAACTTTGGGTGACTGTAACGGCAGATAGGTTTCATCTCTGTCCTTTCTAGATTTTAGAAGTCGCTTGCACTTCTGGTTTACTTGGATAAAATATGCTTCTGTGGTCTTTGATGTAGTTGAAGATTAGATATTTATAGGTACAGGTTTTCTTAGTCATTTGAAAGGTATATTGCATATGAAACTTTAGATTCATAAAGATAAGGTAGATGATAAGAGTATTTTCTTTAATTTTGCTAAGTACAAATAGACTAGATATTGTAACTGTAATTCTTGCTTGATAGCTATTTTGTTATATGTAATTTTGCTATGTTAAAATTGAAACTTTCCTTTTTGATTAGACAAATGGGGAAGTGATGTGAGAATGCCTTTCTGTATGCTGTGAATATCAATCTTTAAATGAAGGAGCTGTTTTGGCCTTGGCAGGCACCATAGAAAAAGTAGGAAGAGAAATCAGAGCATAGTTAGAAGTGGGACGGAGTCGGGCAGATCGAGCAAGCTGCCCAAGGAGCAACATGTAAGGAACACAGGGTGAGCCATGGGTCATGTGGCAGGAAAGATTAATAGAAATGGGTTGATTTAAGATGTAAGAGCTAGCTAGCAATGTTCCTCAGTCATAGGCCAAATAGCATGAAGTTAGTATAAGCATCTGAGTCATTTCTGGGGACCTGAGCAGCAGCGGCAGGTAGTTAAGAGGTCTGGCGCAGCATGGTCTGGGCCTCTGGCCGCCTGGGACCAAGAAACCCCATTGCAACATTTGTTTTTGTTTTGTTTTGTTTCTATGAGTTTTTCAAGGCTCCACTATCTGATAGAAGTGCTTGTAAAAATAAAAGCTATATTTTCTTAGTTTATTTTTTAACCTTTCTCAAGTACTACAAGGAAATATGAATTTATGCTGAGTGTTGAAATGTGATTGGTTTTCTTACTTGTTACTCTTTGTTCTTTGAGGTCCTACCACCCTGCCCCCCAATAATCACTCAAGACTTATTACTTACGATTTCCTGAGCTTATCTTGGTTTATTTCTAGCCAGCTTTTCTTAACTTAAATGTTCCACCTGCCTTTTACCTCTATTTCTGTCTATCTTTTCCTCTTAGTTTATGTCTGGCTGTGTGGGAGAATGGTCTATGGCATCTTCTTGCCCCCCTTTCTTATTTATTATCTCTTGCTTCCAACCCCACTTATCCCTCTGCTGCCTAGCTATTGGCCATTCAAGATTTTATTAGACCAATCAGATGTTATGCAGGGAAAGTAATATAGATGCACAGAGTTAAACAAATGCAACATAATAAATGTACCACATCTTTGTGTCATTAAACAAACATATCTCAGCATAAACAAATGTAGCACATCTTAAATTAATATGTCACAGCATATATATGTGTATATTATTTATTATATATGTGTGTGTGCATGTATGTGACAGCAATGAATGAAAAAGAGAGACATGAATTTGAAAGAGAGCATAGAGTGACATATGGGAGGGTTAAAAGGAGGGAAAAAAAGAATTTTTAAAAACAAAATACAGAGGCTTAAAATAAGCAGAAGAAATAATTTTGCACATGCTCACTGAAAAGCAAAACTTAATTCTGAATTATTAAATGACTCCTGCATGTTCTTTAAATTCTCTTTCTTGTCTGAATTTCAGAGAACTTACACAGTATTTATGACTCCTGCCCTTCTCACCCAGCCCAGCAATTCCTGGTCTTCCCTACTTTTTAAGAATAGGGCATATAGAAGCAGAAAAAGTAAAAGTATATTAACTGTTTTATTTTTGAAAGCTCAAAATTTTATTAACAGAAAAATGTTAAGACATTATGCAGATAGGGATTTTCTGGACACACTTCATTTAAAAATATATAATCGTGATGATGTAAAAGGAAGGCCAGTAACATTCACAACCACTGACTCAGAGAAAAGAAAAGCAAATATTAAAGGTAACACAGCTGATTGATTCTCACAAACAGCTGAAAACAGGTCAGGGAGAAGAAGAGGTGTTCCTGTTATTTTAAAAAGTATGATTGAACCACAACTTAGTAGAGGAAATTTTAGGAACGGTGAGGAATCTCTAGAATGGTAAGGTCCATAATGGTATAAGTTTTAAGCTGGATGATCATACTTAAATTCATGTATAAAAAGCAGAGAGAAATTTCAGAGAACAGGAATTTATATGAGGGTACAAGCAACCCATAAAACTCCACCCTTACATTTAAATATCTTAAAAATCTCATTTTATTTTTTATTACTAATTCTATTTTAAGATTTCCTTCCCTCACATAGTCTATTATTTTTAAGATTGCCTTTCTTCGCATAGTCTATTATTATATACTCTACCAAACTGCCCACCCATATTTCATAGACTCGTTATAGTAGTCTGAATGAGAATCATTCCTCATACACTCATGTATTTCAATAATTTGTCCCAATTTGTGCTGCTATTTGGGTAGACTATGAAACTTTTAGGAGATACATCACTGACTAACCAATATGTCTAACCTATAATCAGCAACTTTGTAAAGCAGTTGATACTTAGTGATAAATTGTAGACCTAGATATATATTTTTTGATAGACATTGAGCTAATTTACCTTAATTAGCCATTCTGTCCTGGTTCTAAACTGCTATATACCCGTGAGTACCAATTGTTTTGGTTGCTTGACCACACATTTTGTTATTGGAACTGTATGTATTGTATAAGCAAAGTCCTGGTATTCCTTAATCTCACCAATCTACATTTCTATGGGATCCAATGTATAAAATATATTTGAAGGATTAACTCAAGATTAGAATCACTATGATTTAAAGAAGGGTCTACATCTACTTAAGTCACAAACATGTCTATAATAGAAACAACAAAAGAATAATGGGAAAATGACTATGAAAATTGATACTAACATTACTAATAGTATTTTCAGGCAGTTCTTTTAATTATATACATCATGCCAATTTCAAGGTTTCCTTATATATTCAGTTCTATCCTTTGTTAAAGATTATAGTGATATTATTTGGTTTCTTTAATTTTTTTATATTTTTGTAAATGTGCATAATTTGTTAATATAAAATCCTCCCCTCAAATTCACTTTCCAAAACCCCTCAGAACCTATTTATTTTTCTCATTTCAATTTGATCACACTTTCTTAATATACTGAGTCTGCTTATTGCTGTATATAACACAGTGGCTTTAGAAGCGTATTCTTGAATGTGTATACCCATTCCATATTCCTGAAAAAAAGTTTCTCTATCTCTACTAGTAACTATCATTTATAAATTCTTCTCAGATATGGATCATACTTCACATGACCCTATTCAATCCATATTGAGATTTTAGGCTACTTGATATTATTCAGTTCTAATGCATGCACTCATATTCCCTTCTGGAAATATAAAACATAACTAGTAATGAATCTTCCAGGTCAGTACCAGCTAGATTTCTCTATATCCCATGCCTCATTAGGTGCTGTCTTCAGAGACAGGACCTTACCTTCAAGTTAAAGTACAATGGAAACAGTCTGCAATGTTAGAAGACTGCATGAGACCCTATTGACCAAAAACTCAAAATGAGATAGAACAATCCCATCACTGGGGTTTTTATTGAAGAACATATTTTGTATGGAGAAAGCATTGTTCCACTGATATAGGGTAACAACTTTTATATAGGCATGGCTCTTACAATAGCATATTATTGTGGCTTTTCAAGGATCATCATTGTTTATTATCTTTTCCTCTACTGTTTTTATTCATATCTTCCACTCCATTTAACATACTCTGTTCCACTGTATCCAAGTCTATCACCATATTACCTGTATTCCATGTCCCATCCCATGAAACCTTCATGGAACATTAATAATTTCTGGACTTTGATGGCTAATATAATTAAAATTACATATCTAAAGATTCAAGGTTAACATTTATATCTGAAAGAAAGTTATTCGTTTTCTATGTCTGAATTATATCACTCAGAGTTATGATATCAGTTCCACCCATTTTATTATTTCATTTTGAACACTTGAATGAATTATATTTCAATGTTTACATGAACATTTTCATTATCCGTTATTCATTTGGGCACCTAGGCTGTTTACATTTCTTGGCTATTGTGAATAAAGTAACAATGAACAATAATGAACAAGTGTCTCTGTAGTAAGATAGAAAGTCATTTGACAAAGCCTGGGATAAGTAGAAGAAATCCATATGTTAGGTTATAGAGGCTGCACCACTTTCTTCTTCCATCAACAGTTAATAAGTCCTAACTTTACACAAGCATTAGCGGTTACATTTTATCGATCATAGCTATTCTGAGTAGTGTAAGATGATATCCCAAAGTGTCATTTCACTACTGCTTAAAAGGTTTCAGCATTAAACAAACTCCAGGCATTTATTTGGCACCCATTTTATTTTTAATCATCCATATAGTTAATACTAAATCAATCTATGTCAAAATATTTGTAGTGTGAAGTAGCAAATGTTTCAGATTCTTGTTCTTTATCATTGTTTCTTTATTTTCTTTCGCCTCCTTTTATTAATAATATACTCTTTTCTAACACATTATCTGAATATACTCTCCCCTCACTCTACTCCTTCCAGTTCCTCCCCACTCCCTTTTCTGTCTCACGTTAGAAAAGAACAAGTTTCTAACAAATAAGACCAAAACATAACAACATAAAGTAATAAGGTAAAACAAAACCATCATATATAATTTGGGCAAAGCAACAGAATTAAAAGAGTCTCAAGAGAAGGCACACAAATCAGAGACTTAGAGTCCCTTGAAAACACTAAACTGAAAGCTATAATATGTACATAGAGAACCTGGTATAGACCCCTGTAGGCCCATGATAGCTGCTTCAGAAGGCATCGTTTTCTCTCTGTCCTCCATCCCCGATGGCTCCCATGCTCTTGCCTCCTCTTTCCCTGGGTTCCCTGAGCTCTTAAAGAAGATATTTGATGGAGACTTCCATTTAAAGCTGTGTGTCAGTATTCTTAAACTTAAAATATATTGAAAATATTCAATAATACTTTGTGAAGTATTATCGGATAACATCTGTGAAAACAATGGAACTTCTTCAGAAATTTCTTTTTTCACAATGATGTAAAACAAGTATTTATCATACGTTACCTACTCTCATAATTTGATATAAAATTCAAAAAATTAAACAATTTTGGTACTACATAGGCCAATCAATGGTCTTTCTCTTTCATAAATAACAAAACAATTATTGTGTAGGGTATTTTATTTTCAGATGTGTCTTGAGACAAACAACAGCAAAGAATCCTGTTTATTTTTTTAAATAGCTAACATTTGAAAATCAAAAAAGACTCTTGTTGATGAAATCTTAGAGATTAGTTAGCATATTATGATTGAGGCAAATAACAAGTTCTCAAGGTGAAGCTAAAGTAGAGCTAACATTTGTTCCCTTTGGATTGAGGATTAGATTATAAATTAAAGACTATACTTTAAAACATTTTTGAAAACTGACTCAGCAATAAAATAAAGCTCAAATCAAGTAAAAGAAACTATATGCAACCAGCATACTCACCCAGATCTCAGAAAATTAGATATTGCCTTTAATGACTCCCAAAGAAAATAAAAATTAATTATTAATTTTTATGAAGTTGTTGTGGGCTGACAAGTATGTGGGTCCCATTTGAACAGAAAAGGAAATAGGTCTGGAGACCATTAGCTTACATAAATTTCTAGATGTACAGTCTCAAAATGTAATAACAACTAACTTTAAAAATTTAAAATAACAAGAGTTCTTCTGACTGCAACATAGATTAAGAATTATTGTATAACAATGGATGAAGATCACATAATTATCTTCAAGTTTGATTTCATAAAACTACAAGTAAGGATCACATTTATAAATTATAAGAAATATTTGCAGTTTAGATGTTAAGTTTTTCCTCAATAAAATAATCTTGCTAATAAGAAGTATGCAAACTTCAGAACAGGTGAATAAAAAACTAACTTAATTTATAATGAGCAGGGGTAATTAATGCATAGACAAGATGTAATTGAAAGCATTACCAGAAATAAAAGTAATACTCATTCCATACAAATGTCATTGCAGCTTTTCTCAAATATTCTTCTCCCTATCATTCTATTTTTATCATAGCATGGCAACTGCCATGGCTTTTTGCATATAATCACATTCATATTTTAAAGCTGAACTATGGTTTTCAAATTCTTAGACTGTCTATTACAGTGCAATAATAATAAATAAATGAGCATAGCAAACAAATGTCTATCAATAACTAAGACTAGGAAAATTATTTCTCAAACATACACAATAATTTTATGTTAAATTAAATTTAGATATGATGCTTCCAAAATTTAAATTATTGTTTACTAAACTTAAAATACTTCAAATATAACCTTTAGATTATATTACTAAATAAGTACCTACCTAAATTTACTTTTGATTTATATATGTTTCTCTAACCAACTAATATATCTATCCCTCATTCTTAGCCCTAAATGTAAATACACTGGAGCTGTGGTGAATGCTATGGCTCCATGAATTCCTTCCTCTATATGGTCATGAGTAACTTGGACCCCAACATTTCTAAGCCGGGTGATGTAAATAAGACTATCATCTCTTACAAGATCATGTTCACAAGTGAGGATGTAGGTCAGTGGTAAATTCTGTAACTGGGAGTCACTGACTAGCAAAGGCGACAGCCTGCTATCCAGAAGTGCTGGGTAGGAAATATTCAGTTTTCCAAGAACAGGCTCAGTGTAAACATGGTTCTTTTTATACTTCTCAGGAAGTAAGACACTCCAGTTAACAAACTTGAACAGATGTCTTGATTCTTCAGGCATGTGTTCATTTCTCAGTACAGCCTGGGTCAGAGCTTTGTCTTCAGTCACATACAGGTATACTAACTTAATTGTCATCTCCCTGGATAGAATTGGACCATGTTCATACTGTCTATGCGATGGCAGAAAGGTGTCAATCCACTGTAGGCCAGGGTATATCAAGGCTTGTGCTTTAATTCTGTCTTTGAATTCTGGATCATTTTGTAGCTAGAAATATAATGAGTGCTAATGAGTAAATAGCTTTCATACAAAATGACTGGTAACGTCACTTTAATACTCCATAGTTAGATAGATTTATTAAGCTAAAACATTAGAGACAGGAGAGTGCATCATTTCTCCTTCATGTGTGCAGAAGTGATCTTTCTTCTAGGGAATTTTCATACGCATCCTTTCAAAAATGTTCTGCAGTTATGGATATACAGTGCCATATTACCACTTTAGCAGGATATCTTAAAATTTAAGCCTTAAAAGAAATAACTAAGAGGAAAACAGTATCTGGGATTCACACTGGCTTTCTGGTCTCTTCTTCCATACTCAATGTATTAAAACTACTAAAAATTAATCATAAGACTATGTCTTTATGTCATTGTATACATTCAAATTACTATGTTTTATTATTAGAAACCCAAGCAGTATGTCCTAATGCACTAAAACACTTCCAGAATATAACATAGCAAAGCTCCCAGAGAATGCTCATATTATCATTACCTCTATCAAGCTGAGACTATTGTAAAATAGCAATTATTAAAAAATTATCATTGCCTAGATTAATCTAAGACTGTGGTTATCCAAGGAGCAGCTATGGATGTCTTAGTCTTGGGCAATCCAGTGGATAACAGGGCTAACCTAATCAAAAATATCTGGACATGGAGGGCACAGAAGTGGATTTGTAACAAACCACTGCTCTTCACAACCTTTTCTGAAAGCTCTTTGTGTAGTACCCATGAACTTTGTGGGAAAACTGGAGTCATTACCATTATGCTAAAGTATGATATTAAACTCTAAAGATGCAGAGAGCCTTTGTCTAATGTGCTGACCACCAGAACCTTGAAGGAAAAGCACAGTGAGTGGATGGTTAAGACCTGTCTCCTCATCCAGAAAAGCTTTCACCTGGCAAAGAAGTAGGCACAAAATACTGTGTCTTGAAGTGCTTGAATTATTTCTAGATTTGTATTATAGACCACCTCATAGAATTTCATTAGTTATTTGAAAGAAATGTAGTGCAAGGTAGGGAAAGAGTCAAGCAAAGTTTGCTTGTGGTACCTGGGCAGCTGGCAATGTGAGACTTACAGAATATAAGCAGGCAAGGAGAAAGCATGTTGGCAGAGAGAAGCAATGAAGAACTCAGCATGTCAACACCAGGACAGAAGAGCAAATATCTCTAAAACACAACATACCACTTGAATTGCTGCCGCCGCCAATGTGCCTCCAGAACTATCTCCAGAAATACAAATCCGAGCAGGATCTACTCCATACTTTTCAAGAATTGTGTCCTGGAGAAAGAATGTAACTGCAAGAAGACAATCTTCCAGGGCAGCTGGAAATAGATGCTGAGGAGCAAGCCTGTATCTTCAAAGAAAAATTAAACTACAAATCTGTAAGTCGAAACCTCTAGCCCCAAAACCAAAATCCTTATCACAGTAAACCCCCCAAATTACTATGATCAAATACACACACACACACACACACACACACACACACACACATACACACATGCTTACAACACACTCACACAATACACACTCACACACCACACATACACACACACACAATCAACTCTCAACTTCACCAACAGATATATTAATAAAATATGAACCTTTAATTCCATCAATTAAAACTAAACTTACTAATTACTTATGTTTAAAACAAGAAGTAGATTCTTGTGTAAAGAGTTTCAGGTATTAGTTCTATAATAGAATGACTGAGAGAGGATTAGTAGTCATGTTCATAAAGTCTATAGGATTCACCAGACCCTCACTGAAGTTACTGACTCAAAAGCAATTCATGATTATTAATAGAATTCCCCTCTAACATGTATAATCAGAAAATATGGGTTCCAATTATACACAGGGACCTTCATCTATAAATTTATCTAGATCAGAATTCTATAAAATTGTAAAACTTTATTTTACAAACCTAAATATTTGAATCAGTGTTAGAATATTATTAAATTATTTAATAATAATAAATAATTTGAGTACATCCAATGTTATTTAATTATATTAATGGGTCTTACTAAAACATTGAAAGTTGATTAAGACAAAATACTATTGTACCACTTGTATGTGTGTGAGTGTTACACTGTGGTATAGGAGCACATCTAAATTGGGCTGTGTTATTACTTAACTCATTTTAAACCATGAAATTCATAAATTACTTTTATACAAATATAAACAATGTTAATAAGATGGTTATTCTGAATTTTTATATTGTAAATGGTGAATAAATATCTTAAAAGATAGCAAAACCTAAATTTAAAGTAAATTTAAAATATGAACATGCAGCAAAGTAAATATTTACAAGTACCAAAAGAAATATATAATTATTAAAATAAATGCGATATAATATACCATTTTAAGGTTTATATAAAATGATAATGTGGTAGATTTGGTTAAAATCAGATCAGAAAAAGTCAGATATTTCTTAAAATATAAGCAATTATTCTGATTTCTTTAAGATATGATCATGAGGGCAGCACTGACCCCTCCAGTATGTTTACTTGATTCTATTACACTTGCAGTCAAGAAAATCCTTTTAGTGTGTTAAGATATGCCCATAATTCTATAAATCCATTTCTACACCATAGAGTGATGAAAGTTTCACAATCATAGAGTACACCTAATAAGTATTAAAGTAATATGCATTTTCCATTATTTATATAAGGTTAGAAATTTGGGTCAAAGTCAGAATATATAAAGAATTAATATTTGAGGAACTACTGAAATATTCAAATGATCACAATAATGATCACCTAATATTCATAAATTCAGGAATAAGCCTAACTTACATTATTTTTACTGGTAGTTCAAATAAAACAAACCCCAAGAGTACAAGTGGCTATTCTTTCTAAATAAGAAAAGCAAATAATTTAAACCTAAACTTCACAATAAGAATGCATGTATTTTTGGTGTTTTGTGACTTGCTTTGTAAACCAAGCCTACTCTGAGAAGTCTAGGACCACAGTATGAATGTTATCTTGTTCTTACTCTATTGCCACAGCAATTGCATCAAGTTTGTTTGCGGTCCATCGGTTTAGAAAATCATAGGAATGAAGCTCTGAAATGAAAGAGGTGAATACAAAACTGAAATGAATTATAAAGCAATGGAAATACAGTTACCACTATGAACTGTTATAGAAATGTGTACTATGATTAATTCCTAAAATCCTGTAATCACCATGTCTGTTCCCTCTAAAGAGGAAACGTCTATTAAAGTAAAAAGAATTATTAATCTTCTACCCATTAATTTTTTTCTCAGACAGTCCATTGAGGCAAAATCTGATTTGTCACAATGTGTGCTGTATCTTACTAGTCTACTTTGGGCTAATCAGAACATTCCAGTTTCAAGGTAGTACACAATTCAAGGGGTGCCATGGATGCAGAAAAGTTCCCATACATCATTCTCTGCTTCCCTGTGTTGTCAGTTTTATTAGGGGGAGGCTTAGGGCTAAGCTGCACTGCCAGAAACAGTACCAGGCAACATTTCACTCATGGTGACCCATTAGAAGGAACTATAAGCATAACTCAAAAGCTTAGGCAGTAATAGACGCATTGTTTTCAATGATTTTTCTTAAAGTCTTCATTTTTAAGAAAAGGGGTATGTTTTGACTTTAAAGCTCCTCAATAGCATATTGAACTTCATATTTTAATTTTCATAAATTCAGAGGTTTGCCACATTAATGTTTTAAGGCTGTGTTAGTCATGATTTTTGTGATTTTTACTTTTTGCCTTGATATTGTGATACAATTACACCCTTTCTCCCTTCTTCACTTTCCTCAGTTCGAAGCCTCCCAAACACCCGTTTGTGTTCTTTTTTAAATTCATGGCCTTCTTCATTAATTTTGTGCATGCATATGTGTGTGGTGTGTGTGTGAGTATTCCAAAATATAACCTGCTCAGTCTATATAATGTTATTTGTATTCAGTACTAACTATTTTATATTAAATAACCAATTGTGTGCTCTTCCCTGGGGCAGACTATTTTCTTTCAGCAATCCTTAGTTATTATGTATAGTTGAGGTTGCCATGGGCTTAAATATTTAGACAAATCAACTTCTATTTAGTAAATTTATAAACAAACTTTGTTTACTTCCTAAACAGAGATAAAATTTCAGTATTCAAAAGCAATATCATATTCTTGCACTGGTAATTTCTTACAAACATTTACTATAAATCAAAACTAGCTATTACACACTTAAAAGAAAGTAGAAAAATGGGGTTAAAAATTTATAATTAACACCTGAGCAGAAATCAATGTCAAAATTTCTTTTAGTAATAAGTTTAAATCAATTTGTTTAAAAGGCATTACATTGTCTTCATTATATAAAACAAATCATAATTTCTACTGTTAAATGCTCAGGGGAAAATATAAAACCATTGCAGGAAAAGCTGTAGTATGGTCATGAATGGCCAAAGTTCAGTTCACTGAGGCTAGATGTAATTCACTTAACTAATACACTAAGAGATGTACTTACTGCAGCTTCCTAAAGAAAAAGCACCACCATGAATGTAAATTATAGCTGGTCTTTGTTTTTCAGACTTCCTTTTTGGCAAATATAGACGAACAGGAATGTTTTTGAAGTCTGTGTCAATCACTGTAATGTTTTCATCTGAAGTTGGTTTAATCAGTTGAGTTCTCAATAATAGGGAAAAAAAATCCTCATATTTCATAAAACCCATGTTTTCAAATAATGTGGCCTATTAAAACAAGAACACAAATAATAATTATCTTACTTTAGTAACTTGAGGTCTACATACAGATATGCGAAATATGAGTAAATGAGTGGTAATACCATGTTTGTATCTCACACCTTTTCCCCTGACATAAGGACTCATAAAAGCTGTGCTCTGGACATTACAGGACACTTGTGCTCATAAACTCAGAGCATCTGCGATAGCCTGCACATGATCATGAATGTCAACTTTCCATCAAGTTGGGTTGAGTGGCTCAGTAGGCCATTTCCTCAGTAAGGATCTATTGGCTAGTGGAGAAAAGAGAGTCAGATTTCTGTAGGGGTGTGACTCTTAGTAAGTTACTGTGGCTCCTGTAGATGGCCCTACAACTATACACATACGACCTACTCAAAATGAACTCTGTGTGTTTTTTTAATAATGTGAAGTTTTAGAGGGAGATTTGATAGTAAGGTATGGAAGAATTTGGATAGAGAGATTAAAGAATAGATTTGATTTCAATTCATTTTATATATGTACAAAATTCCAAAAGAATTGGCAAATAAGCATGAAAATACTAGTGGACAAGTGTAAAGGCAAATAAATGCATAAAATAATTATAATAAATAAGTCAGAGTTGCCGTTCTTACTTTAGAAACAGCATTGATTAGGTTATTAGTAATTGCTTAGACTTAAGGCTTCAAGAGAAAAGAACTAAAGAAACATCAATCTGGTCACCTGTATGAGACCTACACCATATTAAACCCATCGGCATTTCCATGAAGTACCATGACTTTAGGAGCTGTGTCTGTCAATATTTGCCATAAGTGATTATTTCTCCACTTTCTCCAGTGATTTGGACACTGATAATTTACCCTTCTTGTAGTAAGTAATCTTCACCAACACTCAAGCACAAAACTAATTAAAACCATGAGTCTCACAAAAGAAGGGTATGGCTGTGAGAGGGGACTTGTTGAGAGGCTTCCAGCAGAAGAAAAATTACAGGTGAGGGCAATTTATCATATAAATTTATTAAACCGTAGAGTAATTATAAAATATTGACTAGCTTTTTTATTTCTCTCTTGACTCAATTACCATTGGGTAGTTTTCAAAAGTTTGTGTACTTCTTGACATCCTGATTTATTAACTTGTGATCACACAGGATACAATGTCATTTCAGTTTTCCGATCCTGGATGAAATTTGCTTTGTGTCCTAATATGTGGTGGATTTTGGAGAAAGTTCTTTGTGATGCTGAAAAGAAAGTATATTGAGTAGCATATTTTGTAGATGTCTCTTAGATCCATTTGATTTATGGGGTCATTTAACATTAGAATTTCTCTATTTAGTTTTGTCTGAATTATTTGTATACTAATGAGTCTAAGGTACTGAAGTCACACATTCTCACTGTGTTAGGGTAGATAAATCTGTGCTTTTCAAAACTAATGCTAATTATTTTATGAAACTGTATGCCTCTGTTTGTGACATAAATGCTTAAAAATATAATAGTCTCTTGAATGAGTTTTTCTTTAATGAATATGAAAGTATAGTTTTGCTTTGAAGTGTTTGTCAAAGATTAGAATGCCTTCTTGTTTATTAGTTGCAATTGTTTAGAATACCATTTTCAATTTTTATACCCTAAGGAATATCTATTGTTGCTGGTGAGGCATGTTTCTTGAAAGAAGACAAGAGTTAGGTTGTGTTTCCTAATCCAATCTGTTCATTTGATTTTTATCCAGTCTGTTACACTGTTGGGGGAATTAATACTATTATTACTAAAAGCTACTAATCTACTCTTTATCAATACATGCCATTTTGTTATCATAGCGATATTTTCTTAGATATCTTTTAATTAACTGCTGTAGGATTATTTATTTATTCAATGTGCTATCTTAGATTTGTTTAACCTTCTCCTTAGAGCAAAAATACTTTCTATTCATCTTTAGAGCAAGATTAATAACCTTATACATTCCTAAATTAAGGAAAGATTTTTCCCCACTTTGGTTATGACTGACAAAGTAGTTTGTTCTAGTATCTGTAATTTTTGAAGAAACTGTTGAACATAAGTCCAGTTTATCTGCTTTTTAAATCCCTATTGAAAAGTTTGGTGTTATTCTGATAGACATCTGTATGCATGTAACCTATTCTTTTTAGTGTAGTATTCAATTTTTTTGTTTTATAAATTTAGTATATAATTATGTGACATAAGGAGTTTCTTTTGTTGTCCTGTCTAATTGCTACTCTGTATGATACTTTTATCTTGATCACTATCTCTTTCTTTATGTTAGGGTATTTTTCTTCTATTTTGTGTTATAAATATTTTCTGTGCCATTGATGTGGGTTTCTTGTCATTCTTCTATACCTATCTTTAATTTAATTTTGTCTTGGACCTCAGAATTCTAGAATGTTCCATTCATATGTCCTTCTAAATTTATTAATTTTTTGAAACTTTACAAAAAATATAGCAAATAAAACACCAAAAATATTTTTAAAAGCAAAAAGAAGCCAAACTAAAATGACAAAAATATAGTTCAGAAATGAGTTAAATATGGACTTTAAAATCTCTACATAGAATAAATAAAAAATTGTTTCTTTGTAGAGATAAACAAGATGAATATTTAAACTAATTTTTAAATGTGTGATTAATAAAATAACAAAGTTATATATAATAAAATAATATTTTATGAGGGAGTATTTAACATAGACTCAACAAAAAATTGATAGAACAAGTTGTTAACTTTTATTTTTTATGTCTGGAAAACCTACCAAAAAGCTGGAACTACTCATAGACATGATGAATTAAACAGATTAAAAGCAAGCAAATGTGGTTCAATGAAGATTGACAAGTGTAGCATTCCATATAAATAGACTTAAGAACAGGAAGATTATTAATTAAGCAGATGCAAAGGGTATTTGAAAGGTCCCCAAACTTGTTGATAAATGACATGGAAAAAATAGGAAGAAATGAAACCAGAATGTATCATAAGGCAATAGAAGCTGCAGAGAGCAAATCTATGGTCACCTACTTAAAAGGTGAGTGCATTTCCTATAAAGTCAGGAACAGCAAAGACATACCCCTCCTTCCAATGTTTCAAAATAGTTAGAAAACTAAGATAAAGCAATAAGACAAGAAAAAGAAACAAAAGGAGTACAAATAATAAAGAAAAAGCTCTAGGGCTGGATCAACATGCAGAAAATGAACTTACTATACAAGGAAAGCACTGGAGTTAAACTGCCCAATATGAATGTAAATGTCTCAAGGATGTGAGAAATAAGATGTAACAGCAGCACTCTAAAGGCCAAAAAAGACTCCTCAGAGCAAGCTCTCTAGCTATGACTAGTCAAAGCAGGAAACTGTAGATTCGCTGAGAAAGCTTCAAACACTGAAGAATGCTCTAGGAAGACATTTAATGTCAAACTAGGTTTGTTTGATTTTGTAATTGTGATCTTGGTCTCTCTTACTCAACAGACTATTTGACACATCCCTGAAAATTGAATAATAACATTTTTCTTAAGGCTGAATAAAATTCAGTTGTGTATATATAGGCATTTTCTATCCATTTATTTCCAGGTAAGCATCTATGATGAATCCATTAACTTGCTTTTATGAATTAAGAAGCAATAAAGAAAGATTAGTAGGTATCGCATTTGGATATGGAATCATTTTGTCACAAATCCTATGGTCATGTGAGTTATCTGATAGTTCTATGTTTGACTGAACTAGAAAAAAAATGATCTTAAAATTTATATGGAGAGACAAAAGATCTCAAATGGTTAAAGCACAAGAAACAGGCACTAGAATTTATAAATAGCATAGAAGGAACATAAAACAAGGAACACTGTAAAAAGGCAATTTACAAAGTGGCATAAAACAGTCTTAATTATACTCTTAGAATGGAAATATTATCTAGAATGTAAGATCTCCAGTAGATTAGTGCACAATCAATAAAGAGATGGTTCTCAAAAGAAAGGACAATAACGGTCAATTAATTTCTGATAAAATTTCAACATCCTTGACTATTAAGAGATGTAAATTAGAACTGTTAGAGATGTGTATCTCTTGTAAACTGAACACCTAACACCAACTGCTGGTGAAGACATGGGAAATTAAGGACGCTTGGCATTGCTAACAAAAATGTAATATGAGTAGCCACTGTGGAAATCCCAAAGGAGATTTCAAAAATATACAAATAGAACTTCTACATCACCTAGATATGTGTTTCTGTCTGTACCTCACAAAATATAGTCTTATCACAGAGAAATTTGAATATCTGTGGATACTGATACACTACTCATAGTGGTTCAGTAATAGAATCTGAATATATACATATTTATCTATGTAAATTAAATATATATGTATGTAATGGAATTAGACTTCATGGAATATAAAAATCACAAATTTGCAGGAATATAACTAGATGTGAAAATTTAAAAATTTCCAACTTGCTCTAAAAATAAAACCAACTGCATGCCTTCTTTCACATGCACATCCCAGATTTTAATTTTCTCTATGTACTGCAAGGGTGCAGTTGGCGCTAATGAAATTACTGAGTGGATCATAAGAGGGGTAAAAAGAGACCTTTAGGAAAAGATAATGAAAAAAATGATAATATAATATATGAGAGTTTAAGTAGAATGTCAATTAATAAGAGGGAAGGACAGAGGGACCACAGAATAAAAAAAGAGCACTGTAGGCATCAAATACCACTCTCTGGAGATTCCTTGGAATTTTACACAAGTGTGATGAAAAGAATGCAGGAAACCACACATTTAGAGATGAGCTATGAAATGCTGACTTTGGACATAACATGGGTGTTGTAAGAATTAATTCAGAGCAGCTGTGGTTGTCACAAGCTTATGCCAGTAAAATTTCATGAATATGAAGAAAAGGAGACCACTGGCCTCATTCCTAGTAAAAGTGTTTGTATCTGATGGCTGATAAGGGAAGGAAAGTCATTCTCTTTTGGTGATGTGGCCACTGGTAAGTTTCTTATAGCTCAGTGGATGGCCATGCTTTCACATTTATATGGACAATGCTTATTGGACTCATGGAGTATTTAATCAATAATAAAATAAAAATGAAAAGAACATGAAGCTGAAATCAAGAAATGATGAAATATTGGGAGTTGTGGAAGGTAGTAACAGATTATACTTGGTATAAATGTATGAAACTTTCAAAGTATGAGAAATATTATTTACAAGAATGAAGTATGCATTAAAGTATTATAAGGAAACCAATTACTTTATATGAAAATTAAAAATAATCTGTATTAAAAATCTGCATTAAGTAGGGTTCTAAACATTTAATTTATATTCTGTCATAGAAAAAGTAAACTACAAAAACACATAGGAGTCAGAAGTTACCAGAAGTTTTAGCTACAAAAGTGTTTATGACAAATGAACACATTAAAAATTGGGACAACTTAGATAGGTTGGCACATAATAATCCCGGTGCTAGGAAAGAGTTAACTCCTGTGGAGCTGGTCAGTTTGGTCACCTAATTCCTGAAACATAACAAGGCTGTTGTTCTTAGTTACCTCAAGAATTTGGCATAAGACTGTGCTGCTGAATATATTACAGACATGACTCAGCACGAGAGAAATCAAACTCATATCCTTCTATAACCTTCCATCAAAACTGGATAGTTTTCATGGTACTGGAAAGGCATAGGCACACTTCTGTGGAAGAAAAACAACTGTCATGTGTACCCAGATGTAAAACCTGAGTTAAACAGTAATGACCAGTCTGGCAAGGCATGCCCATTGGTATAATAGTTTCACAGAGGTTATGGGAGAAACCAGAACTCTCTGATTGTATTTCAGGTCCTGTACATAAGATCAAACTCATGCCATGGCTATATGCATTTTAGTTTCTAGGAGAGAAAGTGCTGCTATACTCTAGATTATCTCTCAACCCTCATCTGAAAAGTTTCATTTTGTTCTAGATGGCCATCAATAAGGAGACCCACAAGTGGTCAACAGGCAGAGAATAAAAGCTGTATGGTGCATAGCCGTAAGTGGCACATGATACACTAGTTCCTACCAAAGCTCAGGGATTATCACAGAATAGGGAGATGCAAGATTATAAGATCCAAAGACAGCAGATAACCTTAGAAAAACTTTTTTCTACATATAACATGACAGTTGCACACATAAATGACAATACCTATGAATGCATACACAAGACATATATAAGATCAGCCAGACAAAATCCTAGTAGGTCATTACTTCCCACATCTGACTGAGGAACTGATGTGGGAATGCCTTTCTGTATGATGTGAATATCAATCTTTAAATAAAGGAGCTGTTTTGGGCCATGACAAGCACCATAAAAAAAAAAAAATAAGAAGAAGAGAAATCAGAGCATAGGTAGGAGAAGCAGGGTGGAGTCAGGCAGATGGAGCCAGCTGCCAAAGAAGAAATATGTAAGGAACACAGGTGAGCCACGGGCCACGTGGCAGACAGATTAATAGAAATGGGTTGAGTTAAGATATGAGAGCTAGCTAGCAATGTGCCTGAGCCTTAGGCCAAACAGCATGAACTTAATATAAGTGTCTGAATCATTTCTAGGGGCCTGGGCAGCAGCGGTGCGTGGTTAAGAGGTCTGGCATGGCAGGGTCTGGGCCTCTGGCCACCTGGGACCAAGAAACTCCACTACAACAAGGAACTATTAGTAACTGAAGGCTGTTAGGGAAAAGATGATTAGTTTACTTCAGCAATGCACATCCTAAGTGGTTGCTCATGTTCCGACTGATTCTATACTTGTTCATATACTGACAACACTAACTGGACTCAGTGATTTGGTTTTGTTTTTTTTAAAAAAAAAACATAAAATTGGGAAGAAGTAGTGGTGAGAAGGATGGGGAAGAATTGAGAAAATGTAATGTGGGATAGGTGTGATGAAAATGCATCATATTAATGTATAAGATTCTCAATTATAAAAACACATTACATTTATAGGTATGTTAGTCCACAGTAATTTTAGTGGTAGAATGTGAATATGTACCATATCCCATCATTGTGAAAAAACGAGATAATAGCTCAGCCACAAAATGGTTTATTTTGTCTCATAGACTTTTGACACAGTTCTGTAGTGACACAGTATATCCTGTAAGGAGTTACTAATACAGAAAATCAGTGACATAAGTGAGCCCTTGTTGTGATAAATATGACCATGTACTATTAGATACTGTTTTGTAGCTAGAATGCAGACGTCTTTAGCTTGTTGATCTAGAAAAGTTTAAGCAAACTGTCAGCAAACCTCAGTTGGTCATCCCTGTGGGAGTATGAAGGACAAAACTGAAGACAGAAATACAGTAAGGTGAGACCCAGCTTGTGCAATTACTCGGAGGAATAAGGAATCTCTCTTCTACTAGCTGAGACCCAGCTTGTGCAATTACTCGGTGGAATAAGGAATCTCTCTTCTATTAGCATATGGGGAAATTTTTGTGCTGTTTTTGCCAAGAACCTGTTTTACTGTGTTCTTTAAAAACTGAAAAAAAAAGTTGAATTTAAGGATAATTAAATGATATGTTTGAAAGGAGAAATTTTAAGACAGAACATTCAGGCTATGACATTGTTACATTTTGTGTTCTTCCATGATATGAAAGGAAAAAAAAAGTATTGGCAAAATAATAAAAATTTCACAACTTTTGAAGAAGGAAATTACCTTGAGCAATGTAAGTTTTTAGGCCAAGGGTTGTATTGAGGCAGAAACTCTAATTGCTGAAGAGGAACCTGTTTTGCTGGAATGATAAGATATGTGTCCTGATGGTAAGGTCATCTTTTCAAAGGTACCAACTTGTGGAGAGATAACTAAGAACAGAGATTCCAAAATGAAAGTGAAGCCAGAGAGTTCCCCTGCTTCTCAAATGTGATTGCTTAGAGAAGTATTTCTGCAGATTCAGCACACAGAAGGAAATGTGACAAAACAGGACAGGCTAACATGTCAAGCTGCTGGTATGCTCCATGATGCTCCAAACAATACTAGATTTGCCGAATGAAAGATATAAGAGGAGACACATGCCGCCCTGATCCAAATTTTCACAGCAATGGCAAGACCATCCAACACACGGAAGGATTTAAGTTCCCACAAGAAGACGCGAAAGATAAAACATGAAACTCTGAAAACAAAGTAAGTTTCAGTGTAGAATTCAGAATATTGGAGATGCCAAAGAAGTCTGCCTTCTTTTAGGAAATTGGTACATTACATTGCCAGTGTATGTTGCAGACACTAAGACTGGAAAGATAGAGCTTCCCTATCCTTTTGGGGCCCAAATGGTTCTTTCACTAGGCACAGATCCTGGATACAGAGACACAATTTGATGCCATTACTTAATTTTAACTTTTGGAAAGAGTATTTACTTTGTGCTATTTAAGTTAGAAGTATGTAACTTTTGGTCTCATAGTACCAAGACTCTAAAGAGGATGTCTTGTTTCTCAGAAGGTGCATGAGACCTTTATGCAGAAATGGAAGTGGTAAACTCTATAGGGATTTTTGAAATTGTACTGATGTATTTTTCATTGAGGTACCTATGACATGAAGGAAACTAGGGTCAGAGGTGATAGGTGGAAAATAATATATTTGGGTGTCAAGTTTAGAAGTTAGATTGTGATGATGTGTATTGATTGTCAACTTGACAATGCATAATTTCTTAACAAAGGAGCCATTCATTAGGCAAGCCCCTGGGAGATTTTGATTGGATGAATTAGGTCAGAAGCCCTTGCTTGTAACTGGTTTTGGAGGTTGCACAATGAAGCCATATATAGCTGGCTTATCAGTTTCTATAGAGGTCACCACTAGATAAAAGTTTCAAATTATTCAGTGAAAAATTCTATCTTTTGTGTTAACTTGCCCTAGCCCAGGAAGAAAGGTGACTTTGTTTCCAATCCTCTGTGGTAATGCAACCTTTTAATTGTCTTCATTCATTCAACAAGAAATCAACTTAACATCTTTATTATTATGATAATTAGTTGTATAATTTGCTATTATTAAGGGAGCTAAAAAAAATTATAATTTCCTATTGTTTTTTTAAAAGGTAAGCACTTGCCCAAACATGTATGTGTGAGTGTGTGTGTGTGTGTGTGTGTGTGTGTGTGTGTGTGTGTGTGTGTGTGTATGTGAGTATTGGCCTACATGTGTGAATGTACAGAACCTATATGCCTGCTACAAGTTAATACCAGAAAATGGTAGCATATTCCCTGGGACTGAAATTGTAAATAGTTGTATGTGAACGTGTGGGTATTGGGAATAAGACAGGAGTCCTCTATTGGGAGCAAATGCTGAGTCATCTCTCCATGGGATCTTAAGCAGCATTTTAAACACAAAATAAAAAAACATATAAGTTTTATAAATAATGCAAAGAATGAATTTTGTATATGCAAAGTTAATTTTTTAAAATGGTACAATTATTTAAAACTACATTTCAAACTTGCTCAAATGTATTTGTTAATTGTTCTGACCTGTTTTACCCACTCTCTGTACTTCATTTAAGAAGTGGAATATCAGTGATCCCTTCAAAGTTAAATATGAGAGGTTAAATACATTTTTGACAATTAAAGTAGCAAAAGAGATACTAGTAGTTCAATGATCTTTAACATTAGCACTGCATGTTAAAATAATAGCTTTAGAGTCCAGAGACCCATGGGCTGGATGGCACTGACCTGAAAGACTTTTTTGTGAGGACTAGCTTTCATAGTATCAGAAGGCATTATACAAGTTTCCAAAGAGACAGCACCCATATGCCTACCTATTTATGTTGACTATGAACCACATTAACAATCAGCATGACACTATTATCCTCACGACATAATAGTGTCAAACATACCTTGGTGTTAGCAATCAGCTCTCTTGTTTCTTAAGACCTTATTAACAAGAGAGAAACATGTCTGGTACTTAAAACCTAGCTCACTACTTAGTTAAAGTAAAGGCTTTTTCAGGAGAATCAACAACCACTAATTTACTAAATCAGTAAAATTTGTTTCCAGACCCAGAGATAAGTGTAGTCTACACCCCTTATCAAAGAAACATCTCTTTGTAACAGACAGATACCACTACAAAAAAAAAATCAAAATTTCAATTTTTTCAATCAGTTCTACTGGATACAATATAAAATATTCCCAACCTAATGAGTGTTCGGGGACATTTCAGAAGAGGGGTGGAAAGACTGTAAAAGCCAGAGGACCAGGGACTTTGCTATGAGATTGTGTCTCCTAGTGACATCAGAAGCTACATACATAAAGTCACACCAACAAAACTTGAGCTAACAAGGATGATATCAATTAACAAAAAGCCTATGAGGCCTCAGCCCCTCCCAAAGTACTGTAAGCCACTGAGGAAAGCTGGGATTTGGGGAAGTGGCCTTTTCCCTGGGGGAAAAGCACAGCAATTGGTCATCCAGTGCCTAACAGGCAGCCCTGAAAACATACATGGCACGTTATACAGACTGAATAGATTATACTTAGGAACACATGTATACATATACAATAACATTTAATTTTAAAAACAGGGGGCATGGATTTGAAGTAGTGTGGAGAGGGGTATACTGCAGGATTTAGAGAGAGGAAATGGAAAGGAAAAATATTGTCCTTAAATTTATAAATAAAAAGCATTAGATTTATTGTTAAAGACAAACATAAAGATATTTTCAATCAATAATTGTGCCACTGTAAAGTTAATTTATATAAACATATTTTTATCTACATCTTTCAGGACCTGTCATGAAATATACACTAACTCTCTTTATTTTAACTAATAGTTAGCTATAGTTCTATACCCTATTGAATGATGTTTAGAAGTATATATTTTTATGGTAATACCATGATTATGCACTAACTCATTTTGTTAATTAGAAAAAATAAGCCAAAAAGAAATTAAATTTAACTGAGCTCATATGTTGTATACAATGCACTCAAATTGTATAAAATATGTAACAACTAGATTAGTTTTCCATACCATTTTATAGAATATATGAATTTTGCTTCCATGACATATATTTTATATTTTATGTCTCATGTATCTGAGAGATGGCTCAGAGGTTAAGTGTATCAGCTGTTTGAGAATCAATATATCTCAAGACCCAATGGTACCATTCTTGGGCATATACCCAAGGGATTATCAACCATACCACAGGGACACTTGCTCAGCTATGTTCATAGCAACATTATTTATAATAGTCAGAAGTTGAAAACAAACTAGATGTCTTTCAATAGAAGAATAGATAAAGAAAATGTGGTACATTTACACACTCAGCAGAAAAACAATGACGTTTAAATTTGCAGGCAAATGTATATAACTAGAATATATCATCCTGAATGAGGTAACCCAGGCTCAGAAAAACAACTATAGTATATACTCACTCATAAGTAGACAGTAGATGTAAAGCAAAGGATAACCAAAATAAAATTCACAGCTCCAGAGAACCTATCTAACAAGAAGGGATGCATGGATCACCCAAGCTTAGACTTCTAGCAGTAGTGAAGAGGGTGTTCAAACTGGCCAACTCCAGTATCCGACTGATGGCTAGGGCCTTCATCCAGTAACTGATGGAAAAAGATGCAGAGATCCACAGCCAAGCACAAGGCTGAGATCTGCGAGTTGACTCAAGGATAAGGGAAAGAGACTTATATGAGCAGGAGAAGGGGAGCTGTGGATCAAGATGATGATGGGTGAAATCTACAGAGGCAACTGAACCAAGCTACTGGGAACTCACAAACCTTAAACCAACAGCTGTGGGGCCTGCATGGAACTGGAATAGGTCCTCTGGGTATAAGAAATGGTTGTGTAGTTTGGTCTGACTGAGGGCCCCTGGCAGTGGAATCGGGATCTATCCCTTCTGCATGAGCCCATTACCTATGGTCAGACACCTTGCACAGCCTTGGTATAGGAGGTAAGGGCTTGAACCTGCCTCATCTAGAATGTAGCAGGATTTTAAGCTCCTCATAGGAGGCCTTAAGCTTTAGTAGGCAAGAAGGAGGGGTGGATTGGGGAGGGAGAGGAGAAAGCAGGAGGGGGAGATGTGTCGTTGGTATGTAAAATGAATTTAAAGATCTCTTAAATAAAAAAAAAATACTGACTTCTCTTTCAGAGGACATAGGTTTGATCCCTGGCACCTACATAATTGCCCATAAGTATCCTTAAAACCACTTCCATAGAATCCGACCCTGCCTCTTTTGACCACCCTGGATATCTGGTGCATATATATATATATATATATATATATAGTTTACATAAAGCATACATACATACATACACACACACATACATACTTGCATACATATATACACACACACGTACATACATACACACATACATACACACACATACATACATACATACACACATACATAGACACACACATATGTACGTACATATGAAAAATAATATACATAAAGTGAAATAATTAAATCTAAAAAATTGCTTCTTTAAAGAACTATAAAATTATAATTAATAACAATAATCAAATGCATATCAACTAGGTTCTAGGTGGAAGTTGTCTATCACTAGGAAAATAATTCAATTTATTTATATTTTGTTCATATACATATCTGTATAAGAAAAAGCATATATTGCTTGTATCATAATTATATTTTTCACTTAAAAAAGTAAAGTTTCAAACCCCACAGTTGTTTTTTAGAATGTGTTCATATGGTCAAGCAAATTATTGCTAGCTATTTTGAAGTCTTACAGTACATGAGCTACTCAAGGAAGATAATGTATAGAATGCCACTGGCTAATTTCCCTTCTTTATTGTGGAGAAACAAAATAAGACACTAGAAATGAAAAGAGAAATAAAGAAGATCAAAAGTCACTCTGAAAACTTTGGACTTTGTGAAGAAAATGTTTAAACTGATGGTGGTATACAACCCAGAGTCACTTTAAGAGGGATTCTCAGTAAGGGACTGTCTACAGCAGGTCCTATGGCCATAGCTGTATGGTAGAGTCTTGATTACATCAACATATGTGGAGTGATATAGCACTAAAGTCGCCAACACCATTTCCTGTTTGCAGGCCCTGAAAGAGTAGGGAAATTAGGGGAAACTGAGTACTAAGCATGCATGCACACATTTCTCTCTGCTCTTGGTTATGGATATGAGATGACTGGTAGTTTTAAGATCCTGACACCTGAATTCCCTGCAATAGGCTGCAATTGTCAGAGCGTACTATCACAGATACAGAAATTAAAATGGACAGCTGTCCAGCATGGGAAGCCTGTTCTCTTTCTCTAGCCATAAGAAACATCTTCTACGTCTACCACACCTTGATATGTCTTCTCTGATCATTCTGTATTCTCCATAAATGATCCTATTGTCACTATAACTACAAAGCTTCCAAAGAGAGTTTATTTTGGTTAAAAGGCATGCTGTATATTCCCTATGATAAGGCAGTGCCATTATAAAATCTGAATTCCAGCAACATAGGTCTAAAGATAGAAAAACAGCAGCAGTCCTCACAGTGGTCTTTAAATATAATACAATTTCTGTTTCAAAATAAATTCTCCTCTGCTCAGAAGAATATAGTGCAGCTTTCCAGGGATATATCATAGATAGAATATTATACAGAGTATATAATTCATAGAAAATAGATAACTAATGAAAGGAGGGCCAACTGTTCTCCTTAAACAAATGGGTTGCAGAGATCTGAGAAAATGGAAAAGAGGTACCACCTTGACATTTTCCAGATACTAAAAGTACATTTTATGTTAATTCAAATACACCACTATGTTGAGTTGAAATGATATTTATTATCATTATTATTAGTGAGTTAGTTGGTAACAAACACAGTTGATATTGAGACATGAAAATCTCTATGGAGTTCACAGGAACACAAAGAATGTGCAGAGTTTCTGAGAACAGGAAGTTTAAGAACTACACAGAGAAAAACTAGTAAATTATTAAATATGCATGAAAGTATTATTATTGGTGTGCATATATTAGTTTTGGTAGCATATAGAGCTTAGAATTTTCTGAAAACCATCAAATATATTTTAACTTTTTAAAAATATTTCAAGTATTGGTTTAAACAAGTTTTTGTTATTCTGATATCAGCATATGATAATATTTTAGTTACAAAGATATCTTCCTAAAAATTATTTTGTCTTTCTCTTTGTAGACATTAAATTAAATGTTAAACATTAACTTAAGCATTAAGATTTGTTGATTGCCATACAATAAAAAGCACCAAGTTCTCTTTGAAATTACTACTAAAATAATTATCATAAATAATTGTAATAAGGCCTCCCCAAAACCCAGAAAATAGTTTTAAGAATTGTATTAAATTGTCAAATAATTAATAAAACATATAAATATATTAACAAATACTCAAAGAATTAGTAAAATATTATATTAAAATATATTACCACAAATGAAATCATTTTTAGGCCAGCATCCAGAAACCTAACTTTCCAGGGTTCTTCAACATTTTCAGGCAAGGGTATATAAATATAATAAGCAAAGAGAATACAAGACAATCCAAAAATCAGAGTTTTGTATCCCATGGTAAGACGTTCTCCAACTTCTCTGCAATGATAAGTGTCGTCTATTACAAAAATTACTCAATCTTAAATCAAACACTTGAGGTAAAACAACTACTTTAGCAACACTCACCCATCATTAAGTCATATTATATTGAGTTTTGCAATCGCATAGCTAGTAAACAAAATTTATGACCTCTATTCAGATATGTGCCAATATTAAACAACATTGTGATAGCAGTTAGTAATTCTTTCTTACCTGTACAATGACAGTAAAGAACATCTAGTTAGGACTTTTTACATTGTATACAAAAGAAGAGGAAATATCATTTTGCAAATATTTTAAAGAAATGATGTACATATACAGGATCTGCACAGGCTTGGGTCTCAGCATTGAGAGGGAAAAGTGAATAAAAGTTTCTAACCCTAATCAAGAAACTATTTGAAATGGCCACCAACTTCCAAAGTAAAATTTAGTTTCCTCCAATGATGTCTCATTAGTTTTATTAATCACACTTATGGGTAAGCGTTCTGCTCAGCAGTAGATGGTAAGCACAAAATGAGACTAGAGGTATTTTGGAGGATTCACTTTCTCAAATTGTTTGAGAATTTTTTGTCTTATTGGTCTTTTGCTGCTTATGATGGTTTGCAACTTTGTGTTTTCGAAGGTTTTGTTTCTCTATCTATCTATCTCTCTGGTGAGGTTATGTATGTGTGTGTTTCTTGTAATTCTTTGAATTTCTATTTTGGTTTGATTATTTGTTTTGTCTGATTTTTTAAAAAGAGAAATAAAGAGAAGTAGAAAGAAAGGAAAAAGGAAGGGAGGGAGGGAGGGAGGGAGGGAGGGAGGGAGGGAGGGAGGGAGGGAGGGAGGGAGGAAAGAAGGAAGGAAGGAAGGAAGGAAGGAAGGAGAGCTTGCACTTGGCTGGGTGGACTTATGGAGATGTAGGATAATCTGGGAGGAGGTGGAGGAGGGGAACTCTGATCAGATACATTGTGCAGGAAAAAAATTTCAATAAACAAGAAAGAAGAGAGAGAGGTGCAGCATCCAATGCCATTAATCAATCTGAAGGGTACAACACAGGTGGCTTTGAAGAGTAAAGTACTGAATCAGGCAAGATGTAGGTTAGGAAAAGGAAAAGTGATACTATTCCCAAAATTACAGAACTAAGTCATCAGATGCAGAGACATCCATGCAGTGTTCACACACACTACACTTATGTATTGTCAATTCATGTAGTCACTCTTATAATTTTGTGAAAACTTTAAATATTGATTAATAAATGTTTGCTGTATACTTGTAGATCATATGATAAATATTGAGAAAAACCCTTAGGAATTACTCATTTCTTTGTGAAACATTCTTTATGTTTTTATTATTCATTGTTCTAAGATTTCCTATAAACACTGCCATAGGGCAGTATCATCATTAAAGGCCTTTTCCAGGTTTCTCCACTTCTATGAATGAGGTCAGAAGCTGTCAACACACTGACACACTCTTCATTGTTTCATAGAATTCTGTGCGGTGACCTTTACTGACAGGGCTTTCATGTTCACCCGAATATCGAAGTATCTTGAAGAAAGGTCAAATCTCTAGCACATCTGGGGAAATAGAATTACATAGAATATGGATAAAAGAAGAAAAGAGGACGAGGAGGCTGCCAAATCTGAAGGGAAATTCTCACATGTACGTACTGGAGAGTCAACCAATATTTAAAATATTAGATGACATATGCAAAGTTCTTCCTTCCTTTTCTCCACCATTAACATAGAACTTACATCAGTGCTTCTTAGTCTGTGATCTTTTCACAGAGGCCACCTTAGGCCATCCAAAAAAATACAGATATTTACATTACAATTCATGGCAGAAGCAAAATCGCAGTTATGAATTAGCAACAAATATAATGTTATTGTTGGGGGTCACCACAACTTTGAAAAAACTGTGTCAAAGGGTTGAAGCATCAGGAAGATTGAAAACCACTGCCTTATATGGACTTCATGCAGTCAGGTAAGCCCCTTTCCCTCAAATTTTAAAGAATAGAATTCATACTCAGCAAATAGAGTATTTTCAAGATTGTCCGGCATAGTCCACCTCGAGAGCAAGGACAGCATTAATGACTATGGTAGGTAGAGTAGTAAAGTGGTTTAAATTCCACCAGTATCATCTTGGCTTCATTTCTTGTTACTGTGATAAAATATTTTGACAAAAGCAATTTAAGGGACAAAGGGTTTCTTTGGCTCATAAGTCCAGGTCATAGTCTGCCTGTGTATATAATGCAGGGTAACAGGAACCTGAACCAGTTGTTCATCTACTATCAGTAGTTAAGAGTAGAGAACAATGAATGAATGTATGAGTGGCGGTGCTCAGTGGGCTCAGCATGCTTCCTCTTCTCTCATTCAATCCATGATCTTCTGCTTAGGCAATGTTTGCATGCACAATAAGCAAGTCTTCCTACATAATTTAATGGGACTTAAATATTTTCAGAGGCCCCTGTTGCATAAAGGAAACTCAGGGCCAGATCTCTGGTAAAGGCAGAAGTATCAGAGAGGAAACATCACAGTCAGATCTCACCCAGCTGTCTTTCAGCTTCCTCAGCCTGGCTCCTCCTGGCTTCTTCTGCTGGTCTGTCTTCCTACGCCTGCCTTAAATACCCTCTTCACCCAATTGTTTCACATCCAGGTTAAGATTAAAGGCCTGGCACCTCCACTGCCTGTCTTGGAGCCTGGAGCTCCCTATGCAAACTAAACTGGCCTCAAACTCAGATCTTCTGGGATTCAGGGCATAGGTCACCACTCCGGGATATTGCTTGTGCTGGGATTAAAGGTGTAAGTTACCACTCTCTGATCCTCCTAAACTCACTGGGTAGATCCCTCTGATATCTCAGGTTGGTTTTTATTAAATTTGAAACATATCACCATAGACCTCACCATATTACCTGTGTGTGCATGGCAGTAATAACTCTTCTAATAAATTTTCTACTTTTCTTGAACACCACATCTAATACCTGCCACCTTCTAACTTTAGACATTCCTGAAGTCTTTAAAAATTACAATACTTAAAGTACTTAAAGTTGAGTATTGTTGAAAGAAGGTAATTGTGAATAGGTATGGATGATACATGTTGTTTAAATGTATAAAACTTTCAAAAAATAAAAAAAATATTTTTAAAAATTGTTTGATGGGGAGACTCTCAATCAGTTGAGTTTGTCTGCAGCTGATTCCTCAGTCTGTTGAAATTCTGAAAACCCTTTAAGAAAGTTCAGTGATGGAGCCATTGGAAGTCATCTCCCATGCCTGGTAGACTTTCTGGTATTGTAAATACCTCTAAGTTCATGATCCTGTAAGTTACTCTTTACCCATACTCCTATAATTAATTCATTAAACATTTGTTAACCAAATTAGAGCTTTGTGGAATCATTTGTTCTAATGTTGCTACCCTGTCAGTGTTCAATAGACAGTTGTCTGGGTTTCTAGGAAAAGCCACAGATGTTTATAGCTTGAGTAGTTATATTATGCTATTACCTATGATGAGGTAAGCCTTAAAATAATAGATTGGGTTGATATTACTTTAAGGAATGCTTAAAAGAGACTTCATATTGGAGCATTTTAGACCAGGAGAAAAATAAAATTTAAATTCTTCATTTTTATTACTGTGCCCTATATCTGCTTGTAGCTTATAATCTGTGACCTGCCTGTCATGTGTGTCTGATATTTGTCTCTATTGTCTATATTAACAAAAAGCTTTTCTCTATATTTATTAAACAACACAGAAAACATAGTATGGGAAATGAGTGAAGAACGCTTCAATAGTTTTACAAGGATTCTTTTATTGCTCCCAACAAACTCAGAACAGTCCTTAAAACCACATACAAATATTAGCCTATACTCACAAATTGACTTCTGGTTTTGTAATGAATATTTGTTTTTTAATAATTGAGTGCTCTCAGCTAATGATTCCCATAACACAACAGTGAATTTAGTCTCTGAAGCATTTCTGAAATGTAACTTTAGGAAAAGTGCCACATTGTCTCTTATTATAGAAAAAAATTGTTTCTTTCAATGTGATATAATCAGCTCTTTCATGAAATATTAATTTTTTGTTCATTTATTTTAGATTTTTGAAAATTATAACATTCATTTATACCCTGTTTTGCTATGGTACTATTTTTTAATGATTGTATATACTTTGGACTAATGTGCTTTGACATATGCACATATGAACTAGTTATTTCAATTTGATTAGCATTTAAATTTTATTCTTAACAATGTTCAAGTCTATACTATATGGTTATTAAATAAAATCACTATTGTTTTCAATTTTTTTGAAATTATTTCCCTGATGTTATTAAATTTTATTTCCACTGATCATTATTTGCCTCAGATTCCCAGCCATTGTTGTCCCAGGTAGCTAATATTCTAATTTCTACCATAAGACCATTTTTCCCTTTGTTTACTGTGAAGTTTGCATTTTAATGGACAAGAACTTTTTGATCATTAACCCAAGCATGGATACCAAATCTGGTATTTTGAATAATGTTATGATGAGAAGAAAATGCAGATATTTTTGATAATATATAATTATTTTTGGCTATTCTTTGATCATTTCATCCATGTGAATGCTATGTTTTAGTCATATTAATTCTCATTCCTGTGTTGGTTCCCGTCCTTTGAACCCTTTCTTCTTTCCAATGAGTATACCAGTGCTTTTAATAATTTTTGTATGTATTTGTGTCTTCAGAAGAAGAGAGAGAGGAGAAAGAGGGAAAGGGGTGACAGAGAATGAGAGAAAGAGAGGAAAGAACAGAGAGGGAGGGAGAAGTGTAGATGGAGAACATAGGTAGACAGAGAGGCAAAGAGAAAGACAAAGAACATTCGCGCTAATGTGTATCTGAATTACAGAGGGCCCCTATTCAGGACTGAGATCTTCCAATTTAGTGGAAAGTGTGTTTATCCAGTGAGCCATCTCACTGGCTCTCTTTTGTTTTGTTTTTCAATGTGTTATAATCAGTTTGGGTTATTTGTGGAAGCATGACTTTGAGATCATTTAACAGAACATGAGAAAACTAAAATATGCTACATATTTAATGGTTTCATTGCTAGCCATTAATAGTTAGTAGTTCTGCCAACAGGGCTGTGCTTTCTGATCCTCTCCCCATTAATGATATAAAATCAATGGGCTCAGTTTTGCAGAGGTGTTTTGAGGGTGAGAACATCTGCAGAGATTTCAAGAGTATAACAGACTGTTCTTATATTTTTTCACCTCCTCTTCAATGTTCCCTAAGACTTGGAGGGGGTCAGTCATAGGTGGTAAATTTTATGATCGTGTTTACTCTCTACTTTCCCAGTTATGAATCACTGCATTAACCAAAGTCTAATGCAAAGAAAAAATAGTTTCTCTGCCCTAGTCTGAAGCACCACACTTAAATTACTAAGGGTGAACACAAAAATTTGGTTTATTTCTCAAAATTTTTATAGCCAGTATTGTCAAAAAAAATGAATGGAGGCCACCAGTCAGTGGACTCTATTTCTCCTTTTATAAAGATTTCTGGTAACCAGATCATAATGCCAATATTCATGCCTGTGAGTCATTTACTCTAGATGAGTAGACAAATAATATGTATTTATGTATTTATCGTTCTAATAAAAAGAAAAAGAATTCCCATATAGGAGTTCATATACTAGATGTGGTAACCTAGTAATTTGCATATGGATTCTAGTGAGCCTTGGAATTCTGGTTTACCATAATGTTTTTTCTCTGCTTGTATCTTGTTACTGGTGTTGTGCTATACATCCTATATTACTGCAAACATGTAAACACTGGTAGTTTGAATGATAACTTGGGAACAGGCATGCACACAGATCCGAGGCCCAGATTGAGTCTAATCTGGAATGAACTATTTCTATTTGATAACTGAGCCTGACATCTACAAACTAAACAGGCTCCCGGTGTCACAAATGGAACACTCTAGCCATAAGGCATTACATGTCCTTCAGCCAAGTATAAAGTTTCAAGTGGTTATGAGCTACCTGTCATGGGTTCTGGGAACCAAACTTAGGTCCTCTGCAAAGGACTAGGCTCTCTTAACTATTGATGCATCTCATTAGCTTTGAATATAGGATTTTGTTAAAGTTTTTTTCTGCCTCTGATGAGATGATTATGTTATATCTTTCCATTAATGTGGTGGATTTTTATATTATTTTATGTATCCTGAACAATACTTGCATAACTGTTTAAAGCCAATCTGGTCCAGAGGAAAAATCTTTTTATTTCACAAGAATTTGGTTCATACGTATTTTATTAAGGATTTTTAAATCTGTGCACATCAGGGAGATTTATCTATAACTTTCTTTTATGGGGCTTTTGTTTAATTTGGGTGTCGTGGTTATAGCTCCTTTATAAAAAGAGCTAAGAAGTGTTTCCTTTTTTCCTAGTTTTTGGAATAATTTGAGCAATGCTAACACTGGTTCTACTTTGAAGTTCTGGTAAAATATGCAGAAAATCTACTTGGTTAGTCATGGGCTTTCTTTAGCTGGACCTCATAAATGTTATTACTCTATTAATATAATTGTTACTGACAAATTTTTTTAGTTGTTTAATTTATCTTCATTTAATTTTTTAAAATAATTTAATATAAATTAATATAAATTCATCATCATGTGGAGTTTGCATTTTTGTGAAATTATGTTTTTACAGTATATCTTTATGATTTTCTGAATTTCATTGGTGGATATTATAATGTCTCACTTTCCATTCCCAATTTTATTACAAATTAGTCTTCTATCCCCTTTTCAACTGGTTAATTTGGCAAAATGGTTGTCTGTAGTAGTGGGGTTTCTTTGGTCTTGGGCAGCTAGAGGTCCTAGACCCACAGACCTGCCCCGCCAGACCCCTTAGCCGCCCAGCCGCCCATCGCTCAGACCCCCAGAAATGACTCAGACACTTATATTAACTTCATGCTGTTTGGCCTATGACTCAGGCACATTGATAGCTAGCTCTTACATCTTAAATCACCCAATTTCTATTAATCTGTCTGCCACGTGGCCCGTGACTCACCTGTGTTCCTTACATGTTTTCTTGGGCGGCTTACTCAGATCTGCCTCTGACTCCACCCTTCCTTTCCTAGCTATTTTGATTCCTCCTACTTCTTCTATGGTGCCTGTCATGGCCAAAAACAGCTCCTTTATTTAAAGATTGATATTTACAGCATACAGAAAGGCATTCCCACACCACTTCCCCCTTTCTGTCTAATCAAAAAGGAAGGTTTCAATTTTAACAAGGCAAAATTACATATAACAAAATAGCTATCAAGCAAGAATTACAGTTATAATATCTAGTCTATTTGTATTTGTATTTAGCAAAATTAAAGAAAATATTCTTATCATCTACCTTATCTTTACAAATCTAAAGTTTCATATCCAATATACCTTTCAAATGTAGTCATTTGAAAGAAAAACTGTACCTATAACTAACTATCTAATCTTCAACTACATCAAAGACCACAGAAGGATATATTTACCCAAGTAAACCAGAAGTGCAAGCAACTTCTAAAATCTGGAAAGGACAGAGATGACAACTATCTGCCTGGACAGTCACCCAAAGTTCCTTTATAAAGTCAGGGCATCTATCTTCAGCCTATAGGCCCAGAGTCTCTTTTCATTTCAGTGAATCAGGAAATCTGCTCTGCCCATTCTGGCACAGTTCATCAGTTGCTTCTCCTTGAGTCCTGAAGAATGTCTGACAGTTTTCTCTGTAAAGCAGGAAGCTGAATGACCATCTTGGCTTGTTCTGCCAAAGTTCAGAGATCATCTTCCTATGGAACCTGAATGTCCAGTTTAAACAGCATACTGTCAAGGAATCAATATAAGAACAGGTTCTTGTCCAGTGGCTAACCATTGCCACAATGAGAGTAGACTCCATATGGAATTTCTTCGATGCCCATTTTTCTGTTGAAGTAAATTAGTGCTGCCAGGAGCAGACCTGTCTCACTGTCCAGAAAAGTCTAAGCTCTTAAAACATTTAAATGCCATATTCTGTAGGTCTTAGAAGTGTTTGAATATTACCTATCTCATTGAATTATATCTTTATATACCTAAAAATCTAACTAGCATGCATTTCTATACATTACAATTTTAAATCAGTTACATAAACATCATATCTTAAACAAGAGTAGAAAAATACATACAGCATAAGAGAATTGACATTAAATTTGTATCAATAAACCAAAATCTATACCAATGTAAAACATTTTGAGATTAACAGCTGATTTCTTGATCTAAGTAAATTCAATAATCTAATTTTTTAAAAAAACATTCATATACCATATCCCCTTTTTCTTCTTAGAAACAGATTGACTATGACCATTAACCATTTATAATGAAAACAAACATTTAGAAACAATATTTGGGGAGTTTGGGCGTAGTTATCCATTATTACTTCCTGCTGATTAAGGGGCATTGAAAATTTCACGGATTGTTGAGACTGGATCATAATCTGCAGCCATGGAGCTGATCTGGCCATCTCTTCCCATCAGAGGTTTTCTTCAGGGGGTCTTGGTTGATGAAACCATATTTGCCTGGAAGCAATCCACAAGTTCTCATCTTCTGTGGAAACAAAAGCAGAACTCTTCCAAAGAAATAAATCCTTAGACACAAATTTCAAAATCAAAAATCCTTTAAAATATATATTCTTGTTTAACTTAGTAGCCTTTGTATTTGCAATCCATTGTCTTTCTGCAGTTAGCTCATTAACAGTTAAAAAATTAAAAGAAAACACAATAACAACCAAAATCTAGATTTTGTGTCTATTTTCCATCTTTACGTGGCTTATTATATTTTTAATACTCTATTTCTCTTTTTAAAGACTTTATCCTCTTTCTTGTCTCTCTGAAGCCTATGTACCTTTTACACATATTGTAACTCATTTACAGGTTTTTCTTTTCATCTGAATCTGTTTTATTGTGAATCCTTAATCATCTTTTAACTAGAAGAGCTTTTAAAAATACTCTCACTCTCTTGCCACATAGTTTTTATAGATACCACTGAATCAGTAAGTTCTCTTAAAGGGACCGCGTCTCTGTTCATGGCCAGCAAACAGAGCACTCCCAAGAAAATGCTGCTACTAAGAAACCATCTTTGTTTCCTTTTTGTTCAAAATAAACAGAAATCTAAAATCAATCACATGCTACTGAGTCTTCTGTGAGATTTCAGTAACCCACCTGATTGCAGCTTACACTCCCTGCCACCAGTCTGCTGGCACCATTTTGAATATGACTTGGCCGCCATGGTTTCTTTGTACAATGACCCACTTCATATACACAGTTTGGAAGCTGCCTTTGCGCAGTTTCTGCTAAAATCCTTTTTAAACTTTCTCAGGCTTTCAGTGGATATTCAGCCCACGTTGGGAAGCCATCTGAAGTAGTGGGGGTTCTCGGTCCCAGGCGGCCAGAGGTCCGAGACCCACAGACCTACCACCTGAGACCACTTAGCCACCCAACTGTTCAGGTCCCCAGAAATGACTCAGATGCTTATATTAACTTCATGCTGTTTGGCCTATGACTCAGGCACATTGCTAGCTAGCTCTTACATCTTAAATCAACCCATTTCTATTAATCTGTCTGCCACGTGGCTTGTGGCTCACCTGTGTTCCTTACATGTTGCTCCTTGGGCAGCTGGCTCAGTCTGTCTGACTCCGCCCTGCTTCTCCTACCTATTCTGATTCCTCCTCCTACTTCTTCTATGGTGCCTGTCATGGCCCAAAACAGCTCCTTTATTTAAAGATTGATATTTACAGCATACAGAAAGGCATTCCCATATCAGTTGTCAATAATTTTTATCCTTTCAAAGATTCAACTTTCCGTTTCACTAAATCTGTATTTTTTTCTATTTCTTATATCATTAATTTCTGCTAAACATTTACTATGCCTTCCATATACTATTTGGGGTTTTGTTTGCAATTGTATTTCCAGGGCTTAAGGTTTCACATTAAGTTATTAATATGAAATCTTTCAAAATTGTTGATATAGTTACTTAGTATTCTAAACTTACTTCTTAGGACTGCACACATTGTGTTCCATAGATTTTGATACGGTATGTCTTCATTTTACTCAATTCTAGAATTTTTTTAATTGTCTTTATTTTCTTAGTGACCCACACATCATTCAATAGCATTTTGTTTAGTAGTGGTTAGCTTGTGCATTTTCAGTTAATATCTACTTTTATTTCATTATAAATAACTAAAATATAGGATGTTAGTTTACTTTCCTTATATCTCTTGAGACTTGCTTTGGATCCTAATATATTCTCAGTTTTGGAGAAAATCCCATGAGTGGCTGAAGGGGAAAAGGTGCAGTGTTTAACGTTTGAGTTGATGTCTGTTAAGTCCTTTGATTTAGGATGTTATTAACATCCACCATTTCTCTGTTTTGTTTTGCCTGGATGACATCTACTGGAGAAGCTGGGATGTTATAATCACTCTATCAGGGTACTGAGATCAGTCTACAACTTTATATCTAGTAGAACTTGTTTTATAAAACTGGATTTGTTTGTGTTTGTACATATGTTTAAAATTGCAACTTTATGATGGCTTGTTGATAAGTATGAAATAGCCTTTTTATCTTTCGTGCTCATTTCTGGCTGGTCTGTTTTTGTCAGATATTGTAGTAGGCATGCCTGCTTATCTTTTTGTTTCATTTATTTGAAATACATTTTCACCCCTTTGGCCTGAGGCGATGTCTATCTTTGGTGCTGTGATGTGTTTCTTTGAAGCAGCAAAGTCATTGATGTTGTTTGCTAACCCAATCTGCTCCTCTTTGTCGTTTTATTGGGGCAGTTGAAACTACTAATGGAGTTCTACTGACTCATTTGTGTCCTTTGTTATGGTTTATTATTATTATTATTATTATTATTATTATTATTATTATTTGCTTTGTGCCATGTTTTCATAGATCTCTTCAGAATGAAATATTCCTTCTAATAACCTCTGTAGGACAATTATGGTGCTCATATATTCTTTTAGTATTTTTTTTTTTACTTAAAGTTTGTATTTCTTCAATTTTAGTGGATTGTTTTTTTGCTGGGTTGATAGTTGTACTCTTTATTTTTTTTCCCATACCTACCACTGCTCCTCCTTCCTCCTCTCTTCCTAGTCCTCTGCCAGCCTCCCCCACCCCATCCTCCCATCCATTCCCCAGGCAGGGTAAGGCCTCCCAAGGTTCAGTCTGGCATATCAAGTTGAGGTAGGTCTGAGTCTCTCATCCCGGTATCAAGGCTGAGTAAGGTGTTCCTCTGTAGGGAATGGGCTCTGAGATGTCAGTTCATGCACCTGGAATAAACTCTGGTCCTACTGCAAGAGGCTCCACAAACTGCCCACACCATTTTACTGTCATCTACCTTCAGAGGGTTTAGCTCCTTTCCATGAAGGTCCCCAGCTGTCATTTCAGAGCCAGTGAGCTCCCAATAGCTCAGGTCAGCCATCTCTGTGGGTCTCCTCCTCATGATCCTGATCCCTTTGCTCATGTACTTTCTCCTCTCTCTTCAGATGGACCTATAGCTTGACCTGGTGTTTAGCTATGGATCTCTGCTTTTGCCTCCATCAGCTGTTGGATTAAGATTCTCTTATAAGGGGGCCCTCTAAAGTCTGTGTGTACATTCCTGTACTCTTATGAACCCAGAATGCATATTCCCAGGCCTTTTGCATCTTAGTTTACATCTTACTGACTTTCCCTGAGTTAAATTCCAAATGTGGAACTTTGCAATCACCCATAGGCCTAAACACAGTTCATGATAAGTTCCCATCCAGAACCTTAGCTTCCACTGAAGCAGCTAAGACTTTTAGACTTCTCAGTTACCATGGCTTAGCCATCATTCATATTTGATATCAACCCTGGATCTGTCAATTCTTTTTGAATTTTTGAAATCTTATTAAATACTTACAATGAAACATTTTCCATGATAAATGTGTCCATCTATGTTAGTTAGCTTTATTTAAACATTGAGTATTGTCTTCATTCTGTGTAGGTCTTATGTAAAAATCATAGCTACTGTAAGTGTTCATGCACAATAACTGTGACATTAGACACATTATAACTTTTTTCCCCTTCTGTGGACTCTTTCATTCTTTCTGTTTCTTCTTCTGTAAAATTACCTTAAACTGTGGGAAGTTAATAACCTATCTATGTTTGAGTACTCAATATTTTGTTATTTATACTCATTAATTTGAAAAGTTACAAATCTCTGCATTAACCACTACCTCCTTCAAAATAAAGCCTCTCTGAAGGTTTTAACAAATATTCATTCAGCATATTTTATTTAACTATATTTCTTGTACATGTAAAATTTGAAGGTATTTTATACACTTCCTAATTGAGTCACTCTGTCATTTTATGAATAGATCCTCATAGGCCACAGCTCATTATGCTTTACTTTTTATTTCTCTATGATAAAATCTTATAGAGAATATTTCATCTGTATTTATTGCTGAATATCTCTGTTACTATATTTTTACAACTAGCTGCTGAATTTCAAATAAATTTATAGACTTTCACTTATTCCACTAAAAATATTTTCATAAATATGCAAACTATTTTTAAGAATGAAATAAAAATTATTGTAATTTTTGTGTTTTTAAAATGTAGAAAGTATATTATTACACATGTTTTTCACCATGGTATTAAATAATTAAGGTTTTTTAAGATTATGTTAAATTTCAAGAGGTGATTACATCTTTCGCATTTTCAAAGTGTTTGATCATCCTCTATACTCATCACAAAAGTTTGACAGAACAATATTTGACCCTGTTAAGAGAGCCAGAGACCTAGGGGGAAATTTAATACAATTATTCTGCTAAATAGATATAGCACTACTTCCTATAACTTATCACAATATCATTAAGCAGCACATCCTTCAACATTTATTAAAGAAGTGTCTTTTGCAAGTATTTTTCTTTCAAGGTCTGCAAAAAAATTGTGTTAGGATTTTGATGGAGATTGTATTGAATCTGTAGATTGTCAATTTTACTCTGTTCATCTTTTCTATCCAGGATCATGGGATATCTTCTCATTTTCTGATATCCTCTTCAATTTCTTTCTTCAGTGGCTTAAAGGGTTTTTTTTGTTTGTTTTTTTTTTTTTTTTTTTTTTTTTTGTCAAACAAGTTTACTACTTATTTGGTTAGAGTAACCCCAAGATATTTAATGCTATTTGCAACTATTATAAAGGGTGATGTTTTGTCCTTAGTGTATAGGAGAGCTATTGATTTATTTTTTAGTTAAGTGTGTCCCCTGTTAAATTGCTGAAGGTGTGTATCAGCTATAGGAGTTCCCTGGTAGAATTTGGGGGGGGTCACTTATGTATATGATCATATCATCTACAAATAGAGATAGTTTGACTTCTTCCTTTCCAATTTGAATCCCTTTAATCTCTTTTTCTTATCTTAATTCTTTAGCTACAACTTCAAGAACTTTATTGAATAGATAAGGAGAGAGAAGACAGCCTTTTCATGTTCCTGATGTTAGTGGGATTGCTTTGAGTATATTTTTTCCATTTAGTTTGATGTTGGCTGTTGACTTGCTGCATATAGCCTTTATTATATTTAAGTATTTTTCCTCTATTCTTTATCTCTCCAGGACTTTTATTATGAGGGAGTGTTGGATCTTGTCAAAGGCTTTTTCATCATCTAAGGATAAGATCATGTGTTTGTTTATATGATGGATGACATTCATGGCTTTTCATACACTGAACCATCCCTGAATCTACTTGATCATGGTAGAAAATTTTTGATATGTTGCTGGATATGGTTTGCCACAATTTTATTGAGAATTTTTGTATCAATGTTCGTGATGGAGATTGGTTTGTAATTCTCATTCTTTGTTGAGTGGCTTGGGAAGCAGGGTGATTGTGGCCTCATAAAAAGAGTTTATCAATGTTCCTTCAGTTTCTATTGTATGGAACAGTCTGAGGAGTATTGGTATTAGTTCTTCTTTGAATGTCTGGTGAGAATTCTGCACTGAAACCATCTGGTCCTGGGATTCTTTTTTTTTTTTTTTTTTTTTACTTAGGAGACTTTTAATAACAGATTCAATTTCCTTGGGGTTATAGGACTGTTTAGGTCTTTAATCTGATCTTGATTTAATTTTGGTAAGTGGTACCTGTCCAGAAAGCTGTCCATTTCTTTTAGGTTTTCCATTTTAGAGGGGTATAGGTTTTCAAAGTAAATTCTCTGCATTTCCTGGATGTCTGTTGTTATGTTCCCTTTATCATTTCTGATTCTGCAAATTTGAATACTCTTTCTCTCTGCCTTTTGGTTAGTTTAGATAAGGGTTTATCTATCTTGACTTTCTCAAAGAGCCAACTCTTTGAATCATTAATTATTTTTATTGTTCTCTTTGTTTCTATAGTATTAATTTCTACCCTAAGCTTGATTATTTCCTGCTGTCTACTCCTCCTACATGAGTTTTATTCTAATTGTTCTAACGCCTCCCACTTTGCTATTAGGTCGCTTGTGTGAGATTTCTCTTGGTTTTTCATGTAGGCATCTAGTGCTATGAGTTTTCCTATTATAACTGCTTTCACTGTGTCCCATTAGTTTGGATATGTTGTGGATTCACTTTCATTAAATTCTAGGAAGTCTCTGATTTCTTTCTTAACTCCTTCCTTGACCCAGAGGTGGTTCAATTGAGAGATTTTCAGTTTCGATGTGATTGTATGCTTTATGTGATATTGTTGTTGTTGAACTCTAGCTTTACATCATGGTGGTCTGATATGGTATAGGGAGTTATTCCCATTTTTTTTGTATCTATTGATATTTGTTTTATGTCCAAGTATGTGGTCAATTTTAGAGAAAGTTCCATTGAGTGCTGAGAAATATATATATTCCTTTGTGTTTGGGTGGAAGGTTATGTATATATCTATTAAGTCCATTTGTGTCATAGCATCTGTTAGATCCCTTATTTCTCTGTTGACTTTCTGTCTGGTTGACCCACCATAGGGTGAAAGTGAGGTATTGAAGTCTCCCACTATTAGTGTGTGGGGTTTGATGTGAGGTTTAAGTTTTAGTAGTGTTTCTTTTACAAATGTTGGTGCCTGTGTTGAGAGCACTAATATTCAGGATTGATACTTCATTTTGGTGGATTTTTCCTGAAATAAGTAAGTAATGTCCATCCTGTTCTCTTTTGATTGACTTTAGTTTGAAGTCTATTTTGTTAGATATTAGGGTGGCTACACCAGTGTGGGGATTCAATAAAAGTTTCAGAAGTTTTGGAGATATCAGAGGGAATCTACCCACAGTCTATGTGGGGGGTTAGTAAAAGCTCCAGAAGTCCCAGAGCTCTAACCACAGTCAGTCTAGGAAAATCAGAGTGGTGATTCAAACCTTTAATCCCAGCACAGGGAGTATCCTGGGAGTGGTGACCTATACCCTTAATCCCAACTGAGTCAAGGTCACTTCAGATTATAGAAGGAATTCCAGGCTCCCAAGAAGGTATGGTGGGGCCACGCCTTAATTACTGAAAGAGTACTTAAAGACAGGATTGAAACCCAGAAAAAAGCCATTCCAAGGTAATCGAGGCTGAGGAAGCTGAAAGACAGCTGGGTAAGATCTGACTGTGGTGTTTATTCCATCTAGTATCTCCAACTTCTTCAGAGATCTATCGCTGAGTCTCATTCTTTCGTGAAACACACCAGCTTGTTTCTTATGAGCATTTGATCGGAAAGTCTTTTGCTAACCAAAACTATATTTTTAAATCTATGACTATCCTCTTTGCCTTCTTTCTTCCAAGCTTCTGTATATTTTTAAACACACTATGACTAATTTTGAGGTGTTATATTTTTATGTCTGGATCTGTTTTACAGAGCATATATATTTGAATTTTTACCACATGAAGTGAATTTTAAACTGCTATGTCAGCAACCAGCAGTTCCCAGCTGGACAGATGGTGCACATGCTAGCCACTTGGCTTAACTCATAGCCCCAGGCAGCTCAAGCTCACAGGCAGCAGCCAGGAGATGCATTCCTGTACTGCAGCTGGCCTGAGAAACATGAGACTAGGATGCTCTTTGCTGAATTTCTGTGTGTCTAGAACTGTTTCCCAAGCTCCCTCTTGTTTTAGGTGAAGGTAGTTGGACAATGTTGGCTGCCATTTGGAGGTAGAGTTTTCCTGTCTCAACAGCACTCCCAAATAAACACAGTCTTAATGCTAATTATAAGTGTTCAGCCAATAACTCAGGCTTATTACTAACTTGCTCTTACTTACAACTTAAATTAACCCATTTATAGTAATCTATATCCTGCCAGGTGGATTTTACCTTTGTCCCATCTTGTGTGTCCAACTCATCCTTTGGCTGGCAACTCCTCTGAATCCCCCTTTTTCTTGCCATCATTCTCAGTTTGGCCCTCACATCTAAGTTCATCGCTTTATCCTCTTCATCTATTGACCAGTAGGCTTCTTTATTAAACCAATCTCAGTGAGGAATCCTCACAGTGCACAAAAGAATTATTCCACAGCAGTAGATGTTGTTTAACTTTGTCCTAAAATTAATAAAGAAAGCTGAGCTTTAAGATGTAGGCCTGGAATCCCAGAAATATGCCTTTCTGATTCAGGAGATTATCAAGTCCATGACTTAGACAGGCTATAAAGAAAGTTCAAGGCTAGCCTGGGAACTATATTAACTGTGTCTTAAAACAAATTTTTTAAAGGGGTGGAAGATTATTCAGCTCAGTAGTAGAGCACTAATGGTATGGCCCTGGGTTTAATGCCCAGTAGCAAAATCAAAATAGAAGAGTAAAATAATAACAGAGTTCTGTAACATCACATAATTTAACAAATAGAGAATAAGGTTATAAGTAAAATGGTGCACAAAGACGAGCTCATTTCTCAATTTTTTGTTTCACAGTTTGAGAATAATAATGCAAATGAAGTAACTTGAATCCTGATTTTCTTTTGGTGCTAGAAAAATTAGGTTCAGGTTTCAAACATACTTAGCACATACAACATACTGTCTGAGTGACTGATGCCACCAACCTACTCCCCAGGCTGTCTCCACAGGTAGGTTTGAGATCTACTCCATACTTTTCAAGAACTTTTTCCTGAAGACAAAACTTGACCAAAGAAACACTATCTTTGATGGCAGTTGGGAAAAGATACTCATGTGATTATCTCTCAATCATACTAATGGATATATTGACAAAATATGTTTTTGCTTTAAATTTTATTAATTGAACCCAGGCTTACTAGTAACACCTGTCTTAAAATGAAAAAAAAAAAAACCATTCTGGTTTAAAGGATTTAAGGTGCTGGTCCTGTGTAAGTATGAGTAACACAGGATATGTTCACCATCATAAAGTCTATAGAATTCAACAGATTATCCTTGAAACAAGTGCCACAAATGCCATTTATAATAACTGATAGAGTATTAAAGATTTACTTATTTGCATTTACATATATGAGATTTGACTGAATGTATGTATGTGCTGAATACAACTGGAATTTATTTAATAAACTGTTCATGAGAATCTTACTCAAAATAAACATTTTAAAATATTAACAAATTATAAAAGCAATTCTTAAACATTAAAAGGTCCTCTGTAAGTCACATTTTACTGTGTGCACAAGTGTGTGTGTGTGTGTGTGTGTGTGTGTGTGTGTGAGAGAGAGAGAGAGAGAGAGAGAGAGAGAGAGAGAGAGAGAGAATGTGGATTTTCTATACTAGAAGCAAACTTCAATTGGCCTGTCTTATTGAATAACTCCATCAATAGTGGAAATCTTAATATTAATTGCAATTAGCCATGTATCTCCTGCATGGAGCTGTTTTTCCCACTATAAAGATATACTTTAATAGTTTCCACCCCTAGCTTGAACTGTACAGAGATATTTAAGTCATGGGGCAAGGGAAATCTTTAATCTTTGGAAGTGTGAAAAATATTTTAAAATCAATGAAAAAATTAATGTTTTCCAGACAGGAATGAAAGAGTTGTGAAATTTGGTCTCCTTATACTTGGCATTAAATCTCAAAATATAATCATGTTTATATGTATTGCTGCCCATTATATCATAGATTATTTTTACTCTGGCCTTGTTTTTCAATATATTTCATTTATTGTACCTGAGGATTTGATCATAACCTGGAAACTGTGAGCTAAACTGAAGAGTACATGCTTAGCATCCTGGTTTAAGAAAAAGTAAACCATTATGTATCATGACTGTTTCAATTTAAGTAGATATACAGAACACATTAATGAGCAACAAAAGATTATTTTTAAATAATAAAATAAACATAGCTTTATCCAGCTTTGCCTGAATCAATTATTCAGCTAGCATCATGGTATCACAAAAAATGTCATTGTCAACGCACATCTATAATTTATATCACTTTCTTTCATTCAAGTATTATTCTGTGCCTGTAGAATTGTTTCCAGGGATATAGCTGATACCCAGATCTGCAAATGCTACATTTCCTTGTATTAATGGTGTGGTGTTTACACATGACCTGTGAATATCTGCCTGTATGAGTTCTACCATCTCTTCATGGTTTACAATGCCCAGTGAGATGTAGATGCCATGTAAAGTGGCCAGTAGTATTTAGAGAAAACAACAAGTGACTATACATGTTCATTTCAATTTGTTTGAGAGCATTTTATCCAAAAATAATTGATTCCACAGATGTAGGCTCTGTGGATCTGAAGGGACAGCTATGCATTATTTGGTTTGATAGATGCAAATTGGAGAAATCTGTTATCAGCCCCTACTGGCTCCTATGGCCTGGCTTATTCACTAATCCACATAAATATTGGTCACCTCACAGATGAGCTCAAGGCTGAGGGATTTCTTCCTAATCCTGAGTGATTCTCTACTCTCCCACATGTTCCTTGTGTCTTAATTGTGTAGGACACACAGAGGTTAGAATTTTTTTTAATTAAATGAAAATAAACCAGAGCTGTCTGAAACTAAGCACAGAAAAAAAATCCTTGACTGTGTCATCCAAGGTCCACAAGACCATGGGTTGTGTGAGTTCCCATATAGACATATAATGGGAATCGAGTACATCACTTTTCCCCAGAAGCAAGGCCTCTTGGCCAAAGTAGGTGTGAGATTCACCTATAACCTTCTATGCTGCAGCTTTGAGGCATGGCTGGGAAGAACATAAAGACCGACGCGCACATTGGCAGTTCTTGCTGCTTTCCTGTCAATGGGAAGGAAGGCCTACTCTATTCAGTTGATTGGATCACTCAAGCTTCCTGCCTCTTATTCCTATTGCTAGTTGCTACTGACCTCTTTAATAAATATTAACCTATCAATCAATCGCCTGTAATTAATATCCAGCAACATAGGCCTCTGAGAGGTGTCCAACATTTGCAAAAGAAATTCCACAGCACCAAATTCCTTTGCACTTCCTAATTCCTTTAAAATGGTAGAAGCGGTCCAATTTTACTGTCCTGTGCTTTGAATCCTAGAGTTTTACAAATTTGCAAAAGGGTAGTCATTCTAAGGCTGTCCTCCTCCTGCTCCCTAAGTCTCTTCCGGCTCCTCTGTTAAGGTAGGCTTTACTTTGGAGTTCTAAGCAGGGATGCCCTTGAATCAGCATGGTCATCTTGGAAAACATGTCTGCCAGATGCACTGTGTGATTCAGATGCTGTTATTGACGAAGACGTTCATTTTACTTTACTTCATCTCCAGCTGTTTTCTTTCTTTCTTTTTTTTTTGGGGGGGGGGCTTTTTAATTGAGGTGAATTAGCTTGTTTGTTTTGTTTAATCCCCAGACACTTTGAAAGGCTGACAACTATGAAGATTCCTCTCTTCTCTCTTTCAGTAACATCTCTGAGGCTGATTCTGCTCCTCCCTGGGAATTTCTATCTACAAAGCCTGCATGATGCTATGTACTCAACTCACTCTGGTTTTGCTCCTTCTCTGAGGCAATCACTATTGGCTACCAATAAAAACCTATAGATTTGAAGGCCCTGGGAGTTTTTTTTATTATATTTTAAAGGGAAATTTGCAATTTTCCCTAGAGACTAAACTTCGTTTTGCCTTTGCTATAAAGAATAAAATATTTTTGTTTAAAAAAAAACTGCTTTAAGATTCTACCCTTAAAAACTGCTTTAAGATTCTACTCCAGTCAGAATACCTATTGGTAATACATGACAACAAATGATTTTATAAAATTAGAAAAGGGGAATCGTATGTATACTGTTAAGTGGGGTTATAAACTGGTAAAACACTTACAGAATTAACTGGAGGTTTATCAAAAGACTATAAAGAGAACCCATATGGCCCATTTGTACTACTTGTGAACATATAAATAAAGGACTCTATAGCCTACTCTACAGGTTTACTGTTGATCTATTTACAATATCTAGGGAATAAAATCAGCCCAGAAGTATATCAATTGATGAACTAATAATGAAAACGTGGTACGCCCAATCCATTTAATTCCTATGAAAAGAAAAATGCAATGGTGAAGCTTGTAAGGATGTAGATAAAAGTCAAAAGTAATATACTTGATAAGGTAACCTAGACCCAGAAAATCAAGTATCACACATTCTCTTTGGTATGTGAATCATAGCTTGGAATTCTTAAATTTGTGTGTTTAAATAGGAATGTCTGTAGAAGTCCAAAAGTGACTGTTTGATGGGAAGCTAAGGAGTTGTTGGAAGTTAAAGAGGCTATAAGGAAGAGGTGTATATGTGACTTGAAATTAGACAAGGAATATGAGGACTGGCACGTTGTAAGAAGGACTTGGGACTGGGAAGAATAAAAGAAGAGTATATTCAACAAAAAAAATGGCAAAACTAAAATTAGTGAAAAATCCATTTCAAAGCTACTAGGCTTTAAGCTAATTTCAAACCACAACCTTAATAAAAGTTTGAATGTGGATATACATAGGTGGGTCATGATGATTCCAGAAGCCATGAATTATTAAAGAAAAAACTCCAAGGGCTAATGTGTGCTTCTTCTCTAGAAGTCATTGGCCAAGAAAACATCAGCCGCCCACCAAAAAAAAGTCTACAGAGTTATGATTATTTCCCTTGGATTCCCACAGAAACTGGGCAGTAAGACACTACTGCTTAGGGTACAGCAAGCCTTGGTAACAAAACCTAGAGAAACCATGCTGGAATTGAGCTAGTGTTTAGCTGCTGTCATAGTGTGGGAAGTTTTTGATGGAGGTACATGAAGTAAATATAATGATTATTTTTAATTCAGCCAGAATGAGAGTCTCAAAGAGACGTGAGTGTGAGTGAGTGTGTGTGTGTGTGTGTGTGTGTGTGTGTGTGTGTGTGTGTGTGTGTGTGTGTGTGTGTGTGTGTCTTAACATTTTTGCTTATGTTGATTAGTCTAACTGAGATGGGACATTCCACTGCTCATAGTGACATTCTCTAGACAGGGAATGCTAAATACTACATGATGAAAAATCAAGCTGCTCATATGCACATGTGAATTCATTATCTTCTGCTCATCCTGAGCATGCATGTAACCAATTAACCAGGCTCCTGTCATTGTCACATATCAGCTATGATGACCTGCAAGATAGAATTGTGAGATAAAATAAACACTTCCCTAATTTCCTTTGGTGGATTATTTTACATTGCAAGAGAAAATAAAACTAGGACATTAAAGAAAATTAATCATTTTTCCTAGTTTTTGAACCATGCATATTAAAATACTGACTTACTAGACAAGATGTGTCTAGTGCTACAAGAGTGCACAACACACATGGGAGAATATGCAAGTGATTCTTGACTAGGTTTGAGGACACTCTAAAAGAGGAGTCTATGTCAGAGGCCCGCAGATGTAGACAGCACAGGGGAAAGATATGAACTTGCTACTCTTGTTTTTGCTAAATGATCATGTGGTAGAGAGATGACTCCTAAATATCCTGGTTTATATCTATAAACAGATGCTGACTTCTACTTTATCTAAGAAGTTTCTCTTTACAGTGACTTACAGGTCATGAAGTACTGAAAAAGAATGCTAACTTCACATAGGAACATAAAAGACTCTCAGTAGCCAAGGCAATTCTAAGCATAAAGAATATATACATATATCATAACTACTATAGTTATCATGATATCTGAAAATATATACATATATCATGATCAACTTGTTTGGTTTCCCTTATATCTTAGGGATATGATGTTGGTTCATCATGACCAGTTAATAAATTGGATAAGCCATTTAAATAGACCTAAATACAGAAACCATATCATTAATCTACTCTCAATTTTGGGGAAAATTTCATGAGTTGCTTAATTTAGTAAAAAGAAGCTCATTCATTCATTCTTTGGTTTTAGAGTGAAATGGTCAGTGGATGTTTGATTTAGGAGGTTATTTATGTTGCACGAATGAATGAGACTCAGGGATAGATCTCTGAAGAAGTTAGAGATACTAGAGGGAATAAACACCACAGTCAAATCTTACCCGGCTGTCTTCCAACTTCCTCAGCCTCGCTTCCCTCGGAATGGACCCTCAACTTTCAATCCTGTCTTAAGTATTCTTTCCTTAATTAAGGTGTGGCCTCACCACACCTGCTTGGGAGCCTGGAATTCCTTCTGTAATCTGAAGTGACCTTGACTCAGTTAGGATTAAGGGTGTAGGTCACCACTCCCAGGATACTCCCTGTGCTGGGATTAAAGGTTTGAATCACCATTCTCTGATATTCCTAGACTGACTGTAGTTAGAGTTCTGGGACTTCTGGAGCTTTTACTAACCCCCCACATAGACTGTGGGTAAATTCCCTCTGATATCTCCAAAACTTCTGAAACTTTATTAAATCTCCACATATTTACTTCCATTGTTTCTCTGTTCTGTTTTTGTCTAGATGACATGTACTGGGGAAACTGGGGAAAAGCAGTGAGGCTTTATGAAAATATCAGGATAACTTCATGATAAAAAAAAATGCTGAAAAAACAAGAAGAAAAGGAACATAACTCAACATAATAATGGCTGTGTGTGATGAATCTATAGCCAACACCGTACTAGATGATTAAAACCTGACAGCATTTCTTCCAAAATCTAATATAAAACAAGGATTCCATTCGCAATCTTATTCAACATAGTGTTCAAAATTTTAACTACAGAACTAAAACAAGAGAAAAGAATAAAATAAAAATTTAAAAATCTTTTAAATGTTGTAAATGTTGCCATAAGAGTTGCAGTATAAAGTAAATAAATATAAATAAGTTGCAGTGTGCAAAATCAACATACAAAAAAATCAATATATGTTTCTGTATGGCACTAAGAAATTTTCTTTTTAATATTTTTTTAATTTTCTTCCATTAAAAAATATCATCTCCATCAATGGATCCCCCTGCTCCCTCCATCTTCTCCCTCCCAATCCCTCCCAGCCAGCCCTTCATCCCCCAAAAGGGTGAGAAACCCCAAGGTGTGTCAGCACAGCGCATCCCCTCCACTCTAGGCACATCCAATTCATTCATCCCAAAGTCGATGCTGGGCTGGGATTTTCCTCTGAATGGAATGGGCTCCACAGTGCCAGTCCATGAAAAGGAACAGTCTGATCCCATGGGGCTCCACATACTGCTCATGCCAGTTGAAAGCCGCCTACACCGGGAGGGCCCAGCTCCCCCTCCTGAGGGATCTCCAGCAGCAATTCTCCATTCAGTGAGCTTCCTCATAATGTAAAAAAAAACCATACCATGGAAGATACCAAGCAAAAAAGTCAAGATGTCTATAGTAAAAATGCCCAAACACTGAAAAAACATAGATGATACTAAACAATCGAAACATTTTCCATGCTCAACTGGAAAACACTATTTGGGACCTGCATGGGACTGAAATAGGCCCTCTGAATGTCCGACAGTTGTGTGGCTTGGGCAGTTTGTGGGGCCTCTGGCAGTGGGAGAATAATTCATCCCCAGTGCATGAAATGGTTTTGGGGCTTATTCCCTATAGAAGGGATACCTTGCTGATAATGGGGGAGGAGCCTGGTCCTGCCTCAACATGCTATGCCAGACTATATTGACTTCCTAGTGAGAATCTTTACCCTCTCTGATGAGTGGATAGGGAGTGATTGGGAAAAGTGGGAACAGTATTTTTCTATGTTAAAAAATTTAAATAATATAAAAAGTAAAACAAGAACCCTTAGTTGGATATTGGTCAAGAGTAGGACCATCCATGGTACCAAGAATGTTCTTGGAGTTTTTCACTTGCAGGACTATTTCTTTAATAACTTTTTGTCTTTCGAGTACAGAGTTTTTAAGAAGCTTAAGGAATTAGGAACAAGATATATGAGTGTTTATAGAGGAGAAACCATATTGTAGAAATCACTACAATACAAATTAAGAAAAAAATGGAATTAAAGGCAGATACATTGTCAAAGGCTGGGGCAAATATGAAGGCACATATATGGGAAATAGCATTTATTGGACAAGTTTCTGACTGCAATAGCTTATAGAATATACAGGTCTAATGATTTCAATTTGGTAGCTTTCTGAGAGGTCTTAGAACTCCAGAGCACTCAGCAAGCATGACTGATGTAGGACTCCAATCCTGACACTTCATTTGAAAAGTGGAACTAATTATTTTTATTCCTTCATTCAAAATGATCCCTGAGTCTTTAGAAGAAAGAGTATAATATAAATGTCCTATTTAGTGCTGAGTATTCCACAAATTCTTATATACATCTTGACCAGTTGTTGGTCTCTGTAATAATCATTGTATATTGCAAATAAAAATTTCTCTGATGTGAACTGGCAAATGCATTTTTCTGGGTTTTAATGTAAGACATTAGAAATTTGTTTAAAACTATGTCAGGTTAGCAGCATAGTAGCAATAGATTCCCCTTAGAATTATTACCTGTCTAGCCATAGATTCTTGGCATGGCAATAGCACACCAGATGTATGTTTCATCATGTGACTTAGAACTTAAAACAAATCTCTATTGATATCCATGCCATTACTGCACCAGTGGGAAGTTCTTACCAGTAAAGATATTATTGTAGTTCACTGGGTTGATAGCTAAGTGACACTGATGGTGACTTTTTCCCCCAGTAGTTCACATAACACATTCAGCACTTACAAGCTTTGTAGTAGGGAATAACACTTCAGTGTATAAACAAGCTGATAATTCTGTGATCAGTGGTTCAAGGCCTTTGTTGCCTTTAATCTTACCATCATGTTTTTGAGGGTAACAAAGAGCATTGGCAATAACTTGTTTGGGGCTCTGTGGTTGTTTAAATAAAAATGATCCCATAGACCCATAAGGAGTGGCACTATTAGGAGATGTGGCCTTATTGAAGGAAGTATGTTTCTTGAGCGTTGGCTTTTTAAATGCTCAATCTGAGTCCAGTGTCACGTTTTCTTCCTGCGGCCTGCTGATTCGGATATAAACCTCTCAGATCCTTCTCCAGCTCCACGTCTGCCTGCATGCTGCCTTGCTTCCCATGGTGATGAGAATGGACTAAACCTCTGAAACTGTATGCTAGCTCCAATTAAATATTTTCCTCTATAAGGGTTGTGGTGTTTATGGTATTTCTTCACAATAATAGAAACCCTAAGAAGGTGATGTAAAACATGGAATATTATTGTTATAGGCTTGACTCAGTTTCTGTTTGGAAGAATGTGGATTTTGAAACTTTAGAGGAGAAAAATCAGTGGAGAGATGCTCAGCACCCATTGGACCTTGAACTCAAGCTAGAGGTCAACAACAACACAAACCACAAGAAGCCCACAAACTCATGGAAACCGAACGCCTCTCAATAGAATCAAAGAAATCAAGGAAGGAGTGAAGAAAGAAATCAAAGACTTCCTAGATTTCAATGAAAATGAATCCACAACAACCCAAACTTATGAGACACAATGAAAACAGTGTTAAGAGGAAAACTCATAGCACTAGATGCCTACATGAAAAACCTATGGAAATCTCACTCTAGAGACCTAACAGCACAGCTGAAAGCTTTAGGACAATGAGAAGCAAACTCACCTAGAAGGAATAGACGGCAGAAAATAATCAAACTTAGGGCTGAAATCAATACAATAGAAACAAAGAAAACAATACAAAGAATCAATAATCAAAGAGTTGGTTCTCTGAGAAAGCTAACAAGATAGATAAACACTTATCCAAACTAATCAAAGGTTAGAAAGAGAGAGAATCCAAATTAATAGAATCAGAAATGAAAAGGGGGACATAACAACAGACACCTAGGAAATCCAGAGAATCATTAGGTCATACGTCAAAAACCTGTACTCCACTAAACTGGAAGACCTAAAAGAAACTGATAGCTTTCTAGACAGGTACCACTTACCAAAACTGAAACAAAACCAGAAAAATGGCCAAAATAGACCTCTAATCCCCAAGGAAATTGAAACTGTTATTAAAGTCTCCAACGCAACAAAAAACCCAGGGCCAGATGGTTTCAGTGCAGAATTCTACCAGACATTAAAAGAAGAACTAATACCAATACTCCTCAAATTGTTCCACATAATAGAAACTGAAGAAACATTGTTAATCTTTTTATGAGGCTCCCGACACCGTGATACCCAAGCCTCACACATATATGCAACAAAAAAAAAAAAGAATTACATACCAATCTTCCTCATGAACATTGATGCAAAAAATACTCAAGAAAATACTGGAAAATTGAATTTAAAAATATATCAAAAAAGCATCCACCATGATAAAATAGGCTTCATCCCAGGAATGCAGGGGTGGGATGGCCCAATGTACAAAAAAACTGTAAATGTCATCCATCATAGAAACAACCTGAAAGAAAAAACCCAACACTCCTTCATGATAAAAGTCCTGGAGAGATCAGAAATACAGGGAAAATACCTAAATATAATAAAGGTGATATACAGCAAGATGACAGTAAACATCAAATTAAATGTAGAGAAACTCCAAACAATCCCACTAAAATCAGGAACAAGACAAAGCTGTCTTCTCTCTCTCCATATCTATTCAATATAGTTCAGGAAGTCTTAGCTAAAGCAATAAAAGAACAAAGGGAAATTAAGGGGATATAAATGGAAAGAAGTTGCACTATTACTATTTGCAGATGATATGCATGCAAGTGACCCCAAAATTCTACCAGGGAACTGATACAGGTGATAAACACTTTCATAAATGTAGCAGAGTACAAGACTAACTCAAAGAAATTAATAGCCCTCCTGTACACAAATGATAAAAGGGCTGAAGAAGAAATCAGAGAAACATCACACTTTTTATTTTATTTTCATTTTTAAAAAAGTCATCTCCATCAATGTATCCCCCTGCTCCCCCTCCTCTCCACCTCCCAATCCCTCCCAGCCAGCCCTCAGCCTCTCCCCTTCCCATTCACCCATGCGCTCCCCCAAGGTGGGCCAGCCTAGCATGGCACATCTACTCCAGGCACATTGGAGTCACTCATCCCAAAGTCAATGCTGGGCTGGGTGTTCCTCTATAGAGAATGAGCTCCAAAGTGACAGCCCATGAACAGGATCACAGTCTGATCCTACTCCTTGTGGCTCCACACACTGTTCATGCCAGTCAAAAGCTGCCCACCCCGGAGGGCCCAGGTCTCCCTCCTGATGGATCTCCAATGGCAATTTCCGATTCAGTGAGCTCCCTGGAGCTCCAGCCAGCCATCACAGTGGGAACCTTCCTCATAATCCTCCCCCCAATACAGACTCTCTTCCCCTCCTCTTAGCTAAACCAGGAGCTCTGTCCAGTGCTCAGCCATGGATCTCTGCCTCTACCGCTATTCCCTGTTGGATGTAGGTTCTGTGATGACACCTAGGGTGTTCATTTGATTATAGGGAAAGTTCCATTTAGGCACCCCCTCCACCAGTGTTTGGAGACTTGGCCAGGGACATCCTGTGAGTTCCTGGACATTTCCCTAGTACCCAGTCTCTTTCCAATCACACATTGGCTTCCTCTATCAAGATATCATCTATTTCTATCTCAGTCTTTGCTCGTCTCAACCATCTCCTTCTTTCAAGATTTGTTCCCAACTCTTCTTGGTTGCAACCCATTATGACCCCAATTTGGTAAGGAACATCACCCTTTTTAATAGCTGAAAATACCATTAAATATCTTGAGGTAACTCTAACCAAAGAAGTGATAGTCCTATATAAAAGAACTTTAAGTCATTTAAGAAAGAAGTTGAAGAAAATGTCAGAAAATGGGAAGATCTCCCCTGCTCCTGGATAGGGAGGATCAACATAGTAAAAATGGAAACATTACAAAAAAATCAATCTGCAGATTCAATGCAATCCCCATCAAAATCCCAACACAACTTTTTACAGACCTTGAACTAACAATACTCAACTTCATGTGGAATAACAAGAAACGTAAGATTGACAAAACAATCCTGTTTAATAATAGAACTTCAGGAGGCATCATCATCCCTGAATTCAAGCTATAATATAGAGCTACAGTAATAAAAAAAAAAAACCCAGCTTGGTAATGGCATAAAACAGACTTGTGGATCAATGTAATCAAACTGAAGATCCAACCTTAATCTGCACACCTATGAACACCTGATTTTTAGCAAAGAGGCCAAAGGTATACAAAGGAAAAAAGATCCATATTTTGTGCATCACCCTGCACAAAACTCAAGGGCAAGTAGATCAAAGACCTCAACATAAACCTAGTTACACTGAACTTGATTAAAAAAAAAGTGAGAAATACCATCGAATGCATTGACAAAGGTAACCGGTAGCATAGACACTAAGAGCAACAATCAATAAATGGGATCTCCTTAATCTCAGAAGCTCTGTAAAACAAAGGACACAGTCAATTAGACAAAATGACAGCCTACCTAATGGGAAAAGATCTTCACCAACCCTACATCTAAGGACTGATCTCTAAAATATATAGAGAACTCAAGAAACTAGAGGCCAAAAACTCAAATAATCCAATTTTAAAAAGGAGTTTGGAGCTAAAAGGGGAATTCTCAACAGGAGAATTTCAAATGGCTAAAAGACACTTAAAAAATTGTTCAACATCCTTAGCCATCAGAGAAATGCAAATCAAAACAACTCTGAGAAATCATCTTACACCTGTCAGAAGGTTAAGATCAAAACCACAGATGACAGCCTATGCTGGAGGAAATGTGGAGCAAGGGGAAAAATGCTCCATTGCTGGTGGGAGTGTAAACTTGTATACCCACTTTGAAAATCAGTATGGTGGTTCCATCAGAAAACTGGGAATCAGTTTCCCCAATGATTTAGCAATACCACATTTGTGCATACAACCCACAAAATTAACATTCTTACCCCAAGGGCATTAACTCAATCATCATTATTGGTAATAGGCAGACCTGGAAACAGCTTAAATGTCCCTCAACTGAAAAATGGATTGATAAATTGTACATTTACACAATGGAGTACTACTCAGCACTAAAATATTGGAATCCTAAAATTTGCCAACAAATGGATTTGGAGAGTATCATACTGAGTGAGGTAACACGGGCCCAGAAAGATAGACGTGGTATATATTCACTCATAAGTGGATTTTAGACATAAATGAAGCAAAGAATAAACAGGCTGCAAACCACAACCCCCGAACAGCTAGGTAAAAGAAGGAACTCAAGAAAGACATTCAGAGATTCCCCCTGGGAAAGGGAAACAGACAATCTCCTGAGTAAATCGGGATCATAACAGGGACCGAGCAAGGGGACATGAAAACAAATCATGAGTGAAGGAGATGGTTGAGTGAGAGGAGAAACAGAGAGAGAATGAAAAAAATGGCTATCTTGATAGAGGAATCACTGTCAGATTAGAAAGAAACTTGGTATGAAGGAAACTTCCAAGAACCCACAGGATGTCCCTGGTTAGGACCCCAAGCAATAGTGGAGAAGGTGCCTAAACAGGACTTCCCCTATAAAAATGAATGACCACCCTGAATGTCATTATAAAACCTTTATCCAGCAATGGCTGGAGGCAGAAGCAAAGATCCATGTATAAGCACCAGGTTGAGCTCCTCATCCAGCTGGAGGGGGGTGGGGGAAGGAAACGGAGACAGAAAGGGAAGAGAGAGTGTATGAGCAAAGGGATCAGGATCATAAGGAGGAGACCCACAGAGATGGCTGACCTGAGCTCTCTGACTCTGAAATAACTGCTGAGGAACCTTCATGGAATAAACTAAACCCTCCAACCGCAGATATGGGAAGTTTGTGGAGCCTCTTGAAGTAGTATCAGACTATGTTCCTGGTGCATGAACTGACATCTTAGAGCCCACTCCCTACAAAAAAACACTCAGCCCTAATACTGGGATGAGGGACTCGGACCCACCTCACTGGATGTGCCAGACTGAAGTGACTAACCTAAGGATTCCTTGCCCTCCTCGGGGAAGGGATGGAAGGATGAAATGGGATGGAATGGAATGGAAGGATGGAATTATAAACCAACTGAATACTTTTAAGTGCTGCTTAATGGTTTTTCCTGGTGGGAGCATAGAAGACAGGGTGTTGAGAGTGGTTTGAACTGTGAGGCCCTCTCTCAAGGGGCTTCAGAGGAGAATTTACTTACCAACAATTCCAGAGGATGTAACACATTCCTTCAACTGGGTTTGTATTTGTTAGCTTGCAGTATCTAGTAGGGACATTGTCATTCCATTATTCAATGACTATTTAAATGATGCATATATAAGCTAGCAGCAGTGACATACACTTTTAATTCCAGCACTGGTGAGGCAGAGGCAGGCTGATCTCTGACTTTGAGGCTAGCCTGATCTACAGAATGAATTCCAGAAGAATGAAGGCGCCACAGAGATACCCTGTTTCAAAAGACTGAAATAATTAATAAAAATAAATTATTCTTACATATACATATTGCATATGTATATATACATTCTCATAATAGTATGCAGTTTTCATATGATGTATTCAAAAAGATTTTAATGTTATTTATTTTATATGCCTTCCTCTACTCTGTTCTCCCATTTATCTTTTACTAGTGACTTCTGCATCCCTTCCTTTTGATGAATCATTTTGTTGTTTGTGTTTTGGCTGAGGGTGCTATCTACATGTTGATTTTTTTTATGGCTTAAATGGAAGTTCTCTCATGGACACAGTTGTGTTAAGTCTATTGGTCTCCTAAATTCTGGGAGCCTATTATAATCAAGAGTTTTCTTGTACTTAGCCCTGGCCTTATCTCCTAGTTGGTTGGTCTCCAAGGGACAAAGGAAAGCAATGTCTGCTTCTTCATGCTTCACTCAAGCTAGGTTTATTTATTGCTGTCATTAGAAATGTAGAGGGTTCAGGTAAGTGCCCTGAATGAGCTCCTCTAGTTCCATGTTATGTAATAACTTGATACAGGCTAGCTGGTGAGTTGTTTTTATACCTTTCAAATACTTACAATACAGGAAACAACATAACAATAAGTTCACTTGTTTTCTGTCATGTGTTACAGATTTCCTGGGAAGAAAAGAATCTCTAGGGTAAGGAAAATGACTATTTGTAATTTTTTCACTTGGGATTAGGGTAGCCCACTTGGGAATCTCCTTCTCCTTATGTTTCATGTGTCTTTGCTCTATAGTAAGGAATGTATCTTTGTCTCTACCTATAAGCATGGAAATAATTGAAATATTGATTGACAAAGGTAAGAGTGAGTACCCTAATAACCTCTTCTTTTGTGATATAACAGGTACAGAGAGAATACTGTATGTGAGGGACAAACCTACCTTTCAGAGAGATCAAAACATAATTCTGTTGATAAAACAGAAAAAAATTAAAACTTACTTCCTGTTGCTGGGAACAAGCATATACACACACACACTTACACACACACAGAGGCACACACATACACAGGCACACAATACACACATACACACAAAAAAATACACACATTCACACACACACACATGTACACACACAAACAGACTCACTCAAGCACATACAACTCACACATACCCACAAACACACATTCACACACACAAATGTACTCAAACACATATACACTCACACACAAACACATTAACACACAGTCACACACATACATACAAATGTACATGCACACACTTACAAACACACACAGTCACATACACATACAGGCACATACACACATTCATATGCACAGGCACACAAACACACACATACACATACGCAAACACACTCACATACATTCCCACACATGCACAAATACACACACAAACATGATCACACACACACTCACACATACACACACAAACACGATCACACACACACACTCACACATACACACACATACACACATATACACACAAGTATAGATATATAGCTATAGATGATAGGTAGATAGATAGATAGATAGATAGATAGATAGATAGATAGATAGATAGATAGATAGATAGATAGGTAGGTAGGTAGGTAGGTAGGTAGGTAGGTAGGTAGGTAGGTAGGTAGATAGGTTTTTATGCTCCCCTTTCTCCAGTGCTAAGAATTCATGGCCTCAGTGGGAAGTGGGCATAATCCACTTAAAGGACAAAAGTAGCATTAGTGATGGGTACTGGAGTTAGGTAAGTTATATAGGGTAAAGTGCTCCGGAGTCCTCAGATGTCTTCCACATTGTTCTTGACTCTTTTATTTTATATTATTTTTCCTTATCTCTATGAGTCCAGAATCTATCAAAACTGTTTCCCAGTCTTTCATTGGTGGCAGTGCTTACATAAGACACAAATTAATTCCAATTTTCTCCTACAGTTTTATAATTAAGAAATTTTTGTATTCATTTTACATATCAACCACTGTTTCTCCTCCCACCCTTCTTCCCACTCCCCATAGCCTCCCATCTGACCTATCCCCCGCCCCCTCCTTTAAAGGATAAGGCCTCCCATGGGAAGTCAGCAATGCCTGGTACATTCCATTGAGGAAGAACCAAGACTCCCTCCCACTGCATCAAGACTGCATCACTGCCCCACACTGCATCAAGACTGCATCACTGCCTCACACTGCATCAAGACTGCATCACTGCCCCACACTGCATCAAGACTGCATCACTGCCCCACACTGCATCAAGACTGCATCACTGCCCCACACTGCATCAAGACTGAGGCAAGGCACCCCAAAATTGGTAATGGGCTCCAAAAACTCAGCACATGTACCAGAGATAGATCCTGACCTCGCTTCCAGGGACCCCCTCAAACGTATCAAGTTACATAACTATCTCCTTAATGCAGAGGGCCTAGTCTGATCCCATGCAGGCTCCACAGCTGTAAGTTTAAAGTTTATGAGTTCCCAGGAGCTTGACACAGTTGTCTCTGTAGATTTCCTCTTGATGTTCTTGACACCCCTTGCTCATATAATCCCTCCTCCCGCTCTTCAGTGGAACTCCCCAGGCGTAGTGTGGTGCTTGGTTGTGGATCTGTGCGTCTGTTTCTATCAGTTACTGGATGAAGCTCTATGATGACTGTTAGGGTAGTCACCAATCTGATTACCTGGGTAGCTCAGTTCAGGCACCCTCTCCACTAGTGGTCTAAGCTGGGGTCATCCTATGGATTCTTAGGAACTTCCCAGCACCAATTTTTTCTCTAACCCCATAATGTCTCCCTCTATCAAGATATCTCTTTTATTGTTCTCCCACTCAGTTTCTGTTTCAGCTCATCCATCTCCCATCACCCCCTCTCTTTTGCTCCCCTCACTCCAGGTTACTCATCTATTTATACTTCCCAGGGCAATCTGTGTGTCCCCTTTAAGGTCATTCTTGTTAGCTAGCTTCTTTGGAGCTGTGGGTTGTCGTGTAGTTATCTTTTGGTTTTTGTCTAGTGTTCACTTGTGAATGAGTACATACCATGTTTGTCTTTCTGAGCCTGAGTTACCTCGCTCAGGATGTGCATATCTACCATATTTCCTTTACCCATTTTTTTTTGATTGAGGGGCATCTAAATTGTATCCACATTCAGGATATTTTGAATAGTGCTGTTATAAATATATTTGAGTAAGTGTCCTTATGGTATGATTGAGCATCCCTTGGGCAAATGCCTCAAAATTGTTATCATTGGGTCTTGAGGTAGATTCATTCCCAATTTTCTGACAAGTTACCATAGTAATTTCCAAAGTGTCTGTACAAGTTTGCATTCTCATCAACAATGGAGGAGTGTTCCCCTTACTCCACACCCTCTCCAGCATAAACTGTCATCAGTGTTTCTGATCTTAGGCATTCTGACACATCTGAGAGTCAACTCTCTTAGCACATTGTCATGACGCCCCTTGCTCATATAATCCCTCCTCCCTCTCTTCAACTGAACTCCCTAGGCATGGTGTGGTGCTTTGCTGTAGATCTCTGCATCTTCTTCCATCAGTTACTGGATGAAGCTTCTTTAAAAAAAAAAAAAAAAAAAAAGCCTGTTGACTTTAGTAATGACATTAGTAAGGGAAACAACCAACAGTATTTGAACAAGTATGTATTTCGCAAACTAGCCTGTGCTGATTAAAGAAATTACAGTCATCACCACACATATATCTCATTTCTTTCAGATTAACAGATAATGAAGCTTCAGAGACTTTATATCATATCCTTGAAACAGTAATTATTTCTGGTTGTAGAAAGATTATTCCATTGTAAATAATTATCCCTGCCTATGAGTTTAGTAAAAAGTACTGATTGGCCAAAGGCAGACAGGAAGTGTGGGTGGGGCTACCAGACTAAGAAGACTCTAGGAACAGGCAGAACAGAGCAGAAATGCCAGAGAGAGGCCAGAGGAAGCAGAGGACAACTATGCTGCTCTGAGAAAAGGTACCATGCCGCATGGCTGAACACAATAACAGTCATGGGTTAGATTAAGGGTAAAGAGTTAGCAAGTGATATGCCTGGGTCATAGGCTGATCAGCCTAAAATTAATGTAAGCATCTGTGTGACTCTGTGGGTCTGCCAGTCTCCGGGTCTAAACCTTGAGGCTAGGCCTGAAAGTCTGGGCCAAAAAACACTTAATACAAATGGCAGCCCAACATGGGTAAAAAAATATACCCACATAAAGTCATAGAAAGTGTAAAAAATGGTATAGATCCCAGAGCAGCTTCTGAGTTGTGTCTCTCATGGTACAGAGGTGCTCTGGTGAGGCATGTAGGCTTGGGCTACAATGGCAGGCTTTTGGAGTGCAGCTTAAGGTGTAAAATGGCTGATTCCTCAAGTCTCACAGGAGCCTAGATGTAAGCAAAAAGTTGTTAATGATGTATTCAAGGTTTCTGTTCATAAGAACAAAAAGGGAACAGAATCAAAGATAGCTTTCTAGTGGTGGTGTTTCCTTGGAACAGCTCTGTTTGCCAGAGGTAAACTTTGGCTTGGCTTTTTGAAGAGAAGCTTCCTGATTCAGCCTTAGAGGCAAAACACTTATGAGTCTTTTTAAGAGGCCCTGCTGCCAAATACTTAAATGGAGTTATGAGCAGCAGATGGCAAAGCTTTACTTGGTTATTATATGGACCTTAAAATTCCCCAGAGTACATGGGTTAAAAAGATAAATGCTATGAAATTAGACTAAATCCTTAGCCAAGGACCTTGGAAGATTAGAGGTGTGTTCAGAAACAGAAAGTAATAGAATAATCTGGATGGAGTCAGTCACCCTAGCCAAACAAAGGTATGTTCAGAGACAGGAAAAGTTAAGAAATAGATATACAGTAAAGACAGTTTTTTGTAAAAAAAAAAAAAAAAAAGTCTAAGTGGTTTAGAGTATGTTAAAATATATATATATATATATATATATATATATATATATATATATATATATATACATACATACATAGGCTTAGAGAAAGAAAAGAAAAGGTAGAGAAAGCCCTAAAAAAGAAAGAGCAAAATAAATAAATAAATAAATATAAATAAATAATTATAAATAAATAAATAAATAATAAGTAAATTACATAAAGATGGAAAATACAAAGAATGTCTGGATACTGTATATTATTGTCTTATCTTTAAGCTTCTTGATTGAAAATAACTTAGTAAAAGCTGCTAAAAGACAGTTGATTATAAATGCTGTTGGATTAATTCAACCTATACATTTTGTAAATGAGTTTACTTTAAAATTGAAATGCAAAAATATGCTGCTTTGGAGAAGAGGATTTTTTTTATTTTCATAGAAAATGAGAGGCTGTGGATTTATTCCTGGATAAAGAACATAAAGTTTGATAGAGGAAGACCCCCTGAAAAATCTCCAATGGAAATGAATGGCCCAGATGATTCAGCACTTCAGAGCACCTCTGTTGAAGTTTCCAGGTCTCTGTATCCAGAACAGTTTCAAGGAGACTGGCTGAGATGACCCAGCCTTACAGTCTACTCCACTAAAGACTTGTGCATAATCCTACATTTTTTCTTTGGATTCCCATGAGTTGTCAGTGCCCCCATTCAGCAGGAAGTAGCCTAGAGAATGATGCCCACATTCCCAAAACATGGATTATGGATATTTGTGTTTATTTATAGTGTTGTTTATAAATTGTTATAGATAAAGGGGTAAAGTAATATTAGATTTGGAGTTCTTTTTGTTTTAAAAAGAGAAAAGGGGATATGTAGAGAGATTATGTTGTTCCATTGTAAATAATTGTCCCACCCACTGGTTTAATAAAAAGCAATGACTGGCCAAAGGCAGATAGAAAGTGTAGGCGAGGCTACCAGACTAAGAAAACTCTGGGAACAGGAAGAACAGAACAGAATGCCAGAGAGAAGCCGGAAGAAGCAGAGAACAACTATGCTGTTCTGAGAAAAGGTACCAAGCCCCATGGCTGAATAGAATAAGAGTCATGGGTTAGATTAAGGGTAAAGAGTTAGAAAGTTGTATGCCTGGGCCTGAGGCCAATCAGTCTAAAACTATTGTAAGCATCTGTGTGTCTCTGTAGGTCTGTGGGTCTGCAGGCTTAAACCTTAAGGCTAGACCTGAAAGTCCAGGACAGAAACCTTATACCACATCTGGTTATTTTATTTTATTGGTGATTATAGCAGGAATCTACAGAATACTATAACCTACCTATCAAGCTTTGGGTGCTCAGATCTGTAATTCATCACTTATAATAAGTTGTTCTTAAAGTTTCAAACTCAGAGAACTTTACTGAAAAAAAAGGGGAAAGGGATTGTATTTACTGGATTTTAAGACGTAGTTCATAGAAACTTGATGTAACCAGGAGCTTTGTTATCTGAAGAAATTCTGAATAGTAACTTTGGGGAAAGTGTCATACTGTCTCCTGTCCCAGAATAAATGAATGCTATATTTAGATACGATATGATCTATTTAATGCCATCTTGTCATATCTTTGGTCCTTTGAGATTTTTTTCAGAGTTCAATCATTTATTTTTCATTTGTTTTATGTTGATATTTATAAGTAATAACTCTCATGCTTATAACTTATACAATTGCCTTTTGATATATGTACATATTATAAACTGGTTAACTCAACTGATTAGTGTTAAAAATATACTACCAGCAATATATATATACCTATAACTTAAATTGCCATTGTTCACCACATTAATCTTGAAATGTTTCCTGAAATTCTTTCAAATTTTTCTATGCATGGAATATTGTGCTAACCATTCCCATCACTCAAGCATCCACTGAACAGCACATTTCACTCTGGTATGAGGTCATCTTTTCTTCTTTCATTTTGTAGTACAGAGACACTGAAGCTAGGGGTGTCTGTATACTGGTCAAGTGTTCTGTCACAAAGCTGCATCTCAAATCCCTTGTGAGATAAGTGTCTATAAATATCATATTTAAATTGGACAATACAATGTGTTATCTGTCTAATATTTATTTGACATAAAGTCCTCCAGATTAAAATTATGTATATTTTATTCATTCATCTAAAATGGACATGTACATTGATTACAAGTACAGATATCACTTAAAACTACAGCTTTCTTGTCCTTTGCTTAATTCCCAGAAATAAAACCTTTATATCATGTAGTAACTGTAATTCTATTTCTAGTTATTTGTGGACTCTTTCAATCTGCTTTCTATAAAGGTTATGTTTATTTTTCTTCCCATAAAAGAACATGAAGTTTCCTTTTTCTTCAAACTATAACTTAAAGCCTGAGAAAGATTAGAAAGGGTTCTAGATCACAGAAACTGAGCCAAGACAGCTTCCAAATTCTGTATACGAAGCAGGTCATTGTACAAAAAAAGCATGGTGTCGGGGTCACATTCAAAATGGTACCAGCCGTGTAGCGGCAGGCAGTGTAAAGCTACAATCAGGCCAGTTCCTGAAATCTCACAGAAGACTCAGTAGCATGTGATTGATTTTAGATTTCTGTTTATTTTGAACCAAAAGGAAAAAAAGATGGTTTCTTAGTAGCAGCATTTTCTTCTGTGTGCTCTGTTTGCTGGCCACGAACAGAGACATGGTCCCTTTAAGAGACCTTACTGATTCAGCTGTATCTGCAAAAATTATGTGGCAAGAGAGTGAGAGTGTTTTAAAAGGCTCTTCTAGTTAGAAAATGATTAAGGATTCACAATAAAACAGATTCAGATTTTTAAAAAAAAAAAAACTGTAAACAGGTTACAATGTGTGTAAAAGGTACATAGTCTTCAGAGAGAAAAGAAAAAGGATAAAGAAAGTCTTTAAAAGAGAAATAAAATAATAAAAATATAATAAGCCACATAAAGATGAAAATAGACACAAAATCTGGATTTTGGTTATTATTGTGTTTTCTTTTAATTTTTTAACTGTTAATGAGCTAACTGCAGAAAGACAATGGATTACAAATGCAAAGGCTACTAAGTTAAACAAAAATATATTTTTTAAAGGTATTTTGATTTTGAAATTTGTGTCTAAGGATTTATTGCTATGGAAGAGTTCTGCATTTCCACAGAAGATGAGAACTTCTGAATTGCTTCCAGACAAATATGGTTTTATAGACCAAGACCCCTTGAAAAAAACTCTGATGGGAAGAGATGGCCAACTGCAGAGTATGATCCTGTCTAACTCATGAGATTTTCAACACCCCATAATCAGCAGGAAGCATTAGTGGAAAACTATGCCCAAATTTCCCAAATATTGTTTCCAGATGTTTGTTTTCATTATAAATGGTTAATGTTCATAGTTAATCTCTTTCTAAGAAGAAAAAGGAGATATGGTATATGAATGATTTTTTTAAAAATTAGATTATTGAATTTATCAAGAAATCAGCTGTTAATCTCAAAATGTTTTACATTGGTATGGATTTTGGTTTATTGATAGAAATTTAAGGTCAGTTCTCTTATGCTGTATATATTTTTCTACTCTTGTTTAAGATATGATGTTTATGTAACTGATTTAAAATTGTAATGTATAATTAAGAAATACATGTTAGTTAGATTTTTAGGTACACAAAGATATAATTCAATTAGATAGGTAATCTTCAAACACCTCTAAGACCTACAGAATATGGCATTTAAAATGTTTTAAGAACTTAGACTTTTCTGGACAGTGAGACAGGTCTGCTCCTGGCAGCACTAATTTACCTCAAGAGAAAAATGGGCATCAAAGAAACTACGTATGGAGTCTGTTTGTGACAATGGTTAGCCACTGGACAAGAACCTGCTCTTGTATTGACTGCTTGACAGTATGCTGTTTAAACTTGACATGCAGGTTCCATAGGAAGATGATCTCTGAACTTTGGTAGAACAAGCTAAGATGGTCATTCAGGTTCCTGCTTTACAGAGAAAACTGTCAGACATTCTTCAGGACTCGAGGAGAAGCAACTGATGAACTGTACCAAAATGGGCAAAGCTGATTTCCTGCTTCACTAAAATGAAAAGAGACTTTGGGCCTGTAGGCTGAAGATGGATGCCCCAACTTTATAAAGGAACTTTGAATGACTGTCCAGGCAGATAGGTGTCATCTCTGTCCTTTCTAGATTTTAGAAGTTGCTTGCACTTCTGGTTTACTTGAGTAAATATATCCTTCTGTGGTCTTTGATGTAGTTAAAGATTTGATAGTTATAGGTACAGGTTTTCTTAGTCATTTGAAAGGTATATTGGATATGAAACTTCAGATTCATAAAGAGAAGGTAGATGATAAGAGTATTTTCTTTAATTTTGCTAAATACAAATAGACTAGATATTATAACTGTAGTTCTTGCTTGATGGCTATTTTATTATATGTAATTTTGCTATGCTCAAATTGAAACCTTTCTTTTTGATTAGACAGAAAGGGGGAAGTGATGTGGGAATGCGTTTATGTATGCTATGAATCTCAATCTTTAAATAAAGGAGCTGTTTTGAGCCATGACAGGCACCATAGAAGAAGTAGGAGGAGGAATCAGAGCATAGATAGGAGAAGTAGGGTGGAGTCAGGCAGACCAAGCTGAAGCCCAAAGGAGCTACATGTAAGGAACACAGGTGAGCCACAAGCCATGTGGCAGACACATTAATAGAAATGGGTTGATTTAAGATGTAAGAGCTAGCTAGCAATGTGCCTGAGCCATAGGCCAAACAGCATAAAGTTAATATAAGTGTCTGAGTCATTTTGGGGGGCCTGAGCAGCAGCAGCAGCAGGCTGCTGGCATGCAGGTCTGTGAGTCTCGGCCTCTGACTCCCCAGGACCAAGAAACCCCACTGCAACAACTGCTTTATATTATTTCTGGTCAGTGTACTTAAATGCTTCCTGATTCCTACATAGTAACAGACATTACCTACTTCCCTTTCCCCTCAGTGTCTTGCTATTTTCTCAGTGGCTTAATTTCCACTTTGTAGCAGCATGTAAAATGCAAATCTTCAATTCTTTTGCTGAAGATTTCCAGTCTACTTGAGCAGATAAATTGTGTTTTGTCATATTTTTTCAAAAAGGGCCACCAACTTTTCTCTGGATTTCCCTGTCTACTTGCTCTAACGATTATAGGTTCATTAGCCTCCATAACAAAGGAATTTCTTATAATTAATTGTTTCATTGAGCCACTAATATCTCAACCAATCTGTGCTTCTGACAGAAATATACAAGTATAAGTCATGAGATAAAAGCAATTTATTTTAAGTATTGGCTCATCCAGAGGCACTTACTGCTTCGGTCAGAGGAGCATAGTGATCAAGGCAGCATCATTTCCTTGCTGTCTACTTAACCTCACAGAGGAGGACTGCTTTTCTTTGTCTCCTTTTAGGCTGTGTGTGTAATGCTCCAAAAATGCACTGCTTGGCTGTTTCTCTGGCTCCTATGTATCCATGTCTAACTATTTCTTTATAGGTAAAGTGTATCATCCCATTGCCTCTTCTTTTACTTTTCTCTTCAGAGGAGCAGTACTGGTGAGGAATATCAATAATAAGAGGAATGAGGGTAAGAGAAATTCTATATAAAGACTGAAGGAAGAACCAAGACAACGTGATTACCCAGAGAAGTCGACAGTGTTAATAATGGTTCACTATTTCTTTTCCCCATATTGGAGTTAAACTTGATCTTTTTAAATTAAATTTATAAAATTTATTTTACATAGACACCACAATTTCCCCTCCCTCCTCACCTCCCTTCTCCTCCTGCCACCCCCTTTCTATCTCCCTGATCTATCTTTTCCTCAGAAAGTAAAAGGCCTTCCATGGAAGTCAACAAAGCATGGCATATCAAGTTGAAGCAGGACCAAGCATCTCTTCACTGTATTGAGGCTGAGCAAGGCATCCCACCATACAAAATAGGTTGAAAAATCCAACTCATACATAAGGGACAGATCTTGGTCCCACTGCTATGGACCTGACAAAGATCCTAAGCTACACAACTGTCACCAACATGCAGTAAGACTAGGTCGATTACACACAGGTTCTCTAGCTTTTGGTCTAGAGTCTGCGAGCTACCATAGGCTTAGGTCAGCTGCCTCTATGGGTTCCCCCATCATAATCTTGACAAATTTTGCTTATACAATCCCTCCTCCCTCTCTTCAGCTGGACTCTTGAAACTGTATCCAGTGCTTGGCTCTGGGTCTCTGCATCTGCTCCCCAGTTACTAGATTAAGGTTCTATGATGACAATTATGGTAGTCACTACTCTAATTATATGAGAATGCCAGTTCAGGTACCCTCCTCACTTTTGCTAGGAGTCTTAGCTGGAGTTATCCTTGTGTATTTCTGTAAGTTTCCCTGCTACCAGATCTCTACCTAACCCCAAATGGCCCCTTCTATCAAAATATCTTTTTTGTTACTTTATCTCTCTCTCCATCTTACCCATAACTCCATCATCCACATCCCTCATGTTCCTATCTCCTATCATTCCCTTCTACCTGCTCCTCAGTTTATCCAGGAGATCTTATAAATTTACCCATCCCAGCATTTCTCATGCATTCCTCTTAGAGTCCTCCTTGTTGCCTAGTTTATTAAGGACTATGGATTACAGCATGGTTGTCTTTTGATTTACATCTAATAATCAATTATGAGTGAGTACATACCACTGTTATCTTTCTGAGTTTGGGTTGCCTCCCTGTTAATTGGGATTTTTTTTTTCTAATTCCATCTATTTGCCTAAAAATTTCATGACATCATTTTACATTGTGTAAATGTACCACATTTTCTTCATCCAGTCTTCAGCTGAAGGCACCTAGCTTGTTTCCAGGTCCTAGATATTATGAATAATGTTGCTATGAGCATAGTTGAACAAGTGCCCTTGTGGTATCATTGAGCATCCTTTGGATATATTCCTAAGAGTGATATCACTGGTCTTGAAATAGATTAGTTTTTAGTTTTCTGAGGAAGCCCATAAAGATTTTCAAAGTGGCTTACAAGTCTTCACTGTCACCAGCAGTAGAGGAGTGTTTTCCTTATTTCACATCTCTGCCAACATAAGCTGTCTTTCATGTTTTGGATCTTAGCCATTCTGATGGGTATAAGATAGACTCTTGGAGTCATTTTGATTTGCATTCCCCTAATGACTAAGGGCATTTAGCAATTCCTCAAATGTCTTTTGGCTATTCAAAATTGTTCAATTGAGAATCCCCTGTTTAGATATGTGCCCCATTTTTAAATTGGATTATTTGGTATTTTGATGTCTAGTTTCCTGTGTTCTTTATTTTGGAGATACATCTTCTGTCAGATGTGGAGTTGGTGAAGATCTTTTCCCATCTGTAGACTGGTGTTTTGTCTTATTTACCATGTCCTCTACCTTACTAAAGCTTTTCTGTTTCAGAAGGTCCCATTGTCAGTTACAGTATCTGTGCTACTAGTGTTAAATTCAAGAAGTAGTCTCCAGTAGCATTATATGTGTTCAAGGCTACTTCCAACTTTCTCTTCTGTCAGGTTAAGAATGACTAGATTTATGTTTAGGTCTACAATCCACTTGTACTTGATAAACTTCCTCTTCATTAAAGATTTCACTGTTTTGTTGGAGAATTCCAGTTTTATTTCCTTTCCAAAAACTACTGTGTATTTGTAGGTGCCTCAAAATAGCTAATTAATCTTTGTCAACAGCAGTTATATATAATATAAGTATTATAATACTTCATAAATTTTTGCATGTTCATATAATATTTGAACATTGAGAGAGTTGGGTGCATTTTGCCACACATACTATTTTCTTTTGCCTAATATGCTGTTTATGCCCTGTCTGATAAGGGCTATGCTTTTTATAAAAAATGCTTTGACTCATGGTTGTCTCAAGGACATGAGATGTTTCATATGGACTCATTTCCTTTTCTTGTGCTGTTTGTTTATACAAAAGATATTTTGCCAAATAAAGCCTTTAGTTTCCAGTTGCTCAAGGCTTAATGTGTCACTTAAGCAGTTTTTTCAAAGCATAATAAAACCAATTCTCTTTAGCATTAAAGCTTTTCAAGTATCTCTTTAGATATTATTGTCTAATTTAAAGAATCTTGGTTAAAAGAGGAAACATAAAGATGCTCTGCTGTAACAAATGTTCCTTCATTTAACTTCTGGTGAAGAGGCTTCCTTTCCCAAAGACTGAGTGTGGTTAGATCTCACAGATGTTGATAAACTGACATGTGTACATTTAACACATAGTACAATGAATGGTTTGCTCAAATTTCTAGGTATATAATTATGTGTACATGGTATGTGTGCATATGTGTGTAGTATGAATGTGTGTGTGTATGTATAGTGGATTTATATTTATTTGAATGATTTACAGGCTGCAGGATCTGCAGTTCAATCATTCAATAACAGGTAGCTGTGAACACAAAGTCCAATAACTTAGCAGTTGCTCAGTCTCACAAGGGTGGATGTCTCAGCTTACATTCTGTATATGCTGGAATCTCAAAGCATAGGTTCCCATGCTAGTCAAGTAACAGATGTGCTAACAAATCAAGAGCAAGCAGGCAAAGAGTAAAAGCTTCCTTCTTCCATGTCCTCATGTAGACTTCCAGCAGGAGGTGTGGTCCAGATTATAGGTGTATCTTCCAGTTTCAATATTCCAAATAAAGGTGCATGTCTTCCTACCTCAAAGGTTCAGACTAGAAGTGAATTAACCCACTTTCATCCAAGCAGAAAATCTGTCACAGGTGTGTCCTTAATTTTTGGAATGTAACTTCTTCCTAAATCAGTCAAGTTGAAAACCAAAAACAGACAACACACTAATCTAGGTTTCTATCTATATGTTCTTGTTTGGTAAAAGCTACAGGAGTTCAATAAACAGGTTGATTAATCAAATAGGGAGTTTGCATTTGCTGAGTAGAGAGCTTTTCAAATTCTGACTAAATCTAAAGTTCTGATTAAAACAGGGAAATATGTCAGCTGGTTGTTTGAGCATTTGCTGAGCTCATTAGATGAAAACTACATGAATGGAAAATTTGGGAAATATATATAAGACCAAGGCACAGAGAAAACAAAGTAACAGCTCTGTTTTCAAGAGCTATCTTCCATATGGGAGGGATCTTAAGCTAGGAGCCTGTTAATCAGGTTCTGGGTTGGAAGCTTTATGGGACCCTGGGTCCTCCCTTTTTCACTGTTGGTTATGTTTAGAAACTTATTTCCAACCCATCTCACATTTTTTTTTCCTCCAAAATGTCTTTTCAAGCAATAAAAAGTTACTCAGGAACTCACATTTACTCTCCATGTCTACCTACCACCTTCTAACCGTCCCTCAATTTGTGATTAATAAAGGCAATCAATTTTCATAAAGTCTGGTTTCATATATGATGAGCAATATTCATTCTGTTTTACTAATGAAACAAGCAGAATATTATGTATGATATTATAGTGTTGCGAACAACAGCAAAGAATCTTTTTAGTCAACCTCTCATGATTTTCTTGCAACAGCTTAGTGTCTGAATGTCAGCATGTGACGAAGTTTGAAAGGTTAGTGAGCAGATAACAGTTGAAATAAACAAAAACGTTTAAGTGCTGAAGAAAAACACTAATGAAACTATGCTTGGAGATGAGGATTTACCAGATAAATCAATAAGACATACTTAATTTCCATTTCACAAAGTATATTCAGCATTAAGAAAAGGCACAAACAGTTCAAAAACACAATACACAAACAGCAAAACCATAGGACATCAAAAATATTAATTGAAATATTAATTTAATGAAATATTAATTTAAACACTTCTTAGTGAAAAACACATATTTGTGAGTTGATTTGTGGATCCCATCATCACAGAGAAGCAAACCAGTCTGAAGATCACCAACTCAGGTGACTCCCTGGATATGCAGCCTGTTTGCATAATGAAGCACTACAAAAATTCAAAAAAAAAAAAAAATACTACACCTAACGACACCTGAAACCTACAAGTGCCTGAATACCAATGCATCAAGAGGCACTGAATGCAATCCACATAGCTACCTTCAAGTATGATCTTGTGAAAGTGTAAGTAAATAATGTACAGTCCTGATATTAACCTTTTCTTCTAAGACAAAAAGCATTCTTGTAAAAAGCAGTATACAAACTTCATGGGAAATTAGGGAGATGAACAACTAACTTAATTTAACTAGAACAGATCAAAATAACGTACGGACAACACATGACTGGAAAAACCATGATAGAAGTACAGTATAAAGCTCAGTCTATAAATATGTCATTGCAATAGTACTTTATCAGACTTTTTTTCTCATTCATGCCTTCTTTTCTTTACTCCCTTTAAAGATTTTTGTGAATCTGCATGCCACAGTATAACAACGACTGGATAAGAATTAGCTACATAGACCAGCCTGGCCTTGAACCCACAGAGATCTGCCTGCCTTGTTTCTCTATAATACTGAAGAGTAATGTGCCAACTTGCCCAGTCCTCATGATTCCATTCATATCACAGCCTTGAATCCCTTAACAAATTTGCATTACTCTACTATTTTTCAATAGTGAGAACATCTTTCCTAACTAATAATGATTAACAGGAATAATGAAGTGAATATTCTCATTTTAACAATATTTTAAAAATCAAGAAGATGAAGCAATTTTCTCACACGGTAATCTTCACTCAAATTAAAATGTAGCTTTATCCAGAAACCATTTTTTTTTTCTTATTCATCATACAATAGTTCAAAACGTAACTTTCAGGTTACTTTACTGACTACCTAGCCATATTTACAGATGTTCCTCTAACCAACTAATATACTTATCCCTCACTCTTAATCCTAGATATAAGAACACCGGAGCTCTGGTAAATGACATGGCTCCATGGATTCCTTCCTCTATGTGGTCATGAGTAACTGGGACCCCAACATTTCTAAGTCGTGTGACAAAAATGAGACCATCATCTCTTATGAGATCGTGTTCGCATGTGAGGATGTAAGTTAAAGGTAAACTCTGTAACTGGGAGTCATTGAATAACAAAGGTGATGCTCTACTATCCAGAAGTGCTGGGTAGGAAGTATTCAGTTTTCCAAGAACAGGCTCAGTGTAAACATAGTTCTTTTTATACTTCTCAGGAAGTAAGACACTCCAGTTAACAAACTTGAACAGATGTCTTGATTCTTCAGGCATGTGTTCATTTCTCAGTACAGCCTGGGGCAGAGCTTTGTCTTCAGTCACATACAGGCATGCTAACTTAATTGTCATCTCCCTGGATAGAATTGGACCATGTTCATACTGTCGATGCGATGGCAGAAAAGTATCAAGTGCCTGTAGGGCAGGGTATATTAAAGCTTGTGCCTTAATTCTGTCTTTGCTTTTTGGATCATTCTGTAGCTAGAAATATAATGAGTACTAATGAGTCAAAAGCTCCAATCCAGTGATATTTTGTTTTGCTACTATAAAAACTAAAACCTGCTTTAGAAGTTTCTTTTTAAAAAGGTCTGTTATCTGAAAGCCTTTCATGATCTGATTACATGACAAATAAAACCTTAAAGTAATTCAAGTAAAATAATGTGAGTATTCTATAGGCTTATATGAGATGGCATCTTATAATGGTTGAATAATCAAAGGGATAGTTGTCTTAAAATGAATTAATTAGTCTTGAATAAAGAAACACATATTATTGATTGAAGTAAATTTGAAATAGAGATAGAAGTAGTCAGTAAAATTTAATAAATACAAACTTTGAGACTTAATCTACTTTATAAGAGGAAGACAATCTATGTTATATAAATTGTGCAAAATATTCATTTTTTTCTACAAACAAATTTAGAGATATATGAGTCACGTTTGGGACTGAGATTGCTTTTCAAAATATCACCTATCAGGCAGTGATTATTTAGCTTGGCTCAGCATGTATTTTAATATGAGCTCACTCATTTTATTATAATAGAAATTCTTCTCCTCTATACAAAGATGATATGTTTCCCAGTGTTATCTATAACAATCTACATGTTTACAACATTGCAATGATTACTAGTCAATATCAACTTTCCTGAATTTAAAACCATGTAAGAGATTGAAACACATGTCTGAGAGTGTCAGTAAGAGCATTTCCAAGGAAATTAACTAAGGGGTAAAGATTCACCTTGAACATGGATGCAGCATCACACAAGTTGAAGCTTTCAGAATGAAAGAAGAAACAAAGCTGGGAACCAGCAAGCATCTCTTTCAATTCTAGACTTGAGTGATAAGAACTAACAGCCTCCCTGCCCCCCTCAAACCACCCCCCAGCATCACAGCCAAAAGCAAATCCACTGTCATGTCTTTGTTCCATGATGCAATGACTGTTTCAAACCAGGAGCTGTTATAGCCTCTCTTCCCTTAAATTGCTTCTTGTCAGATATTTAGTCTCAGAGGAAAAAAAGGTAGCTAATCGCTCATCGATGATATGGATACAAAAATGTTGATAATTTTATAGTTTATCTACAGAAAATCAATAAATTATGAACTCAGAATTTCATATTTAATGAATAGAGTGGTTCATAGATGATGCTGAACTTTTCCTAACGCTGACAGGGTGCGCCAGGGTCAACCTCACAGTTTTCTAATACCAGGTCGGTGAGTTGCCACAGAACTGTTTTGGGAATCTTATCAAAAACCCATTTTAAAACAGTAAGTTTAAAAGAGAAGATTGCATAATCCTTGTGGTAAAGTACTTGCCTGCAAACAGATATCCCTGGGTTCAATGCCTGGTCCCCTCCCCCTTAAAAAAATAAGACGAATTGTAAAATCCTTGTTAGCACTAAACAATTAAAGCTACATCTAAGGTAATAAATATCATGTAAAACAGATAATCTTAGTTTAAAAGTAATGCAAACACACCTAAAACACTGCTTCTTTTATGTTAGGATGAAAACATATGGAATACATACAACATACCCTTTGAATCACGGCGGCTGTCAAGGCACCTCCAGAACTTTCTCCCATAATACAGATGCGAGCGGGATCCACTCCATATTCTGCAAGAACTTTATCCTGGAGAAAGAACTTGATCACAGAAAAGCAATCTTCAAGAGCAGCTGGGAATGGATACTGAGGAGCAAGTCTGTAGCTTTAGAGATAAATCAAACAAAAACACAACAAAATCTTTTGTTAAAATTATACAATTAAATATCTCTCACTCTCATCAACAGAAACACTGATATCTTGGCCCTACTTTGAATCATAAATCTTACCATTAGCACCAAGTTGGTAATTTCTGGTCCTTATTGTGCTTGGTGACTCAAAATCAATTCAGAATCACTGATAGGAACACCCAGAACACTTCATTTTAAATGAAGAAAATATGAAAGCAAATTATTGACAAATTACTTCAATTATAAATTATATGTCCATATTCTACAAAAATGTAGAATTTCATATCACAAATTGAACATCAGAATTTAAATCAACATAGTCATTATGAAATATGAACACATTTAGTATAAAAATGAATTTTACTCAAATATTAAATTGTTTCCTAAAACTAATATCTACTATATTTTTTCATTTTTGCTGTGTGTGTGTGTATGTGTGTGTGTGTGTGTGTGTGTGTGTGTGTGTGTGTGTGTGTGTGTGTTCTGTCTTTGGAGATGACCTCAGTTGCACTATCACATTTTTTAATTATATCACCTTCATATTTGTTAGAATTATTGGATTACTCACATGCTTATATTAAACATTATCTATCACATGGTTCGTGCAGATATTGGTATTTTAATATGTGTCTTAAATATTTGAAAATCGGCATAATATGAAAAAATGACATACAAATATTACTCTTTGGGATAAAGAACAGCAAGTGCCTAAAATTATATAGAATTATTAAACATAGGGAAACATATCACACCATTCAAAAAGCTTATTTAAAATTATAATGTGTTAAATTTTCCAAAAATGGTTACATGAATGGCACATCATTCTTATGATTACAATTTAGATATTTCTCAAAATTTAGGCAATTTGTCTGCTTCCATTAACAAGTAATCCCTCTAGTTTGTCCCACCTGTCCCCAGTAGACTCTCAACTATAAAATGCCTTGTGATGATTTTGTCTGAGGTCCTGTGACTCTATTATTACCCTATGCACTATGGAATTGTCAAGATGTGCACCAACCTTTTCATCCTCCTAATGGAAGCCTCGGTCTCAGAGGACATATTAATCCACAAACAAATATGTACTCGCTCAGATTTTCATGTTACTATAAATGCTGGTAAAAGTCATGAGATAATAAGACATTATTTGAATAATGTCTTAAAATATTTAAATCTCCCAACATTTGTACCTAAAAAGATACTAGAACCAGGAACAACACTAACCTTACATACACTCTTTTATAACCAAAGGAAATCAAACCCTACATCAACAATGTATAATAAGTATGCATTTGTTGTGTGTCATTGCAAATAACATAAGCTACTTGTGAAACTTAGCCAAGCTGATGCGGTAAGAGCAAGGGCTGTGGTAAAAATATTATCATTTTCTTACTCTATTCCCAAAACAACAGCATCAAGCCTGTTTGCTGTCTTTCTGTTCAGGTCGTCATAGGCTGACATTTCTGAAACAATAGAAATAAATATAAATTGACATTGTAAATAGAAAACACTGAAATCCCACCAATTTCTATGGGTGTGATAGAAATATAGATTTTGATTGACAGAAACCCTGCCATGTCTACTTTTGGTGCCATGTTATGAAACAATCTCTTCATGTTCATGAGAATTAAATTGTCTGCAAATCATTACCAGCATATTTAATAATACTCTTGGTAGAAGAATTGAGAAGTCTAAAATTAAGTGGAAAGTAACATTGTAGCCAGTGTTATAATTTTTATAATCTCAGAGATTTACTATAGTTGTATTTTTATAAAACATCAATGAAGAGACATCAATTACTTCAAGCAAGATGTACTTTGGTGTAATTAAAACAAATGAGTTTTTTCTTTGCTAAAGGCTTACATATTTAATGAGCTTATAAGTAATCTTCACATTACCTTTCTGTATCAAAGAGAAAATTTAATTTTTACTAAATCATGTAATAGTATGTTCTTACATTTGTATTTCCTTATAAAAGCTAACTGTGGATGAAATACAGTTAATCAAAATGATTAGAATGAAAAATGAGAATGTTTTACTAAACTTTAATAGATAACAATGTCAAGATTTTCTAATTAACAATATGTTAATTCACCTAAAATGCATAAATTAGCATCCATCACTTAAACATAAAACCATAATAACCACCAGCAAATAAACTAGATAAAAAATATATTTTTACTAAGAAAAATAAGTTTATGAGAATTTGCTAAGCTCAAGAAAATATATGTGATCAAATATAGTTGAAATATAAAGTTAGAGCAGAGGGTCCATACATCAATGTTTGACAAAAGATTTATCACTAGGTGGTCAATATATCTGAAATGTTTATAAATAATTAATTCATGTGGTCATATTTTTACATTATTAAAGGCTAAGAAAGAAATAAACAGGAATGAAGAAACAGTGGTCAGCAAACCAAGAATGAAAAAACAGGAAACAATCTAAATAGTATGGACAGAAACAAGAAGACACTCAAAATTTTGTGGCCAGAACATGCCATAAAGTGTAGGAGCTAAAAGACAGTATAAATTAGAGCATGGTGGTCACCACTGGGGGACATTTGTCTTTCTTGTGTTTGGGGGTTTTATTTATTTCTTTGTCTATTCTTTTAGAAGTGAATATGATTCCCCACTCCTATCCATTGCTGCCCTATCAAAGATCAGCATGGAAGACCCCTGTGGGCGGGTATCCCCACTAACATTCCAGTTTGATCGATCCTGCCATCTACATAACCCACCCATACCCCAACCCACCTATCACCCTGCAAACTCAGAAGCTCCCTGAGACACAGAATTGGCTAGCTCCTATTGGATCAACAGGAGCTCCTTGAGACACAGAATCAGCAGGCCACTACTGGCCCAATACTGGCTCCCAGAGACAAAGAACCAGCCATTTCCCATTGAACCAAGAGAAGCTCTCTGTGACATAAAATATACCAATTTAAACTGAACCAAGAGCTCACATTGGACCAAGATCAGCTCCTGGAGACACAGAAAATCTTGCACCTATTCTAGAAAGAGATGGATAGACACCAGTACAAGATTATATATAACAACACAAAGAACAATATGGTACCACCAGAATCTAGTGGTTCTATAACAGCAAGTCCCGACATTACAGTTAAAAGAAGCAGAAAAAAATTATGAAAATGACAGAAGCATTTAAAAAGAAAATTAGAAACTCCTTTAAAGAAATAGAAGGAAGGACAAACAAAAAACGGGTATGGTGATATACTGTATATTTAATTAAAAGAAAATAGTCTGGAAATCAGAGAACAGAGCTAACCACAGAACTAGGCTATGAAAGTCAGGGAGTGGTGACCAATGAATGCCTTTAATATCATCACTCAGGAGGCATAAATCTTCTGGACCTCTGTGAGTTCAAGGACAAACAGGGCCAGGTGATAGTGGCTCACATCTTTAATCCTAGTACTAGGAAAGTTGATGCAGAAATTGAAATAGCTAGGCAGGAAAATTAAAATAAGAGAGAAGGCAGTTCTTCCCTCTGCCTGGATATGTAATAAGTTTCTGGCCTGGACTTGCCCTAAGATTCAGACCCACCAGTTATCTAGCCCTGAGATCCAAAGTCCCAAAGAAACACACAGAATCTTACATTAATCTCGTGCTGATTGGCCTATGGCTCAGACATATTGTTAGCTAGCTCTTTCATCTTAACTCAAGCCCTTTCCATTAATCTGTTTAGCCATGTGGCTTGGTACCTTTTCTCAGAGATTCACGGCTGTCTTCTTTCCTCTGCATCTACTGGCTTTTCTCCTGATATCTCATTTAGTGTCTCTCTCTGCTGGTGTTTCTGCTCAGATCTTCCTGTTCCCAGAGTTTTCTTAGTCTGGTAGCCCTGCCCACACTTCCTGTCTGCCTTCTGTCCAATCAGCTTTTTATTAAACCAGTTGGAGGGACAAATATTAACGACATACCGAATGTGCTCCCACAGCATGGATGTCTAGTCAGTCTAAGAAATCATGGAGATAGGACCTAGCCTGTTCAGTCTGAGGAGTTGGCTGGGTGAGAATTGGCTGTGGTTTGTTCACTGTCTCTCAGCTTTTCCCTAATATCTGATTATGGGTTGTATTATAATACCAAATAGAATTCATACAATATCTGATTTTTAACTTTGGGGGCAAGAAAAAGCTGCTTGTTGGCCAGAACTAGAGCTATATTTAGCTAGAGTCACTACCCTGCTGTTGAAGTTTTCCATTTGGAGTTTGCCTCTAGCCAGCTCTGACTTTTAGGCAGTTCCCACCACACTTGTTTCTTCTTTACAATTACCCAGGTAAGCTCTTCAGACAGGGGTTTCTCTCTCCTGGTAAGTTGAGAGGTTTTTTCTGTACCCCTTCCTTGGGCTGGTAAGTAGCTGCCCTACTTCACAGCATTTGAATTGTCATCAACAGCAAATTTGGTGATTCAGTTGGAATTTCTTAAAAGGATGAGTTAGATTAAGACAGAGAGTTTTTTCCACACATTAAAAAACAGGAAACATTAACATGGAAGGAATTTGGTCTTTGATATTACTCTCGAGGGTTTGAAGGGGGAACCTTTAAAGAAGAGATTAATTAATATAGATGGAATTATCACAATGTCTATCATAATATTATTTGTTTGATTGTTTCTGTTTTACCACTTGAAAAATCAGTTAATATGAATGCCAAGATGAAAGTCTTAGAAAAGATTGTTAAAACAGATCACAGAGATATTTAGACACAGACAGGGGAATTTAAAGGAGAACCAATTTTAATACTGCTTCAGGCAAACAGCCTAAAGCTTTCAAACAACCAACCTTAATATATTCAGTAACCTTACTGGAATTGATAATGATGGAAACTCTGAAAAATCTGAATGGACTTCTGTGCAAATGTTAGATTTAAAGAGATTCAAGGAAGCTATAGTCAAATATGGTATGTACTCACCATTTGTGAAGCAAGTTATTCCTGGTCAACTTGTAAAGGAATTATCCCTAAAGACTAGAGAGATATTTTTACAGCAGTTTTAGAGTTTGAACCTCAAATACAGTGGAGGACCTGGCAAAAGGATGAAGCTAAAACCATACAACAACACAATAGAGCTATAGGTATAGAAATGTCCCAAAATCAGCTTTCTGGGGACGGAGATTATGCTAATGTCAAAAGGCAATCTTTATATAATGATGATACCCTGGATTTATGCTAAATAGCAGCCTTGAATGTTTGGGATTGAATTGAAGAAGTAGGAAAGAAAATTGAATTCTTTACAAAAGTGATCCCAGGGTCAAAAGAAACCTTTGCAGATTCCTTACAAAGATTGACTTCAGAAATAAATAGAACGGTATCAGATTCAGACACTAGGAAAATAATTATTGAAACTTTGGCTTTTGAAAATCCTAACAATTTAAAAATTATATTTGGGCCAATAAAGACAAGATAAGCACCCTCAGAAGATTGGATCTGGGATATAATTAATATGGAATCTTATAACTATGATGATAATTAGGGAAGTGGTGTTATTTCTAGAGGTTTAAAAAATAGAAATATCAAGCATTACAACTGTGGAAAGAAAGGTCACCTAAAAAGGTACTGCAAATAAGATGTTCCCAGAAGCAATTAATGAAAACCTTTGGGGACCAACAAGGTTTTCTCACAGGGTCCAAGAGATACACCTCTAGCCTGCAAAACTGGGAGTCTACAGGATTCAAACTTAGAGCAATTTCTTTTCCTACTTCATCTTTATTGGCATGACAATGACATCCTGAAGGCTTATATACTCATGCAGGCAACAATTCTCTGACAAAGCAATGCAGGGCTCAAATTCCTCAGGGTCATAAAGAGAAGTGATAAGATTTACACAAAGGTACAAAGACAGTAACTGTCAACTTTGGCTTATGACATGAAGGTAGAGGTGGCTAGTCAAAGTTCTTCTGGTGGAGTCAACTAAAGATTAGAGCAACAAGGCAATCTAACAGGGGAAAATCATGTGTCCTAACTATAATCCTAACTGTGACAAGGCATAAGGTTAAAAGTTTATTGATTAGGAAAACCCATGACCAAAGTTTCTATAAGGTCTTCTCACAGCTGCTTTTCTGACAAGAGGGGTGAGTGGTCTTTGTTGCTAGGTGACCTGAGTAAATGGAGGGAAGCCTCAGCTTTGGTTCTTCTGTAGCACTTTCCCTGGGAGGGGGATCTATAAAGGCTTAATTTGCCCAAGAAACAGGACCTGTCACCTCTTAGATGCACTTAATAAATATTTGTTTTGACACCAGCAACTGGGAGTTGGTAAATTATCTTTTTCCTTAAGCCTTTAAGTTAGGATCCTGTGTAATGAATCTAAGTTTCAAGTACAGGGATTTAAGATTGGTTAATTCCAAATAGTTCTTTTACCAGCAACGGTGATGAATTTAGAACATACCTGTATCATCTATCTGTAGTTGCCTTGGATACCTGAGAAAAGTTTCAAATGAGTTAGTTTGTGGAGGGCTGACTCCACCAGGATATTTACTAGTAAAGATATTTTCAGGGTGGTCAGACAGAAAGTCTGCACTTCAAAGATCTTATTTGAGAGATAGAGATCTTATCTGTGGCGCTGTTTTCACTTAGAGATAGGAGAGATTATGCATATGCTCCCAGATGTGTGGAGGAAATTTGTGCTCAATAAATGAATAATTACCCTGCTAAAAGTTCCTGAGAAATAAATTCCAAGGAAACAATAAAATGAAAAAGCTACAATCACACACAAGAAGTCCTCTGTAGGAAACACTAACATAATCCAAAGACAACACCAAAATTCCTTGAATATTTGGCTTTACCTCCACCAGGGCCCTTGACTCAGATGGGTCAGCCTTGTTGGTGCTGAGTTGCTACTTCATATTTTTGCAGCTCCCAGCAAACAATGTTTTCTGCTAAAAAAAATTAAAAATAAAAAAAAAAATAACCCTAACAGAACAGGGCTCCCTTCTGGAGTATTCAAAATGTGTGGCAAAGGCACACAATTGAATGATCAACAAGGGATGATCAACAGGTCAACAAGGGATAGAAAGGGTAACTTTTTGCCTTCAGAAAATTCCCAGAGGGAGCTTTTTAAGGTTACAGTGTCAAATCCAGTTCAGTATTGTCATTGTAAATGAAACCCCTTCCCAGAGCAATTAAAGAACCTAAACCTACTCTAAAAACAAACAAGAACAAAAATACAAGTTATACTGCTCTGGACAGTAGAATAGCAATAGCCAAAAAAAAAAAAAAAAAAAAAAGAAGAAGAAGAAAAGAAATTCATGAAAAACCATAGAGCAAATATTTTGGCAAACTTCATAAATGAACAAAGACTAAAATTAAACATTCAAATGAATAATGTCATTGAAGGTGTGTTAGTCATAGGTACTGATACAATAATAATTTCACCAGAATCTGGGCTTTCAGGAGATAAATGTTCAGCTTTTGGAGATTGAAACAGTATCCCAGGTAAAACATAGCATAATATGGCTACAAATAAAATCATATGAGGCTAACATTGCCATGAATTTATGGGAACTAGATTTATTATAAAAATGGAATACCATAAAAAATATTAGAAGGTATTATGAAAAACAGTTACTAACCATTCAAGTTGTACAAATACAAGGCACAACAGCTGCTGATCTTTCAAAGGCACCAACAGTAATACCTTTAAAATAGTTAACAGAAAAGTCTATATGGGTTCAGCAATGGCCTTCAACAAAAAAGAAATTGCAGGCTTTAAAAGAGCTTCTACAAGAGCAGTTAAATACTTGGCATGTTAAAGAATCTACCAGCCATTGGAATTCTCACATATTTGTTATTAAAAAGAAATATGGAAAATGGAGAATGGTAACAGATCTAAGAGTGGCAAACAAGGTGATTCCACCAATAGGCTCTCTACATTCTGCAATTCCATTGCCTTCTCTTTACCTAAATAATGGCCTATCATAGTTATTGACTTAAAAGACTATTTCAATAAAAGACTATATTTCTTCTAGAACAGGACAAGAAAAAGTTACCTTTACAGTACCCACTTATAGTAATTCGTGACCTGTAAAAAAATTATCAATGGATGATTGTTCCATAGAGAATGTTAATTATCCCCACTCTGTGACAATATTATATATAACAGCTGTCAGAAGTGATATGTAAGCAATTCCCACAACATAGACAATATCTTATTGCCTGATTCAAATATAAATACTTTATAAAGTTTAAAGAAGTAAAAAAAAAATTGCTTGCCTGGGGATAATTGGTCCTAAATATACACAAAGAAGAGATTCTGTTAATTACTTAGAATACAAAGTATGACTATAAAAAAATTAAACCCAAAAATGTACAAATCAGGAGAGATAGCTTTCAGACTCTTAATATTTCCTAAGATAGCTAAGATAAATTTTCAACATATGACTCATTATTAAGATCAAAAAATTATGAATTGGATGATTTGTTCAAAACCTTAGATAATGGAAGGGCTTAAATAATCCAAGAAAATTGTCAGCTGATGCTAAAGGAGAATTGGCTTTTGTGGAAAAGAAATTAAAGGATGCACATGTGGATTCTGTAGATCCAGACCTTAATTGCAGTTTGGTTATTTTACCCTCTAAGTATTTTCCTATAGAAATATTAATGCAAAGGGAAAATATTATATTGGAATAGATATTTTATTTCTACCACAGAAACTGAGTAAGAAACTAAAGACATGTGTGGGAAAGATTTCTAATTTGTTTTATAAAGGAAAACTAAGACTTTGTCAATTGACAGGAATGGACCCAGCAGAAATTGTTGTACTGTTAAATAATAAAGAAATTGACCAATTGTGGGTAGTAAATGAACCTAAGCAATAAGTTTGCAGTCATTTTTGGGAGAGATTAATAACAGATATCCCCAAAGCAAAAGAATGCAATTTATAAAGGTTACTAACTGGATTCTTCCTCTTGTTGTATGGGGAACACCAATTTCTGGAGCCCCTACTTTTTATACTGACGAAAACAAATAAGGAAGGAAGGTTACAAATCAGAAATTGTAAGTAAAGTAGATTAAAGCCCTTATAATTCTGTTCAAAAGTCATAATCATATGCTATCATGATGGTATTAATGAATTTTACAGAGCCTCTTAATATAGTTACTATCTCTCAGTATGCAGAAGTAGTTTTTCACATAGAAACTGCAGATTTTTTTTTCCTGATGAATCAGAACTAACTTCATTATTTATTCTGTTACAAGAAATAATCAGGACTAGGAATCATCCTTTATATAGAACAGACATTCAATCTCATATGGGTCTTCCAGGCCCTTAGCACAAGGTAATGCTGAAATTAATAAGTTATTAATAGGAAATGTGCTAGAGGCCTCAGAGTTTTATTTTAAAAAAAAAAAATCACTCCAATATTAAAGGTTTAAAAAGGATTTCTCCATTACTAGCAACAAATCAATGAAACTGTAGAAAGGACGTCCTTCCTATTCCTTCTATAACCACACTCTACTACCAGCAGGAAGTAACTAAAGGTATACATAGATACAATTTGTCAGATGGATATAATTTATTTTAAAGAATTTGGGAAATTTAAATATGTACACCATGTAATGAATACATTTCAGGATTTCAGTGGGCAACTACTTTGGGTTCACCAAAGGATATTCTATAATTACACATTTGCTAGAGGCTATGTCCATTATGGAAATATCTGTGCAAATTAAGACCAACAATGCTCTAGCATATGTTTCTCATAAAATTAAATAGGTTTTTGCTAATTATAATATAAAGCATATTACACAATACTACACGGCAAGCAGTCACAGAGAGATCAAATTAACCTCTAAAGGATACACAAAACAAAACAGAAATAGACTACATAATGTTTTATTAACTTTGAATTTTCTCAATGCTGATGAGAAAGGAACAACTATGGAGAGGCCTTGGAGTATAGAAAAAATAGCTGAGCTGTATCAGCCTGTCTATTTCAAACATGTATTGACCACAGAATGAAAACCAGAATATGTGCTATGCTGGAGAAGGGGTCTTGTTTTTGCTTTTGCAGGTAAAGAAAAGCTATAAATACCAGAAAAAAATAATAAAGACTCAGTTCAAACAGGAGAAACTTGTTGATTAGGAAAAATGATAGCTTATCCACCAATGTGACAATTCTTTAAGCTATAAGAAAAACTAACCAAACAAGGGTTAGGACAGGGTTCTGTTTTTTTCTTTACAGAAAACTAGAAATTCTCTCTTCAAGAAGTCAAAGAAACTGTGGGCATCTATATGTCTAAATCAGAAGGGAAAGCTATCCAAAAAAAAAATTACAAGCAAAGAAAACTGAGACCTATTGTTAATAACATACTCTACAAGGTAAAAGCTTACTGCCCAACATCCATATTTCTATACCTCTAAAAACAAAACCTGAAGTACCAGTTCAATTGAAAATTAAACCTGTCTTTGGAGTTGTTGTGTAGCTCTCTCCTTTTCTAATCACAAGTATGTTTGTTAACAGAAAATGCAAAATCTCTATATTTTATCAGAATAGTCACCTGGTAGGGGAAAGAAGAATAACCAAAATTAAGGGACTATCCTATTGCTGCTATTCTTATGATATATAAATTTATATTAAAATTTATAAAAATAATATATTATTTCATTGTGATATTGATGTTCATATAGAGTACTAATTCATTCTAGAAAAAGGCTTTATCTAGCTTCCTGTATATTAATTTTGGTTTGAGTATCAGTTTTCTGAAGTAAACCATGACAATGCCTAGCTGCAACCTTTGAAGCCTCCAAAAGAAAGATGGGGCCCCACAAGATGATTTCACATGGACTATACAAAATCATTAGGCTGACAAACACCATCTAGAGATCAGGTTTTGACTACAAACTACTCAGGACAATCTCTCAAGATAGCTATCTGAGATGAATCAGCCTCACAGAGTATTCTATCCAGGACATGAGAAAATCCCTGCACTTTACTCACCATTGTGCAAAGAAGGGCAAATAACGATACTGCCACCTATTCCAGGACTTGACAACTAACATTTTGTTTTCTTTTTAGGATCCCCTAAAGATGCCGCACCCCCAGACAGCAGGAAGTAAGTTTAGGGACACAATACCTACATTCCCAAGATGTAGGATGGGTGGTTTTGGTCTTTCAATGGGTTATGGATAATTGCCATTATTTAGGATGAATGGTTACAAATTGTTATTGGTAATGCTTAAAAAAATGGAGATTGGATTCAGAGTTTTTATCTGGAAAAAAAGATAAAAAGGGATACAGATAGAATAGGGAAAATGGTAGATGTTGAATTTACTCTGAGGAAAAAAGAAATATGGATATAATAGAATATAAGGCTAGATTATTAAATATACATTAAAAAATAATTACAGGTATTAAAATATTTTACATTGGATTTTTGTATATTGCATACAAGTTGTGCATATTGATACAAAGTTGAGATTAATTTTGCTACTGTACATATCATTCAAAGTATTATATCTATGCAGGTCATCTAACAATGTAGCACAAGGTGCTAGTTCTTGAAAATTATTATTTCCAACTAATTAGGATATAATGATATACAAGTTAGTCATTACAATCAAACTTGTAGTGATATTAGATATGTTTTCAAAGTCAAACAGAAATATACTTCAGATAGACAGGTCGTCTGGTAAGAACTGCCAAACCTTGTCAAAACAAGACATGAAGATCTTTAAGAATATTCTGCTTCAACAGATAATTCTGTCAGATATGCTAGGTCTGTAGGTAAAGATGAGTGCCACAATGCTGCAGAGAAACCTTGGTCCAGGCAGCCAGCTGTTTCTGTCATTTTTCACATTTTTTTGTAAGTTGCTTTATTGAACTTCTCACTTACTTAATATTGTTTCATTCTCAAGCCTCTGAAGGACTTGAAGATAAGATAGTTATATTTGTAACTTTTCTAGTTACAGATTCAGGAAAGAAACTCACTCAGAGGTGTAAAGTGTACAAATTTCAGAGATATTAAAGATAGTTTTCAGTTGGTAAAACAAGTTAGAAAGAAAGTAAATTATATACAAAAATAAGATAAGTAATAGGATATTTTCTTTACATTTATCAATTGTTAATGGGCTGGACATTACTGACATAATTATGCTGGGTGTGTGTGTGTGTGTGTGTGTGTGTGTGTGTGTGTGTGTGTGTGTGTGTGTGTGTTACTATATATATATAGTTATCATACATATTGTGTTTAGTTTTTCTTATATTAGTTATATTTTTCATTTTTGACACAAAGGGATATAAGTGGTGATATATTATATATTTTACAGAAATAGTCTAGGATAGCAGAGCCACCCACAGAGCCAAGCCATGAAGGACAGAAAGTGGTGACCCACACCTTTAGTCCCATCACTTAGGATGAGTTCATGGCCAAACAGAGCTAGGTAGTGATGACACCCACTTTTAATTCCTAGCACTAGGAAATTTAATCTGAGAATTGAATTGAAATAACAGGGTCGTGGGAGGGGGAGGTAAGGAAGAAGAAAACAGAAATTCTTTCCTTCACCTACCTAGGCACCCAATTACTCTTAAGACTTAAGGAGATAGAATCTAGCCCATTTAACCCAAGGAGTTTACTGGGTGAGAATTGTCTATGGTTTGTTCCCTATCTCTCTGATATTATATCTTTTCCCCAATATCTGTCTCCAGGTTTTATAATAATACCAAGTAGAATTTAGGCAACATCAAAAATTAATAAATTCCTTGAAGAAAACCAAGAAAAAGAAATCAAACAGGTGAAGAAAACAGTTGAAATTGAAGCAATAAAAAAGACACAAGCCAAGAGAATGCTGGAGATGAAAGGTCTGATTAAATGGGCGGGAACTACAGAAGCAACCATAAGCAACAGAATGAAAGATGTGGAAGAAAGAATCTCTGGTATGGAAGATTCCATAGTGGAAATAAATAAGTCAGCCAAAGAAAAGACTAAGGTCAAAAAGGGTCATGATACAAAACATCCAGGAAATCTGGGATACCATAAAAAGACAAAATCTAAGAATAATAGGAACAGAAAAAAGAGAAGAATACCAGCTCAAAGACAGAAAATATATACAACAATATCATAAAAGAAAAGCTTCCAACATAAGGAAGAAAATGCTTATAAAGATACAAGGAGCTTACAGAACACTAAATAGACTGACCCCCTACAAATAAAAGCTGCTTTCTACATAATAACCAAGCCACTAAACATAGAGAACGAAAAAAGAACATTAGGAGCTAAGTTACACCAAGTAACTTATAAAGAAAAATTCATCAGAATAACACCCCAATCCTCAATGGAAACTATGAAAACCAGACGGTTCTAAACAGATGTTATACAGACAGTAAGAGATCACAGACGCCAATCCAGATTACTATACCCAGAAAAACTCTTTATTACTGTAGACGAAGTAAACAAGATATTCCATGACAAAACCAGATTTAAACAACACCTATCCATAAATCCAGTTCTGTGGAGAGCATTAGAAGGAAAAATTCAACCTAAGAAAGTCAGATACACTCTCAAAACTACAAGCAATAGATAATCCTACAGAAGAAAAACCTAAAGCTAGGAAACACACACACATACACACAACAACAATTAAAGGAATTAACAATCACTGATCATTAATATTCTTTAATCTAAATGGACTCAATTATCCTATATAAAGACACAGGCTAACAATAAATTTGAAAACAAGTTAATAAAGAACTAAGGGATCTAACAGAAATTATGTCTCTTATGGACTTAACGGATATACACAGAACATTCCATCCAAACACAAAAGAATATACCTTCTGCTCAGCACCCATTGTAACCTTCTCTAAAATATACTATATAGTTTGTCATAAATAAAATATGAATAAATGCAAAATTGTAATAACTTTTTTTAATCCTATAAGCACCATGGCCTAAAGTCAGAGTTCAACAACAACACAAACCAAAGAAAGCCTACAAATTCATGGAAACTCAGCATCCTTCAGTTGAACCACCTCAGACTCAAAGAAGAAATAGAAAGAAATTAAAGACTTCCAAAAATTCAATGAAAATGAGTCTACACCATAACCAAAGATAGAATACAATAAAAGAAGTGGTAAGAGGAAAGTTCATAGCACTAAGTTCTTACAAAAATAAATGGAGAAATTTCACACAAGAGACTTAAAAGCACAATTGAAAGTTCTGGAAGAAAAAGAAGCAAACTCACCCAGAGGAAATAGACTGCAGAATATGATCAGACTAAGAGCTGGAATCAATAGAATTAAAATAAAGAAAATAATATGAAAATTAATAAAATAAAAAGTTGGTGCTTTAGGGAAGTCAACAAAATAGACAAATTCTTATCCAAACTACCGAAAAGGCAGAGAAAGGATGTTCAAATTAACAAAATCACAAATGAAAGGGAAGACATAACCACAGACTCCGAGGAAATCCAGAGAAACATTAGGTCATATTTCAAAAACCTGTACTTCACTAAACTAGAAAACTTAAAAGAAATGGACAGCTTTCTGGATAAGTACCACTTATCAAAATTAAACTAAGACCAGATAAACAATGTGAATAGGCCCATAACTCCTAAGAGAATAGAAGCAGTCATTAAAATCTCCCAACCAAAAAGAGCCTAGGGTTAGCCAGATGCTTTCAGCACAGAATTCTATCAGATTTTCAAAAAACTAATGCCAATACTCCTCAAATTCTTCCACACAATAGAAACAGAGGAAACATTGCCAAACTCTTTTTATGGGTCTAGAGTCACCCTGATTCTCATAACTACATGAAAGAAGAGAACTACAGGATCATGTCACTAGATTCTGGAAAGGCCACTGACAAAATCCAACACTCTTTCCTGAGAAAGATCTTGGAGAGAGCAGGGATACAAGGAACATACCCTAAACATAATAAAGGCATATAGATGAAGTGGGAAAGTGAACATTAAGCTAAATGAAGGGAAACTCCAAACAGTCTTGCTAAAGTCTGTAATGAGACAAGGCTTTTCACTTTCCACATATCTTTTCAATATATTACTGAAAATTCTAGCTAAAGCATTAACAAAAAAAAGATTAAGGTCAATACTAATTGGAAAAGAAGTCAAACTACTGCTTTTGTAGGATGATATGGTGCTATACATGAGCAATCCCAAAAACTCTACCAGGGAACTCCTACTGATCATACACCTTCAGCAATGTGGCAGGCAGAATACAAGATTAACTCAAAAAAATCAATAGCCTTCCTATACACCAATGATAAAAAAGCTAAAAAAAAAAAAAAATCAGGGAAATGTCACTCTTTACAATAGCTACAAATAACATCAAATATCTTGGGGTAACTTTAACGAAAAAATTGAAAGACCTATATGATAAGAGCATTAAGTCATGGAAGAAAGAAGAACGTTAAGTCATGGGAGAAAGAAATTAAAGAAGTCAGAAAATGGAAAGATCTTCTTTGTGCTTTGATAGGTAGTAAAAATGACAATCTTACTAAAAAAAATCTACAGATTCAATGCAAGCCCCATCAAAATCCCAACACAATTCCTTAGTGACCTCAAAAGAATAATACTCAACTTCATATGGAAAAAAAACAGGATTGCCAAAACAATCCTGTTTAGTTAAAGAACTTCTGGAGGCATCACCACCCCTGACTTCAAGTTCTATGAAAAAGCTACAATATAAAAACAACTTGGTATGAGCATATGTGGATCAATGGAATGGAATTGAAGAACCTGGCATTCATCTACATACCTATGGATGGCTCATTTTTGACAAAGTGAAAATTACACAATGGAAAATAGAAAGCATCTTCAAAAAGTGGTGCTGGCATAACTAGATGGTGGTGTGTAGTGGAAAGGAAATAAATTCATATCTATCACCCTGCACAAAACTCAAATCCAAGTGAAAAAAAAGATTTCAACATAAACCCAGTTACACTGAACTTAATTAAAAAGAAGGTGGAAAATGCCCTCCAACGCACTGTCACACGTGACCACTTCCTAAATACAACACCAATAGCACAGACACTGAGAACAACAATTAATAAATTGGACCTCCTGAAACTGAGAACCTTCTGTAAGACAAAGGACACAGTCAATAAGACAAAATGACAGCCTACAGAATGGGAAAAGCTCTTCACCAACCCTACATCTGACAGAGGACTGATCTCTAAAATATATAGAGAATTCAAGAAAGTAGAGCTCAAAAACCTAAATAACCCAACTAAACAATTGGGTTCAGAGCTAAAAAGGGAATTATCAACAGAAGAATTACAAATGGCTGAAAGGCACTTTAAAAATTGCTCAACATCTTTAGCCATCAGAGAAATGCAAATCAAACAGCTCTGAGATAACACCTTATACCTGTCAGAATGGCTAAGATCAAAAACATAGATGACAGCCTATGCTGGAGAGGATGTGGAGAAAGGAGAATACTACTCCATTGTAGGTGGGAGTGTACACTTGTACAGCCACTCTGGAATGCAGTATGGCAGTTCCTCAGAAAACTGGGAATCAATCTCCATAAGGATCCAGCAATACCACTATTGGGCATATACCCAAAGGATGCACATTCGTAGGATGCACATTCGTACTCCAAAGGCACTAGCTCAACTATATTCACAGCAGTATTATTTGTAATAGCAAGAACCTGGAAACAACTCGATGCCCCTCAATTGAAGAATGGATTAATCAACTGTGGCACATCTACACAATGAAGTACTATTCAGCAGAAAAAAAAATGACATCCTAAAATTTTCAGGCAAATGGATGGACTTTGAAAATATCCTCCTGAGCTAGGTATTACAAGCCCAGAAAGACAGACACAGGATATACTCACTCATAAGTGGAATTTAGACAAAAACCAAAGAATACCCATGCTGCAAACTACAATCTCTGAACAGCTTGGAATTAAAAGGAACTTAAGGGAGACATCTAGAGATACCCCAAAGAAGAGAAAATAGAGATCACTTTAGCAAATTGGGGTCATAACAGGTTGTAACCAAGAAGAGTTGGGAACAAATCTTGAAAGAAGGAGATGGTTGAGCGAGAGGAGCAAAGAGGGAGATGGATATCTCAATAGAGGAAGCCAGTGTGGGGTGGGAAAGAGACTGGGTACTAGGGGAATGGCTAGGAACTCACAGGATGTCCCTGGCCAAGTCTCCAAGCAATGGTGGATGGAGTGCCTAAATGAGACTTCCCCTATAATCAGATGAGTAAACACCCCGGGTGTCATCGCAGAACCTACAGCCAACAGGGAATGGAGGTGGAGACAGAGATCCATGGCTGAGCACTGGGCAGAGCTCCTGGTCCAGCTGAGAGCAGGAAAGGAGAGGGAAAGGAGGGGAAATGGGGGATACGTTGATGGAGATGACATGTTTTTAATGAAAGTAATACATACGTGTGTGTGTGTGTGTGTGTGTGTGTGTGTGTGTGTGTGTGTGTGTGTGTGTGTGTGTGAAAGAAAATAGATGTCAAAGAACCAAATAATCTCATTAAAAATGCATTATAGATCTAAACAGCAAAATCTCAACAAAATAGTCTAAAATGGCTAAAAGACCTTTAAAAATTGCTCAACTACCTTAGCTATCAAGGAAATAAAATCAAAACAACTCCAAGATGCCATCTCACAACTGTCAGACGGCTAAGATCAAGAACACTGATGACAGCCTATGCTGAAGAAGATGTGGAATAAAGGGAACACTCCTCCATTTTTGGTGGGAATTTAATTTGTACAGTCACTTTGGAAATCAGTCTGGCTGTTTCTCAGAAAACTTGGAATCAATCTACCTAAGGATCCAGCAATACTACTCTTTGGCATATACTTAAAGGATGCATATTCTTACCACAACAATATTTGCTCAACTATGTTCATAAGAAGCATTATTCATAGTAGCCAGAACCTGGAAACAATCTAGATGTCCCTCAACTGAAGAGTAGATTTTAAAAGTGTGGAACATTTACACAATGGAGTACTACTCAGCAAAAAAAAAAAAAAAAAAAACCACATTCAAAAATTTGCAGGTAAATAGATGAAGCTAAAAAATATCCTGAACAAGGTAACCCAGACACAGAAATATAAACATGGTATGTATTCATTCATAAGCAGATTTTAGATGTAAATGGAAGGATAATCAGGCTACAATCTACAACCCCTAAATTGCTAGGTACCAAGGAGGAAGCTAATAGAAATATCCATTGATCCCCCTGGGAATAGGAAATAGATAAGGTCTACTGAAAAAAATGGTGCCACAGTGGTGAGGGGGTGAGGGGAGGTGGGAAGAGAACATAAGGAAAAGGGATGGTTGAGTTGAGGGAGGGAGAATAGCAAAACAGATATCCTGACAGAGGGAACCATTGTAGGGTTAGAGAGAAACACACAAGGACCCACAGGATGAGTCCAACTAGGAGTCCAGGCTATAATGGAGAGGAAGCCTACACTGAACTTACCCTATAATGAAATTGATGACCACCCTAATTGCGTCATTTAGAACCTTCATCCAGCACCTGTTTGAAGTTGATGCAGAGAATCACAACTAAGTGATGTGGGAATGTCTTTCTGTATGTTGTGAATATCAATCTTTAAATAAAGGAGCTGTTTTGGCCCATGGCAGGCACCACAGAAAAAGTAGGCAGGGGAATCAATAGGTAGGCAAGGAAGGATGGAGTCAGAGGCAGATCAAGCGAGCCACCCAAGAAGAAACATGTAAGAAACACAGGTGAGCCACGGGCCACATGGCAGACAGGTTAATGAAAATGCGTTGAGTTAAGATGTAATAGCGAGCTAGCAATGTGCCTGAGCCATAGGCCAAACAGCATGAAGTTAATATAAGTGTCTGAGTCATTTTGGGGGCCAAAGCAATAGCAGACGACTAAGGGGTCTGGGGCAGCAGGTCTGTGGGTCTGGACCTCTGGCCTTCTGGAGCCAAGAAACCTTATTGCAGCAGCTAAGCACTGGGTCAAGCTCCCATGGCAGATGAGCAAGGGGTTTGAGAACATAATGAGGAAACCCACAGAGACTGTTGAACAGAGTTATTGGGGAGCTCAGTGACTGTAAACTGACAGCTGGGGAACCTACATGGAACTGAACTAAGCCCTCTGAATGTTGATCAGAATTGAATGGCATGGGCAGTTTGTGAAGCCTTTGACAGTGAAACCAAAATTTATTCCAAGTCATAAACTGGTTTCCTAGAGCCCATTTCCTACAGAGAACCCCTTTCTCAGCCTTGATTCTTGGGGGGAAGGCATGATCCTGCCTCAAGTAGATATTCCAGACTTCATTGACTCACCTTGGCACTCTTTACCTTCTCTGAGGAATGGATGGGGATGGGGTGAGGGTGGGAGGAAGCTAGGGATAACTGGGAAGAGGAGAGGGATGTAAAAAATTATAAATTAAAAACACGAAATATCTTTTAAAAAGAAGAGAGTATGATGTGTCTCTTAAAAATTTCACAAGATCCACTAATAGCCAGTTACGCAGCTCATTCTGCAGTTGAATTTACTGAGCTACAGTCCAGCAACAATGTCAGACATGGAAAGCAGGATGGAAATGGGGGCTAAGTTGGAAAGAAGTAAACAATAAAGCAGAGGATAATGCTAAAGCAACAATTAAAGAATCAAATATTAAAATGAGGGAATATTAATATTTGTGAAATCTAAACAGTACTGATTTCTCCATGGTTTCACTTTCCTGCTGTTTTTAAGTCGTATTGGAAAAGAAGGGATAAAAGAAGGAAGGAAAAATTACTGCATACAAGGCAACATTAAAACATAGTAGTGTATCAAAGTGCATTACTTTCAGATTACACGGCTCAAAGGAAGAATCAAAAGGACAGGAAGAGACAGGCATGGAAACACGTCTCTGAAAATAAGCACAATTAGGTGATAACTAGAAAGAGCAGCCGGGGTCCACAGAGGCCAAGGCAGAGAAGACAGTACGTACTGGAGTCAGTAGGGTCAATTGCAGTTGGAGGAAACACAGATCAGATGATGATTTGGAAGGAAACTTCCAAAGGAGAAAAGAGACTCATCTTTACCAAAAGACAACATGTGTTTTGCCAGGGTCTACATAGGGAATAGGGATCAGTAAGATACCAGTAAGCTTCAGACAGTGTGAGGTGGGTAAGAGAAGTGGACTGGGAGGGAGACGCCAAATATGGCACTTCTGTGTTGGAAGGAGCAGGTCAGGCTGGACACAGGACAGGAATTTAGAAATATCTTTGGAGTAATATTTGTATTTATTTTTAGTTTTAGTTTTTATTTATTCTCCTCTCCTATATAACATCCTGACCATAGATTTCCCCACCTCTTGTTCTTCCAACCTGCCCTCTTCCCCCTCACCTTCCCCCCCCACCCCAGATCCATTCCACCTCCTTTCTCTTCAGAAAAGAGCAGGTCTCCCAGGGTTATCAGCCAAACATGCTATATCAAGTTATAACAAGACTAGTCGCGTCCCCTCATTTTTACTTCTCTTGAAATGTTCACAGTTTGTGAAGACAAAATACTGGATATAATAATTAAGTTACAGGTTCATTGAAGAAAAGAGTGTTATGAATTTTGCTTACATCTGTTAAGTACACAGTACAAATCCCAACCCTTTTCCTACATAGTGAATCTGTAAGTCATCAAAAGCCTAAAATGAGGGGTGTGTGTGTGTGTGTTCCTGTGTGTCTGTCTGTCTTAGCTACTAAAGGCACCTTCAGAGGAGAATACGGAGGTTTAAAGCCAAAGAAACAATTACTCGGAATTATTTTATTTTATCATTTTAATATGAAGTTATTCTTTGGATTCTAAGAATCAATATTTATTGTTGTATCAAAATCTACAACTTGGACAAATGTTAACTACAGTATGGCAGTGAATAATCTAAATAATAATAATAATAAATAAAAGAATATAAATATTTTAGATCCAAAAATTAATGCACCTGGTTTAGATTGGAGTTTTATATAACTTGTGTGATTAGATTATTTTATTCTGAATTCAGATTTTATTGTTTACACTTTCCATTAAATTGAAATTTTAAATAAATAAATTTATTTTAAAATAAAATATTTAAAATTTAAAATAAAATTTCAATTTATTTAAAAGTAAAGTTTTGGTAAGAAAACAAGTTAATTCCCACATAATATTTTACTTACCAAAATGAAATATGTGTGAGCTATGACCCATAAATTCCAATGTACTACGTTAAGAAGCACATATTATTCAAGTCAACATTATATTGATAAGTACTCTATCGACCCACAGCAGTTATTTAAATATGAACAACACACACATCAGATACACACTTACTGCAGCTTCCGAAGACAAACACACCACCATGAATGAAAATGACAGCCGGTCTCTGCTTCTCAGACTTCTTCTTTGGCAAGTACAGACGAACAGGAATGTCACTAAAGCTCGTGTCAACCACTGTAATATTTTCATCTGAAATTGCTTTTGTAAAGTGAACTTTTACTAAAGTTGAAAAGACTTCTTCATACTTCATAAAACCTATGTTTTCAAGTAATGTGGCCTATAAAACAAGACAGAGATTTAAATGTTAAATGCTTTAGTAAAAACAAATGCACATATGCATGCAATGATAAAATTATAAACAGTGTGATAATACTTCAGAGAATTGATTTTATTTCCTAACAGAATTTGGGTAGCATGACATTCTCAATGGTTTCATGATACAGAAGCAAAAGATCAAGATCAAGAATAATTCATCATTGATGGCAGGTGGGTCAAAACTTCCCATCCCTTTGAGTAAAGATTGGTTGTTATAGCTTGGTAAGGCGAAAGAATCATTTTCTTGCTTAGCTTCTAGTGAGTTACTCTTGCTAAAGTAAATAATAACCACCCAATGCTTAAGCAAGAAATTGGACTGCTCAGAAGAATGAAGACTTGAAAATAGGAGGAGAACTTGTTGAAAAGATGGATTCCAAGAGACATAGAAAAGATCAAGATAAGAGAATTAATTAAGTGAATAAATCTGTCTAACGATAAATAACACTTAGAGATGCTATTATCCTGACAGTTCCATTCCTACTTACTGGCTTTTAAAGGGCTTAAATGTGCTCTGTGTCTACCAGAGAAGGAAAGTAATCACCAATCTAACCCAAATGTGAACCCTGTGAACTGCTCTAACCACTGAAATATCAAGACTTATCTACTCTTGCCATAGTGGTTTGAACATTATGGGGTAACCTATCTCATTCTTACTGGATTTTAGTCCCATTACACACGATGAAACTTATATGTTACTGTTGGTCAAGAATCTGAGGACAGAGAAGTCATAGGCCACGCTGATTCCTAATGACAGTGTTGTACCCATATATTAATACATATCTCAACCCTCCTCAGAGAAGCTTTTGTTTGTGGTTATTACATTATAGTTAATGTGGAGATTGCAAAATGGACTGATATGAGGACAATAGTGTTTTTACTTCTGCCAAAGCTCCAAGATCATTGCAGGAGAGGACTGAAGAGCTATATAAGTCAGAGATATTGAACAAACACAAAGAAACAGGGTCGTCGAGGTACAACAAGACATTTGAATGTGTGAACTCACTGACTGTGATAGCATGCGCCAACCGATGCAAACTTAAATCTGAATCCCATCATGGAAGAGAGGTGTGAAAATGGAGTCCTACCAGGAGCCAAGGAGCTGTTGGCTCTTTTGAGCTGGTCAGAAAAGAAGAGTCTGTTTGTTTGTTTGTTTGTTTGTTTTTTATAAGGCTTTGGCTTCTGGTACATCACCTGGCCTCCTATGGATAGCCATACATCCAAGAGTATTTATGCAGTACAGACTGGCCTTGCTGGGTGTAAAAAATAGAGAACATATGTAAGAAACTTTGTATGGCTAAGTAGGGAGTTTGAAGAGTGGTAAATATGGACATAAATTATTCCAAAAGAACTAATAAAGCAGGAAAAGCATGGAGTAAAAACGAATAAAAATGTAAAAATGTTAAGTGGCTGTGCTTGGAAGTAATAGTAGTCTCATTTACTGCCACCAAAAATTTCAACATATGCATTTTTTTTCAAGACATGTGCCACTGCCATCCAGTTTATAATTTATTTTTAACTATAATTTTATCTAAAACAAAATTATCTGAAAAGTGGCATTTTATATATGTTCCAAAATTTTATGTCATTATGTTGGTCATTCAATTAGTATTTTAAAATTCTCTCTCTCTCTCTCTCTCTCTCTCTCTCTCTCTCTCTCTCTCTCTCTCTCTCTCTCTCTCTCTCTCTGTGTGTGTGTGTGTGTGTGTGTGTGTGTGTGTGTCTGTGTGTGTGTGTGTGTCTGTGTGTGTCTGTGTGTGTCTGTGTGTGTCTGTGTGAATGTGTCTGTGTGTATGTGAAACACAAATTCTAGTTGTTAATGAAAACTCTAAGCCAGATATTAGGGGAAAAGCTGTAATATCAGAAAGAGGAAACAGACCACAGTCAATTCCACCCAGCCAACTTCTCAGGGTGAAAGCTATCTTCCAGTGTCTTCAGCCTGGCTTGATACTTCTACAGAATAATTCTCTGTCTTCCTATGTCTGCCTTAAATATCTTCTTTGTCCAATTGTTTCACTTCCAGGTTTAACTCTGCATCATATTCCTAGAGTTAGGATTAAAGGTGTGAACCACTACTGTTAGGTAGTTAGGCCTTGAACTCACAGAAACACAGAAAGATCTCTGTCTCTGGAGCTATGGAATTAAAGGAGTAGGCCAACACTGGTCTTTCCTGTGCAGGGATTAAAGGTGTGAGTTATCACTTTCTGACCCTCCTTGACTGACTGTGGGTGGATCTGTTCTTTGATATTTCAGACTGGTTTTATTAAATTAAATATATCACTCTGTGTGTGTGTGTATGTGTGTGTGTGTGTGTGTGTGTGTGTGTGTGTGTGTGTGTGTGTGTAATATGTTGCTATGAGAGCTTGAGGAAGTCAAGTATAAACTTGAGTGTAGGTTCTTAGCTTTTGAACTTGTTAGAGACAGCTTAGGTTGCTCCAGCTGTATGTGCCAGTCTCTCTGACACAGGAGCTTCCCATGAGTCCCCTGTCTTCAGCTTCCTTCCCACTGTAGAAGATGTACGTTATCATGGAGACATGAGGCACATCCTCATGCTCTCACAACAAGTGTTTTACTCACTATGCTGTCTCCATCAACATTGAAAATGTCATCCAATTCCTATATTAGTCATAGTTTGTTCCCCCCCCCTTTCCAGCTAAAGACAGCATATTTTCTCATTTTTTTAAAAAAGTCACTTCTTATTTATACTATTGAACACACTCTTTAGTATTTCTGACAAGCTATCTAAGACATTGCTGACCAATTTCAGTTAAATCATTGTATATTTTTATGAAAGTAGAATATCCCAGAATATATACTGTTGTGTCTGCCACATGATGCTAAGGTTATAAATCCATACAGACATTTTATCTATCTACATTAATGGTGAGAATGCTGACTCTGAAAATCCCAGAGGCTGACCATTGTTGCAGGGAAAGTAATATAAGAACAAAGTAAAATGTCATTTATATAGGCTGGTGGTGCATATGCTCTTCTTTGTATAACCAGATGATACATTATAGACCTTAAAACAAAAGGATAAAAATGCTAAATTGGAGAAGAACGTAATGAGTAGAAGATCACAATGGCCTTCATATAGAAAAGTTTTCTCTCTAAGGAGTAACAGGTGTTGTGTATGGAACCAGAACTGTTGTTTTCACATATTTAAGATTTTTTTAATAGTCTAAGCTCTCAACTTAAAAGCAAAAGCAAATATGCATATATAAAAATATGTACAGAAGAGCATCTATTATGAAAAATTTCCAGGTCCAGTTGGTTTTAGGGCAGAATACTACAAGACTTTCAAAGAAGAGTTAAAACAAATACTCATCAAATTATTGCACGAAATAGAAACAAAAGGAATGTTGTCAAATTTATTCTAAGAGGCCTGACAGCTAAACTACAAAAGATTTCGAAAAGAAAGAGAATTATAGAACAGTTCCATTTATAAACATAGATGGAAATCCTCAACAAAATAACCAGAAACAAAATCTAACATCACATTAAAAGGATCATTCACCATGAACAAGTAGCTTCCATCCCAGAGATGAGTTGCAGGATTGTTCAACGTAAGAAAATCAGCCAGTGTAATCCACCACATAAGTAAATAGAAAGAAAACAGACAGACACGATCGCTTATTAGATGCTGAGGAAGCCTTTGACAGAATCCTTCACCACTGTCTCATAAAGTTCTTGGAAATATTAGGGATACAGGGAACATAACTCCACATCATAAAGGTAATCTACAGTAGGTCTGTAGACAACATCAAGTTAAAAGAAGAGAGACCCAAAGTAATTTCACCTAAATCAGGATCAGGACAAGACTGTGCAGTCTCCTCATATCCATTCAATATAGTACTTGAAATTCTAAAAGCAATCAGATGATTGGAGGATATTAAGGGGAATATATATTAGAAAAGATAAGGCAAAGTTTTATTATTTGCAGGTGATATGATAATATACATAAGCAATCCTCCAAAAATTCTACTAGGGAACTCTTATAGCTGATAAAAACCTATGAGTAAAGCAGAGTATCATTAGGAATTATATCTTGTCAGCTGTGTTTGTTTCTACCCTATTTCTCTTGAGCTATTCATTTTTTGTAACCAGAAAAGTCTTTCAGAGGTGAACTAAGACACCAGTCAAGCCACAAAACTCTCAACCCACAATCTTTCCTGTCTGCAAGATGTGTTGGGGCAATGAGGGATCTGAGCTTGTGGGAGTTACCAACCAATTACTGGTCTGACGTTAGACCTAAGCCATGAGGGAAGCCCAGACCCAAAACTGCCTACATGGCCAGGAACTGGAAGCTGGATAGCATAGAACCAAACACACTGACAAAAAATTAATTAAATGATTTCTAATGATACTTTGCTTTACTAATAGATTGGTGCCAAGCTCAGTCATCATCAGAGAGGCTTCCTCTGGCAGCTGAGGAAAGCAGAGCAGAAACCCACAGCATAACATGTATGAAGCTTGTGGAACCTTTCAGAAGCAGGGAAAGAAGGATTGCAAGAGTTTGAGAGGTTGAGAACACCAGGAGAATCAACTAAGCAGGACACGTAGGGTCTCACAGAGACAGAAACAGTGATCACAGAGCCTGCGTGTGCCTGCACTGGATCCTTCATGCTGTGGTTGTTTAGCTTATGGTTGTTGTAGGACTCAGTAGTAAGAGATGAGATATCTCTGAATCTTTTTGCCTGCTCTTGGGATTCTTCCTTCCCACTGGGCTAACTTGTTTAGCCTTGACATAGAGTCTTATGGCATCTTGGTATGCTACATTCTGCTGAAATCCCTGTGAGGCAGATTCCTTTCTGAATGAAAAAGCATATGGAAGTCATCTAGCCCCACATAATCCTCCAGCCAAGACCCACCTATTCTGATTTTTTCAAGGTTCCTCCGAATATTACCAGCACCTCCTAACAACAAGAAGTAGTTAGAGAATGACACTCACATTCTCAAAAGATGAGTTATGGGCATTTATTATTATTTAAGGATGTTTAGTTACAAATTGTTATTGGTAATGATCAGAAAAAAAGGTGAACAAAGGAGACTAAATTCAAAGATCTCTTTCTTAAAAAGTGGATGGGGATATAGAAATGACAGGGTAAAAGGGTAGATTATTGAATCTGCTTTTAAATCAATAAAGCAACTAGTCTTAAATATTTTACATTGATATAGATTTTTGTATATTGATACAAATTTAAAGTTAATTTTTAAATTCATTATAAAGTATGTATATTACTCTTATTAGGGTACTCTAAACAGTTTATTTTAAAAATGTAATGTATATTTTAGAAATATAGAATAATAGTCATCTATAATAGTCAAACATCTAGAAGTGTCAAACTTTTTAAATTACACTTTTTAAATGTATCTATTTTATTTTATGTCAATTGGTGTTTTGCTGTGTATATTGGTTGTGTTCTATGGAAACTGTAATTACAGATAGTTGTGAGCTGCCATGAGTTTGCTGGGAATTGAACCCAAGTCCTCTGGAAGGTAGTCAGTGCTCTTAACCACTGAGTCTCCATATTCTGACTCTTTATATTTATGTTTAAAATATGAATAGCAGTGACTTTTATAAATTTAAATGGTAATAAATAGATCTGATAAAATAGAGTAAATGCCACTATCACTTCTGTATAGTATTAAAAACACAGTTGACCTAATTGTAAATATACTAGTTGTGTTAACTTACAATGACAACATTATTACCATTGTAGGGAAAAGTGCTCATATAGTCAATATTGGCAAATATACCCAAATCAAAATTTTATTTGGAGGCCTCCATAACACAAAGAATACACAAAGTTTCTGTGGACAGAAAGCTTGATAAATGCCTAGAAAAAGAAGATCACCAGAAAGATAAATGATTAAATACAATAACATTTTAAACTTAATGGACATAAACCATAAACAAGGGAGTCTTCAAAACCTGTATGAGCCTAGATAGTGTTGAAAGCATCAAACATTTCCAAACTTCCTGACAAGTCGCCAATATCCCTTCAGTTAATACTATTTCTTTTATTCTGATGTTGACATAATCACTACATATAGTGGTTTAGCAAACACTGTATTACCTGTTTGTAGACAGGCAGCTAAAAATGTCATTAAATATGCGTCAATATTTTCTGGTTTACATATAAAGACAGGTGATAGTGAATGTCTTTCTTCCCAGAACTTAGAAGGCAGTGGGAAATAGATCTCTGAGTTTAAGGCCAACAGTGTCAACAGAGAGAATTCCAGGATAAAAAGAATTACACAGAGAAATCCTTTCTTGAAAAATAAAAACCAAAACCAAGCCAAACAAATCAATCCAACACCCAAAACAAAACAAAAAAGAAAGAAAACTAAAATCTCTTTTAAACACCTTGTAACAAAAGAAATTTCAAATATAACATAGCATCCCAATCCCCCAGTAAAATATGTATTACCACATGTGAAGTCATTTTTATAAGAGCATCCAGGAATCTCACTTTCCAAGGTTCTTCAATATTTTCTGGAAGAGGTGAATAAACATAATAAGCAAATAAAATACAAAAGAATCCAAAGCACAGAGCTTTGAAACCCATCATAAATCTTTAGCAAACTTGTGTGTGGTGATAGTCAAGAGCATCTCATATATAGACTACAGAGCAGTAAGACAAAGGTAGGTGAACTCTCTGAGGTAAAATGACAGTTTTAGCAATACTGATTTGACATTCACTTCTCAGATCAAGCAACAGTTGAAACTGGTTATGCAACTGCACAACTACAAAATTTCTAATAAAGTGTGCAGCCGTGGAAGAAACATATGAGAGCGGTGAGCTCCTCTTGCACCACAGCAGAAGAGTAGGCACATTTGGGACCCTAATTAGAGCTCACCAAAAAAAAAGGACCAAGACATCCCTTTGTTTTCTTCCTAACCTGCAAATAGTGGTGATAAGAGATTAAGAACAGAGTAAAATGTTGGGTAATATTAACTCAACCTTAGGGATTAACGCCTACATCCTTATTATTAGAAAATTCACACCTACTCTGGCAGTGAGATTTGGAGGATTGAAAATGAAACTGTAATTCTTTCCCAAATTATGAACCAATTCATCTAAGGGTTAAGTTCATATAAATCTCACCATCTATTAAACTTATAATTTATAGATGCACATTATTGCACTATAATGAACATATGGTGAATTTTTCTGAAAAAAACTATAGCCTGGCCTGGAAAAATATTAAAACATCTAAATACATCCCTTGGCATGGATTCTGTGTGATGAAAACTCTAGGGGCATCTGCAACAATTACCTTTGACCCAAGCAAATTTCATGCTATTACATGAACTTACAAAACAAAAATATGAAAACCAAAATACATATTAAACTTGTCAGTGCATACATTCCCCTTTTTTTCATTTCCATGAGGAAAACAAAGATTGATCATCTAAAGACCAATGGTGCTGGTGACTCCTACAGGAGTCTGTGAAGACGCCCACCTTATAGAGCAGGACAAGTACTCTCCATTCCCCTTCCAGTTCACGCAGATGGTCATTTTAACGTGGGCATTTGGAAGATCATGTGTCTTTGTCAGAATTAATTATCTTTATAGACTTAGAGCTACATCTAGAGAACTGAAACACTGGACATCCCCCTCTCTCTCTAGTTCCCCTAATTGTGGTACTCTTACATTGTTTCTCTGAAAGACACTCAAAATAACCCCAACTGAATGACATTCTGGAAAATCTGAAGGAGTACTCCTCAAAATGCATGAGGTCATTGGATGCTCACTATGATGACCAACAGAAACTTTATAGGAACTACCAAAGGATTCACTTTATGAATAACAACTAACATTTGCTATAGCTTTTATAGCAAATACAAATATAAATACAATCTGCTTAGTATTTTTTGAGAAAAACCAAACTTGAAATTCTTATTTTGATTTTTATAGTTAGTCCCTAGACATTATATTTTAAAAATTGTAATTTGCCTACACAGGACTTTATTTTATTTTGGCATTTTCCAACAAACATTGTTTACTTTCTCCTTCCACCTGCCAGCACAGCCACCCTTCATGTTGTTGGTGCCTCTTGTCCTCCCATTCCTTAATCAACACTCATCTTTCCCATCATAGAAAATTAAATCACTATTTATTTACTTACATAAATTCAATAGATGCATATCTATGTGCACTAACAAAGAGTTACATAAAAGACATAAATTTCATTACTGTATTGAAAAGTAAATACCTATGCATGTAATTTCTAAAGCTTATAATCTCTTAACATTTCAGCAACAATGTTTATTCAATATGATCTGCTGATATCCATGCTTTCACTTAGAGTATGCACGTAAGTAGATGTGTAAATATTTACATACAACCATATTCACCAAAATATTTGAAATTCAATGATATGTAGATATATTCTACATCTAACTGACTTACATATTATGTATTCATCTATGATTCAAAAATGTAAACATTTAAATATGAAAAAAACATAAAATTACTGACATTTTTTAAAGTTTGAAAAAATGTTTCTGATAAGAGAGACCTAAAAAGATCCATGTAGTAGATATAATGGGATAATTTTATTTCTTGTCATAGTATTTGGGAACAAAGATGACATTAATTAAGAGGTGAGAAAAATAATGTGTGAACCTCAAGTCAGCATTAATTTTTAATACTATATGTAAGAAGTCATGAATTTATAAGTTAGAAGGAAAAATATCCACAATAATATTCATCATTTGAGTTTAATGTCTACATGGGAAGACAAAACTAATAAAATGTGATGATTGTCCTAAGACCATAAGCTATTAAAGGACAGTTGCACAAATCATAAACTTGTAACAAATATATCATAGTAATTGCCAATAAAAGGGGTTACTGGGGTACAGTATAAGGGATCTCTTCATACAGTGTAAACAGTTTTTTTCTAAACTCCAAAAATTCAAAATATTTTAAAGGATCTGTTAGTGATAGAAAAGAATTTATTGAGAATGAAATCAGGAGGCCCTGGCCTACTATCAAATAGAAAACAGCAAAATCATCAAAACAACCATAGACAAAAAGAGAAAATAGAAACAATAAAGCACCAGTTTCTGCAAATCTTGTTCTGAGTAGAAAGAAAAGAGGCTTAAGTCTGAGAGCAGCACAGTGGGAAGCCTGTGGAAAGTTGCAGGAAGGACAGGGTCAGATGCAATGCTCCTTGTTTCCCACAACTAAACTTTAACATTGAGAGTAGGAAAAGTCTCAGGAGAGGCTCGCCAGTTTCCAGCTACAAACTAGGACAAGGCCCTTTGTTTATCTTCTCTTGGCCTTCACCCTAGATCCTTGGGACATTAGGCTGTTATTTGGAGTGTTAAAGAAATCTGCTGATAGATGTGGTCAGGACACCACTTCAAAGTATCCCCCTTATTGTCAAATTTATGTGAATGTTAATATATGTACTAGTGATGGAACACACAAGAGTCCCCAAGGGCTATTTATGTACCAGATGTCAATGATTTGATTTATTGAGCTCAGTCATAATAGTATTTGGTTATGATCTAGCTTCCTGAGCTTGCAGATGAGAGGTTACTGAAGTGTTAATGACCCTTGGGTCATCTGTTGGACATAGTGCTTCCCTGTCACCACTGGAAGAAGTGACTATAAACAGTGATATGAAGTAACACAAATTTATTATCCCACAGTTGCTTAGATTAGAGGCTTAAAGAGGTCTTTCTGGGCTAAAACAGTGCTTACAAGATTCTCCTGCTTCTGTGGTCTCTAGAGGAAAATTGGTTATTGGTGGTTGCTTTTTTCAATTACAAATTTTAGAGGTTTCCTCAATTACTTATGGCATCTTTACACTTTTAAAGATCATAATGGATGGCTGGGACTTCCTTTGTTATTGATTTGAAAATATAACTATGTATTTATATTTGTTCTGTGTGCCTGTGAACATGAGTGTGCACATGCATGGAGACAGAAGACAAGCTTGTGAAGTTACTTTTCTCATTACACCTTTATATGGCTTCTTGGGATTGAACTCAAGTTGCCAGGCAGCAAGAAGCTCCACATGAGACATCTTGGTGGCACAGAGTGGGATCTTTCTTATGTGATGGTGATGAGATGATGATCTTTTATGTCTCTGTCATCTTTCAGGAGCAGTTATGATTATATTGAAACACCTGTAAAATTCATAGTATAATTCTCAATTTCATATGAAATGTTTAGCAGTTAGCGAGAATTGTAGATTGAAAACACCAACTTTATTGTGGTTTTGCTTAAAATAATAAATTACAACAACTCAACCAGATTAAAACCCTATAGTGCATTATATACCTCAGCCATATTTCTATTTACCATTAACTATGTAAGTAAAAGCTTTGGTTTTCATTTAACATATAAAATATGCTTTATTAGTGAGCTTTATTTTAGGTATTTATAAAAATATAAATTTAATTACAACTTAATGTGGCTAGCCTTCAGTGTGTACTTTTTTCATTTTTCATTTCACTTACTTGTTTTTTATTTTGATTCAAGGTCTTGCTATGTAACTGAGGCAGGCCTTGAACTCGTGATATATCCCAGGTATGGAAGGAACTCATGGTGACATCCTTGCCTTGCCCTTCCAAGTGTTGGGATCACAGCTATGTTTCCCAAGGCATAGACTTCTTCTATGTCTGTAAAGCCATTGACAGACAAACACAGGAAATGGCTTATCAATTTAGGACATCATTAGACTTCGGGCTATATACATATTACTCTTCTAACATATAACCTTTATCTGAATTACCATATGCGCATAGTCTTCTCCTAACAATGCACATAGACACGTGAGACTTTCACCTGTGTCAGGCTGCTTGAGCCTGCATCAATCTGTAAATTAGTTACTCCCTTGAACACTCTTGATTATTTCCACTTCTATTTAACTATACCCTGGAACACAATCTATGATCAAGAAATATGGGCTCATCTATGCTAAAGTAGCTCCAGATGTATGCACAGTCAGAAAACGGAGTCTTATAGGCATCTAACTTTAACTCTGTGCAGGATGATGTTGGTATAAGGGGGAAAGTAACATTAGGTCTTCATTGTTCCTTCTGCACTCAGCTAGAAACACTTTACCCAGACTCATCTACTCGTTCTTTGGTCCATACTGTGGTGGTTTGAAAGAAAATGGCCCCCAAAGGGAGTAGCAGCATTAACAGGTGTAGGTGTGGCCTTGTTAGAGAAAGTGTGTCACTGTGGAGGTAGGCTTTGAGGTCTCATGTATGCTCAAGCCCAGTGTTCAGATCAATTTATATTACTGTTCCCTGAAAAGATATAAAGCTCTCAACTCCTTCTCCAGCACCATGTTTGCCTGCATACCCCCATGCTCCCCACCATGATGATAATGGACTAAACTTTTTAACTGTAAGCCAGCACCTCAATTAAAATGTCTCCTTTATCAGAGTTTCCGTGGTCATGGTGTCTCTCCATTGCAATAGAAACCTAAGATACATACATACTGGCTATGTTCAGCTGTAGAGTCTCGGGTCTTATAATTAGGGAAATCATTCACTGTTGTTCTTTCAAGCCCAATAGTTTCCTGGGTAACAGTTCCATTGGTTATGTGAGTCTTCCAGAGAGAGAATTTCTTTTTTTCTTTTACTGATGATAGATTTTTCCTTACATAGTGTATCCTGATTACGATTTTGCTTCCTTCTTCTCCTCTTAGCTCCTGCTCACTCCCCTCTAATTCAGATCCAACTCATCTCTCTCTCCTGGAAGAACAAGCATGTTCTAAGGGATAATAATAAAATAAGATATAACACAACAGACACATCAAGTGCTAACACCACAGAATACGACAAAGGAAAGAAACATGAGGAAAGAGCCCAAGAACAGGCACAACAAAGAGATATAGATGCCAAGACCCACTCATTCACACACTCCAGATCCCACACAAACACTAAATTGGAAGCCACTTTATGTGTGTATGTGTAGATATATATATATATATGTATACATATATATATATATACACTTTTGTGTGTGTGATATGTAAATTAAAAATTTTTTAAATCCTGACTACATTATGAAACAGGAATTTTCAAAAAATATTATTAGGTTTATTTTCTGTTGGCCATATATTGATGGGCATAAAGCTTATCTTTAAAAGTCTTTTTTGTTTCCCAAGTCCCTTACAGAAAACTAAATTTGGTTACCAATTATAGCTTGCTTCCAAGTTAAGGTTGGGGCCATGTGTCCACTTTTCTTTTGACCTCTAAGACTCATGCAGGCCCTGAGCATGCTGCTGAAACCTCTGTGAGCTCACATGTGCATCTAACCTGTTGATTCAGAGGGCCTTGATTTTTTAGTATTTTCCATTTCCTCTTATACCTTTTCCATCTTCCTTCTCTTCTGCAGAAGTTCCTCAGCTCCGAGGAGAAGGATCCCATCCCATTTAGAGCTGAGTGTTCCAAGGTCTCTCGCTTTCTGCATAATATTTGGCTGTGGGTCTCTCTATTTGACTCCATCTGCTGTACTCTGGCTTCTCTGATGGTGGCTGAGCAAAGAACACACTGACCTATGAATATAGCAGAATATCATCAGGAGCTATGTGTTACTGTTTATCATCTTTATCATCTTCATCATTACTATTTTAGGACAGTAGTATTTGGTTTTACCCTAGGTCCCTGGGTGGCCTAATATTGCATTCTTGGTCACCTAAGCAGAGCCATGTATGGACTTCTTCTCACAGTGTGAGCCTTGTGTAAAATTAAATTCTGGTTGGTTACTCCCACAGGCTTTGCGCCAGCCTATTTTTCAGGCAGGACACAATTGTAAATCAAAAGTTTTGTGGGTTGGTATGTGTTTGTGTTTTTCTTTTGCTAGAGGCAGAATACTTTTCCGTACCAAAAACACTAAAACGTAAGGTGAAAGTTCTATATAGCTACCAACTCAATTTTTTCATGTTCAGTGGGTTGTGTAGGTGTTGTCTTTAGCAATACAGATTTGCATTCAGTTTATGCAGAGCAAAGAGCAACCTATAGTCTTGGCATCAGCTTGTGTTCTTTGTGGGTTCCCATGTGACACTTTTGACTGATTACTCAGTTAGATGTAATCCAGTCTCAAGTCTGAAAGCTTTATTTGAGGACAAGAGATTTCCTACTGGGGCTCTGTAACTACCATTTTCGGTGATTTATTTAAATTCTCTTCATATATATATATATATATATATATATATATATGTATGTATATATATATATATATACATACACATATACACATATACATGCATACACACACACACACACACACACACACACACACAATCTAGGAAGCTACCACTATATTAAGTTTCCCATCAACTTGTCCTTAATTTTAGCGATCTCTTCCCATATTCTCTATGGAGAATGGCTCAGTTGTTAAAGGCTAGGCTCACAACCAAAAACATAAGAGAAAGAGTTTTCAACATGGTTCCTTTTTTTGTTGGAATTCAGAGTAGAGTTGTTATCATAAGAATCTAGCAAACATCTTTAAACAAAATGTGCCATGAAATATTGTTTGTGGCATTTAGTTTTCTGCTGTTATCACAAAGTACTCACAGCTATCAATTTAAAGAAGGAAAAGCTTATTTTGGCTCAGTGTTCTAGCAGTTTTAGGCTACAGTCAGTTGGCTCAGTTGTTTCTGGGGTGTGGTGAGACATGGAATCCATGGTCAGGTACAGCTGCTTACCTTGTGATGTTTAGGGCATACAGAGGGGACACAAGTTTCCCCCTTCACAGATGTGCTCCCATTGACCTATGTTCTCCAGATAAGCTTTGTGTTTTCATATTTCTATCACCTCACAGATGGATTTAAGCCTTCAATGTCCGTCCTTAGGGATATTTTAGACTGAAGTTGTAGTATCAAAACACCAAAGCTGTACAGTGTGAACCAATATCTCAAAAATGTGAATTCAGCAGCTATCAAATGGTAAGTTCTAAATTTATGTTTTTGTATGATGTAAAAAACACTTGTTAAATAATTAGTGTCAATTTGATGAAATTTCATATTAGAGATGGTGTGAGCTTAAAAATCAGCATTTAATTGCCAAAAATGAATTTCATTGTGAGGTTCAGTTTAAGTTTGTGGTGGAGCATAATGAACATCATCTTCATCTGAGAAGCTATGACTATTTGTTGGAGACCCTCAAGATGGGACCTGTTGACTGTGATGTTTCCTCAACATAGGTGGAGGTGAAAGAGTAATTGACCCATCACCTGAAATTCCTGCTTATCCTTTGTCAGTTCCCAGACAGCTGTATGTGACTGTCCTAAATGCATGTGTTACATATGAATATAAACATTATAAATATAAACATTATGGAAGGTTTTTGAATGGAGGACTTTGTCTGTGCACCTATGGTTAAGTCTGAACTGGGGAGAGACTATTCCAAAGTGTGGTTGCATAGAAGCAGCCCATATTATTGTTAAATGACACCTCCCTCGTGCTCTTCAAGTAAAGCTAATAAATTCATTAGAGGGTTTGGAGGAATACCACTTTATTTTGTTGTTGATGCCCTCTCTGGAAGGAGGAATCTTTTACTTTTCATTTTGAGAGTCTTACCTTGCCTAGGTGAACTCTCTAAAATAATTCCAGGCAGGTCTTGAAGAGAAACGCACATATCACCACCAAGAAGAACAAATAGCAGAAATGAACAATAGTTGGCCATTGGTTTCTTCCAAAATCAAAGGTCTCAGCTCTCCAATAAAAAGACACAGATGAACAGAATGGATTAGGGAACAGTATCCACTATTCTGCTGCACCCAAGAAATAAACCTCGACATCAGGGCAGATATCACCTCAGAGTAAAGCAAACAGACCTAAGACACAAGCTGGTGTAGCCACGTCAATATCTAACAGAGTTCAAGCCAAAGTTAATCAAAGGAAATAGGGAAAGACTAAATACTCATCAAAGGAAAGTTCACTGTGATGAAATTCAATTCTTAACATCTATGCTCCAAGCACCAGGTCACTCACCCAAGTTTTTAAAAGGAAACCTACTACAGTTTAAATCACACACTGATAGTGGGAGACATCTATACCCTACTCTCACCAAAGGACAAATCAAGCAAAGCTTAAACTGAGAAATACTAGACTTAAGAGAAGCTAGATATAAAATTACCACCCCCAAAAAATATTGGTAGCTTTCTTATATACAAATGGTAAACATACTGAGAAAGAAATAAGGGAAGCATCTTTTACAATATCCCCTGATGTGGGAATGTCTCTCTGTATGCTGTGAATATCAGTCTTTAAATAAAAGAGCTGTTTTGGCCCATGACAGGCACCATAAAAAAAACAGATAAAAAAAAACCAAAGTCAAAGACAGACCAAGCCAACCACCTCCCCAAAAAACATATAAAAAACACAAATAAGCCACAAACCACATAACAAACAAATTAATAAAAATAAATTAATCTAAAATATAAAAGCAAACTAACAATATGTCTAAGTCATAAGCCAAACAACATAAACTTAATATAAATGTCTAAATCATTTCTAAAAGCCTAACCAACTACAAATAACTAAAAATTCTAGGGCAGCAGGTCTATGAATCTAGACCTCTGGCTGCCCAAAACCAAAAATCCTCGCTACTACAATCCCCAAATAATATAAAATATCATGGAGCAACTCTAATAAGCAAGTGAAAAACTTTTTTGATAAAAACTTCAAGTCTTTAAAGAAAGAAATTAAAGGAGATATCAGAAGATGGAAAGATAAACTGGTAGGATTAACATAGTTAAACAAAATGGCCATCCTCCCAAAAGGAATCTACAGATTCAATGAACTATCCAACAAGATTTTAATACAATTGTTTAAGTACTTTAAAAGAAAATTTATCCACATCATATGGAAAAAAATTCAGGATAGTATAACAATTATGAACAATAAATAAGCTGCTGGAAGTATCACCATCCCTGATTTCAAGTTTTAGTGCAGACCTGTAGTAATAAAATACCATGAGGTACTATAAAAATCCACATTGACCAATGGAAAGAAATATAAGATTCACACATACATCCAAACATATAAAGATAATTTATTTTTGAAAAAGAAACCATAAATACACACTAGAAAAATGACATCTTCAGCAAAAGGTGCTGGTCAAACTGAATGACTGCATTCAAACTAATACAAATGGATACATATTTATAACCCTGCCCAAAACTCAAGTCCAAGTGCATGAATAACCTCAACACAATACTAGATGCACTAATCTTGATAAAGAGAAAGTAAAGAATAGCTTTATAGAAACTAGTACAGGGAATAATTTCAGGTATTAAGATCAACAATTAAGAAATGGGACTTCATAAAACTAAAGAAATTCTGTAAGGCAAAGAACACTGTAAACTGGACAAAATGGCAGCCTACAGAATGTCAAAATATTATTTATCAACTACACACTTATTGGAGAACTAACGCCTAAAATGTACTTTAAAAACTTAGGAAATCAGATAGCAACAAATAAACAATTCAATTGAAAATGGGGTACAGTTATAAACAAAATTCTCAGTAGAGGAACTTGAAATGTCTGAGAAAAACTTAAAGAAATGTTTCACATTCTTTGCCATCAGGGAAATGCAAATCAGAACTACTTTTACCTTGCACCTGTCAGTATGGCTAAAATCAATAACACAAGTGTCAGCTCATGCTGGCCAGGGTGTGAAACAAAAGGAACACTCCTCCTCCATTGCTGCTGAGAGTGCAAGCTTATACAGCCACCATGGAAACAAGGTGGTGATGCCTCAGAAAGATGGAAAATTGATCTACCCCAAGACTCTGTTATATCCCTCTTGGGCATATACCCAAAGGATTCTGAGAACTCCTAGTAATGGATAATACAGAGTCTCTAATGGCTATCTCTTGTTAAGAGAGGTTTCTAGTGGCAGGGCTAGGTGAAATTTGATTGAGTTGTTGGCCAACAGTTCCCATTAAAATCCCCAGAGCACTCAGGATATATGCTAAGACAAAAAGTAACTCTATAAACTGACAGCAAGTGTGAGGACCATTGCTGAGTACAATATCCATACAACTCGACCACAGAAAAATCAAGCTGGTGCCTGCATGTGGTCTTCAACTACTTCTGTATTGATCCCTGAGCCTTTGCATTTTGGACACAGTAGCCAAAGAACCTGAACTGGATCTGTCCTGAAACTTTCCTTCCTGGGGACAAGCTTCCATGGTATCTGAAGGCACCATGCAAGGTCCCAAGGGAGAGAACTATATACCTGCAAACCAATCATCAATCAGCATGGTACAATAAACATAAGTATTTAATAGTGTCACAAATACTTTGATGATAACCAACAGCTCATTAATTCAAGGTAAGACCTCCTCAACAATAGGGGAACCATGCCTGAAACCTAGCCAACTACTAGGGCTAGTGAAGTCACAGATCTTGGAGGTGGTCCTGCAGTTTCCACTTTGCTAAACTAGCATCATAATTCAAATCTACATTCTAAATACTTATTTTACACTCACAAATAAGTGTAGTTATCATCTCTAATAAGACAAATGTCTCTTTAAACAGACAGAAACCATTAGAGAAAATCATAACTGATCAAAATACAGATAATAATAGATCATGTAGTGCTCAGCACAAACTGAAATATCTACAACAAAATTTGGATACCTAAAACATTTTACAGAAAAACTGAAACTGTTTATAAAATAATATACTAATTTGTGCAACTTATATAAAAGCAGATTCAGTGCTCTCAACACCACGGCCTGGGTTTGATTCCCAGTCAGGGAACAAAGAGAGAGAGAGAGAGAAAGAGAGAGAGAGAGAGAGAGAGAGAGAGAGAGAGAGAGAGAGAGAGAGAGAGAGAGAGAGAGAGAGAACTGGACCCCAAGATCCCAGCAGCCTTTTATGAATGGGGTTGGCCACTCCCCCTTCAGGAGCCGGGGACTCTGGATAAGCGTCTTTGGACCTTATCAGCTGACACCTGAATCCCACCACACATTTATGTTTAGAATGAAGTTTCTCAGTTCTATATTTTTGAAGCTTCTGATTTTCATAATGTTAATATTTTTACTAGTACAGCATAGCAAAAATACTTTTAAAAAGTGAAGAAAAAGCTCTATGTTTACATCAAGTTGGTACTTAAATTATCTTTTTTTTCCTTTGAAAATAAGCATGCTTTGCATCTGGAAATTTGGTTTGCAATACAACTAACTCACTGAACAAGGAAAACAAAAAAACAATGAGGGGAAATTCAAACCTAACCATAGGAAATCAAAACATCTTCTCAAGTTTATTAATTCTCTTTCTGAGAAGTATACAACAGATTAGAGAGAGTCAACTCTAATTCCAGGTCTCTGGATATATATGATAAAATCTTTGTGGACTAACTATTTGTAGCAAAAGAATTTATTATCTTCCTGTTGTCATTTGTTAGTGTTATTTTATAGAGAAAATGGGATCATCTATGCTACAAAACTTCAAATGTAGGCACTTGATTAATTATGACCATAAAGGAGGACTCTATGGATTTGTAACTTGGATAGCACAATCCTTTCATTTGCATCCAAGAACATGATATTGGATAAATGCATGAATAAACTGAATAAGAGTTTATAAATATCTGTTGTGCACCAGCATCACATTGCTGTGAGGTATTCTCTGGAGAAGACTGCTAAGACATGGGTTGAAAACAGTAGAAAGTCTTTACTAGCCAGACGTGAGTAAACTGGGTATTCAGGATCCCAGTGTAGCACTGAGCTGTAGGAGGATTATTTTGTTCCATTGTAAATAATTGTCCCATCCACTGGTTTAATAAAAATCACCGATTGGCCAAAGGCAGACAGGAAGTGTGGGTGGGGCTACCAGACTAAGAAAACTCTGGGAACAGGGAGAACAGAGCAGAAGGCCAGAGAGAAGCCAGAAGAAGCAGAGGACAACTGTGCTGCTGTGAGAAAAGGTACCGAGCTGCATGGCTGAACAAGATAAGAGTCATGGGTTTGTTTAAGGGTAAAGTGTTAGCAAGTTGTATGGCTGGGCCTTAGGCCGATCAGTCTAAAACTATTGTAAGCATCTGTGTGTCTCTGCAGGTCTGTGGGTCTGTGGGCCTTAACCTTGAGGATAGGCCTGAAAATCTGGGCCAGAAACCTCTTACTATACTAAGCCTTTCACAAGGTTAGCTTTTAAAGCACAAAAACCATGTTCTATGGTGACATACTTCAATTAAAAAGAGCAGTTCAACAAGAAGCAGGACTACAGAAGCCAGAAAGAAGGGTGAGTACTTTAAAGACGTTCTCAGAACTATGGACTTTTATGGATTCCATGTTTGTTTTAGTTTTGGTGGGTGATGTTGTCCATGTACTGAGTTCTATAGTCTGAATGGATCTTCTACCATGGAGTCTGTTATGTTAAGGTGTCAGCAATTACTACACTCTAGGAACCTGTTACAGAGATCATTTAGTAGGTTGTAATCCAAAGTAATATTATTTAAGTTATTATGTATTAGACTATAAGGGAAAGATTTATAAAGTATAAGTACACCAAAGATGGTTTTAATCAGTTATAACTATTGTTTTCCTTGGAAAAGTCATTTTATTATTTTTCTAATCTCACATTTAAGAATAAAATACAGTTATGCCTATGCTATTTCTCAGTCATAGTTTTTAGGAATAACATGGACAGATATAGAGATAAAGCGGTCATATTTTCCAGAAATGGCAGAGATTCTAATGAATGAAAAGGAATAAGCTTAATATGTGAACATTATAATGGTACTTATATGTGGGAATAAATTAGTTTGTCTTGCAAACTTTTATGTCAGATTAGGAGTCATAAGAATTGATCAATGTGATCACATTGTATGGCAATAGGATACCATCTTTCTCTGTGTGTCACCCCTGCCATCTTCCACTGAGAATATCTGAAATTAAATATATAAAGTTCTTATTCCTAATAATTTGCTGTGAAGTTATAAGTATGGTTCACTTTGCACTGATTAACAAGTAAGACTGTATACAATTCACAATATACAAAAATTTGTCTCATTACACATAAGCTCCCTTATATAAGATATATTCTAAATTAATTTTTTAAATCTTTCCTGATGTTTCTGTTTTCTAGTAATGTTTGTACTGTACTTCCAGCTGCTAATACACATTAAATATACTCTAGTATTTGATGCTTTAAATTTAATTCTGACTTGTGAAAGCTATTTCAGAAGAAGAAATATAGTGGCTTTTCATATGAGTTTAGCTACATGAGGTTTTTAACAACAAAAATATTCATATAATCCTTACCAAAAATATAGATATAAAATTTTTCATAGTGAATTTAAAAACAATATACTTCACATAATCTGGGAAAGACAGCCACTGGAAATCCAATTTATATATATATTCTAATATTTGTGAAACAGTGTTATCAACTATTTTTCTTTTTATTTTTTATTGAAAATAACATTTTACACAATATTTTCTGCTTACTGTTTTCTTTTCCAAACTTTTTCCAGATTCTTCTTAACTTTTCACCTACAAACATGCCTTCATTCTCTCTCTCTCTCTCTCTCTCTCTCTCTCTCTCTCTCTCTCTCTCTCAAAAAAAAGGCAGACAACAGAGCAAACAAACCAGAATTTAAAAGAAAATAAAGAAGAATAACAAAGAGAAACACACACACTCACACACCATACAAACACAAAATAAGAAGCTATAATATACAAGCAGAAGGCTGGTAAGACCAAAATAATGCTTAAACAAAACAATATAAAATAAAATCTTATCAAACTTTAATAGATACACAGTGGTGAAGCTATGTAAGTCTGAAAGAACCAGTCACTTTTTTCTCAAGTAGGAGACTTCAATCCCAAACTATCAGCACTGAACAAATGCAAGTGAGGGCAACACTGGTTGAAATATGTTACTGATTATAACATAGTAATTACAGAGTGACAAGGTCAGAATTACAGGAGAGGCAAATGAACAGGGGAAGAGTTCAAGAGAAGAAACAGAAGGTGAAGACTCAAGCAGGAACAGAAACGGGAGCTATGAAAAAGAGCTGCTGACTGATCTGATTTCCTTAAACAGCCCAGAACTACCTGCTCAGGCCTGGCCCTGATACCAGTGGTCTGAGTCCACCTACATCAATCTATAATCGAGGGATTGCCTCCACAGACTTATGCACAGGATAATCTGAGGTAAGCAACACCTTAACTGAGGTTCTCACGGTCCAGATTAATTTATTATCAAGCTGACAAAACCACCAGCATGTGTGTAATAATATTTAGTTAAGATAATGATGATATTTTATTTTTTAATTGTTTTATTAACATGATTACATTGTTTTCTATTTCCTAACTTTAAAGAAACAGTCATTTCAAGTGGGGTGTTTTATGGATTGAGTTTGCCAAGCTTTTACTTTTCTAAGTGACCTTGCAATATCCACTCTGTCCAAGGCTATTCATGATGTTACTAAAGATAAAGTAAATTAGAGATATAAGGGTTGTCAACGTGAGGAATGCATCTTTCCACATAGACATAAATATGAAAGAAATAAATGTATCTAATAAGTGTCTCTAAGACGAGAGAATTAAAATGGCGGTTTGCAGTCATGGAAATCAGCAAACATGAGAGAACAGATAAAACATGAGATTCATAAGGGAAACAACAGACTCAAACTCAGAGCACCAATATCAGAAGAGAAAGGGAGAATCTTCATCTTTTCCAGATGTGGGTCCACCATGTCAGGATCTCAGACTCTGAAATCTCCACCTATAGCTGAAGAGACTGTGGAATAAGGGGAACACTCCCTCATTGATGGTAGGAGTCTAAATGTGTGGAGCCACTTTGGAAATCAGTAGAGAAGATTTTCAGAAAACTGGGAAGCAATCTTTGTAATGGTTCAACAATACCACTCTTGGTCATATACCCAAAGGATGCATATCTTTACCACAAGGACATTTGTTCTACTATGTTTATAGCAGCATTATTTGTAATACCTAGAAAACCAATGTAGAACATTGACACAATGGAGTCCTACTCAGCAGGAAAAAACAATGACATCCTGAAATTTGCAGGTAAATGGATAGAACTAAAAAAAAAAGCCCTGAGTGAGGTAACACAGTCCCAGAAAGACAAATATGGTATGCATTCACTTATAAAATATATTTCAGACATAAAGCAAAAGATAACCAGGCTACAATCCACAACTCCTGAGCAGCTAATTAGTAATGAAGAACCTAAGAGTTCCTCCTAGGACCCCTCTGGAATATGAAATAGATAAGACCTCCTGAGTAAATTGGGATCATACGGGAGTAGGGGGTGAGGGGAGGTGGGAAAAGAACATGGGGAAATGGGATGGTTGAGTTCAGGAGGGTCAGAGAGAGTGAGAACAAGGAAATAGACCTTCTCTTGACAGAAGGAGCCATTGTGGGGTTAGAGAGAACCTGGTGCTAGGGAAAATATCCAAGAACCCACAAACAATAGTGGAGAGGGTGCCTAAACTGGCCTTCCTGTATAATCAAATTGATGACACCCTAATTGTTATTATAGAACCTATATCCAGCAACTAATGGAAGCAGATGCAGAGATCCACAGCTAAGCCCTGAGTCAGGCTCCCAGTCTAGTTAAAGAGGTTGAAGAGAGTAGGAGAGATTATATGAACAAAGGGGTCAAGATCATGAGGAGGAAACTCACAAAAACAGCTAATCTGAGCTGTTGGGAGCTCACTGGCACTTAACTGACAGCTGGGTAACCTGAATGGGACTAACTAGGCCCTCTGAATTTTGATGACAATATAATGGCATGGGCAGTTTTGTGGGACCTTAGGCAGTGAGCCAGAATTTATCCCTAATGCATGAACTGGCTTTTTGTAGCCCATTCCCTAAAGAGAAACACCATGCTCAGACTTGATATTGGGTGAGAGGCTTGGTCCTGCTTGGATATGCAAGACTTCATTGACTCATCCTGGGAATCCTTATCCTCTCTGAAAAATGGATGGGAGATGGGGTTGGGGGGAGCTGAGGGATAACTATACCTGTAATCTAGTCTAACCAACACATGGAGGAAACAGTAGAAATCACTGCTGAGAGGAAGAGATATCTGGAAAAGCAATGTACACAGTGGCTAGGAAATTCATGAGGGAAGGCTTACTCCTGCTGATGCCTAAGCATAAAACAACCCAATAAGCAGCCTGTTGGAATAAGACATTGCTTATTCACTAACTTGGTTTAACCTATCCCAATGGGACAAGAACCTCCCTATATTACATTATAATGACAACACTAAGTATACAGGTCAAAAACATAACAAACAGGATAAAGTACTAACTTGTGTGTAAAGTAAAACTCCAAAGATCAGATTTCTCATCAGAAAAGGAGCATCAAGGGATACAGGAAATGAGACAGACTATCTGAAAGATGGTAACTCTATAACATTTCTAGGAAAGTTACCCTTCACAACTGGAAGAGAGAGGAAAAACTTTCCATGATAAACATAATTCAAGAAGCTCATGAACACTAAGGTAGCCCTATTGAAGCAGGTCCATGATTAGAAGGAGGACTCTTGTCTCTAAGAGTCCAAACACTTGCCCTAAGAGGAGTTATGTAGGTTTGTTTATAAGTGGATCCATTACAGAAAACTTTACTCCTTGGATATCTTCCAACTTGGTCTCTCTTTCTGGTACTTTGGGTATATGAGAGACAATGGAAATAAAATGGGGTTCCACAGAACAGGAGACAATTGTTCATCTGATGTCTGTAGTCCATTTCTTTCTATTTGAAAGGCAGTTTGGACCACAAAATGGTATTCAATTTTTTAATTGGATTATTTATCTTATTGATGTCATTTACAGTTCTTTATATATAATGAATATTAACACTCTCTAAGATGTGTAATTAGTAAAGATCTTTCCCAATTCTGTAGCCTGTCACTTTGTGCAAATTAATGATAGTATCCTTTGTCTTAGAATAGCTTTTAAGTTTCATGAAGTTTCAATTTTAATCGTCAGTCTTAGTGCCTGTGCTACTGGTGTACTGTCTAGACAGTCTCTTCCTGTACTAACAAAATCAAGAATGTTCTCCACTTTCTCTTCTCTCAGATTCAGACTATCTTTAGAAAAATACTTTGAAAGATAGTAGGAAGGGGGTATATGGAGGGAGGAGAAATGTTGTAATTATGTTATAATCTCAAAAAAGATTTGAACCAGAAAAAAAATAATTTTTATAGAATCAAATGAAATTTAAAACAAAACAAAAACTTACATTGTTTAGCAAGGATAGTTAGAAATAGCTTTAAGTACATAAATTAAAAAATTAAAATACCACAAATAAATAATTTAAGGATTTACTTTAGAAACATAGATTAAGAAGAGCAAGTAGTCCCAAAATTTATGAGGTAGAGGCAGGTAGATCTCTGAATACAAAGCCAGCCTGTGAATTTCAGTATAGACAGAGATTCACAGAGAAACTGTGTCTTAAAAAGCCAAAGAAGAGGAGGAGGAGGAGGAGCAGGAGGAGAAGCAAGTAAAACCCCCAGTTAGTAAAAGGAACCACTATGATTAGGGCATAATCCAACCAAGTGAAAACAAAGACTGAACAGCTAGAACACAAACAAGCCACTTAAAACTTGGGCCTATAACTAAATAGACTTCTCAAGAGAAAACACACACACACACACACACACACACACACACACACACACACACACACACAAATGGCAAAGAACTTGTTTTTGAACACCCTTGTTGGTGAGGAACACTCAAAACAGGAAAAAAAAAAAACTTACTGTTGGGGAAAGTGCCAACAGGTACAACCACTATGGAAATCATGCAAAATTTAATTAAAACTATATCTAACATATGATCCATCTATACCTCTCCTGGGCATATTCCCAAAAGACTCTGTATCCTACCCAAAACACACTTGTTCATTCATTTTCATTGCTGGCCTATTCTCACGACCAAAATAAATGGAAATAGCATAGCCATACATTAACTGATGAATAGATAATAAAATATACACAAAGAAATATCACTCAGTTTAAAGAAAAATAAAACTATGAAATCCACAAGTGAAGGACGGATCCAGAAATAATGGTTCAGACTGAAGTAATGTGGACCCAGAAAAACAATTTCTGCTCTGCATGTCATCTCTCACATATGTAAATTATGTTTGAATCTTTACATAAATGTGTTTGAACTGATGTACTCATAGAAGTCAGAAAACTGGTATGGCTGTGGGAAGATTGCAAGAAAACAGATAGTATGAAGGAGAAAATAAATAATAGAATGAGATTTCTCAGTAAAAGATGGAAGGGCTATCAGGATAAGGAAGGAACATGAGGAGGGATAACAAAAATAAAAATAAAAACCTTTTAAAAGTGTTCTAGAAATCTGCTATCTTAGATGTTTCCTAAAATATATACATATTATGAAAAGAATTTAAATGGAGTTGTTGTGGACCAGAGTAACAGTGCCTCTTCCAGACACCATCATCTATAAATGAAAGAATCAGTGCCATGTAATGGAAGAGTCTTTCCAAGGTCAATGATTCTGATGGTTCACCTCCAAATTGTAAAGGCTATTACAGTTGTTCTTTTGTAAAAAGAAAATTTTTTAAATCCATTTTTTTGTTTTTTTATTTAAAAAGGATTTTTCCCTATATCTACCACTTCTCCCCCTCCCTTTCCTTCTCACAGTTCTCCCTCAGCCTCCCTCCGCCAGATCTATTCCCCAAAAATGACAAAGAATCCCAAGGTGAGTCAGTTCGAATTGACATCCAGCTGAGGTAGGTCCAAGTCCTTTATCCCAGTGTTAAGGATTAAGTGTTATTAGGTGATCCTCAGTAGGGAATCAGCTCTAAAAGTTCATGCACCAGGAATACAGTCTGGTCTATCTACAAGAGGATTCAAAACTGCCCATGCCCTTTGACTTTTGTCTACATTCAGAGGGTTTAGTTCCTTTCCCTGAAGGTTCCTCAGCAAGTATTTCAGAGTCAGTGAGCTCCCAATAGCTCCAGTAAGTCATCTCTGTGGATCTCCTCCTCATGATCCTGATCCCTTTGCCCGTGTGCTCTCTTCTCTAGTTCTCTTCAGCTGAACTAGGAGTGATGAGGACTGCATTGAATCTGCAGATTGCTTTTGGTAAGATTGCTATTTTTACTGTGTTGATCCTACCCATCCAGGAGCACAAGAAATTTTTCCATTTTCTGATATCATCTTTAATTTCTTTCTTCACTGACTGAAAGTTCTTGTCATACAGGTCTCTTACTTCTTTGGTGAGAGTTACCCCCGAGATATTTAATGCTATTTGCAGCTATTATAAAGGGTGATGTTTCTCTGATTTCTTTTTCAGCCATTTATTCATTTGTATATAGGAGGCCTATTTTTTTGAGTTAATCCTGTACCCTGCTACACTGATGAAGGTGTTTGTCAGCTGTAGAAGTTCCCTGGTAGAATTTTGGGGGTCACTCAGGCATACTATCATATCGTCTACAAGTAGAGATAGTTTGACTTCTTCCTTTCCAATATGTATTCCCTTAATCTCCTTTTGTTCTTTTATTGCTTTAGCTAAGACTTCCAGAACTATATTGAATAGATATGGGGAGAGAAGATAGCCTTATCTTGTTTCTGATTTTAGTGGGATTGATTGGAGTTTCTCTCCATTTAGTTTGATGTTGGCTGTTGGTTTGCTGTATATTGCCTTTATTGTGTTTAGGTGTTTTCCCTGTATTCCTGATCTCTCCAGGAACTTTATCATGAAGGAGTGTTGGATTTTCTCATAGGCATTTTCAGCATCTAAGGAAATGATCACGTGTTTTTCTTTCAGGTTGTTTATATGACAGATGGCATTGACAGTCTTTCATATGTTAAACCATCTCTACATCTCTGGGATGAAGCTTACTTGATCATGGTAGATGGTTTTCTATATATGTTCTTGAATTCGATTTGTGAATATATTACTGAATTTTATTTCATTAATGTTCATGAAGGATATTGGTCTGTAATTCTCTTTCTTTGTTTCATCTATGTGTGATTTGGGTATCAGGGTGAATATAGCTTCTTAAAAAGAGTTTGGCAATGTTCCTTTGATTTCTTTGTATGGAACAATTTGAGGAGTATTGGTATTAATTTTTCTTTGGATGTCTGGTAGAATTCTACACTGAAACCATCTGGCCCTGAGCTGGGTTTTTTTGGGTGGGGGTTTGGGAGACTTTTAATAACAGGTTCAATTTCCTTGGGGTTTATAGGTCTATTTAGCTCATTTATCTGGTCTTGATTTAATTTTGGCAAGTGATACCTGTATAGAAAGCTGTTCATTTCTTTTATGTTTTCCAGTTTAGTGCTGTACATGTTTTCAAAGTATGACTTAATGATTCTCTGAATTTACTCAGTGTGTATTAAGTCCCCCTTTTTATGTCTGATTCTGTTAATTTGAGTTCTTTCTCTATCTCTCTGTATATCTATCTATCTATCTATCTCTTTCTCTCTGCCTTTTTTTAGTTTGAATAAGGGTTTGTTTATCTTGTTAACTTTCTCAGAGAACCAACTCTTTGATTTATTGATTCTCTGTATTATTCTCTTTGTTTCAATATTGCTGATTTCAGCCCTGAGTTTGATTATTTCCTGCTGTCTACTTTTTCTATGTGAGTTTACTTCTGAATGTTCTAAAGCTTTCAGCTGTGCTGTCAGGTCTCTTTGTGAGATTTCTCTAGGTTTTTCATATAGGCATCTAGTGCTATGAGTTTTCCTCTTAGCATTCCTTTCATTGTGTCCTATAAGTTTGGGTATGTTGTGGATTCATTTTCATTAAATTCTAGGAAGTCTTTGATTTCTTTCTTTACTCCTTCCTTGACCCCGAGGTGGTTCAATTGAGAGATGGTCAGTTTCCATAAATTTGTAGGCTTTTGTGGTTTTCTTGTTGAACTCTTAACTTTTGTCTCATTTTTGGATGTACTGATATTTGATTTATGATTGAGTATATGATCAATTTTAGAAAAAATTCTGAAGAAAGACATTTTTTTTTACTTTTACATTCCATTTGAGTCATAACAGCTGTTAGATCCCTTGCTTCTCTGTTAGGTTTCTGTCTGGTTGACCTATCCATTGGGGAGGGTGGTGTCTTGAACTCTTCCCACTATTAGTATGTGGGGTTTGACATGAAATTTAAGCTTTAGTGATGTTTCTTTTACATATGTAGGTGCCCTTGTGTTTGGGGCAAAACAATCTTGGTGAATTTTTCCTGAGATGTGTAAGTAATGTCTACCCTGATCTTTTTATATTGATTTTAGTTTGAAGTCTATTTTGTTAGATATTAATATAGCTACAGCTCATTTCTTAGGTCCATTTGATTGAAAAATCTTTTCCCAACCCTTTACTTTGAGCCAGTGTCTATCTTTGAAGTTGAGGTGTGTCTCTTGTATGCAGCAGAGAATGGATTCTATTTTTGTATCCATCATATTAGCCTGTGTCTTTTTATTGGTGAATTGAGTCAATTAACTTTGAGGAATATTAATGACAAGTGGTTGTTATTTTCTGTTAATTTTGGTGGTAGTTTGTGTGTATGTTTCCATTCTTTGTGTTTTCTTGTGTGGGATTTTCAATTGCTATTGTTTCATGGGTATATCTGGTTTCCTTAGGTTGGAGTTTTCCCTCCAGTACTTTCTGTAAGGTATTTGTGGATAGGTATTGTTTAAATCTGGTTTTGTCATGAAATATCTTATTTATTCCTTCTATGGTGATTGATAGTTTTGCTGGGTTAGTAGTCTGAGCTTGTAGCCATGGTCTTTTAATGTCTGTATAACATCTGACCAGGACTTCTTGCTTTCATTGTTTCTGTTGAATAGTCTGGTGTTATTCTGATGAGTCTGCTTGATGGGTAATGGGGACTTTTTTCCTTTGTAGCTCTTAGTATTTTTTATTTATTCCATAGGTTTAATGGCTTGATTATTATGTGGTGAGCAGATGTTTTTTGGCAGCAGGAGAAGAGGACGTCTAGTCTATTTGGTGTCTTATAAGCTTTTGTATTTTTATAGGTATTTCCTTATTTAGATTGGGAACGTTTTCTTCTATGAGTTTGTGGAGTATAATTTCTGTGCCTTTGAGCTGATACTCTTCTCCTTCTTCAATTCCAATTATTCTAAGGTTTGATCTTTTCATAGTGTCCATATTTCTAGATGTTTGTATTATGATTTTTTTTTTCAGTTTTGGAGTTTTCTTTGACTAAGGTATCAATTTCCACTACTGAATCTTTCACACCAGAGATTCTCTCTGCCATTTCTTGCATCTGTTGGTTATGCTTGCATCTGTAGTTCTGGTTCATTTCTTCAGATTCTCTGTTTCCAGCCTTGCCTCTGTGTGTGCCTTCTTCATTGCTTCTATTTAAAGTTTTAAATCTTGAAATGTTTCCTTCACCTGTTTCATTGATTTTTCCTGATCTTATTGGATTTTTTTCATTTCCTTCCCTGTATTTGTTGATCCCTCCCAATTTTTTGTTTGTCTTTCTTTTTCTATTTTTTAAGAATGTCTTCTATTTCTTCTTTTAAGGTTTCTACTATTTAAAGTTAATTTTATGGTCATTTTCTTCTACAATGCTATGATCAGGTCTTTTTGTTGCAGAATCACGAGATTCTGCTGGTGCCATACTGTTCATTATGTTTTTATGTGTATTCTTGCCCTTGTGTCTGTCCATTGCTTCCTTGGATCACTGCAGGCTTTATCTGTATCTCAGGAAGTTGATTTCGATGCAATCTGTTCTGGCTGTCTGTATGTCTCAGGAAGTGTCTCTTGGCTCAGTCTGGGTTCTTAGTCAACTTTGAGGTGTATTCTATGTCACAGCAAGTTATATTTGGTGTAATAAGAGCTCGTTGGTTCTGTATCTTAGTGATCCTATCTTGGTCCAATATGAACTCTTGGTCCTATTGGAGTTCTTGATCCAGTAAGTGATGGGGAATTGTGGGTCTCAGGTACCCTCTTACTCCAGTAGGTGCTGACAAACTGTGGGTTTCAAACAGCTAATCTTGATCCAGTTGGTGATGAGGAACTGCGGGTATCAAGAAACCACTCTTGATTCAATAGGTGCTGGGGACTGTGGGCTTTGGGTTGCCCCTGAGGTCTCTGGTTGATAGGGTGGGTTGGGGATTGGGGTAGGATTTGTGGTTGAGGATATCCAGAAAATTGAAATTTATTGGAGCTTCTGTCCTGCAGAGGTTTTATCTGCTGGCCTGGATTCAGGGGACAGATGAGTGTGGGGAGAATCCCAGGGCCTGGGTCCAGAAGTTTGGGCTCTCTGCATGGGCTGGGTAGGAGTGTCACTCTCCTCTTTGAATTGCAATTGCTCTTGGATACACCCCAGAACTTGATGGTGAGACTCTATTGCTGAAGACATTTAAATCATTGAGCATGGAGAAATCAGGCTAATCCTGAGCTAGAAGCTTTTATGCTGCTAGCTAGATTTCACCATGTTTCAGGGTTCCATATATACAACTAGGAAGAAACTTGCCAGCTACAGTCATCACTGGTCTAGCAATATACACCTACAGGTGCAATAGTAGAACGATTCCTACATAGATAACCATCCAATTTTTGGACCTGGCATTCTAAGATCCTGTAGTCTCCACTGCAATTTGACAAGTTGGCAGCTTGAAGTACACTCTTTGCTCCCCACTAGACCACAGCTTCTGTTTACTGACTCCCAGATCTCACCACAATAATACTGGTCTCTTATTAAGCACAACTGATTACATTTTACCCCAGATATCCAAAACCATTTATTCAATAAAGAAAAGTATTCACTTCTGGAGATTGCTAGTCAAAATATCACATAACTGACTCTGATATATTACTTGCTTTTCTCTGAAGTTTCACAAGGCAGGCCTCCTTCTTCTGGACCTCCTTCAACATTCATATCCCCCAAGCTAACATAACAGATGACTATTAATCCTTGAGCAATCAATGATATTTCTTATCCTAGAGCTCCAAAACTAACCAAACTCTTCCCCCAAAATAACACTACTGTAATATCCCACTCACAGGAAGCAAATTCTGTCTTAGCATGCTTCCTATTGCTGTGAAAAAAGAATACTTGATCAAAAACAAACTACCTTGTAGTACAAGGTTTCTGTCCTGGACTTTCAGGCCTAGCCTCAAGGTTTAGGCCCACAGACCCACAGACCTTTTTTCAGAGAAGCACAGTTGTCCTCTGCATCTTCTGGCTTCTTCTGGCATTCTACTCTGTTTTGCCTGTTCCTAGAGTTTTCTTAGCCTGGTAGCCCCGCCTACACTTCCTGTCTGCTTTTGGCCAATCAGCGCTTTTTATTAAACTCATAGGCGGGGACAATTATTTACAATGGAACAACCTAATCCCCCTACACTATCTGTATGTTTGTGTATGCATTTGTGCATGCCTCTGTGTGTGTGTGTGCTTGTGTGTCTGTCTGTCTGTCTGTCTGTCTGTCTGTTTGTCTGTCTTTTCACTGAGAGCTGTCAAATCAAACATTCTAAACAGGAATCTGGAGGCTGGAACTGAATGAGAGACCATGAAGACATTTTGTTCACTGGCATCCTTTCCTTGATATTTCCATCTTACCTTCTTATATAACTCAAGACTACCTGTCCAGAGATAGCATAGTCCCTCCACCAATCATTAATTAAGATAATGTTTCATAAACAAAGCTACATGCTAAAGTTATGGAACTAACTCCTCAATTTAGGCTTCCTGTTTCAAGGTAGTTCTTCTTTGTGTCAAGTAGACAAAAACTAAGTAGCTAAGATACCAAAACCTAAGATTCCATTAAAAAATAAAATTACATGCTAATATCCATGAATAAATATTTACAAAATATTTGTAAACCTAATTCAAGAACATAAATTTCACTCATCATAAGAGGGCTTCATTGTAGAGGTAAAGGTATGGTTCAATATATAAAAATCAATACATGTAAATAATATTAATTAATTCAAGGAAGAAATTATAAAATTTTCTTAATTACTATAAAAATGTATTTGACAAAGCACACCACCCTTCATGATAAAATTCTTCAAATGGGAAGAATCATATCTCAACATAATAAAGGATATATAAAGAAACATTTGGGTAAAAATTAGAAGAGTGTGAAATTTCTATATTTTTTAATTGTGCTAACATCTTCACTAGAGACATAAGACAAATAGATGAGATATAAATGGTAATAAGAAATCAAAGCCTCCTTATTTGCAGGGGACGTGATTTGACAGGCAAGTGGGCATGATGCTCCATCAGAAAACACAGAGAACTGAAAAATATGTACAGTTAAATGGAAGGAAATAACATTAAAATACAATAATTAGCACTCTTCATCTACACAACTGACAATGATTTTGAGAAATAAATCAGTGAAATAATCTCATCATCATTACTTTGAGAAATTAATACCTTGTGAAATATTTAACAATGAAAGTGAGAGACTTTTTTGATTACACCTTATTATTTATTTTCTACAAATAAATTATGCTTCTGGTCATTGCATACATAAAAAAATTACCAATTTTCATCTTGGTAATAATTTTCAACAATCCTATTACGATAGCCCAATCAGTCTCAGAAATATATGGATATTCCAAATATGTAATTGGTAAGCTAATAGTTAATGAAGATAGCCTTAATCATTACTATATTCTGGACAAGGACCACATTCAATGACACTGAACATTAGAAAATAGTTGCAAGGGTCTTAACTGGCTTAGTTTCTATAATGATTTGGTACAAGGTTGGTTTTGTTTTGCAGTCTTATGAGTATCATTGGACATGTGGGAAAGTAATTGCATCCCATAGTCTTGGAATTTATTGATATCTTATTTTAAAACCAAAAATATAAGTGGGAGACTTTTACAATGAAAAGATTAAAACCTTAATGAAATAGGGAAACTAAAGAAAAACTAGGCGTGGCTACTATGAACATAATAATTTAATCTCCATTATACAAACGCCTCGTACATATTCCATGCTGTCTGTTAAAACTGTGGAGTGATTCTTCACTGAAATAGACAGAAACACCTTAAGTACATAGGAACCACAAAAGATCCTGCATAGCTAAATCAATCCTAGGGGAAAAAAAATACTCCTTGATGAATCCCCATGCTAGCTTTTGCATAGGGCAGAGCGATGGGAATGAAGTAAGCATGGTACAAACTAAAAACAGACATGTAGATAAAAGTATTTAAAATATAGAATGAAAGCCATGAAAATAAATCCATGTGACTACACATCCCTCTGGTTTTAGGCAAAAACATCCCAGAAGTATACATTGGAAGAAAGTGAGAGAGGGGGGTATCAAATCTAACTTTCCACCCCATCCCTCACCTCATCTTGCATGGTATTGAAAGAACTGCCTATCTTTAGACAGCTTTGTGCCTGCTTCACTTTACCAATTAAGGGGTGAGGAAAAACTTGTGAAAATTCCTAATCATGGTCAGAGATTTACATCAGCATTTTGGATGTCCTCTCAACCCCTATAATAAAATTAAAAGTCCTGCATCTTCAGCCTGGCCTTAAGGTGCTCAGATCCCCCAAGAACATCATTCTAGTATTGCCATTGCCTGCACTCAAGGACTGATGGGAAGTAAAAACCTACTAGCGGAAGTGGGCTGCTAGCTTTGGATCTTTGGATCTTATACTGAGCTCTGTAGTTTTCTATGACTGTAGAATTAAGGCATCTAAAGATATTTACTATAACCTTCTCCTTCTCCCTCCTCTCTTCCTTTCTCTCTCTCCGTCCTGCTATCCCTCTCCCATCTCCCTCTGTCTCTTCTTCCCTACTTGCCTCATTTATATTTGGGGGGAAAGGTCTTGTCTAATAGCCTTTAGATGTTAGCATTTCTGACATCATTCAACCATGTCTGGGGTCCCACAACCATGCATGCACCATCAGCAGTCAGGCAAAATGTTTAGTTACCCCAGGGCTTTATGTTCTATGTAATCTATGTGCATGTATGGTGTAGCTACATAAGCCTGTATGGGACTGTGCTGGGGTGTCTATTAGAAACCCTCAAACCCCTGAGCTTAATGCCGTACTTAAAGCCTTACAGACTTCTAAGCCTATCTGCCTATGCACTAAGAAATAGCATAGGTACCCCTTAGATAACGATTTAAAATGTCTGCCAAATGGCTCTTTGGACCCTGGAAAAAGCTTTCTAACTTCTGTCAGTGAATTAAAAAATGGAAAGTGATGTGGGAATGTCTTTCTGTATACTGTGAATATCAATCTTTAAATAAAGGAGCTGTTTTGGCCCTTGACATGTACCATAGAAAAAGTAGACAGAGGAATCAGGATAGGAAAGAAAGGGCGGAGTCAGGGACAGACTGAGCAAGCCGCCCAAGAAGAAACATGTAAGGAACACAGGTGAGCCACTGGCCACATAGCAGGAAAGATTAATAGAAATGGGTTGATTTAAGATGTAAGAGCTAGCTAGCAATGTGCCTGAGCCATAGGCCAAACAGCATAAAGTTAATATAAGCGTCTGAGTCATTTTTGGGGGCCTGAGCAGTGGTGGGCAGCTAAGGGGTCTGGGGCTGCAGGTCTGTGAGTCTGAACCTCTGGATGCTCGGGACCAAGAAACCTCACTACAACAGGAAAGAGTTGCCTTACATTTAAGCCTTTTTCTTTCTTATTTCCAAACTTCCATCCCTGCTTTATGTTCACTTGCTCACGTGCTCCTCACTATGAGGCCTGAACTAGAGGAACCTCTCACCATCACTCTACAACCTCAACATACAACTGTTCCTTCCTTCTCTCCAGCAACTCTTCCTTTGGCTCCTCCTGTTTTTTCCTCCTCCCCAGTAAGGGGCCCCTCTAAGTATCCACATCAGGAACCCACTTACACTAGGGATCCCACCCAAGCCATACCAATATGGCAACATGTCTTCCCTTGGGAGATGTAGCCAGAGTGGATGGACAATTTAAAATACATGTCTCCTACTCACTATCAGAACTCTCTCAAATAGAAAATAAACTTGGTCCTCATACCTCTAACTCTACCTCATTCATAAAAGAATTCTTACCCGATCCTATAATCTCACCTTTCATGGTATATACATGATCCTGGCATTTCCTTGGGAAATGCAGGCAAGTTTGAGAGCAGAAGAAATAAAGAAATTAAAGACTTCCTAGAATTCAGTGAAAATGAATCCACAACATATCCAAACTTATGAGACACAAAGAAAGTAGTACTAAGAGGTAAGTTGATAGCACTAACTGCCTACATAAATAATTTATAGAAATCTCTCACAAGCACACCTGAAAATTCTAGAATAAACAGAAGTAAACTCACCTAGCAAAGGTAGAAGGCAGAAAATAGTCTATAAAATTGGAGAAAAAGAGAACAATACAAAGAAGCAAGGAAACAGAGCGGGTTAATTGAGAAAATCAAGAAGATAGGTAAACTCTAATCCAAACTAACCAAAGGGCAGGGAACGAATGTCCAAATTAGCAAAATCGAAAATGAAATGGAGCACATAACGTAAACACAACAGAAGGTGAGAGAACCCTTAGGTCATACTTCTAAAACTCTACAAAAGTGGAAAACATAAAAAGAAATGAAAAGCTTTTTGGATAGGTTTCACCAAAATTAAATCAAGATCAGATGAATGACTTAAATAGACCTATAACTACTAAGAAAATAAAATCAGTTATTAATAGTCTCCCAACCTCCCCCTCCCCCCAAAAAAATGTCCATGGCCAAATGGTTTTAGCACGAATTCTACCAGAATTTCAAAGACATACTAATACCAATACTTCTCAAATTGTTTCACACAATAGAAACAAAAGAAACTTTACTAAACTTTACTAAACTCTTTTTATGAGGCTACAGTCACCCTCATACACAAATCACACAAATGCACAACAAAGAAAAAGAATTACACACCAATCTCTCTCATGAGTATTGATGCAAAAATTTAATAAAATACTTGTAAACCAAGTCCAAGAACATATCAATAAATTCATCCACCATGATCAAGTAGTTTTCGTCCCAGAGGTGAAGAGATGGTTCAACATACAAAAATCTGTCAGTCATACACCATATAAACAACCTGAAAGAAAAAAAATCCACAAGATTATTTCATTAGATGCTGAAAAAGCCTTTGACAAAATCCAACACTTCTTCATGATAAAGGTCTTGTAGGGATAAGGGATACAAGAAACATAATTAAGGCAGCCAACATCAAACTAAATGCAGAAAACTCAACGTGATCCCATTAAAATCAGGAACAAGACAAGGCTGTCCAATCTTCACATTTATTCAATATAGTACTTGAATTCCTAACTAGAGCAATAAGACAGCAAAAGAACCTCAAAGGATTACAAACTGGAAAGGAAAATATCAAAATTTTGCTATCTCCAGATGATATGATAGTGTTCATAAGTGACCCTCCCAAAGTTCTACCATGGAACTCCAAGAGCTGATAAATTCCTTCAGCAATGTAGCTAGGTACAAGATTAACTCAAAAAATCAATAGCCCTCCTCTACACAAATGATAAAAGGAGATGAAAAGAAATCATGGAAACATCACCCTTTACAATAGCTGCTAATAACAATAAATATTTTGGAATAACTGTAATCAAAGAAGTGAAAGACCTGTATGACAAAAACAGTGAAGAAAGAAATTGAAGAAGATATAAGAAAATGGAAAGATTTTCCATGCTCCTGGATAGGTAGGATCAACATAGGAAAAATGATAATTTTATCTAAGGCAATCTACAGATTTAATATAATCCCCATCAGAATCCCAACAGAATTCTTCACAAAACTTGATAGAAAAATACTCAACTTTATATGAAAAACCAAAAACCCAGAATCACCAAAATAATCGTTTTCAATAAAAGAACTTTGGGAGGCATCACATTCATGATATCAAACTCTACTATAAAGCTACATTATTAAAAAAAAAAAAAATCTTGGTATTGGCATAAAAACAGACATGTGGATCAATGGAACTGAACTGAAGTCCCTGATATTAATCTACACCACTATGAATAACAGTTTTTGACAAAGAAGTCAAAAATATACAATGGGAAAAAAAGCATCTTCAACAAATGGTGCTGGCATAACCGATGGTGGCGTGTAGAAGAATGAAAATAGATCCATACCTGTCACCCTGCATAAAACTCAAGTCCAAGTGGATTAAAGTCCTCAACGTAAACCCAGCTACACTAAAATTGTTAGAAAAGAAAGTGGGAAATAGCCTTGAGAAATTGGCACAGAAGACCACTTAAACATGTAACACCAGTAGCACAGACACTGAGAGCAACTATTAATAAATGGGACCTCCTGAAACTAAGAAGCCCCTGCGAGGCAAAGGACACAGTCAATAAGACAAAACAATAACCTATAGAATAAGAATAGATCTTCACCAACCCTACATCTGACTGAGGGCTGATCTCTATAATAAAGAGCTCAGGGAATTGAAGATTTTAAAAAATAATCCAATTAAAAATTGGGGAACAGAGCTAAATAATGAATTCTCAACAGAGAATTTCAAATAGCCAAAAGACACTTAAAGAACTGCTCATTCATTAAGCCTTAGCCATCTGGGAAATGCAAATCAAAACAACTCTGAGATACCATCTTATACCTGTCAGAATGGCTAAGATCAAAAATACTGATGACAGTCTATGCTGGAGGAGATATGGAGCAAGGGGAACATTCTTCCTTTGCTTATGGGAATGTAAACTTGTACAGACACTTTGGAAATAAGTTTGGCAGTTTTTCAGAAACCTGGGAATCATTCTCCCCAATGATTCAGCAATACCACTATTGGGCATATGCCCAAAGGATGTACACTCATACCCCAAAAGCATCAGCTCAACTATGTTCCATAGCAGCATTATCCATATTAGCCAGAACCTGGAAACAACCCAGATGTCCCTCAACTGAAAAATGTATTAAAAAGTGATATATTTACACAATGAATTAATACTCCACAGTTTAAAAATAGATATCCTTAAATTTGCAGGCAAATGGATAAAACCAGAAAAAAGCATCCTGAGTGAGGTAACACAGACCCAGAAATAAAAACATGGGATGTACTCTTTCATAAGTGGATTTTAGACATAAATCAAAAGATAACCAGGCTAATCCACAAGTCCTGAGCAGCTTGGTAACTAGGAGGCATCTACAGATACCCTGGAAAGGGAAAGTAGGAAAGATCTCCTAAATTGGGGCCATAAGGGAGAAGACTAAGGGAAGGTAAGAAGAGAATATGAGGAAATGAGATGGCTGAGTTGGGAGGGACAGAGATGGGGAGAACAAAATAGGTATCTTCATATTGGGAGCAATTGCGGGGTTAGAGAGAAACTTAGTGCTAAAGAAATACCCAAGACCCCAATCGTGACCCCAGGTAAGTCTCGAGGCCATAGTGGAGAGGGAGCCTAAACTGGCCCTCCCCTATAATCAAACTGATGATCACTCTAATTGTCATTAGAAAACCTTCATCCAGAACTGATGGAAGGGGATGTAGAGATCCATAGCTAAGCCTTGGATCAAGCTTCCACTTCACTCAAAGAGAAGGAGGAGGGATGATATGGGCAAAGGGATCAGGATCATGATGAGGAGACCCACAGAGACAGCTGACCTGAGCTATTGGGAGCTCACTGACTCTGTACTGACAGCTGGGGAACCCACATGGGACTGAACTAGGCCCTCTGATGACAGTCATATGGCTTGGGAAGTTTATGGGGCCTCTGGCAGTAGAACCCAGAGTTTATTCCTGGTACATAAGCTGACTTTTTGGAGCCCATTCCCTACAGAGAAACACCTTGCTTAACCTGGATACTAGGGGGAGAGGCTTGGTCCTGCCTCAGCTGGATAAACCAGACTGCAACAACTCACCCTGGGAGTTCTTATCCTCTCTGGGGAATAGATGGGGTGATGGAATGAGGAGCTGGGGATGACTGGGAATAGGGGGAGTAATGTGATCAGCGGTGGGTATGTAACAAAAAACTTATTTAAAAAAACAAATTAGCCAAACTAACACTTCTGCTCCTTTTAAATTTTGTTCATCTGTGGTTATAGAGTCTTGTTCTGCATGGTCCAGCTGTGAACTCCCTGGATCCACTTATTTGGGCCTAGCCATTACACTAACCTACAAATAAATTACTTTAGATAGAAAAGCACCTAACCAGTCTCTTTAAGTCCCCTCTACAAAGGGGAGATTCTAGGAATAGCTTGCTTCTTACATTCCTGGATTCTTTGTCCCATCCTCACTCATCCCTTATATGAGGCCAATCTCAGCTTTCCACATGAACTCCTGCTTCACCCCAGTACTAAACCATTTCAAAAGCTCCAACAGGCTCTACTTCAGGCTCCAGACCTCCATCTCCCAGATTTAACTCGTCCCTTCTTCTTGTATGTAACAGATAAAAGTACATGCCCTTAGGGTCCTAGGCCACCATCTGGGACTTTCCTTTGCACCCATAGCATACCTGTCCAAAAAAAAAAAAAAAGATGTTAGCACTCAGGGATGGGCACCTTGCTGCTGACCTCCTCATTTGTGACTCAAAGGTACTAACCTTTGGTAACCACTACTATCTTACACCACCACATCCTATCCAATTTCTTAATTTATAAAGGCTTGCAAACTCTATGTCCTTCCCTAGTTCTTTCTCTCCAAATGTCACTTCTCAATATCTCAGACCTTTTCCCTCAACCCATCACTGGCCATTTCTCATCTCATTCCTGCATTGAAGCCCTAGAGGAACTACTGCCCCATCCTCCACACATGGCCTCAGGTACACAGGTGGCAGCTCCTTTTTACACAAGGGGACCTGTAAAACAGGCTACGCCATAATATCAGATCCTGGGTGGTTGAAGCTCCCTGCCCACACTATTAACCATCAGGCCTAACTAGTAGCCTTTACTCCTGTTTTCCAATTAGAACAAGGACAATCCATAAGTGCTTTAGTAGATATGTTCTCAGATTGAGTTAAAGCTTTTCCAACTACTAATAAAAGAGCTCATACAATTTCCGACTTCCTTCACCAGGAGATTAGTCCTCAATTTGGGATTCCAAACTCTCTCCAGTCTGACATGGATGCTGAGTTCATCTCTCAGATTTCCTAAACCATATGTAAACCTTATCTAAAGCTCTCAGCATCCCTTGGCACTTTCATACCCCATAAGTCCTCAGAAAAGATAGAATGAGCTAACCACTCCTTTAAAAATATTCTTGTTAAAAATGTCACAGAAACTCTACCTTGACTGGGTGAAACTCAAGCCTCTGGCTGTTTTCAGGCTCTGAACTCTCCCCAAGTGACCCTTCTCAATTGTGACATTTAAACTCAAGTATGGAAGGCCAGTTCTAACTCCTGCTCTCCCATCCAAACCTTCATCCCTCCCTGATCCTACTCAGCCCCCCTCTATCCTATCCATGCTCTCCTGTAATGCAAAGGGTCTCTGTCCCACCTGGCTAAACTGTTTGGCCAATGCCTCAGGATTATTACTTGCTAACTCTTATGCTTTAAGTTAACCCATAATTCTATTTGTGTTTAGCAAAGTGGGCTGGTACCTTTTCTTTCTGCAACATTCTCATCCTGTTTCCTCTACATCTGTCTGGCAACTGCTGCTCTGCCTTTCTTCCTCCCAGAATCTGGTCACCAATCTGGTTGCCTCCCCTCTAATTCCTGCCTAGCTTCTGGCCAATTGACATTTTATTAAACGAAAGGAAGGAGTAGCAAATATTTACAGTGTACATGATCAGAGTCCCACAGTATTCTTCTATGGAACTTTGTGGACTATTCTCTCCATCAATCATGTGATGGCCCTTGCCCACTCCTAATCAACGTTGGAGATATATCCTTTCTTCTTCCCCAGATCAGCACCCTCACCCTTTCCCCTAAATGGGTGGGGCCATTTAAGATAATTCTTGTAACCCCCGTAGCTGCTAAACTTGAGAATTTCCTCATTGGATTCACTTGTCTCACCTCAAACCTTTTACTCCCCCACCTCAGGATAATCTTTCCTCATACTCAGCAACTCAAACAGGGCCATGCTCTCCTAAATTCCGGAAGACTCCAGGATCATCTGCTCTGTCTCCAAATCCAGAAGAATGAGGTTTCTCTCCACAACCACATTCAACTCTGCTAGATTGGGAACCTCATATGTTTTTCTTCCTGACCTCCCCCCCCATTTTCCTCTCTCTATTCATCATACCCTGCTTCATCAATTCCCCCTCTGTGTCTCCAATGACATACTCAAATTTCTAATTATCTACACAACTGTTGTTACAGAGCCAGAGGCACAAAGACTATCACACAAACCCAGGCGGTAAGAAATTGTAACAATCCAGAGATATTCACATACCCAGACTCAAAAAGGAGACTCACAATACAAATTTTAATATAGCAGGTTTTTTATTATTATTATTTACTTCCCTCAGTGACGAATTACCTGTGTCTCCTGAAGGTGATACTGTGATGATAGGAAAGGAGTAGGTGCCTTAAGGTTTGTTTCAGATGGAGATTAAAAGGCTTAATTGGTAATAATAATAAGCATGTTCCAGATATCTCTCTCTCTCTCTCTCTCTCTCTCTCTCTCTCTCTCTCTCTCTCTCTCTCTCTCTCTCTCTCTCTCTCTCTCTCTCTCTCTCTCTCTCTAACTTCAACACTAACCAATAAAATTCTTATAAGCCACTGACCCAACTCTAAGAGAGTACTAAACACTATACTATCATAACCACAAACTTAGGATTTTACATTCCCTTTGGCTGCTTCTTAATGTGCCTAGAATGTGTCGCTTTTGTAAGCTTAAAACTTCACTTAAGCTTCAGGGAGTCAATTTGGACCAACCCAAAGAAGAGAGATAAGTACTCCAGATAAGAATCCCTCAACCTTTCCCTGTCCTCGGGACCCTCTCATCCTAGGACCTCCCAAATTTTTCTTAAACTTCATCACCTGCCTTGCCAGCATCTTCTCAGATCCAAGGGACACCAGAAGGTTCCACAGAGTTAAAACATCAGGAAAGATGACCAGCTACCTTAGGACAAGCATTCCCCAGAGATAACTGACACCCACCAAGTCAATCAGAAGTAGTTTCAAGAAACCAGGTGCTCCTAGTTCTACATATCTGCCATTCCTAACCCCTCACTTTTTATAATGAATGAAAGGGTAAAAGATTAGCAAGTTCATCATCCTCTAGCAACTTTTGGGGTCCAGCGGTTATGTATGAAGCTTCAGCATTCAAGAAAAATGCTTAGTCACCCCAGAGCCTTTGTCTCATGTAATCCATGTGCAGTTCAGTCACATAATGTATTTGCATGTATGATGCAGCTAGATAATCACCTATGTGTGCTCTATGAGCTACCCTTAAAAAAAAAAATCAGATTCTTTCCAGTCCATTCTCCCCCTCTGCCATGTCTTTTCTAGGCAGGCCTGTGTACTCCTTCTCTTTTCCTTCCCTTCCTAACCAATAAATTCCTAAAGTGGGTTTCCTTGTATCCTGTGCTCCATTCTTGTGCTTGGTAAATAACAATCAGACTGCCCTGCCCAGATTCACTGTGAACTCTTCCCTTGAACTTCCCGGTGCTGGGATTTTAGCTGTGCCCCACCATGCCTGACTTAGATATGTTTCATTTATGTTTTGTTTGGTTTATTTCAGTTCTTTGACTGGTAACAATTGTCTCTCTTAAGTACAGTTATGTGACCCTTCTTCTTCAAGGGACGATTAGGAACGTCTCACAGGCTTCCTCTTCCCCTCAGGCTTGTTTCATGTGTCTTGGTGGAGAAACTCCTTGGTTTAAAGGATTTTGTGATTGGACAGGCTAATCCGTCTCGGGTCTGAAGGGCCTTGCTTGAAAACTTCATTCCACCTACACAGAGTACTAAGATGATTGTTTGACTAGACTACATGTGTCTCCCAGTGACTGGGAATCTTGAGGAGCCATTTTTAGGTTGTGCTTCCTACAAGAGTTTTGTCCTTTTATGGTGGCAGTTGTGGGTCTGTTGTGGATTCTTCTGAATTTGTGCTGCACTGGAGTGCGGGTTTGTGTCTTTTGTCAGTGTGGACCCGAGTCATGCCCAGTCTCTCCAGCTCGCCCACCTCTTCTCCCTTGTGCTAACCAGGCACGGACTGTGGATAATGAACAATGGACAAGAGCGTGTCTCCTGTGATTTATTACTTTTTGTCTTTATTTTTCTCTGGTTCTCTCGAGGTAAAAAGTTAACCATTCTTGTCAAGACTTCAAGTTTGATTTTACTAAATCATTGAGAAAAATCTTTAATTCTATGGCTTCTTTATAATTTTTCATATTAAGAAAAAAAAAGGAACTTTAGAAGCCAGTTAAAAACCTTTTTTTCATTTTTGTCAATTATAAATGTTTTTTTTTAAACTTTGAGGGTAAACAGAACTTATCTGACTGAGTAAGAGGAAGGATAATGTCTGTGGCACCACATCTCTATCAAGTTCCATGTGAGTGCTGTACAGTTCAGAGGAGAGAATGAGGTAGATTATGCAAGAGTATGCAGGTTGATGTTTCCAGGAAATGAATAAAAGCCCAAGGACACAGGAAAGGCAAATGTCCCCTAGTAGTGGACATCCTGCTCTAATTTACAGTCTTGTAGCTCCTAGATTTTATGGCATGCTCTGGTCACAAAAATCTGAATGTCTTCTTGCTCCTTACTACGTAGACGATCATTTAGGTTGCTTCCTGTGCTTTCGTTTCTGGTTTCTGACCGCTGTTTCTTCACTGCTGTTACCTTCTTTCTCAACCTTTACTAATGTGAAAATATGGTCACACGAATTATTGATAAACATTTCAGATATATTGACCACCTAGTGATAAATCTTTTCTCAAATATTGAAGTATGGAACCTCTATTCCTATTTTCTTATTTTGCCCATTTTTTGCCTCAGCTATAACTTTATATTTCAACTATATTTTGTTACATTTATTTGCCTTAACTTTGCAAAATTGTCATAAAGTTATTTTTCTTACTAAAAATTATAATTTTTCTCAAGTTTATTTACTGGTGTTTATGCTTTTATATATTTATGCATTTTAGGTTACTTAATTTATATTGCTAATTAAAAGAACCTTGACATGTCTATCTATTAAAAGTTTAGTAAAACATTTCTCCATTCTAATTCTTTTAAGTTGATTATAACAGTTTCATCGACAGTTAACTTTTGTAAGGAATTACAAATGTAAGATCATATTATTACTTAATTTTAACAAAATTAAATTCTCTCCTATATAGAAAGATAATATAAAGTTAACTTATGTTTATTAAATGTGCGTAGCTTTATGTAAATATGTAAGCCTTTAGCAAAAGAAAAACTGGTTTTTTATCACATTAAAGTACATCTTGCTTTAAGTAAATTAATGTCTCTTCATTGAAGTTTTCTAAAACAAATAACTATGGTAAATCTCTGAGATTATGAAGTTGTAACACTGGCTACAATGTTATTTTCAGCTTAATTTCATATTTCCCAATTCTTCTATCAATAGTTTTATGAAATGTGGTGGTACTGAGTTACAGACAATTTTATTTTCCTGAATTCTGACAGAGTGTTGCTCTACATGACACCAAAAGTGGACATGGCAGAGTTTCTGTCAATGAATCACAATCTACACTTCTATCACATTTCTAAGTATTGGTGGGCTTCCAATGTTTTCTATTTACAGTACCAACATATTTATTTCTATAGTTTCAGAGACATCAACCTATGACAACCTGAACAGACTGACAGCAAACAGGCTTGATGTTGTTGTTGTGGGAATGAAGTAAGAGAATGATAAGATTTCTTACCATAGCCCTTGCTTTCACAGCATTGACTTGGCTTTACAAGACTAGACACCTACCTATGTCTCACAAGGAGCTTATTTAATCTGCAAGTAACATACATAGAATACATGCTCTCACTATACACTTGGAATGTTGGTTTTTATTTGACCAGGTTTTAAGACAGTGTAAGGTTAGTTTACTTGATCCTAGTAATTTTATAGGTTTAAATGTTGGGAAAATTTGAATATTTTAAGACATTAATCAAATAATGCTGTATTATCTCATGACTTTTACCAACATTTCCAATAACACACAATAATATGGGCAATTGCTTATTCTTTTATTAACTATTGTGTCCTCTGAACTACTGAGACTCCCATCAGGTGGAGGAAAACATTGCTGCTTGACGATTGGAATCTTGACAATCCCGTACAATACATAGTGTAGAAATAGACTTTCAAGATTGTAGACCTTAGACAAACTCACTGTAGGACATTTCATAGTTGAGAGTCTATTGGGGGGTGGGACAAAAAGAGGGATTGGTTCTGTGCTGTACATCTTTACTTGTTCATGTAACCGGACAAATTGCAGAAGTCTTGAGAATTATCTAAATTATAGTAGTAAGTATGATGTGCCGTTCCCAAAATGATTTTAGCCAAGTTTAATGCATTATCATTTAAAATAAGTTTTTGAAATGGTGAGATAGATTGTACAATGTTTAAGAATTCTACATAATTTCAGGTACTTGCTGTTTTCTGCATTTAAAATGCAGAAATTTACAGCTAAGCACTGGGCCAAACACCCTCTTCAGTCAAAGACAGGGAGGAGGGATGATATGAGCAAAGGAGTCAAGATCCTAATGGGGAACCCACAGAGCCAGCTGACCTGAGCTAATAGGAGCTCACTGACTCTGGAGGGACAGCTGGGGAATCTGCATGGGACAGATCTAGGCCCTCAGAACGTGGATGACAGTTGTGTGGCTTGGGCCATTTGTGGGGGCTCTGTTAATAGGGCTAGAATGTATCCCTAGTGTATGAACTGGCTTTTTGGAGCCCATTCCCTACGTTGCTCAGCCTTGATATAGGGAGGAGGGACTTGATGTCTTGACTTGATATGCCAGACCTTGTTGACTCCCCATGGTGGGGGGAGGTGCTTATGCACTTTGATGAGTGCATGCTGGGGTGAGGGAAATTGGGGGGGGGTGAATAGGAGGGGGAGATGGGAGCTGTGGTTGGTATGTAAAAATTAGCTTTTAGATAAAATCAATTTTTAAAAAAGAAAGAAAAAAATTTCTGGGGTGATCCTAACAGTGACTCTGAACTGATTTTGAGTCACCAAGCATACTGAGGACCACTGAAGCATGCAGCTTCACAGGGTGAACACACCTGTTTCACTCTATCCTCCTTGGAACCAACAACCTGAAACCCAATCTACTCCTCACTTTAAGCTTGGGGTTAATTGGTGAGATTTATTATTCAAAGTAAGGTGAAGAAATCAGTGTATCTGTTGATGAGAGTGAGAGCTATTTGATTGTGTAATTTTAACAATAGGCTTTGCTGTGTTTTTGTTTGATTTATCTCTAAAGCTACAGACTTGCTCCTCTTATCAATCCCCAGCTTCCTTTGAAGATTGTCTTTCTGTGATCAAGTTCTTTCTCTAGGATAAAGTTCTTGCAGAATATGGAGTGGATCCTGCTTGCATCTGCATTAAGGGAGACAGTTCTGGAGGTGCCTTGACAGCCTCCGTGATTCAAAGGGTATGCTGTATGTACTGTACATGTTTAATTCTAACAGGGAAAGCAGTGTTTTAGGTGTGTTTGCATTACTCCTAAATATCAGGAGGATATTCACAAAATCCATCCATTTGCCTGCAAATTTTAGGATGTCTTTTTTTTTTTTTTTACATACTCCATTATGTAGATGTACCACAGTTTGTTAATCCATTCTTCAGTTGTGGACCATCTAGGTTGTTTCCAAGTTCTTTCTATTATGATTAATGCTGCTATGAACACAGTTGGGCTAATGCCTTTGGGGTATGAATGTGCATCCTTTGGGTATATGCCCAATAGTGGATAATTGGGGGGATTCATTCTGAGTTTTCTAGGAACTGCCATACTGCATTAAAGAGTGGCTGTACAACTTTACACTCCCACCAACAATGGAAGAATGTTACCCTTGCTGTGTATCCTCTCCAGCATAGGCTGTCATCTGTGGTTTTTATCTTAGCCATCCTGACAGGTGTAACATGGTATCTCAAAGATGTTTTGATTTGCAGTTCTCTGATGGCTAAAGATGTTGAGCAATTTTTAAGTACCTTTCAGGCATTAGTAATTATTCTGTTGATAATCCCCTTTTTAGCTCTGAACCCCATTTTTTAAATTGGGTTATTTAGATTTGGGGGCTTTCATTTCTTGAATTCTTTATATACTTTAGAGATCATTACTCTGTCAGATGTGGGGTTGGTGAAGATCTTTTCCCATTCTGTAGACTGTCGTTTTGTCTTATTGACTGTGTCCTTTGTCTTATGAAGCTTCTCAGTTTCAGGAGGTTCCATTTATTGATTGCTGTTTTTACTGTTTGTGCTACTGGTGTTATATTTAGGAAGTGGTAACCTGTGCTAATGCATTGGAGGGTATTTCCTACTTTCTTTTCTATCAAACTCAGTGTGGCTGGGTTTATGTTGAGGTCTTTGATCCACTTGTATTTGAGTTTTGTTCAGGGTGATAGGTTTGGATCTATTTGCATTCTTCTACATACTACCATCCAGTTATGCCAACACCATTTGTTGAAGATACTATCTTTTTTCCATTATATATTTTTGGCCTCTTTGTCAAAAATCAGGTGTGCATGGGTGTGTGGGGTTATGTTGGGGTCTTCGATTTGATTCCATCAATCCAAAAGTCTGTTTTTATGCCAGTAACAGGCTGTTTTTATTACTGTAGCTCTATAATATAGCTTGAAGTCAGGGATAGTGATTCCTCCATAAGTTCTTTTATTGAGCAGGATTGTTTTGGCAGTCCTTTGTATCCTGTTATTCTATATGAAGATGAATATTGTTCTTTCAACATCTTAAAAAAATGTGTTGGGATTTTAATGGGGATTGCACTGAATCTGTAGATTGCTTTTGGTTTCGTGGTGTATTTGTTTTCCTTAGGTTGGAGTTTTCCCTCTACTGCTTTCTGTAGGGCTGGATTTGTGGATACGTATTGTTCAAATCTCGTTTTGTCAGGAAATATCTTGTTTACTCCATCTATGGTGATTGATAGTTAGTCTGGGTTGGCAACCATGCTCTTTTAGTGTCCATATAACATCTGGCCAGGACCTAGTCTGGTGTTATTCTGATGTTCTGCCTTTATAGGTAATTTGGCCTTTTTCCTTTGCAGCTCTTAGTATTTTTTCTTTGTTCTGTAGGGTTAATGGCTTGATTATTATGTGTTGAGTAGACTTTTTGGAGGGGTCCAGTCCATTTGGTGTTCTGTAAGCTTCTTTTATCTTTATATGCATTTCTTCTTTAGGTTGGGAAAGTTTTCTTCTACAATTTCATTGGATATATTTACTGTGTATTTGAGCTGGTGTTCTTCTCCTTCTTCCATTCTGATTATTCTCAGGTTTGGTCTTTTCATGGTGTCCCAGAATTCCTGGACATTTTGTGTTATGACATTTTTGTGTTTTCTTCAACTGACATACCTATTTCCACTATTGAGTCTTCCACTCCAGAGATTCTCTCTTCTCTCTCTTTCATTCTATTGGTTATGCTTGCATCCGTAGTTCTGGTTCATTTCTTTAGATTTTCTATTTCCAGCTTTGCCTCCGTTTGTGCCTTTTTTATTGCTTATATTTCTTTTTAATTCCACAAATGTTTCTTTCACCTGTTTTTCATTTTCTTTTCCTTGGTTTTCTTTATTTTCTTTTAGGAATTTGTTCATCTCTTCCAATTTTTTGTTTGTATTTTCTTCTATTTCTTAAGGGAATTTTGTCTATCCTCTTTTAAAGCTTTTATTATCTTCATAAAGTTATTTTTGAGGCTGTTTCCTCTTCATTGTCATGCTCAGGTCTTGATGTTGTAGAACCACCAGCTTCTTTTGCTGTCATCTTTTTGTTCTTTGTGTTGTTATATGTATTCTTGCACTGGCACCTGCCCATTGCTTCCTCAGTTCACTCTAGTCAGCTCTTTTTTGGATCTTAGTCAGTTGTGAGCCAAGGAGCTGTGTGTCTCCATTTGTCACAGAGGTTGTTCTTAGTTGGTTCTTAGTCAGCTCCACTACTTCTATTTTTATTTTAAATTTACTTCAATTAATATGTTTTCTTTTTCAAGACTAGTTAAATCATTTTTAGACAACTGTCCCTTTGATTATTCAACCATTATGAAATGCCATCTCATATAAGCCCATAAAATACTCCAACCATTTTCTTGAATCACTTTAGTGTTTTGTTTGGTAGGGCAATCAGTGTGTAAACAGGCTCTCGGAAAAAAACAGAACTTCAAAAAAAGGAAGGAAGAAAGGAAGGAAGGAAGGAAGGAAGGAAGGAAGGAAGGAAGGAAGGAAGGAAGGAAGGAAGGAAGGAAGAAGAAAGGAAGGAAGGAAGGAAGGAAGGAAGGAAGGAAGGAAGAAAGAAAGAAAGAAAGAAAGAAAGAAAGAAAGAAAGAAAGAAAGAAAGAAAGAAAGAAAGAAAGAAAGAAAGAAAGAAAGAAAGAAAGAAAGAAAGAAAGAAAGAAAGAAAGAAAGAAAGAAAGAAAGAAAGAAAACAAAACTCTGTCACAATGAGGTTTCTTGGTCCCGGGCAGCCAGAGGTCTAGACCCACAGACCTGCAGTCCCTGACCCCTTAGCCGCCAGCAGCTGCTCAGGCCCCAGAAATGACTCTGATGCTTATATTAAGTTCATGCTGTTTGGCCTATGACTCAGGCACATTGCTAGCTAGCTCTTACATCTTAACTCAACCCATTCTCATTCATCTGTCTGCCACGTGGCCCATGGCTCACCTGTGTTCCTTACATGTTGTTCCTTTGGCAGCTGATTCAGTCTGTCTGACTCCGCCCTGTTTCTCCTACCTATGTTGTGATTTCCCCTCCTACTTTTTCTACGGTGCCTGTCATGGGCCAAAACAGCTCCTTTATTTCAAGATTGATATTCACAGCACACAGAAAGACATTCCCACATCAAACTTCTAAAGCAGGTCATGATTTTTCTAGTAGACGGGACAGGGTACAAACAATATGTGTTCTCAGGTTCTGAAAACCATGACAGCCTGATGAAATGGCTGAGAACGTAAAGGCATCCTCTGCCAAGCTGGAAGGCCTGAGCTTGACTTCCCGGAGCCACATAGTAGGAAAACAATTGACCCCATCCTAAGTGCTGCCATCTTTAGGTGGTGGTAGCACACCACATTATTCTCTAATATACCATCAGGGAAAAAACAAACTGACTCTATTCTAAACTGTGTGGTTCAAAACTAACATAAAGAATCAGAGATTAAAAATGTGTCACTTCAGTAGGGGGCAGCATTGTGATGTCTTCAAGTGAATACTGAAGTCCCCCAGGTCCCAACAAATCGTTTAGAAAGGTGAAAAGATGATGAATGGGTTAGTGCAATAAAGATGTCTGGATAAATAGGCAGGTTTGTAATGGCTCTCAAAGTGTCAGAGTAAAGGAATCTTTCTCAAAAGCTGATGTGATGAATAAGAAGAGACCACCTCCTACTTAACTGAATAAGCTTTGAGGCATAATGGATACAGTGTTTAGCATAAGTGGGAATGCTCTTTGAAATCAAGGCAACACGCTCTGTGAGTTTAGGAAATGATTCCCTTCATGAGGTGCTAACATGCGCAAACACAAGTGTGAATGATTATGGTGAACGTAATTAATACATAAACAAATGAAATAGTTCTTGCCAGACTGAAAGCCTGTGGTTCTGACTAGCGCAGAATCATTAGCTTGGTGAATTTTAATCCTTCAGCTGATTTTGAAAATTAACTTTGGCTTATGACCTGAAATAAAACAGGTAAGAGCATTGCATGCTAGATAAGCAAGTATCACACGCGCAAATGTTAAGACGGAGAGATCCGTGACAAATTGAGTTATCAATTACTGAAAAGTTGGCTCACTGTGTAAACATGCTGGCTACCACTCCTGACAATGAGTTCCCTCACGAGGTCCAACATGTTGGAGAGAAAAAATAACTCCAAGATGTCCTCGGGCCTCCACATGCTCACACACATCCTCTCCTGCCCCAGGACTCTGTCTGCCTGCCTGTCTGTCTGTCTTCCTGTCTGTTTCTGTCACTGCCACTGTCTCTCTCTTGCAAATACTAAGGTTAAAAACTTGACACGTCAACAAAGAATATCATGGGATTAGGAAAATGTACTGGAGGGCTAAAAAGAAGAAATCCGGTAATTATCCTCTGTGTGCTGGGGTCTTAGGCCCACACTGCTCCTACGACCCCTGTGCCTTCCTGCAGTACATTGTGCCCCACGTTTCACTAGCCACAGTGGGAGTCAAATGTAACCTTGACTGTTTGCCCAACCTGCCTCTCTACTTCACTGAAGTGGCTACTGAAATTCTGTAGCAAGAGAAATCTAGAACTAAGTCAAGCAATTTAAGACACCATATTTATTATAGCTCTCTTTACAAAATCATGCATTTTTTTAGCTGAGGAGACAGGATATATATTTGTGGCTATTTTCCTTCCAAGGTTCTGGCCCCGGGATAATTGGAAGACGGTCTCGCACTTTGTACAGTGTTAGGCCATCTTTTGATTCTGTTCGAAGGGTGACTCGCTTCCCACACATTCGGGTGTTACATCACCAAAGGCTACCAGACATAGAAAAATTGCGAAAACCAGAGATGTGGCCACCAACTCTCCTCCCTGCGCTCTGGGACTCAGATGCTTTGGACAAGGTTAGACCCTGCGATCCGTCTGACTTGCCAAGGTCAAAACTCCCTTCCATTGCTTTTCCTGGGTAAATTCAGATTCTGCCAATTCTTCCATAGTTGTCCTCTTCAGTGAAAAAGGACCTTTAAGTGGAGGTCAGTGTCTCTGTACGGGGATTTGGCTTATGATATTTAGAAATTGTTTGGTGTATTAGAAGCCAAATTTTGCAGATTATAATAAAAAATATTGATGTAAGTGAGTATTTGTGATGATTTTTATTTGAAAAGTTTTTAATAATAAAGTTTAAAGCTGAGAATTTGGAGGTAAAGACAGTATTTCCAGCATGAAATGAGTATTGAAAGAAGCTGAGATCTAGTGGCTCGGGACAGCATAGGACAAGTGAAACTTGAATCCAGACACTCTCCTCTAGGGGCAGTGTATCAGAGCGTTTATTCCAGTTCATTTGATTTCAAGCATGTGAAATTTTCAACTACTGCCTGCGAACTACTGTTGTCTCCTAGTTTTCATTCACTGTCTGCATGTGTATACATGTGTTTATTACATATGTATACATTACAGTATACATATAACATTACAGAAATGTGTGCGTTTGAAAGCGCTCATGCATGGGGAAGTGCGTGGTTTCACACTGGATGGCCTCCTCTATATTTCTCTACGTTATTTGTGACAGTAAGTCTCTAACCAGGACTGAGATCACTGAATCAGCCGGGCTGGCTGTCTTCAGTTATCTTCAGGAGTCCCCTTGTATCAAGTCAATTCACACAGTACTGGGTAGGCATATGCTGCTACGCCCAAATTTCTTGGTTCTGGCCATCTGTACTCAGGCCTTTAAACTTTTATCAACAAATACTTTACTGACAATAGACTCATTTCTCATCGTTTTGATTTGTATTTCAATATAAAATTAGGATAAAACCACATTATGACATTGGTACAAGTTAAAGCATTTGTGCTGACTCAGGTGGGGACAGCACTCCAGCTCCTGGTGAAAACACTATCAAAACTCTGCCTCCGGTTTGAAGCCTCACTCAAGGTGGAATGTTTTTCTACTCTTCTGGGAGGTTGCAAATTATCTAAAAAAATTCCCATTCCAAAGCCTCTGGGAAGGAACAAGGAGCCTGGAAGTATTCTTCTCTGGTAATTTTTATTTCTTCATGTTTTTACTGAACTTGTAGGAACACTTTCTTACCATCCTACAATTTGAAGTTAGTCAGATGGTCAACCTTGCGATGAGCTAATGAGATTGTATGCAATTCTTTCATACCCTTTACTTTTATGAGGTCATGGTCTTAAGAACATGTTTCATACCTTGGAATTTCCAAACAACGGCAGTAGATATAGTAATTTCTGCACAACTGCCGTAGAGGCTGGTGCTGTCAAGAATTGATGCTCACAAGTGAAGGCTAGGTTCAATGCTGTGGAGTATAGAAGAAACGAACGTAGTAACTCCTCTTATTTCTGAAGAGAAACAGAGGCTACACATGCAACATTTCACATCTCTTTTGCTCTTCTTATTTTCATATTTCCTATATCTTCTATCACTTCTCTCACGCCACACTACTTAATAAATATTAAGCATTTCATTTAGCATGTCATAGTTCCATCAGATTTTATAAGTGGCATTTGGCTTTTGTATTCTATTCTATTCGTAGTTTTCACTTATTATATTACTAAAGTAATCATTCTTTTAGGGAATCTACACTTGGGAATACATGTTTATTTGTAGGATACTTGGGAGACTCAGATAAAGGGGACAGTACATTCCATAACAACCTGAGATGCACAACATGACTTTATTTAAAAAAAAAAAAAACAAGTTGAATTTCTTAAAAGAAACAAACAACAATTCATCATAGCTATTTTTATCATCTTTCCTAGCATGCTTCTGATCTTCCTGATATATTCCTGTTCGGTTGTCATATGTAAATAAATGTGTGAGCAACAGAATATGCATTATTTCTGCACATATGAAAGGAGGGATGACACACTCTCCTGTCTAATGTTTCAGCTTAATAAATTTATCTGACTATGGAGTATTAAAGTGAAGTTACCAATCATTTTGTTTGAAAGCTATTCACTCATTAGCACTCATTATATTTCTAGCTACAAAATGGTCCAGAATTCAAAGACAGAATTAAAGCACAAGCCTTGATATACCCTGGCCTACAGTGGATTGACACCTCTCTGCCATCTCGTTGACAGTATGAACATGGTCCAATTCTATCCAGGGAGATGACAATTAAGTTAGCATGCCTGTATGTGACTGAAGACAAAGCTCTGACCCAGGCTGTACTGAGAAATGAACACATGCCTGAAGAATCAAGACATCTGTTCAAGTTTGTTAACTGGAGTGTCTTACTTCCTGAGAAGTATAAAAAGAACTATGTTTACACCGAGCCTGTTCTTGGAAAACTGAATACTTCCTACCCAGCACTTCTGGATAGTAGTGCATCACCTTTGTTATTCAATGACTCCCAGTTACAGAGTTTACCTTTAACTTACATCCTCACATGCGAACACGATCTCATAAGAGAAGATGGTCTCATTTTTGTCACACGACTTAGAAATGTTGGGGTCTGAGTTACCTCTGACCACATAGAGGAAGGAATCCATAGAGCCATGTCATTTACCAGAGCTCCAGTGTTCTTGCATTTAGGATTAAGAGTGAGAGATAAGTATATTAGTTGGTTAGAGAAAATCTATAAAACAATGGTACATGTGGCTAGGTAGTAAAGTAACCTGAAAGTTAGATTTTAAACTATTATATGATGAATAAAAACAAAAGATCTGGTTTATGGATAAAGCTATATTTAAATTTGAATGAAGACTATTGTGTGTTTGAGAAAATTATTTTCTCAATCTTAAAAATATTGCTAAAATAAGAATATTCATCTTATTATTCCCAATTTATTATTTGTCAGGAAAGATGTATCCTGAGTATTCAAAAATAGTGGAATAATGCAAATCTTTAAAGAAATTCAAGGCTGTGATAAGAATGGAATCATGAGGACTGCGTGAATTGTCACATTACTCTCCAGCATTACAGAGCAATAAGGCAGGCAGATCTCCATGGGTTCAAGGCCAGGATGATCTATGTAGCTAACTCTGGTCCACTTTTTCCTATACAGTGACATCCAGTCTCACAAAAAAAAAAATCTTTAAAGAGAGTAAAGAAGAGAAATCACGAATGAAGGAAATGTATGATAAAGTACTACTGCAATGGCATTTTTATGGACTGAGCTTTATACTGTACTTCTGTCATGGTTTTCCAGTCATGTGTTGTCCATACGTTATTTTGGGTCTATTGCACCGAATTAAGTTAGTTGCTCTTTTTACTCAATTCCTGTGAAGTTTGTATACTGCTTTTTTAATAAGAATGCTTTGTGTCTTGGAGGTAAAGGTTAATATCTGAACTGTAAATTATTTACTTCCACTTTTGTAAGATCAAACTTGAAGGTAGCTTTGTGGAGTGCATTGGTTGATAGACAGTGCCTCTTGATGCATTGGCACTTAGCCAACTGTAGATTTCAGGTAATTATGTGCAGTATTTTTTAAATTTTTTTTAGTGGATCATTGTGTTCACAGAGGCTGCATATCCAGGGAGTCACCTGAGTTGTTGATCCCCAGACCAGTTTGCTTCCCTGTGATGATGGGATCCGTACTTCTGTCAGTACAAATCAATTCACAATTATCTGTCTTTCTGCTGGGAAGTCTGATATCAGTGTTTAATCTTCTGATGTCCTATTGCTTGTGTATTGTGTTTGACCTGTTGGTGCTATTTTCTTATTGCTGAATAAACATTGTAAAATGGAAATTAACTGTGTCTTTCGGATTTAGCTGGTAATGTGACCCTCATCTCCATCTCCAAACATATTTTCATTAGTGTTTTTCTTCAGCTTGAACCTTCTTGTTCATCTCAACTATAATCTGTTGACTAATCTCTCAAACCTCAGGCACTAATCTGTTTATTTTAACTAAAATATTTTTGTTTTTGGGGGTTTTTTGCTATTTTGTGATGCTATCATAAGTAATATTATTCTGTTTGTTTCATTATTTAAAAAGAAGGAATATTGGTCATCCTATATCAAACCATATTTGATGAAAATTGCTTGCCTTTATTAACCATTAATTACAAATTAGGAGAAGTTTTAGAAGGCTATAGGTAGACACAGAAAGTGAATGTGGGTTTTCTGGGGTGATGGTTTATTGTGAGAAGACATTTTGGAGGAAAAAAAGAAACACATGGGAGATGGGACAAAAGTAAGTTTCTAAACATAATCAAAAGTGGAAAGGGGAGGACCCAGGAGCCCATACAGATCCCAACCCAAAGCCTGTTTTACAGGTTCCCAGCTTAAGATCCCTCTCACATGGAAGGGAGCCCCTGAAAGTAAAGCTGTGATTTTGTTTCCTCTGTACCCTGGTCTTGTATCTCTTTCTGGAGGTTCCATTTATGTAGTTTTCATGGAATGAGCTCAGAAAAGTTCCAGACAACCAGCTGATCCATTTTCTTTTTTTTAACAGTACTTTAGATTCAGTCAGAATTTGAAAAGCTCTCTACTCAGCAAATGCAAACTCCCTGTTTGATTAATCAACCTGTAGCTCTCTACTCAGCAAATGCAAACTCCCTATTTGATTAATCAACCTGTTTTTTGAACTCCTGTAGCTTTGACCAAACAAGAACATATAGATAGAAACCTAGATTAGTGTGATGTCTGTTCTTGGTTTTCAACTTGACTGATTTAGGAAGCAGTTACATTCCAAAAATTAAGGACACACCTGTGACAGATTCTCTGCTTGGATTGAAGTGGGTTAATTCACTTCTAGTCTGAACCTTTGAGGTAGGAAGACATGAACCTTTATTTGGAATATTGAAACTGGAAGATACACCTATAATCTGGACCACACCTCCTGCTGGAAGTCTACATGAGGACATGAAAGAAGGAAGCTTTTACTCTTTGCCTGCTTGCTCTTGATTTGTTAACACATCTGTTACTTGACTAGCATGGGAACCTATGCTTTGAGATTCCAGCATATACAGAATGTAAGCTGAGACATCCACCCTTGTGAGACTGAGCAACTGCTAAGTTATTGGACTTTGTGTTCACAGCTACCTGTTATTGAATGATTGAACTGCAAATCCTGCAGCCTGTAAATCATTCCAAGGTATCCACTTCACACACACACACACACACACACACACACACACACACACACACACACACACACACACACACTTGGGCAGAAGTATATTCTTAGGAATTTCAGCAACTCCTTCAATATCCCATGTGTCAAATGTACACATGTCTGTAGGATTTAAAAGAACTCAGTCTATGGTGGAGCAAATGACTCTTCACCACCAGTTCAAGGAGGATGATGCTATCTGCAGAGGAGAATCTCCATGTGATTCTTTTTAATGGAAATTCCTTAAATCAGACAAGAATATTTTTTTAAAAAATACTTGAAAAATCATAAAGCTATAGAAAATGTGTTTTGTTGTGTTTTTAAAAATGTTTAATTGACACATTAAGACTTGTACAACTGGAAGCAAAAGGCTTAATTTGACCAACCATCTTTCATATAAACATACAATACAACTCAATAAAGGAAATGAACCAATCTGAAACTTCTTAAGTACTTGAAACAGCCCTGAGTCAAAGCATCTTTTATGAAAAGCAAAGAGCTGCTCAGACAGGGCATAAACAGCATACTAGGCAAAAGAAAATAGCATTTGTGGCTAAAATGTATGAAACTTTTGTGTGTTTAATTATTATACACTTATGAAGTATTATAAAGCTGCTTTGTCAAAGATAACATAGCTATTATGAGGCATCTACAAATAAATAGTACATTTAGGAAAGGAAATAAAACCTGAATTCTCTGACAAAACAGATAAATCATTGATAAAGAGTAAGATTAACTGCAAGATTTTGGAGAATTAATACTGAACATGACTCATCTTTCAGTACATAGGGTGTTTCCTATCTCTCTCTCTTCCTGCCCTCTATTATTGATATTCTTTTGCCAGTATTACTCTATTGACAAAAGAATTTGAAAGAAAAGTTATGTACCGTAACATACACTACCTATAAAGAGACAGTTGGACACAAATACTTAGGAACCAGAAAAACAGCCAAGAAGTGCATTATTGGAGCATTACGCACACAGCCTAAAAGGAGACAAAGAAAAGCAGTCCTCCTCTGGGAGGTTCAGTAGACAGCAAGGAAATGATGCTGCCTTGATCACTATGCTCCTCTGACCGAAACAGTAAGTGCCTCTGGGTGAGCCAATACTTAAAATAAATTGCTTTTATCTCATGACTTATACTTGTATATTTCTGTCAGAAGCACAGATTGGCTGAAGAATAAATTTGTATAATACTCTCGAAAGTATCAGATGCTTATAATTATTACAACAACTGACACTGAGGGATTTGTTCTTTGTTTTGTTTGAAGCAATTTTGTGCTTTAAGGTTTGCCCTTAGCCCATACAGAAGCTGAATCGAGAGGCATGGGGAAGAGGGGAGAGCAAGACAGGAGGAGTGGCCAAAGAATATTATTGATTCATTCTGGTGAACTGAGTTTCCCAAACTATATGAGACAATTATACTCATGAGGAAGGGGTCAACTGGCAAAGTGATTCCTGAGTGTCAGCAGTGGGGAGGGAAGCAGAGAGATCTTGCACTCAAAGAACAAAGAGACATGAAAATATCTTCAAAAGATTTCTATTTACTATCAACTCCTTGTGGAGTGTCTGTCACCCATGAGGTCTCCATTCCAGAGAGGGAAAAGTGTAGAGAAGGATATGACCAGTACCCCTATTCCCATCCCTGACGAATATATATTAGCATTCCCCAGGCAGAAGGAATAGGCATTAATGGATCAACAGAACAATTAATTATAAGGGATTTCTCTATTCAGTTATGGAGGCTAATGAATCTATAATCTTTAGATCTAGTAACCGAGAGAAAAGTTGGTGGCCCTTTTTGAAAAAATATAACAAAACACAATTTATCTGCTCAAGTAAGGACTGGAAATCTTCAGCAAAAGAATTGGAGATTTGCATTTTACATGCTGCCACAAAGTGGAAATTAAGCCACTGAGAAAATAGCAAGACACTGAGGGGAAAGGAAAGTAGGTAATGTCTGTTGCTGTGTAGGAAACTGGAAGCATTTAAGTACACTGAGCAGAAATAATATAAAGCAGTAAGAAAAAGCAAAGGATGATCAAAGGCATAAATATAAAAATAGCAGGTAGAACAAAAACTGAATTCTTCTAGGTGAGATATATGTTAAGAAATATATATCTTATAGAGAAACACAGAAAATGTAAAATAGTCATAAAATGTCATAACCGAAACACACTAGCTATTTCCATAGATATGAACAATGCCACTCTCTTATCTAAAGGAAAGAATTTCCACCTTGGCTTATTACACAATCAGAGTGTATGGGGATGGACTTGACAATGGACACCAGACCAAAGTATTTTAACAGACTAAACAGTGAGAAAATAAAGTTCTGCAGACAGGAAGAAGGAGCATCCATGACTCACTCCATTTTCCCACCAAATGTAAGTGAAACTAGAAAATGATGCACATGCACAAAGCACGGACAGTCTGAAAGCTAAAGAGAAGCTGGATACTGGCCAAGGAACTCAAAACATAAAGAACAGCACAGTGGTCTGCTGTTCCTGCTCTGCTTCTGTGTAATCTTGCCAAGAGTTTGAGCATGGAATAGCTGTAACCTCCAAAGTCATGGGACACAGCCAAAACAAAGACAAAACCCTCTTCTCTCTGGCTAAACCAAGAAAAGGCACGTTGGCTGGATAAATCTACCTGCAGAAACAGAGAAACACGTCCTACCCCATCCTAGGTCAGTCTGGTGGAGGCAACTGGACCTCTGCTCTCATGAGCCTTCACTTCAAGGAAGAAACAAGCATTTCAAGAACAGAACCAAACAAGGTGTTAGGACACAGAATAAGTGCACTGAAGTCAACATTGTCAATTTATCTAATTTAAAAGTTGCATTTCAATTTTGCAATGGATGACAAAACGCCAAACATAGACATTCAAGAAATATTCTTAAAAGATAAGTGTTAGCAAATTGCTGGGGCATCAAAAGAAACTTGAAAAGACAGAAATTGTGGAGATGAACAACAAAAATATTTTCCATGTACAGCTGCCAACTCATGGGTTCCTGGGAATTGTTAAACTTAGACTGGGCAGGCATTATGTATAAAAGAATCAAATAGGTATTAAGGAAGTGACAGCAGGTTTGAGCCTGTGGGTTCTGGATGAGTTTGAAACTATTTAGCCTGTGATTGTGTTGCCCTCGGTTGGAATATTGAACATAGTCAGCTAAAATTTTTGCTGTGCCTCTGACCTGACCAGAATGATTTACATAAAAGTAGCATCCCCCACTCCCAAGAAGATGCCAGGTCCTTTTTTTTAATTTTTCCATTGTTGTTTATTTGTTTGCCAAGGAGTCCACCTGGACTGGGATTCTGACTGAGAGATTTCATCAAGCCTTTCTCATATGTTTCAAGACAAATATGGATATTATATATGTCAGTGAAATAGCTAAAGTGCATATCCCTGTGATAACACCTGCTACAATACTTAATTTGACATAGGAGAGGAATGTCAGAAGCCCTTGCAATGAGCTACTGTAGACCATGATGCAAATACAGTTAGTAGCAATTGATAAATCAGCTGTCAATGCCCCAGGGACATGTTTCCCAGATGGGGTACCCCATCCGGTAAGGCTTGCAGGTCACTGACTCTGAATAATGTTAGTTTTTTTTCAGTTTGCTATCTTGCCCACTTTCTGCATACTTTCTCTCTCTACATTATTAAAAACTTTGAAGACTGTTATAACTAAGTTTTAGTGGGGTGGAGGTCATCAACCAGTGTAAGGAGTTTTCTTAGTCTCTGAGGCAGACTTGGGAAAAATAAGTAGGTAAACATGGTCTCCTACCTCAGAGTTAGGATTTAGGTTAGTATATTTAAGAAGTACTTCTTTAAACCATATCACAAGGCCACTTACCAGACTCTCATTAGCGCATCAGGTCATTTCTTAGATCTTACCACATGTGCTGCCTTGAAAAAAGTCTTCCTCACTTGTGGAGATTATGTTGTTCCACTGTAAATAATTGTCCCACCCACTAGTTTAATAAAAAGCACTGATTGGCCAAAGGCAGCCAGGAAGTGTGGGCAGGGCTACCAGACTAAGAAAACTCTGAGAACAGGAAATACAAACAGCAGAATGCCAGAGAGAAGCGGGAAGAAGCAGAGAACAACCATGCTGCTCTAAGAAAAGGTACTGAGCCACATGGCTGACCAGGATAAGAGACATGGGTTAGATGAAGGGTAGAGAGCTAGCAAGCTATATGCCTGGGCCTTAGGCCAATCAGCCTAAAACTATTGGAAACATCTATGTATCTCTGTGTCTCTGCGGGTCTGTGGGCCTAAACCTTGAGGCTAGGCCCAAAATTCCAGGCCAGAAACCACATACAACACTCATTTCATTCATTAGGTGGGGTATGAAATGGGACAGACCTGCCATACTGGAGTCAGACCTACAATTCCACTTAGAATCAGTAGAGGGCACTGGTGTATTCTTGCTGGATAGTGTTCTGAACCCAAGTATGAAAGTGATCTACAAAAGCCACTTCTAAAGCCCAAAATGGTTGGTGGGGTTTTGTTGTTGTTGTTGTTTTATTTTATTTTTTGTTTCTTTGCTGTTGTGTAAGAGAAGACAATCTAGGTGTCCTAGAAAGGAGCACTGTGAGAACGTAACCTGTTAGAATTCTGTAGTATGTTGAGGAGGCTCTGTACATGAGGGATCCAGAGTATTCCAGTTTGAGAAGGTCAGAGAGAAGAGATATATTAACAGACACTGTCTTTCACTTGGATACTTTGTGTAAGTGTATCAGGGAAGCAGAGGATTTTGTAGACAACTGAACGTACCGGATGTTTAAGTGAATATATGGAAAGAAACAGTGGAGAGCCGACGAAGATGCAAAAGAGAGTGTTGGAAGCAAGAAGCAAGGTCAAGAGACGATTGACTCTGTGGCAGCTTTAGGGGGAGGAAAGCTACAGCAGGAGTAATGAAAAGAGGCTGGAAAAGGTGGTTCTGGGGACAAGGCAAGGAGCCAGTTAGGGAGGGCAGGAGGGAATTCGCATGGAGGAGGCTATGTCTGAAGGGGCATAGAATGCAAAGAACAACCCCCGAGATCAAAGTGTAAGTCAGAGACAGGGTTTTCTGTTTCAGGTGCCATTTCCAAGGTGGAGGGGTAGTCTTTGAGTGAAACGTAATTCTTGAATAGTAACAGAGTGGAAATGTAGAACATCATTGACAGAGAGAGGTGCATCTATACAGGTAGAAGAAAGTTTGGACCTAAGGAATTTCAAGGCATTTGCTATTCCTCTGAAGATGCCCCTATGAGGCTGCTGGCTGTCACTGTCTAGGTGGTGTTGTGGACAAAGGGTATGAGCATCAATAATCCGTCTCTTGTCTTTAATAGCACCCACAGAACAAAGAGGTTTAAGGCTGTGAATGAGACAACCAACATGGAGGTCTTTGGGTGGGTGTGACTGAGTAGCAGACATTAAAGAATCATTAGTGAATCCAGAAATCTAGAAAAGGGAGAAAAAGGAATGAAAAATCTTTTGTACTTTCAGTTTCTAGTTTGGAAATTTGTTCAACATCACAAGAAAGACCAAAGTCAATTTTTAACCCATAAGATTCATCAGGTCTGAGTAAAGCTTGGAAGAACTTCTGACCTACAAAGGTCTTTAATCATGCTGCCACAAGAAGGGTCTAAAAGGAGTAAATTTTAGGTCTACTGTACAGAGGGGGTCTGGTCTCCATTCCTAAAGGATTACAAGGGAAGGATGTGTGAGTGTATGTGGGAGTTCTGTTTTTTGTGGCTCCAAGCTCTGTTAATGTATAACATGTGCTACAAGGCACATATGACTTAGACTATTTGATTGAGTCACAAACATGCTAAGAAATGAAATGGCACAAGTGAATTTATGGCCATAGTCAAGCTACCTTAGACCTTGTGTGGTAAAGGTGTTGAAACTGTTTTCCACTCTCCTTGTGGAATTAGCTACTCAGAGCCTATGTCACCTAGGTTCTCTAACACTAACATTTTCCCCACATTAATAAAATTAACTAGCTTTGCACCTTACACTCTGAACCTACCCAAATGACCTACCTAATAGAAAGAAAATTTTTCAAAATAACTTTAACTTTTTATTTTATATAATAAATATTTTGAAGCAATAACACTTATACTAAACTAAACAGAAAATAAAGCAAACCTAACATTTAACTTATGTTAAAATACACTTATTGCAGTAATTCTCACTTGCAATATACTAAATAAAGGATTAATATTCATTAGAGAGTATTTTAACACTCACGAATTCAAATTGAACCTTAGTACAAGTTGTAAAGTTAGGATTGTCCTGCGATGGGTTGCTGATCCAGTCTCCAAGAGGGCAGGAACCCAACAGGCCACTCAAGATCCCAGCAGCCTTTTTCAATGGGGCTGGCCACACCCCATTCAAGCTCCCAGAATTCCAGAGACACGTCTCCCAGCCTTGTCAACTAACACCTGAATTCCACCATATACACTAAATTTTTTAGTTATTTGCTGTTCTAAGAGAAATTCCATTCAAGCTATTACAAATAATTTGCAAATGATATCAATGATTACCATGCCAAGACCACTATCCTCACTTGACATGCTTGGCCTCTTCTCCAGACTCTAAACCCACAATGAAGCTACATCCCTCCTAGCTATTTATCTATGGCCCGTATATCCCATGCTGTCTTTCGGACCCCCACTTCCTACACCTCAATTCAGGTAGGGATATTAGACTCAAATTGCCAACTTCGCTAGTAGCAGTTGCATGAGGAAATGATATGAGAACCTTCTGAAGATTGGGAATGAGAATTTTCTAAACCCTACCAAAAAAATGTATTTCTGGGCTTAGAAATCTCACTTAGTTCAAGATGAGCCAGGATTGCTTCCGATACCCCACTTAAACATCAACACAGATTTAACCAAAGACTGAACCCTAATAACTGCATAACTAGTCACTCATCTGACAAATTGTGATAACAGGAAACAAAAGCTTAAATACACACTTAACAAAAGTGAGACACAATTGCTTTGCCAAGCAACTCTACCAACAAAGCAATCCTAACTTAGTTTCCATTTTATAAATATAAATAGGCAAAAGTAACTGCCAAAAATTAATGCCCCTATAATTATTTTACTAGAAATTAATGAGACTCAGATGAAGTTCAAGACCATAATTTGAAAGTAATAACAGACACAATCAAAGAACTCAATGATATATGAAGGTTATGAAAGCACAGTTTAATGAAATAATGAAAACAACTTATGATAATGAAAAAGGAACTTAATAAAGAAATAGAATCTCTGAATGAAAAGCCAATGTGAAATAAAACTTAAAATAGAACAACGAATTCAAACAAAAAGCTAGAGAAAAACTTTTCTAATATACTGGATCAGGTGGAAGAAAGAATGTCAGAATCTGCTGACAAAATAATAGAATTAGATCACTCAGATGACTAAAACATCAAATCTGAACAAATAATCAAAGCACAAAATGTGGGAAAACTCTAGAACACTACAAAAAAGACTAAACTTATAAACAAAAATTATAGAATGACAAACCCAGGTCAAATGAAAAGAAAATATTTCAACAAAATCTTAGACTAGAATTTCCCCAATTTAAGAAGATAATGCCTATAAAGATCCAGGAGGCATAGAATACTAAGTAGACGGGACCGAAAAACAGAAACACCCCTCATTGTATACTAGTCAAATCACTATTTGTATGAAACAAAGAAAGAATATTTAAAATGTCATGAAAGAAATATATACAAAGACAAGTGCATCAGAATAACAGCAATTCTTCCAGTGGAGAATATGGACGCCAGAAGGTACTGCATTGATATTCCACATGTTATTACACACACACACACACACACACACACACACACACACACACACACACACACACACACACACACCAATGAAACCAGCCCAGACTAGTATACCAGAAGAAACTATTAGTCACAATAAAGATAAAGAAAACTGTTCATAAGAAAAACAGATTAAAGGGATTTGTGACCACTAAGCCACCTCTACAGAGGAAACAAGGTCTAAAGAGACAGTCAGGTATCCAAAAGGAGGCATTAGAGTAACAGAGCACCAGGAAAGCATAAACAAAAAACATAGAAATTATTATACATCATTCAACAATAATTACTAATATTAATTCTCTCATCTCTACAAAAAAGATACAGGTTACAAATTAGATCAGAAAGCGAGATCCATTTTTCTGCTCCCACAAAAACACATATCTCATAGCCTTAGGGGAAAAGATTAAAAAGAGTTATCACATTATCACAAGCAAATATAACTAAGAAATAATCAAGTGTGACTATTTTAATTTACAGCGAAACAGACTTCAAACCAAACTAATCAGAAGAGATAAGAAAAGATACTTCATACTCACTATGGTAACATAGATAGATAGATGATAGATAGATAGATAGATAGATAGATAGATAGATAGATAGATAGATAGATAGATAGATAGATAGATATAAAGAGAGGGGGGATGATGGGTGGGTGGGTGGATGGATGGATGGATGGATGGATGGATGGATGGACAGATGGACAGACAGGTAGGTAGGTAGATAGACGGACAGACAGACAGACAGACAGACAGACAGACAGACAGACAGTCAGATAGATAGATAGATAGATAGATAGATAGATAGATAGATAGATAGATAGATAGATAGATAGATAGATGGATAGATGGATATATATATATATGTGTGTGTGTGTGTGTGTGTGTGTGTGTGTTGATAGATAGATAGATGGAGATATATATATATCTCCAGCAACAAAATATTACATTCTAAACAAGTAAACACTAAACAAAGAAGCACCCAATTTTAAAAAAGAACTGCTAGATTTAAAATCAGAGATCAACCTCAACACAGTGGTGATGGGTAATGTAATACCTACTCACTGACAGACCAGTCATCTGGAAAACAACAGCAAAATAGAGACATCATACATCCAATGGACCTAACAGGTGCCTGGATAACATTCTAACCGAACACCAAGGAACACATGCTATTCTCAGAATCCTGGGGAATATTCTCCAAAATACAACACATGTTAGGACACAAAATAATTGAAATCACACTCTGCATTCTGTCTGATCATCATGGATTAAAGCTGGATATGAAAAACAAAATTGGAAGAATTGAGAAATCAAGAAGAAAAATTTTAAACGTTGAGAACTGAATGAAAATGAAAACACAGCATACCCAAATCTGTGGTACATAATGAAGGATGTCACTTCTATGAAAAAAAAAGAAAAAAACCAACATCCAAAAGTCAAAAGTTAGACAGAAAAAGTTAAGTAAAATTGGGGCTAAAACCAATGAAATGGAAAATATTAAAATATAAAGATTTAGTTCCTTGAAAAAAATTATTGTCACACCATTTACCCAAACTAATTAAAAGAAATAAAGGAGCCAAACTAATAAACTTGGAGATTAAAATGGAAGAGACATTACAGTAGTAATGAAGAAATCCAGAGTATCTTAACTACTAAAAATTAAAAAATTAAAATCTAAAAAAGGTGACATTCTAAACATATATATTCTTTCATAATTAAATAAAATTAAGTAAATAATTCAAATAAATTTCTAACATCCAGCGATATAGAAACAGTAATTTAAAATCTCACAACTAAAAATAAGAATCAAGTCAGACACATTTAGTGCAGAATTCTCAGATATTCAACAAAAAATTAAAATCAAAACTCTTCAATTTATTCTACAAATTAGAAAAGAAACAAACTGTTCTGAAACCCAAACCAGCAAAGGATCCAACAAAAAAAAATATAAATTATATGTCCATGTCTTTGATGAACATAGAGAAAAGTTCCCAATGAAATTATTGTAAACTGAATTTAAGAACACATTAAAAGGCTTATCCAGCTTGACAAAGTAGGCTTCATCCTAGACGTACAGTCGTGGTTCAACACATGTAAATCAAAAAACATGATCAACCACATAAATATGCTAAAAGACAGAAACACATGATCATCTCACTAAATGCATAAGAAGCCTCTGACAATATCCAACATCCATTCATGATAAAAGTCTTGGAGAACATAGGGATACAGGGAACAAAGCTCAATATAATAAAGACATTATGCAATGTCCTAAAGAGACAACAACTAAGCATTTCCATTAAAATTCAGAAAGATACAAAGATGTCTGCTCTACCTACTGCTACTTTCTAGTTTTTTATAGTGCTGGATGGTGCTATGCACACTACCAAAAAGAAGAGTAATTGCCAATCATATTTAGCTGTAAACCCTGTGAGCTTCAGTACTGGCCTCTGAAGACGTACTTACTGGTAAAATGGTGGCATGGGCATCATGATAGTAACCAAATGCTTTGTGACTGAATTTAAGTCTTACTTGATAAGATGAAACCCATTACTGGCACCACCCACTATCAGCAAGTAAACTATAAACAAACAGATCTTCTGCGCAGAGTAACAGATAAGTTACCATCATTATCCTGCCAAATGGGCATAGCATTAAACCACTCTTAATGACTTATTGTTAGACACACAGATCAAACACATCTCTAAACTCTCATCCGAGACTACTTTGCTTGCAGAAGAAAGTGATTAACACAGAGACTCACAACTGGTCCAGCCACAGAGAATAAGAAACTGCCCTTCCTCCAAAGTCCCAGGGATATTTGAGAAGAGAAGAGACAGAGAGTATAAGAGTCAGAGATGGGCAACAGGAAAGTTTCACATACAGATTCACAATGGTTCAGACAACAGGCCCAAGATAGACCAAAATCTCAGCATAGAGATAAGAATTGAGCATGAAATTGCACCAACAGTGATAGAGCTATTTGGAATCTTTAGCTGGTGAGAGAGAGGAGAGAGAGAGAGAGAGAGAGAGAGAGAGAGAGAGGAGAGAGAAGAGAGAGAGAGATTCCTCTAAGAATATGGTTCCTAATAAGTTGACCACATGCCAGTTGAAGGCTAAAATATTTTGGTAATACAAATTAATATTGGTGAGTTTTGCTTAAAAAGGACACAGTGTTGGATGATTAGGGAAGAGTGAATAGATCTAAGAAAAGGTGGGGGACAGGAAAGGAATATTATCAAAACAAGCCATATGAAAGTGTCAAAGAACTAATAAAAATATAATGTAATAACAGCACTAAATGTTCAAACTATTTCTAATATACTTATTTTCTGTTCATCTGAGAATCACCAAAATGAGACATATATAATATATAATATAAGGTAACATCTTTTCAGGAAAGCTATTGATAAAATTTAATTTTTAAAGAATTTTTTAAATGTTGTGTGTCTGTATGCATACTTAAGTATGTGAACTTAAGTCCAGCTGCTCTTGAGAGCCAGAAAAGAATGTTAGAAATTCTAGAATCTGAACTGAGATCTTCCTCTTCAAAAGCCCATGTCTTAAATGCTGATCATCCCTTTAGCTCATATGTGTATAAGCCTCTCTCCCCCCTCCCCTCCATCCCTCCCTCCCTCCCTCTCCCTCTCTCCCTCCATCCTTCTCTTCTCTCTCTCTCTCTCTCTCTCTCTCTCTCTCTCTCTCCTCTCTCTCTCTCTCTCTCTCTCTCTCTCTCTCTCTCTCCTCCCCCCCCCCCCCCCCCCCCCCCCCCCGTATGTGTGTATTTTGCTGGTATTGAATTCAGGGACTTGTAGATGCTAATCCAGCACTATTCCACTGAGATACATTCCCATCTTAAATGGTATTTTTATAGTTTTACTGGACTCTAAAAGTTATGCTATATTTATATGATCTCCTTATTTATGAGATAGACAGGTGCTTTCATAAAAAGACAGAGTTTGCTTTATATAATTTCATTCCTGTTATGATTAATCTTGACTGTTAACTTGATGAGATTTAGAATAACAAGGAAAACAAATATTTTTGACATCTCTAATAGCAATCAATTATCTAAACTGGGTGAGAATCTTTTTCTAAATTTAAGCAGAGCTATTCCATTGACTGATATCTTGGACTGAATAAGAAAGGCAAAGTACGCTAAGCACTGAAGTTTTCATCTCCCTGGCTTCCTGATTGTGGAATCAATATGACCAACCTTGCTTTTTTGTCATAATAGACTGCATCCCCCCAGAAATGGAATCCAAAGAAATCTTTCTTCCTGTAAGTTGTGCTTGTCGGCCATCTTGTGTTAACAAGACAAGTTACTAAGACAGTGCTCTGTCCTCATGCCTTAATATTCATTACATTGGATAGAGTTTGGCATAATCTTTTCCCATGTCTTCCATGTAGTTTTTGCTTCTTCCTGTGTGCTCATCTCTGCATCAATATCATTCATTTTCACCTTTTAATCGTCACCTACGGACATTGGCTTTCAGTTTCAGTGTTCCTACTTTAGTCCACTGACAATCTGCCCTCATTTCTACTTAGAAACTTTCATGTCCAGCCAAGTATAAGGAACCTCTAAGCCTTCTCACGGCTTGTGTATTGTGAAATGAATCTCATATTTGGAGCCACTAACTTATTAGTGGACCTCTAGCTTTATCAGGGGATTAATTCATAGCTGAAGGCACTATTAGGAAGCTGTCCTTACTTGAAGAGAATAGATTCCCAGGGACATACTTTACATGGTACATTCTCTGTCCTGCTTCTTTTCTTCTCTCCTTGCCTCCCTCTGTGTACCCTCCTCCTCTTCCCTCCTCTCCCCCCCCTCCCCTTCCTGAATTCTGTTCTTTTGTCCTGAATAAGAAATTTTAATATGCCATTTTGAGTATATACATGTAAATACCCCTAATTTTTTATCAGACATTCCAAGATAAGCCTTAAAACAGAAAGCAATGTTTGACAAGTGTAAATCTGGTAGGCTACTACAAATCAATGGGTAATAATGACTTTTAGATATGATTATCGAAATTTGATCTGAGAAGTCTAGTATTTGATTTTATGCAAAAAAGATGTTCCTTCAATTCTATTAAGACAAAATCTCTACAAAACACTTGGGATATAAAGAACTAACAGAGAAAATAGTATCTGCCACATTGTACAGAGTAGAAAAATTATGACAAACAAGTCTGCTTATTATATTTGTCTTAATAAAATGGGGAATCTGTATTTATTTCTTGTTTACATTTCTCTAGGCTACAGAGAGAACTTGGAAAGTAATTCTTTATCAAGAGGTTCCTCTATCTATTTAGAAAAATCTCTCATAACTCCCTTCTATCAAATAAACCCTAATAAATCATTTCTTTATTTATTTAGTAAAGAACAAATTGTCAAATGTGGGAACAATGATGTGCTGTGACTTGAATTAAGAGAATCTGTATATGTACACCAGCTGGTGAGATGTTTCAGTAAGTAAATGTGCTGACCTCAATTGTAACCATCTGAGATAAATCCTCAGAACTCATATAATGGAAGATGGTCACTGACTCCTACAAGTTTTCCTGATATACACCTGTCCCTGTGGTATGCCTATGCCATACCTACGTACACATTCATAGATACATGCATACATAAACAAATGATTTAAAATTAAAAATAGTATGTATGTACACATACATACAGGTTATAAATGTAACTCATAAATTCACTGTCAACATGTTAAGAAGAAAATTAAAATTGAAACACTACACAAAGCCTCAGATTAAAAGACTTTAAAAATTTATCTAGATTAAAAAAAACAATTTGAAGGGAAGAGACACTATATTTGAAAATGAGAAAACTCCTATCAAGAAGGTTCTGAAAACTGGAGAGCTGGAGAGGGGGGGGGGGGGGAAGAGAGGAAAGAGAAAAGCAGCTAAGGAAATAAGGCTTCAGAAGAAATAAAACATTCTTAATCTCCCAGTGCTTCAATCCAGCATGCTCTACCAGAAGATGGAGTGAACCCAAATGGGCTGCTTCTACTGGAGACCCAAAGCCCAGGCAGCTCCTGAACTGCCCCATCACTCAGAGCCCTCATTACTCAATCATTTTTTAAAACATAAAGGCTATAAAGAGACTAATTCTATTCTCCCAGTCTGGTGTTTCCAGTCTTCTTTGATCCCCTTTTTGGAGAAAATGAGGATCTAAAAATGCAGCTGAAAGCTTGTGCTGTAATTCCAGCTTGTCTATAAATTATAGCTTTGGAACAAAATGATCAGCCACAAAAAAAGTCCAATAGATCTTTGACATTAAGATCAAAAGGACCATTAACAGCTTTCTAGAACATAAAATCACACTCTAGGAAGGATTAGGAATGGTTTTGTTTTTGTTTTTTTTCCAAAATCATCAGTTGTCATGAGCAGAACAGCCGTAGTGGGCAGATAATTCCCACACAGATCCTGATCAGCACACAGTGGAAGGCCGTTTCTTCTAGAGTCTAGTTAGTTGAAGACTTTACTGCTAAAGGTTAGATACAAAATGCTACTGTTTCTGTTTTGTGAAGACATTATTACACAAAGCTCTTCCGTGTCTATGGAAAGGACTTCTTAATATTTATAGCGAGACTTCTGGATGAATTTGAACAAAGGGGACTTATTCTCTCTTTAATAGTTAAACCATTGTTACTGACACAACCCTAGTTTAAGAGGAGTTTGCATAGCTGAGGCCAGCTGTCTTACATAGTGACGAGGTTTGATGTAGCTTATTTCTATGGAAGTACTAGGTCTAAAGACCATATGAGATGAATACCATCTAGCTAAAAGAATTTGACCCATCACACAGCAATTAGGGATTCTGAGTTAGAAGTCGAGAGAGCAGGCAGGGTTAGAAGCAGAAATCCAAGAACACTGCAAGAATTTGGCTTCATAGAGAAAATGAGAAAGCCCAAGCTGTCAGGGTAGACAGGGTTAGACTTTTTCCAATATCCAAAAGATGGGGGGGGGGGGGGGTTAGACTGTGGGCAGTCTTAGCAGTAAAAGACTATTAATTTGGAAGCTCTGCAGACTAATTTCTGCATCTTTCTAGTCATTGTGCAGTTCTGAGTGTATCAGTAATATCATGAGAGTATCCAAAACGTGCATCCCATTAAGGAAAGGAAATTAAAGCATTTCCCTTTAGAGGGATTTCACCAAGAAAGAGACTAGGATTTATTTCTCTCTTTCGTCTGTACATTTTCTGTTACATTCTGGCTGTAATCTGATGTTCGTATGAGTTTAATGCTGTGCTTTCCTGAATGCTGTCTGGTTTATGTCTGTCCCTCTGTCTGCATATGCCTATGTGTGTGTTTCCCCTCAAAAATTTGTTCTACATTTGCTGTACAGCACAGAAAGCATCTCATGAATAAGGAATAGGAAATAATTTACAGAAATCTTTAACAGGACTTTTTTACAAGGGATTAAACCTTGTTGACTCACTGTCAAAATAGTAAACAGTACCCCAATCGTCACCACAGACGTAAAAACCTGTATCTACATTGCTTTCAGTTTCTGGTGGACATTTTATTGGGGTGCTTTCACCTATTCTCTCCTTTTTTTCTTTCTAGCAGTGACATCTAACCCTAATTCTCCATAAACGTAAGAAGAGTTGACTTTATTTGTATCTAAAAAAAGATGCTTTGAAAATTATGACGTAATTACAAATGAGTTAGACTTGGAGAAAAGTTCCATCTGTGTTAAAGGTCTTAGCAACACATACATATGCCATATTAGTGAATTTGATAGGCTTTAATGTTTAAGCCCCACCAATTTCTGATCACAAATATAATAAACAGATTAGGGAACATGCTGGGTTTTGTCTCTTGAGCCCAACTCAAATGTGAGACAAGTGATTTATGAAAGCTGAAGCCTTTTAGACTAGAGGCTGAAACATAAAATATATGAATATGAGAATAGTCTAGAAATGATCATCAGGGTTGGGGTTTTTATCAGCTTTGTAAATATAGGATGTCCTTTGCTTCAGCCCTGTATAACCATCTTCTGCTCCTCATCTTCAAAAAACAATCTTTAATGTGAAGAAATAAAAATTTTCATGAAAACTGCAAGCCCCTTGTTATATGCAGTTTTGAGACTACACTTTAATTACATTTCTTCTCTCCCTTTCCCTGCCCAAACTCTCCTATATATACTTCTTCATTCTCCTTCACCATGGACTCTTTCCTCATCCGCTGTCAGTTACTGCATCACATATGTACGTTTCTGAATAAAATCTTCTGAGTCCGTATAGTGTTCCTTGTATGTTTGTGCTCAGAGGAGCTCATTTGGCATTGGGCAACCATTTGGAGAAGACCACTACCAGCTTTACTCAATTGCCTCTAATAGACTTAAAGCTTTATCGGCTTTCCACGGTGAAGTTTGGCGTGTTCTTTATTCAACTTATGTTTGGAACATTGTGAAAGCAAGAGAGGAAATCTTGGAAGAGCTGAAGGATCAGGGACTTTGCTGTGAGGCTGTATCACCAAGTAACGTCAGAAGCTACACTTGTAAAGTCTTTCATGCTTCTTTTGTTTTTTGTCTTACTTTGCTTTTTTACAAAACCAAACCAAAGAAAAGAAAGATCAAAAGGAACATTGAATAGACTTTGTACTTTCATTAACTTTAGGCGGCATTGTGTTTTTCCTTTAGGGAAGAACAATAGACATTAGAAGAAGAAGAAGACTGTGAGGTGCAAAAGGAGGAGCATATTAATTCAAGTATTTCTAAATTATTTACAATTCAGAAAAATCGTAACTTCCCTATGTGATAGGTAACTAACACCAACCAGTCATGACTCAGCATATCTAGCTTATATCTTTATATTTTTTAAAATGACATTTTTGTGCCATATAGGCCTAGAATTACATATGCAAAGCTGTGTAAAATGAACATATTCGGGATATATTTAAGCCAACTGAACTTTTAGGGGCAGACATAAGCATTTGTATTATCTCATGTGAGTGAGATAACTCAGACCCAGAAAGACAAGCATGGTATGTACTCATGTGTAAGTGGATATTAGCTGTTGAGTAAATAATAACGCAACAATCCACAGACTCAGAAATACTAAGTAACAAGGAAAGAGGAATCTAAGGGAAATGCATGGATCTCCCTGGGAAGGTGAAATAATAGAGATTTTTTGAGTGGACTAGGGGTGGGTGGGAACAGGAACAGGGGTGACCAGATGGGAGTGGAGGAAGAGAAGACAGAAAAGAACAATTGGAGGGCCTTTGGGAGGTGACGTGGAAACCGATTGCAGTAAAACCTCCCAGGACTCCATTAGGGTGACCCCAGGTAGTACTCCTAGTAACAAAGCATCCAGAGCCTGAACTGGCCGTTTTCTGTAACCTGGCATTTTCCAGTGGTAGAGACTGGGACACCAACACAGCCACAAAACCTTAGACCTCCAAGCCATCCTACCTGAAAGACATATAAAGGAAATGGAGATGTAGAGTTTGGCAGAGTGGTCTACCAATAAATAGTCTAATGTGAGATCCACTCCACAAGAGGGAGCTCATGCCCAGCACTGCCTATGTGATCAAGAACTGGAGGCTGGATAGCTCAGAGACCTAGGATAGAAAAAAATCAATAAAATGATTACTAATGGTATTCTGCTCTAATTATAGATTCGTGCTTAGCCCAATCATCATCAGAGAGGCTTCTTCCACCAGCTGATGGGAACAGATGCAGAGATTCACAGCCAACCATTAGGAAGGTCCAGAACCCAAACTGGAGCTCTCCATCTGGTCCACTTAGAACTTGGTGAACCCCACAGGAAAGAGTGAGCCAGTGGGCTTAAGGACTCCAGGGAAACACTGTCCATAGAATCAAATAAGCAGACCCATTAGGGGCTCACAGAAACTAAGGCAAAAACCTCACAGCCTGAATGGGTCTCTGTGCAAAATATGTTGTGGTTGTTTAGCTTGGTGTTTTGTTGTACTCCTAACGGTAGAGTGAGGATGTCACTGACTCTTTCACCTGCTCTTGGGACCCCTTATTATCCACTGGGTTGCTTCACCAAACCCTGATATGAAGGTTTGTGCCTTATTTACTTTATCATATTATGCCATGTTTGGTTGCTATCACTGTGAGGTTTTCTCTTTTCTGAAGGGAAACAGAGGAACAATGGATCTGGGGATGTGGGAGGGCAGGAGAAGTAGAGGGAGGTAAAACTTCAGTTGGGATGTGTTGTATGAGAGAAGAATAAAAAATCGTGTTATTATATATCAAAAATGATTCACATATATCACAGCTTAATAATCTCCATGCACCCATAAAATATTAGGATAATTAAATGCAGAAATCAAATAAATATAGCAAGAGAATCCAGTAAAGTAAATGGATATATGATAAAGACTCTTGGTGATAAATGCAAGGTCATAAATAATTCCAGTTACATTAAAGAAAAAACTATGAACTCATGACAACAAAATCAAATATAATAGCACACAAGATGTCTGTAACAGAGACCTTAAAATGTTTCTGTAGGACTCACAAGGAGATATGAATGGATGATAGGTTTAACTACAAGAAGTTCAGCACACTAAGAGCCAGAGTTATAAGGAATTTGCTGTGAAACTGTGTTTCCTAGGAATGTCGGAAGCTACACCCATAAAGTCTCACCAACATGACTCTGAACACTCTCTGAAAGAGGACAATAACAGAAGACATGCTAATGTGGATGGGGCTATGGATGTCCAGAAATCCCTCATGCCCTACAAAGAACTGTAGGGAGCAAATGAAAGCAGGAGAAATAGTGCTTCCCAGGGAAGAAAGAGCACAGCAATTGGTTATTCAACATCAAGTGTTATGCGCACAAGTAATGTTATTCAGACTGAGCAGGTTGTATTTGAGAATACACGTATACAAATATACGTGCATGAACAGTGATTAATAAAAAAGAAGCCATAAGTTATAAAGTTAAAAATGAGATGTATTTTAGTCAAAGAAGGTTAAAAAGAAATGCTTTCAGCTGGAAAAGAACGTTGCATAGTACAGTGAAGATTGTTCCAGAATGAAAATAAGTGAAAAAAAGTTAGATGACTAAAGTATGTTCTAGAAAGTTGTGGGGATTAAACTTAAGAAAGTGAACGTGAATATAACTTGGTTACAACTAAAGCTTGCTAATTTTTTAAAGTCAAGTTTAAATATCATGACATTAAAAGGTTTCTGTTTCTCTGTTTTAAAAATGGTACTCTGGAGCTAGGGGAGCTCACTGAATCCAGAATTGCCATTGGAGACCCATCAGGAGGAGGAGCTGGGCCCTCAGGGGGTGGGCAGCTTTCAACTGCCATGAGTGAGTGGAGCCACGAGGGGTGGGATCAGACTGCGTTCCTGTTCATGGGCAGACACCTTGGAGCCCATTCCCTATATAGGAACATGTTACAATGAGGTTTTTTGTTCCTGGGTGGCCAGAGGTCCAGACTCACAGACCTGCAGCCCCAGACACCTTAGCCGCCCCCCCTGCTCAGGCCCCAAAAATGATTCAGACACTTATATTAACCTCATGCTGATTAGTCTATGGCTGAGCCACATTGCTAGCTTGCTCTTACATCTTAAATCAACCCATTTATATTATCTGTCTGCCACGTGGTCCATGGCTCACCTGTGTTCCTCCTTACATTTTGCTCCTTTGGGCTTATGGCTCAGTCTGTCTGACTCTGCCCTGCTTCTCCTACCTATGCTCTAATTTCTCCTCCTACTTTTTCTATGGTGCCTGTCATGAGCCAAAACAGCTCCTTTATTTAAAGACTGATATTCACAGCATACAGAAAGACATTTCCATATCACCTCCCTGTAGGGGTATTGTGTTGTTTCATGATAAATAATTGTACCACCCACTGGTTTAATAAAAAGAGCTGATTGGCCAAAGATAGGCAGGAAGTGTAGGCGGGGCTACCAGACTAAGAAAATCTCTGAGAGCAGAATGCCAGAAGAGCACCAGAGAGAAGTCAGAGGAAGCAGAGGACAACTATGCTGCTCTAAAGAAAGGTACTGAGCTGCATGGCTGAGCAAGAGACATGGGTTAGATGAAGGGTAGAGAGCTAGCAAGTGATATGCCTGGGCCTGAGGCTGATCAGCCAAAAACTAATGAAAGCCTCTGTGTGTCTCTGTAGGACTGTGGGACTGCGGGTCTGCAGGTCTGCGGACCTAAACTTTGAGGTTAGGCCCAAAAGTCTGGGCCAGAAACTTCATACTACACCTCCCCCTTTCTGCCAAATCAAAAAGGAAGGTTTCAATTTTAACATAGCAAACTTACATGTAACAAAATATCCATCAAGCAAGAATTACAGTTATAATATCTAGTCTATTTGTATTTAGCAAAATTAAAGAAAATACTCTATCATCTACTCTATCATTGTGAATCTAAAGTTTCATATCCAACATACCTTTTAAAATAGCTAAGAAAAACTCTATAACTATCTAATCGTCAACTACATCAAAGACCACAGAAGGATATATTTACCCAAGTAAACCAGAAATACAAGCAACTTCCAAAATCTAGAAATGATTCTGCCTGGACAGTACCCAAAGTTCCTTTATAAAGTTGGGGCATCTATCTTTAGCCTATAGGCCCAGAGTCTCTTTTCATTTCAGTGAAGCAGGAAATCTGCTCTGCCCATTCATCAGTTGCTTCCTCTCGAGTCCTGAAGAATGTCTGACAGTTTTCTCTGTAAAGCAGGAACCTGAATGACCATCTCAGCTTGTTCTGTCAAAGTTCAGAGGTCACATTCCTATGGAACTTGCATGTCCAGATTAAACAGCATACTGTCAATCAGTCAATATAGAACAGGTTCATGTCCAGTGGGTAACCGATGCCACAAAGAAAGTAATCTCCATATGGAGTTTCTTCAATGCCCATTTTTCTCTTGAAGTAAATTGGTGCTGCCAGGAGCAGATCTGTCTCACTGTCCAGAAAAGTCTAAGTTCTTAAAACATTTTAAATGCCATATTCTGTAGGTCTTAGAAGTATTTGAAGATTACCTATCTAATTGAATTATATCTTTGTATACCTAAAAATCTAACATGCATTTCTTAATTATACATTACAATTTTAAATCTGTTACAAAAACATCATACCTTAAACAAAAGTAGAAAAATACATACAGCATAAGAGAATTGACCTTAAATTTGAATCAATAAATCAAAATCTATACCAATGTAAAACATTTTAAGATTAACAGCTGATTTCCTGATCTAAGTAAATTCAATAATCTAATTTTTTAAAAAATCATTCATATACCATATCCCCTTTTTCTTCTTAGAAAGAGATTAACTATAACCATTAACCATGTATAATGAAAACAAACATTTATAAACAATATTTTTGGAATTTGGGCGTAGTTTTCCATTAATACTTCCTGCTGATTACGGGGCTTTGAAAATCTCACGGGTTCTTGAGACTGGATCATAATCTGCAGTCCTGAAGCTGATAAGGCCATCTCTTCCCATCAGAGATTTTTTTTCAGGGGGTCTTGGTTGATGAAACCATTATTTGCCTGGAAGCAATCCACAGGTTCTCATCTTCTGTGGAAACAAAAGCAGAATTCTTCCAAAGCAATAAATCCTTAGACACAAATTTCAAAATCAAAATACCTTTAAAATATATATTCTTGTTTAACTTAGCAGCCTTTGCAATCCATTGTCTTTCTGCAGTTAGCTCATTAACAGTTAAAAAATTAAAAGAAAACACAATAATAACCAAAATCTAGATTTTGTGTCTATTTTCCATCTTTACATGAATTATTATATTTTTATTATTCTATTTCTCTTTTAGAGAATTTCTCTACCTTTTTTCTTTTCTCCTGAAGCCTATGTACCTTTTACACACATTGTAACCCACTTACAGGTTTTTTTTTAAAATCTGAATCTGTTTTATTGTGAATCCTTAATCATCTTCTAACCAGAAGAGCTTCTACAATACTCATACTCTCTTAAAGAGCCACATAGTTTTTGCAAATAAAGCTGAATCAGTAAGTTCTCTTAAAAGGATCGCATCTCTCTGTTCTCTTCAAGGGATCGCATCTACTCTGTTCGCCACCAGCAAACAAAGCAGAGCTAAGAAAATGCTGCTACTAAGAAACCATCTTTGTTTCCTTTTTGTTCAAAATAAACAGAAACCTTAAATCAATCACATGCTACCGAGTCTTCTGTGAGACTTCAGGAACCAGCCTGGTTGCAGCTTACACTGCCTGCTGCCAGGCCACCAGTGCCATTTTGAATGCGGCCTGAATGCCACGCTTTCTCTGTATAATGACCCACTTCAGATACACAATTTGGAAGCTTCTTTGGCTCAGCTTCTGCTAAAACCCTTCTTAAACTTTCTCAGGCTTTAAGTGGATATTCAGCCCACGTTGGGAAGCCATCTGTTACAGTGAAGTTTCTTGGCCTTGGGCGGCCAGAGGTCCAGACCCACAGACCTGCAGCCCCAGACACCTTAGCTGCTCGCTGCTGCTTAGGCCCCCAGAAATGATTGAGATGCTTATATTAAGTTCATGCTGTTTGGCCTAACTAAGGCTCAGGCACATTGCTAGCTTGCACTTATATCTTAAATCAACCCATTCTCATTAATCTGTTTGCCATGTGGCCCATGGCTCACCTGTGTTCTCCTTACATGTTGCTCCTTGGGCTTCTGGCTCAGTCTGTCTGCCTCCCTGCTTCTCCTACCTATGCTTTGATTTCTCCTCCTACTTTTTCTATGGTGCCTGTCATGGGCCAAAAGGGCTCCTTTATTTAAAGATTGATATTCACAGCATACAGAAAGGCATTCCCACATCAGGAACACCCAGCCCAGCATTGACTTTGGGATGAGTGAATTGAATGTGTCTGGAGTGGATATGCCATGCAGGGCTGACCCACCTTGGAACTTCTTGCCCTTTGGGGGGAGGGGATGGGTGGATGCGGAAGGGCGAGGCTGAGGGCTGGCTGGGAGGGATTGGGTGGATGGAAGGGAGGGGAAGAAGGGGGATACATAGATGGAAATAACTTATTTAATTTAATGAATATCTATATATAAAGGTATTTTTAAGGCTTTCATATTTATTTTATTGTGTGTGTCTATGTATGGGTGTATATATATATGAGTGCAGGTGACCACAGAGACCAGCATAGGGGTCTGGACCACTCATACTGAAGTTCCAGGTGATTGTGAGCTGTCTGATATACGTGCTGAATTCCAAATTTGGCTTCTCTGCAAGAACAGTAAGCACCCTGAGTACCAGCCATCTCCTGGGCTGGCTCCAGTAATGTTTAGTTTGTCTGTTTGTTTTTCTTTGGGAGGATTCAGGCACTCTTATTAAGATTTAAAAATAAAAAAACCTTCCTTGGAAGAAAAATAAGGATTTTGTTGCCTGCTCTTCCTAAGACATTTAAAACCTATGATTAGATATGATTTTTATATGTCTTATACATTTTCCCTTTGGCAAATCCTTCAGTTACTGGGTACCCACTGCCTTAATAGTAGGAAGATTCTTTATAAATGATTTTTTTTTCCTAATTGGTACATTCCTGCTAAGATACTGATCAGAGAACTCACTTTATTGTATAAATATTTAAATGTAACACAAAAATGATATTTCAACAACCACAAAGCCCGTATGTAAAAAAACCTGTGCAAGAAGGAAAAGAATTACCCAGCAGAGTGAAGCTAAGGAGTGTGTATTCACTTGAAATTGTGGTAACAAACTTGAGGCAAGCTATCCGACGTTACCTCTGACGTGCCTAAGCTGAGCTGTCCTAATCCTCAGCACTCATCAATTAAAGCCTTGTTCAAGGAAAGTCAAATAGAACTTGATGGATGCATGGGGAGTGAGGTGAAGTGTGGGAAGAGGAGGCCGCATCTCTAAGAACAATTAATGGAAGAGGGCGCTCTAGAGACATGTATTAAGAAAGATACCAAATCATTACTTCCTTCTAAAAGCTAAGAAAATGACAGTGGTAAAACTACCTAAGTCAATGTTAATATAAAACCAAGCAATAACATGTCTACAGACAAGAAAAGCACACAGAGCAGAGAGAAACCACATCCTGGTTTTAAATAAATCAAAGTTACCCAGGCCATTGCAACAGGGCATTACTTGAAATATGAAAGACCCAGACTTTAAAAATCCCCAAATTAGTAAACAGCACACTACAAATTAGTCTACTAAAGATAGCCACATGACATGGAGCATGCTGTTACTCTCAGCCTCATGGAGGTCTGAGGAAAAAAATCACTTGACTTCCGTAATTTAAGACTACCTTTGGCAACAATTTAACATTACTGTGCGCAACAAAGGAAAAGACCTTTTGTCAACAAAAGAAACAAACTACCTAAACCATATCAAAAGTAGAAATGAGATACAAACGAACAATTGGAACAAGAAAAAATATGTAAAATGTAGATGAGGTAAAGTCATGAGGAAATGTAACATTAAGATGAAGAAAATCTGAGATAAAAGACACTTGGTGGGTACATACTATATGAATTTACATAAAATATCTTACAACATATAAATATATAGAGAAAAAAAGACCAGCAGCTATAAAAGTCAGGAATTAAGGGAGAGTTTCAGGATGATTAAAAAAAAGGGGGAGGGAAGGAGTATCTGAGGTGATAGAGCTATTCAGTAGCTCCAAGGTGATGGAGCCATTCTATGTCTCCAGAGGTGATGGAGCCATTCTGTGTCTCCAGAGGTGATGGAGCCATTCTGTGTCTCCAGAGGTGATGGAACTATTCTATGTCTCCAAGGTGATGGAGCTATTCTATGTCTCCAGAGGTGATGGAGCCATTCTGTGTCTCCAAAGGTGATGGAACTATTCTATGTCTCCAAGGTGATGGAGCTATTCTATGTCTCCAGAGGTGATGGAGCCATTCTGTGTCTCCAAAGGTCATGGAGCTATTCTATGTCTCCAAGGTGATGGAGCTATTCTATGTCTCCAGAGGTGATGGAGCCATTCTATGTCTCCAGAGGTTATGGAGCCATTCTATGTCTCCAAAGGTGATGGAGCCATTCTGTGTCTTCAGCGGTGATGGAGCCATTCTATCTAATGACTTTAGAGTTGATGAAGCTATCCAGTGGCTCCAGTATAGTGAAATTCTGTGTAAACATTATAATGAACATTATAATATAACTTCAAAGAAAATAAAAATAAAAGAGAAACTAGGAACAAAATGTAAACGATTTTTAACAGATAACAAATAACTACTAGAAGGAAGGTTTAGGCAACACAGACATAGTGGAATTCCCCATAGAAGAGAAACAAACCAAAGAGAGAAATAGAATAATTACTTGAGCTTTAATTCAAGATTAAATTCAAATTTTTGCCAAGTGTCAAACTAAATATTGAATGATAAACCATGTGCCTGGAAAGAGACATTAGTCAGACAACATGACACTTTCAAGTGAAAGACTCATAAAAACTGTAACACTAAATTATGTACATGACAAAAACCTCAGTGCTCTTCAGATATTATAAAGAAATTTTTAGAACAAAGGGAAAGTTTGTGCCTATCAGTTATTTTTTATTTACCCTTAATAAAGACAAGAGAAACTACTACCAAAGTCCTGTGAGAAAAGAAATTATAAAATCTGATGTCTTGACCCGGGCATGGTAGATTCATGCTTCTGATCTCATTACTATGGAAATTGAGGAAGGGGATCATAAGGTTGAGACATTAGCTCTAGAGTTAGACCAGGTCTCAAAAGCAAAAATAAGTTAAAAAAATTACAGCTACATGAGAATTCATGTATAATGATAGAAATCATGTTAATTTTTAAATTTATCAAGCATTAGCCCCTTTGGGAACCACTAGAAAAATAATAAATTACAAGAGAAAATGTAATTACACTCCATAAATATAGAGTCTATTAGAAAACTTAATAGTTAATTCAAGGACACATAGTTACTTACAACTGATTCAGGTCTAGATTTAGACAACAAAAACTACATTGTTATTTATACAGCTATAATTTGTCACAAATTAAACCCCACTGAAAGATAAATAAATAATATTCATAAATTTTATATGGCCAACAAACATAGATAGATGATAGATAAATAGATAATATAAAATATATACATATAATATCATCAGAGCTATATGTTAGTAAAGTGATGATGCCATATGTGACATTTGTGCTGGGAGCCGCAGAAATATGAAGTAAGAACTCAGTTGGCATCAACAAGCTGACCCATGAGAGCCAAGGGCCCTGGTGGAGGTAAAGCCAAAAACTCAAAGAGTTTTGGTGTTATTTGCCTTTGGATGTGTTAGCTGTTTCTTATAGAAGATTTCTGTTTGTTATTTTTTGGAATTTATTTTTCAGGAACTTTTAATAGTGCAATTAATTATTTATTGGGCACAGTTTTCCTTGTAGTGGATTTATGATGTTACACTGTAAATAATTGTCCTGCCTATGAGTTTAATAAAAGGCGCTGATTGGCCAAAGGCAGACAGGAAGTGTGGGTGGGGCTACCAGACTAAGAAAACTCTGGGAGCAGGAAGAACAGAGCAGAATGCCAGAGAGAAGCCAGAAGAAACAGAGAACAACTATGCTGCTCTGAGAAAAGATATGGAGCCACATGGCTGAACAGGATAAGAGACATGGGTTAGATGAAGGGTAGAGAGCTAGCAAGTAATATGCCTGGGCCCTAGGCCAATCAGCCTAAAACTATTGTAAGCATCTGTGTGTCTCTGCAGGTCTATTTTGAACTGCAGGTCTGCAGGTCCCAACCTTGAGGCTAGTCCTAAAAGTCCAGGCCAGAAACCTCATATTACATTTTCTCATACATCTGGGGGCAGATGGATAACCTCAGTCACATAGACAAGCTCTCTTTTTTCACAAATCAGGTCTTTGTTCCTCTGCCCAAAGAAGACTTAATGTCTGCCCTCCCTGCAATTGCTTTTACTAGTAAACATCTGGGCAGAGTCAGCCCTTAGCAAAGTAACCTATGTGAAACATTTTTCAGACATCCAAACACAGCTACAAATAGATGACTTACTAGTATGTCCTAAATTCATCACCTCTGCTGACAAAAGAACTATCCAGAGCTAACTAATCTTAGGCCTTTAACTCCTTATGCCCACCCACATGGAGATTCATTAACACAGTATCTTAACTTAAAGGTTTATGTAAGGAAACAAATAACTTACCAACTCCTAGTAGCAAGTATTAAAACAAACGTTTATTGTGAAGCACTGTACCATAAGACCTGAGCGTAAAAAAGGTGACAAGGCCCATTTCTTGTGCAAATTAAGCCTTTATAGACCCCCTCCTAGGGAAAGTGCTATAGAAGAACAAAAGCTGCAGGCTTAGGTCACCTAACACCTGAGAACACTCAGCCCTGTGAGAAAAGCAGCTCCAAGGTCTTATTGAAACAGCACAGGACTTTACTTTGTTCATGGCTTTTTCCTGATTAACAAACCTTTAACCTTATGCCTAGCCACATTTAGGACTGTAGCTAAGGCACATGATTTCCCCCCTGTTAGATTGCCTTGTTGCTTTAATCTTTAGTTGACCCCGCCAAAAGAACCTTGACTAGCCACCCTCACCTTTATGTCATAAGCCAAAGTTGACAGTTACTACCTGTGTGTAAATCTTATCACTTCTCTTTATGACCCTGACGAAGTCAATAAGTCTATGCCTTCCCTGTTGTGATTGTCATGCTAATAAAAATAATGTAAGTTCAGAAAAAAATTGCTGTAAGTTTGATTAAATCCTATAGATTTCCTCACTGGTCAAAATTTCTTAGACCCTGAGAAGAACCTCGCTGGGGCTGGCTCCCAAGGGTTTTTGTTACAATTGTCTGAGGATTACTTCTCAATGTGGTCATGAACAACTTAAACATTGATATTTTAAAGTCTTAAAACATAAACAATCCCATCACCTCTTAGATCATTCTGGCAGATTAGAATATACATTCATGGCAAAATTCTGTAACTGGCATCACTGCCCAATAAGCTCTGTGATTCACCGGTGCTGGTAGTGAGTTAGCAGATCTCCCAAGCACAGATTCAAACTTTTATATTTGTCAGAAAGAAGAGCACTCCAGTCAACAAACCTAAATCAATGTCTGGATGAAAGTATAAATAATCACCTGAAATTTTTTGCAAACTATTTTTTAAAAAACCTGAATAATTGTTGCGCAAAACTTAATTGATCTTATAATAAAAACATGTAGCCAGATATTGGGGGGAAGCTGAAAGACCAGAAAGACAGAGGAACAAGACACTGCCACTTCTCCCCTAGGCAATTCCTCAGGCTGCAAGGGTAAATTCTCAGACTGAATAGGTAAAGAGAAGGATAAGACATGATGGAAGGCACAAACTCTGCCTCCTTATATCTTCCTCCACCCAGACATATCACGTGCTTCCCAGTGCTGGGATTAAAGGTATGTGCCACCACCACCAGGCTTTATTTAGCCTTGAACTCACAGGAATACAGATAGAAATCTACCTCTGACTCCTGAGTGCTAGAACTAAAAATGTGTGTCACCACTCACTGACCTCTTTGGCTAACTCTGGCTGGCTCTGTCCTCTGATGTTGAGGCAGACTTTATTTCTTTAGCGTCTACACAATAGCTTTTCATCTGGGTTGTATACTTTCTCTGAAAGGCCCCTGCTTTGGTTCTAGGCAATAGATGCTCCCTCCATCTTATTAAATAAAATGTTTTTGCAACAAAAAATAAGCAGGTATATGTGTGGAACAAAGAGAGATAATAGTGACTCATATAAATACACGGATTAAAATTGTAACATATTTACCCTTAGAATGTTAAGAAGTAGAAGAGATCTGAGATAGTGCACAAAGTTTCAGTTAAGAGAACAATTTGGAGGGAGGAAAAACACCATAAGAAACTACACACCAAAGAGATTCTTCCAACTGAAACAAATTAATAAGGGAGTTCATAGGAAGAGCTGTGGAAGGTTTCCCATGTGAAGAAACATGTCTCTCACAATCATATTCTAATGCTTCAACCAAGTTTGCCCTATCATAAAATATGGCAAACCCATATGACCTGCTTTTACCTCACATTTTCTAAAGGCTCCTGAACTATCCTGTCACTCTGAGCTCTTGTGTCTTAGTCACTCTTTAAGAGCACACAGCCTATAAAGAAAACAGTCCATTCTCCCATTTTGGTTTTTTTGTTGAAGGTCCATGCTGTAATTTCAACTTGGAACAAAATAATCTGCCAGAAATGAAAAGGATAAAGTAAGGAAACTTCAGACCGTTTGACATTCAAATTGAAAGGACTACTAACAGTTTTCCAGAACTGAAGAGCCAGTTTCCACAGGCAGTAAAGAACGGCTTTCCTAAGTTGTCAGTTGTTGACAGAGAAACTCCCATAATGGGCAGACAGTTCCTGATCCCCACACAGCAGGAAGCCCTTGATGCTCCTGATTTATGAGGACATTATTAAATGAAGCTTTTCCATATTTGTGGAAAGCACTTCTTGGTATTAATAGAGAGGTTTCTTGATATTGTAGTGAGAACTTTCAGTGAACTTGAACAATGCACTATAGGGGATATATTCTATTTTTAATATTCAGTTTCCCATCTCTTTCACAACCCTAGTTTAACAGCAATTCACATGCCTGGGGCAGGCTAACTTGTCCAGTAAATAGATTTATTGGTGACTTGTTCTGGATATACAAAGTCAAGGTTCTACATTTGGTAATGACCTCTTGATTTTTAGAGTCTAGTCAGTCATCACATTGCAAGAGAGAGAGAGAGAGAGAGAGAGAGAGAGAGAGAGAGAGAGAGAGAGAGAGAGAGAGAGAGAGCACGCGCATGGATATTTGTGTTGTTCCTTCTCATTTAAGGACGCCGGGATTCATTCATGGGGCTCCACTTTAGTGGCCTTTACAATTGAAATCACTTCACAAAGGCCATCTGCTTTTTAGTCAAATGTTTTGAAATCTACAGGCTCCCGGATGTGTGAGTAAACTTTGTCTTGAGTGCGAGGGGAAACAGCATGCTCAAATGATAGGCCTCCAAAAATATTTCACAGAAATTATCCCAAAAAGACAGAATAGCTTAAAATGTTAAATGCAGAAGGCAACCAAAGCTTGATCTCATGGTGGTTTTGTTTACTGATATTTTTATGTTATAAAAACTGTAAGGGGTACAGGGTCGGGAGAAGGGAATGAATGCCCACTTCATTTCAAATGACGTTACACACTTCATTTCTGATGCATTTTGATCCCATTCCAAGCCGTTTCAAAACATGTCTCAACTCCCTTGTCTTCAAAACATCTTTTCCTTCAAGTCTATTATTTTCCATCTCTACAGCTCTAAAGTATAGAGAAGCGGCGAGAGCCTCAGGAAAACTAATGACAGAAATGAAATTGTCTCCTGGCAACACTGGAAACATTTTTCAGGTTCTGTAGCTCATAGATGAAATAATTTAAAAAACAGGTTCAGAAAGAATATTGAAGTTGTTTGGCGTTTGAGAGGAAACACAACACTGTGTCAAGTAAGATAGTGCCCTGTAGAACAACCAGAAGAAAGAAAATAGAAAACACAAAGGTGGAAGGTGAAATTCTGGACAAAGAAAGCAAGTTGAAGTGAGCAGCTGCATGGTGCAGGATAAGGGGAGGAGCATGACAGATGAGCAGGAAGATGGAGGGAGAAACACAGGGTCCAAAAGTCCAGACTGTCAGGGTAAGCAGGTTCAGAATTTTGAATAGTACACAAATGGGAGAGAAGTATGAAGAGGGAGAAAAGATTAAAAAATGGGCAAGCCGGGAATCCCCAAATGATCTCACCTAAACTCCAAGCAATAGTGGAGAGGCTGTCTGAACTGGCCCTCCCTGTAATCAAATAGATGGCCACCCTGATTGTTATCATAGAACCTCATCCAGAAACTAAAGAAAGAAGGTGCAGAGATCCACAGCTAAGCACTGGACCATGCTCCCAGTCTAGTGAAAAAGAGGAAGGGGGGATGATATGACCAAAGAGGTAAAGATCATGATGGGGAAACCCACAGAGACAGCTGTCCCAAGCTACTGGGAGCTCACTGACTCTGGACTGACAGCTGGGGAACCTGCATGGGACCAAACTAGGCCCTCTAGAAGTAGATGACAATTGTGTGGCTTGAGCAGTTTGTGGAGCCTCTGTAAGTGGGACCAGGATTTTTCCCTAGTGCATGATCTGGCTTTTTGGAGTCCATTCCCTATAGCGGGATATCTTGCTCAGCCTTGATGGGGGAGGGGGGATTGGTCCTACCTCAACTTGATATGCCAGACTTTGTTGACTCCTCATTGGAGGACTTATCCTCTCAGAGGAGTGGATGGGGGAAGTTGGGCTGAGTGGAAGGAAGGAAGGGAAATTATGGTTGGTGTGTATGATAATTAAAAAAAACTTTTAAATAAAAGATGAAGAGGATTAATAAAGAAAAGAAAGTGGGCAGGCTTAGCAGGTCTGTAAGTTATGGGGTTTGGGAGTGTAAGTATATATCACATTAAGATATTCCTGCCATCATCCTGATGTATCTTCATGGCAGTCATGTTTGAACCACCTTCTGGCTAAAGGTGTTCTCTTGGAGTCGGAAAATAAGATTTTCTCCTTATTATGGGAGGACATTGGATTTCCTGTTGTCTTCATGAAAGAGATCAATGTCTGACTAAGACATTGATAATGGGGGTTAGTGATGGTTATTCTATGGATGAACAATTTTTTTATTCATTCACCCTTCTCAAAATAAGTGCATTATTAAAAGCACAAGAGATAAATTCAAATGCTGATGGATAGAGTAATTCTTCTTCAACAACTTCCAAATCTTTTAATATCTAGTAATGTTAAAAATACACATTTTATTTCAAAAGGATGAAGAGATACTTTATTTGGGGGCCATATTTTAATGACCATGGACTAGAAACAGAAAAATTTCAAATGTTCCTAACCACATTCAGCTAGAAACTTATCATAATGGCCATGATAACAGACTTGTATTAAGACCAAAAACTGCTTGATAAAGCTGTTCAACCATGAGCACCTTCACACAATCCCATGGGGACCATATCTTGACACTGAGAAGGGTGATTATATAATAACTCCTCGAGGAACAAATATGTCCATACTTTATCCCAGAAAGCCTTATAATGTGACCATATTTGTGCAATTATATTTATAAATGCATTTATCAATATATTTAAATGATATTTATTTTAGAATTGCTTATAAGATGAAAAGGTAAAAAGTAGCCAATATGTCTATTTATGGTCCAGCCAAATAACTAGCTAGTACACCTATATAATAGACTGATTCTCTTTAGTTTCTGTTTTTCTTATTTCTTAATTCCATCATTGTTTATTTACTGAGTCTCAATTAGTTAGATGATCACAATGGCATACAACAATGGAAGGCTCCTGCCCACCTTTCCCCATCGTTCCAGGGCAAGAGAGCAAGGAATATTCAAAACATAGGAAGAGTCAGGGAAAAAAATTTCAGAGCTAATGGAAAGGTGTTTGAATTCTTCTAAGCACTATCATGAAGGCATTATGGAAACAAACTGATCAAGAAGTCAAAAGCCTCAGGCAAAGCAAGAAGCAGGTAGACCAGCTGTCCACAGCCTGCTCAGAAAACAACGGGAGCAGCTGGAATGTTAATGAAATAGGAGTTAGCTGAAGAATGGAAACAGGGTGAGCCTCCCAAGTAACATGAACTGCATAAGCCATGGATTGAGAGAGCTGACAGGTGAAAGATTTGGGGAAGAAGAAGCATCAAACAGGAGGTTGGTTAGAGAGTTTGATGTAGAAGTGATGAGAGATAAGTCACATTCTAAAACTGTGGAGGCTAAAGGTAATCTATGGGTCCGTAGACTAGCAGTCAAGAGTAGAAAGAAAAAATGATTCTCAGCTTCTATTAAAAATGCTGCATAGAAGCTCATATGGAAAAGAGTAATACACAAAAGAGAGATGGTCAAGACCTTAAAAATTTAGAAACAGACAGGCAGAACTGCAGGGCAATCACTGATAATATTTGAGTTTATAGCTGTTGGTTTGGAAAACATTAAGGAAAAAAAAAGTATGAATTATCCCCAATCTTTGTTAAATGAAAATATTTCAGTGGAATCTCTAAAGTTTCTTAAATCAAAAATATTCCTGGAATTTTTTTCATAAAATATAGTCATTAAAATTAAGAAAAATTATGGTTTCTCACATGTTTTTATTTCTTTAATGTATAAAGGAAAACAAAAGAATGGTCGAAAGTGATGAGACAAGGCTGCATTCAGCCAGCCTCCAGTTTGGCTGCAAGGTGAGTCCCAACGGGGTCCTTCAGCAGCCAGTTTCTATGTGTTTCCACAAGAAGCCACATGTGCTCAATAGTGGTGAAGGGGAAAATGGACGTACTCAACACTTTCCCCAAAGTAATGCTTCTAGGGAGGACAACAAACAATGATTTTTCCCTCTATTCCTCTCACAGCACACTGAAATCAATGGGATGATAAATAATGACATAGGACACATTTTTAATGAGTGAAAGTCTACACAGTCTTTCTGAAGTATGATCCAGGACACACACACATATTAAAAGGAATGGAAGAAAATATACACTACATCAAAGCTTGGAACAGTGTACACTTCACACTCTAAATGTCGTGATGCTTACTTATACAGTATACAGTATTTATAATAAAATTTTGATCAGATTGTGAGGAATAAGAGCCATGGAATAACACTTCAAAACAATGGGATTGTAGGAGAAATCCTGATGAGATGTCGTTCTGTTCTTCATGTGTGTGACTCTCCACTGGGACAGTGTGGGATTGTAGGAGAAATCCTGATGAGATGTCGTTCTGTTCTTCATGTATGTGACTCTCCACTGGGACAGTGGAGAAGAGAAGGAGGACAGAGTGAGTGAAAGTGATATGAACATACGAAGACATGGACGTGCGCTCTTTGAAGAATTTAGCCATGTGTATGCATCAGCATCTTGAGAAGAGCTGAGGGATCCAAATCCCAGAAGCATTGTACTTTGTGTCACTAATCTGATTTCCCCCAGATGCATCACCAGCATATTGCTCTGAAGAAGTGTAACTCACCATTCTATCAAGGAAGTCCTGCTGCTCCTTTACTCAGAATAAGAGGAGCCACAGCTCACCGGAGTGACTGGACCCACATCTGGATCTATGGACCCACATCTGGATCTATGTGCTCTTGAGACTCAGCAGTAACTTCAAAGTGTCCAATGTGTTAACAATATCGTTAGTGTATTCTTTGCCTTTTCCATGCTCAGGAATGTGACAGCATCCAAAAAAGAACAGAAAGACTATTCTCAGGGGTGGGACACTCTCTGGAGTCATTGTCATCATCTCCTTGTTGAGGTAAATATTTAAGTTCTCTAACTGGTATCCAGATGGGCTTTTCCTCATTTTGAGGGAAGACACATCCAAACCCTCTTCCTGCAGTGAGGAGTGGGTCTGGTCCTCTCCAGTTTCCATTCAGGGGGTCCTTTCATCTAACCCAAATGGTGTAAGAGGTGACTGATGAGGACCAATGTTTCTGAAAAGGAGACAGGTACTTATCTTCTCGGGAAAAATTCAGAATATTAAAGTTAATAATGCCTTTCTGTGGGGGTAGAGACTCCTGAGCCTTAAATATTTGATCAAATCTTTCCACCATGGCCTGGCCCCTATAATTATAGGGAATACCAGTGGAGCCACTCTAAAATTATTTTCTTTTAAAACAGTAGGCTTTCAGTGGTGAGTTCATAAAGGCCAGATAAAGTGGGGCTCCCTAAAATAATATCATCCATATGGATATGAAACAAAATGTTGGGGCTTTTATTAAGAAGGAAAATATATGTGACATAAAATATTGACAAAGGGAGGGGGCTGTTAGCCATCGCCTGGAGCAAAACAGTCCACTTGAATTTCTGGTCTGGACCCTGAAAATTAACTGACGGCAAAGAAAATGCAAATTTTTCTATATCATCTGGATGCAGTGGGATAGAGAAAAAACAATCCTTTTTTAAAATTGTTATCAATAATAGTTAAATGATAATTGTTTGGAATGGCTGGTATCCGGGGAAGTCCTTTCTGGGGGGTCCCAAATGGAATCATTCTCTCATTAATTTTCTTAAATCATGTAAAAACCTCCAGGGTCCATTAGCCGTCTTTAAAACAAGGGAGTTCCAAGGACTAGTGGAGGGCCGAACATGACCCAGCTGTTGTAATTTAAAAGAGGATAAAGGCCACTGCTCGACCCATATGGGTTCCCCAGGTATACATCGGATTTTTGGCACCAGGAAGTAAGTAGTGGCCCTGGGTGAACCAGGATGAAATTTTATCTATTTTTTTTTAATCTTGGTCAAGGAGGTTGTTAATTATCCCAGGGACCACTAGAGGGCGCACTTCCCAGAAATTACCATCAGGGTCAGTCCAAGGCAATCAGGTGGCCATCTCCCATAATGGGGAATGCCTGCCCACAAGGAGCGCTGGTGGCCCAGGGTGAATTCGATCCTTCTCCAGACCTTTTTTTTTTTTTTTTTTTTTTTTAAGCTCCTGCGCTTTCCAGGGAAACCAGCCATTCGGCCAGTTGCCACCAGGATTAACCTTAACAGAGATCAGTGTCTTCCCCTCCAGATGTGCCCCTCTCCTGATAGGGCAGGAGCCCTGAGGGAGCACGGAAAGAATTAGGAGGAGGATCAGGTGTGGAATGGCTCTTCCAAGGCCATGGGGCATTGTTAAAAGGGATCAAGGGACAGGTAAGGTAAATTAAATGAGCCAGACTGAGTCAGGGGCTTCAGGATAGTGAAAGGCTGTGCCTGTGCATTCTCTTTCCTGCATATCTCCTTCCTCTCTCTCCCATTGTCCCCCAGGGTAAACTCTGGCTTCTTCTCCTTAGGGGCCGAGGTGGAAAGCAGCCTTTCAAGGCAGTAACAGTTGGGATGGCTCCAAGAGAGGGGATCTCCCCTTTTTCAATATGTGCTTTATGAATTAGGGTCTCCACCCTATCCCAGGAGTTCCAATAGAACAGGTTGTCCTCTGGCAGTCATGGGGCAACTTTGAGAAGATATGTCCACATCTGGAGTGCCTGAGCATCAGAAAGATTAAGTCCCCTGCTTTTAAGTAAAACTCACAGGGACTCTAAGGCAGGATTTGGCTTAGGAGGAGACTGCCCCATATTTTATGGGGGTACACTTACCCTACAGACCGATTGCCCCTCAGCATTCTTCCACTGAGGACAAAGAGTTCTTCATACAGGGCACCACTCTGGCAGACGTAGGCTGAGGGAGAGCCAGTCCAGCCAGTCACTCCCTGGGGCTGAGCAGGATGGTGGGTGTCAATGGCCCAGACCTCCCCTAGCCACCAGAGAGAAGCACACTGAGCCGATAGTCTTGTCAAAGCAGAATTGCACTTTATTGCATCAAGCAGGGGAGTTATACAGGCTCAGGGAAGGGAGAGGAAGGAGTCTTGGGTCTTGGGTGAGGGAAGACAGATGGGGCTTAGTGTCAATGAGATTATGTTATGACAGCAGTAATTAGGCAGAGGTGGTCTTTGGGTGGGCTATGCTGAGTTACTCAAATGCAGAAGTCATGGACAGGTCGCCAAGCTCGAGCCAGGCTCTGGAAGTTACACCAGGCCTAGAGAGAGACCCAATAAAAAAATGGCTGCATAATATGAGGCTGCTGACATTCCTTAATTAGTTATTGATGGGGGAGGACCCAACCCGTGTGGATAGTGCCATCCATAGGCTAGTAGTCCTGTGTTCCATAAGAAAGCAGGCTGAGCAAGTCACGATGAGCAAGCCAGTAAGCAGCACCCCTCCATGGCCTCTGCATCAGCTCCTGCCTCCAGGTTCCCACCCTGAATGGGTTTCTGTTCTCACTGCTTTTGATGATGAGCTGTTATATGGAGCTATGAGTGAAGTAAATCCTTTCCTTCCCAGGTGTTCTTTGGTTATGATATTTTTAACACAGCAATAGTAACTCTATGTAACTAAGACACTCCCATAATCCCTCCTCCGCCATTATCTTCTATGTTCCAACCCCATTTTAACCCTTCCTGTTTTAATATTCTTTATAATCTCTCTGTGTAGTCTTTTCTCCCTACACAGTTTCCCTATGCCCCACCACTAAGTTCCTGATCATATTCCAAGTGGAACACACAGGCCTGCAGATTTATATGTAACATCCCAAAAGAGAGATAATACATGACTGAAACATTTCAGTGAGTACATAACAATCTATCTGGGACATCATATCTAATATAACAGTCTGTTTTAGGAGTGTATATTTATTTCCTATAATTAAGCCAGTAACAAGCTCTCAGGAAGCATCACAGTTTTCCTCTGTTTCTTTCTAATATTCTGTTAAAAGTTATATTATAAAAATTTCAGGTAAAAAATGGAATGGGAAATATGAGGCACTTATTTTTCTGATATCAGCCTCTGTTCATCCATTTAGGGAGCATACTGCTACATTTCTCTGTGTATTCATTAGGGGAGCTTGTCTTAAGACCAGTGGTTTTATTGAAGCAAGGCGGTAGTAGTGGGGTTTCTGGGTCCTGGGCGGCCAGAGACCCAGACCCTGCCGTGCCAGACCTCTTAGCCGCCCACCGCTCAGGCCCCCAGAAATGACCCATATGCTTATATTAGCTTTATGCTGTTTGGCCTATGGCTCAGGCACATTGCTAGCTAGCTCTTACATCTTAAATCAACCCATTTCTATTAATCTGTCTGCCACGTGGCCCGTGGCTCACCTGTGTTCCTTACATGTTGCTCCTTTGGGCTTCAGCTCAGTCTGCCTCTGACTCTGCCCTTCCTTTCCTACCTATTCTGATTCCTCCTCCTACTTCTTCTATGGTGCCTGTCATGGCCCAAAACAGCTCCTTTATTTAAAGATTGAGATTCACGGCATACAGAAAGGCATTCCCACATCACAAGGCTTGCTGATCTTTCATATGAAGTTATTCAAAAGGGGCACCAAAAAGCAAATAAATTGGAAAGGATAAATCAGTTATTAGAGCTACTGCAGGAAGTTTGTCTGGCCAGTGAAATGTCAAATATAGATTCTGAAGCTGTAAGTTTGGATATAATTAAGGAATTATAGACCATACTGGAAACTAAATTAGTGTTCTGCCCAGAGAATGACCCCCAGAGAGATCACAGGAGTCCAAGGAATCCCAAACTCAAATGCAAGGTGTATTGAGTGTGGACTATAAACCAGGCAGGGAACTCATCCATACACTCACACAGCGAGGCCAGGAGGAGTTCTAGAGTTGAGAATACATGTATCTTTTATAGGCAAAAGCCATGAACTGGGGTAAAATAAGGAAACAGTTTTAATAGCTAACTTGGTCTATGGTCAGATTGGGTCAGGAATGGGTTTCTATTGACTGACTCCAGGGTTGGAACATCCTGTAGTTGCTTAACTTAGCTTTTGGTCAAGGTGGGTCAGGCTGGTATGTATTTGTATTGACTGGACCCAGAGCAGGGTTGGAACATTCTGCAGTTGGGCTAGGGTGGCCCAGATGTCCTTTTAGATAACATCTTTTGCAAGTTTCTGGGAACTGGAGATTCAGCCTGAGCTTTCCTTGACCTGTTTGCTAACATGGCTGCTGACTCTAAGATGGAGGAACTTTTGGTTCCTCAGTTAGTTTTTGACAAATTCAGACAGAATTATAATCTAATTAATTTATATTTTCAAAATAAAAACTCAGAAAACCAGCTTTTGGTCATGTACCCAAAGGTTTATGTCTCTTTCTCCCAGGAAGAGACTATTTGTGAAGACTGTGACTCCTGTGTCACTTGAGAGAGCTTCATCGAGCAAGCGCCTAGAGATTTAAGAGAGAGACAGGCACGAAGGTCACTCTTGAAAGAAGAATGCCATTTATTGGAGCTCAGAAAAAGCCTTATATACCAGGATTGCCCTTTGACCTTGAGTAACCTCTGCAGCTCACAAGCAACATCTGGCCTTAGCCAACTTCTTTGTTCCCTGCTAACTTCCTGATTCCTTAATCATAGCATCTACTTGGGCAATGTTCCAATAATGAAAACAGATCAGTTGGTTCCGGGAAATACAGCGGCACCCCACGCCACTAAATAAAATAGTGTTAAGCCCTGGGGGTTGCAGGATGACCTCCACAGAAGAGGAAGCTTGCTAGACTTAAAACACAAAAATCATGCCTAAACTTAATTTTAAAATCCCCTGAGGTCAACCCTTTATTAATATCCAGATTTAATGAGTACAATCTAGACATATTTTTGTTAGTAGCCATCTTTTATTACTATACTCATTAGAAAATGATTCTTTGTGTTAAATGTTGTGCTCTGATTCTGTGTTGTGATTTTTTTACATTAAACTGAATTATTGTTATTATTCCACTGCATTCATTCATCTGTTCACCTCCTTTCCATAGCTCGATTCCTGGTGGTACCTACAGCCCAATTATCCCCAACAGCTACTCCTACTTGATATCTTTCCAGCAACCTAATCTATTTTTCTCACTCTTCTGTAACAGAAGGCTTAACAAGAAACAGAGTCAACTAATAGATCTCTCAGATATATTTATCAGGCGTAATTTTCTGAGAACCTTAATTAAAAACAGTAGAAGGCTCTTTGGTCATTTTCCCATTTATTGAAAATAGGTTTTTTTTCTGATACAATATATCATGATTACAATTTCATCTCCCTCTATCTTTCCCAGTCCCCCTGCTTCATTACCCCTTTCATACAGATTTATTCCCGTTCTGTATCTTATTAGAAAATAATGGGTTTCTAAAATATAAAAACAAAGCAAAATAAAATATAAAAAAGTAAAACAAAACCCATCACATCAAAGTTGAACATGGCAAACCAACAAAAGTGAAGAGGTCAAGAGAAGAAGCAACAATCGAAGACCCACCCAGCAGTAGCACAAAAATGCTAAACTGGAAGCCATAATACGAATGGAGAGGATCTGGTGCAGATCTGTGCAGGCCCTAGGCCCGCTGCTTCAATGAGTTTCTCTCAGTTAATTTAGAGGGACGTGTTCTCTTGGTGTCTCCCATGCCCTCCTGATCCCACATTCTTTCTGTCTCCCCTTCCCTGAGCTCTCAAAGGAGAGACTTGATGGAGACACTCCACTGTGTTCAAAGGTTTCTCTGTTAAAAGTTTAGCTATAGGTCTATGTATTTTTCCTACCTGGTGCAGCAGGAAACCCTGCTCTGATGATGGCTGAATGAAGCACAGCTCTTTAAGGATGTAAGAATACCATTTTAGGAGTTACATTATTTTTTTTACAGAATGGTAGGTAATATTTTGTTTTACCTCAGGTCTCTGGTTCACGGTCACCCAAGAAATATTTTGTATTAGTTCCATCTCACCGTGTGAGCCTTAACTCACTTCAAACATTGGTTGGTTGCTCACACAAGCTTTGCGAACACCATTGCCCTAGCATATTTTGCAGGAAGGACAATATTATAGATCAAAGGCAGGCAGTTCTTCTATTGGTCATAATTGTTTTAGATACCCTTTTTTGTTTTGTTTGGGTTTTTCCATATACAAATGAGAATTGTCCCTAAAAGAATTGGTTGGAATTTTGATGGGGACTGCATTGAATCTGTAGTTTGCTTTTTAGGGAGCGGTCCTTTATACTACGTTAATTCGACTGAAAAATGAGCATGGGAGATCTTTCCATCTTCTGATATATTCTTCAGTTTTCTTCTTCAATTACTTTAAGTTTTTATCAGATAAATATTTTACTCTGATTCTTCCCTTGCTATTTGTATCCCCTCAATCTCCTTCAGTTGTCTCGTTGCTCCAAGACTTGAAGCTCTGGATTGAACAGCTATGAAGTGTACAACCTTGTCCTGTTTCTGATTTTAGTGGAATTTCTTTGATTTTCTCTGGACTTAGGTTGATTTCAACTATTGGCTTGACGCAAACCGTCATTATAATGTTTAGGTATTCCTGATCTCTCTAGGATTTTTATTATGAAAGGATGTTAGATTTTGTTACAGGCCTTTCTGCATCTAATGAGATGACCATGTGGTGTTTTTTTTTTCTTTCATTTTGTTTATGTGGTAGATTATATTTATTGATTTTCATATAATATACCATCCCTGCATCTTTGGGATAAAGCCCACTTGATCATAGTGAATGATCTTGGATTTGGTTTGCAAGTCTTCCATTGAGTGGTTTTTTTGCAACTTCATTCATGAAGGAACATCTATATTCATGAAGGAACAGGTTTGTAATTTTTTCTGTTGAGTATTTATGTAGTTTGAGTATCAAGGTAACTGTTGCCTTATAATATGAGTTTGGTCATGTTTCTTCCATTTCTATTTTGAATAATTTTGAAGCATCTTGGCATTAACTCCTCTTTGGGGAAAAAAAAAATCTATCCCTGGGATTTTTGTTTGGTTGAAAGACTTCTTAATAACTGTTTCTCTTTCACTAGGAGAGATAGGTTTGTTTAAAATGCCTGCTTATCTGATCTTGATTTAATTTTGCTAAGTGGAATCTAAGGAAAATTATCCATTTCTTTGACATTTTCCAATTAGATGGAGTACAGGTTTGAAAAGTATGTCCTTATTGTTAGGATTCTGACACACTTCCTGGAGCCCAGGTCTGCCCAGTGTCCTGACTTCAAGCTCCATTTAAGAAGACTCCCACCCTTTGCTCTCTCTTTTATCTCATGTCCCTCTATCCCCCCCCCCCCACCTTGCCAGAGGGTAAGAGACCCCCCCTCCCTCCTTTTCTCCCTCTCCCCTCTCTCTCTTTCTCTCCCCCTCCTCGTTATAATAAAGCCTGTGTTTGCCTTTCCTTTCCAGTTGCTCTGTGTATCTTTTTCCCAAGGCCCTGTGGGTCTCACCCTGCTGCCCACCTGCATGGGGCCAGGGGCCCCCATACACCATCCACCAGCAACCACAGATAAACTCTAATATTATAACACAACTCTTACGATTGTCTGGAGTTCCCTGGTGTCTGTTGTTTTTTCTCACTTTTCAGTTTTGATTTTGTTAATTCGTACACTATTTTGCTTTGTGTCAACTCTTTATTGATTTAGATAATGATTTGTCAATCACATCGGTTCTCTGTAAGAACCAACTCTCTCTTTTACTGCTCCTTTGTATTGTGTTTTTGGTTCTATTCTCTTGATTTCAGCTCTGACCTCCCACTACCTTGGGGTGCAATTTCTTCTTGTTCTAAATCTTTCAGGTATAATTACTACATTGTGAGTATAAAATCTCCTTTTGTTTTTATATAGGCACTGGTGTTATGAACGTGCCTCAGCATCACTTAACTATGTCCCATAAGTTTAGGTATGATGTATATTCCTTTTCACTCAGTACAAGAAAGTCTTTAATTTCTAACTTGATGTCTGTCTTGGCCCATTTTCTCATTCAAAAAACAGCAAGAAATTATCCCGCTTCAATGAGTTCTTAAACTTCTATTGTTGCTATCTAACTTCAATCTGTGGTGCTCGGATAAGGTGTAGGAAGTTATTTCAGTTTTCTTGGTCTGATAAGATTTGCTTTGTTCTGAATATGTCAGCAGTTTTGTAAGAAGTTCCACAAGGTGTGCACAAGAAGGTATATTCTTTTGTGTTTGTGTGAAATGTTCTTTAAATCTGTTAGGTCCATTGGTTTATACTCTATTTCTCTAGCATTTCTCTGTTTAGTTTTTGCCTGGATGACCTGGTGAAAATGAGGTTGAAATCTCCCAATATATGTGATTTAAGCTATAGGAGTGCTTCTTTTGCAAATGTGAGCACTGTTGTATGTTGTGGGAACTGTGCCATCCCATTCAATAGCCAATTGTTTGGAGTAACCAATAGGTGAAGTCTTCTCTGACCTAAGATACCCGACTGATAAGAAGGAGGGGAAGAAGGAAGAGTTACATGCTCTCTTGGGTGGTGCAGAGTTGGAGAGAGTTATGGAAAAGTGTGGAGTATGGTCTCCATCTCTTCCTTGGGAAGAAAGATGCAGTAGCATCTGGATCAGCAGCAGCCTAGTAGCTTTGTTCTTTATTGTGAGTGCAATCTATTTGATTCCACCTGCTAATAAACCTGAATTGACCTCAAACTTCTGGCCTGCATTACTTGTTTTGGGGCCATAGATATTAAAAATTAAAATGTCATCTTGATGGAATTTTCCTTTGCTGAATATATATAGTGTCCTTCCCTGTCTCTTTTGATTAGTTTTAGCTTAGAGGTCAATTTTTTAAATGTTAAAATGAATACACCAGCTTGTTTCTTAGGCTCCTCTCCTTGGAATATCCTTCCCAACCATTTATTCTGAGCTAATATCTGTCTTTGAAATTAAAAATGTGTTTCTTGGGTGCAGCATCCATTCTGTTAGGCTGTGTCTTTTTACTAGGGGATTTAGATAATTCATATTGAAAGACAACAATAAGCAGTGATTGTTGATTCCAGTTTTGTTGGTGGTGGTGGTGCTGCTGCTGGTGGTGATGGTGGTTGTCATGGTGATGGTGGTTGTCATGGTGATGGTGATAGTGGATGGGTGTTTCCCTTCTTTTAATTTTGTTGCTCTGTGATGATTTATTCCCTGTGTTTTCATGATTGTACTTAACCTTCTACAGATGTTTTTCTTCCACTTTCTGTAAGGCTAAACTTGTAGAAAAATATTGCATAAATTTTGGGCTATTATTCAATGTCTTATTTCTCCATCAGTGGTGATGAGAGTTTTGCCTGGGAAGTAATGAAGGGTGTAATCAGTGCTCTCTTAGATTCTGCAGCACACCAGCCCAGGACCTTCTGGCTTTTACAGTCTCCATTGAGAAGTCGGGTGCAATTCTAATAGATCTGCCTTCTTATTTTACATTTTGTCCCCTCTAACTTTTAATATTCTTTTTTTCCTGTATGTCTAGTGTTTTAATTATCATGTGCCTAGGGAACTTTCTTACTCAATTATTTATTGTTCGATGTGTTTCGTGTACCTTGATAGACGTCTCTTTCTTTAAATTAGGTAAATCTTATTCTCTGACTTTGCTGAAAACATTTTCTCTGCCTTTGACCTGGGTTTCTTTTCCTTCCTCTGTTTTTATCATTCTTATAATTGGTCTTTTCACAGTGTTCCAGACTTGTTTCCTGTTTTGCGCCAAGAATCTTTTAGCTTAACATTTTCTTTGACTAATACATCCAGTTCTATTGGGTCTTCATGCCTGAGGTTCTCTCTTCCACTTCTTGCATTCTCTTAACGAATCTTGCTTCTGTGGCTCTTGTTTGGATTCCTGAGCTCTTCCTTTCCAGAAATTCCCTCAGTTTGAGTTTTCTTTATTGATTATATTTCCAGTTTTAGGTCTTATACTGCTTTGTTTATCTCCTTCCACTGTTTAGAATTTAGTCTCCTTCTTCCAGCACATTAAGAGCCCAGCTATATGTGGAACAACTAGCATAATCTTCAAAAACATCCCCATGAAACACTTGGGACTTTCAGTATCCTTGAAAAGTAACAGAGGACAAACAGCACCCTTATACTAGGGCCCTCCAACTTCCACATGGAGCCAACAGGTAACTCTTATTAAGTGTGGTGACAGCTTACGTTCTTTCTAAGGCCTCCTTCTTTAATTTTTTTTTCCATTGGGCATTGCATTTGTTACTTTTCTTATTGCTGTAACAAAGTATGTGATGAGAAGCAGGGTAAGGAAGGAAGGAGGAAGGATTTGTTCTGGCTTATGGTCCAAAGGGATCCTGTGGTGATGAAGAAGGTGTGGCAATAGGAGGGAGCGAGAGAGCTTTTTATACTGTAACTGTAGTCAGAAAATAAAAGTGAATAGAAGTGAGGACAAGTTATAAAGCCTCAAGGCCTTCTCCCTAGACCTGTTCCTTTGGCAAAACTCTATTTCTTAAATGTTCCACAACTTTCCCAGACGTTACCACCATGGGTGACATTCAAAACACACACACCCTTTCATTTAATGAAATAGAGTCTCGTGTAATTATTTGGGCCTGACAGACACTCTAAATGGTGATGCTCTCAAGCCTTTATTTCTTGTTAAAATACTTAAATTTTTTTATGGACCTCAGGAATTCTCAACATTCTTTGAGTTAGCTGGTCTCTTCTCTAGTTCCCAAAGGCAGGTCTCTCACTACAGATCACGGGTATTTTTTCCATGTTCTCTCTCAGCTAATGTTCGGAAAAGTCTGCTATTGTTGCTGGAACATCAGTAAAAAAAAAATTCAGAGAGCCTTGGAGTTAGCAAAGCACATTGTTTGACTGTCCTGCCTCGAAAGGGAGAGAGACTCAGCTAGCATCCAATATGATCCATCATAAAGTTCTCAATGTGGAGCTTAGTAGCTAAAGACACATTTTCATTGTTTCTGAATAAAAAGATCTCAACATCAGCCTAATCCTTTATTTGCCATATACGTTTGAGGTAGGCAACATAACTAATCTCAAATTTTCTATAATTCTTAGGAACCATAAAGAAGACACAGAATATCTTCTCTGAGATTCTTGTGTTTCAGCTGTTATTCAGTGTCTACAACCACCTGGTCCTCACGATTAATTTCTCATGCAGCAAGTAAAAGCAAATGGACTTAGAACTATGCAGAAACATTTATTAATATTACTTTTTTCCAAATGCCAAGATGTAGCCAACTCCTCCCTCTGGAAATACTATACACGGAAATACCTTCACTCTAATGTCTGCATGACAGGAAACCAGGAATGCCCAGAACACTTAAGTACTTCCTCTACTGGGCAATTCTTTTAGAGAAAAGGAACTACATATGGTTTGGTAATCTTTTTAAAGGTACATCTGTCGACACAAATCAGCTTTAAGACAGAAAAATGTTTATGTTGCTGCTGCCTTGTTGAAATAAGCAGAACCTTCTACTCTCAGAAGTCTGAAAAAGATGATTAACTCACATCTTCTGAGGCTGCTCCAAAAGACTTCTCTCTCTCTCTCTCTCTCTCTCTCTCTCTCTCTCTCTCTCTCTCTCTCTCTCTCTCTCTCTCTGTCTCTGTGTGTGTGTGTGTGTGTGTGTGTGTGTGTGTGTGTGTGTGTGTGTGAGATATGTAAGTCTGTATCTAATTATGTGAGTGTACATGGGCCAGAGATCAACTGTGGCTGTCATTCTTCAGCTTTCCACTCTGTATTTTGAAACAGGGTCTCTTATTGGCCTCATGGTCACCAAGTAGGCTGAGTAAACAAAGCTGACCAGCCAATAAACCCTCAGGATCTATCTGCCTCTACTTCCTCAGACTGGAACTAAATGTATGCTGATTTTATACATAAGCTATGGGAATTGAAATCAGATCATGTTGACAGAAAATGGTTTACTGAGGGAAGTGTGCCCCAGTATCTCCTTATGCTTTTAATGTCAACCAATACTATTAATAAAAATACGGCCATTTATTGTATCTAAATTATCTTTATTAATGGGTAATTTAAGTGTAATATTTATAACACTATATGGGAATTGATAATAAAATATAGTGTATGAAATTCTAAAAGATTAATAAAAATATGTACTAAATATTCCAACATCCTTAGCCATCAAAGAAAATTCAAAATTATTTGAGATTTTTTTTTCTTATCCCTGTCATAACTACTAAAGCAAAAAATAGAAAATGACAACAAATGCCGAGATGTCAGGAGAAAGGAACATTTATTCACTGCTGAAGAGAATGCAAACTTGTGCAGACATTGTGAAAAATCAGTATGAGGATTCCTCAAAAAGCAAAGACTAGATCTCTAACATGATCCAACTATGACACTTCTGGGCCTATTTCAAATGACTTTATATCATACTACAGAGATAGTTGTTAATGCATGTTCATTGCTAATCTCTTCACAGTAGCCAGGGATTAGAAACAGTATAGATAGATATCCATCAACTGATAAATGAGTAATGAAAATCTGGTATAAATACACAGTAGGATATTGAGATGTGGTGGGATTTAGGTGTTAGCTGATAAGGTCTAGAGACGCTTATCTAGGGTCATGGGCTCTTGAAGGGGGAGTGGCCAACCCCATTCATAAAGGGCTGCTGCCATCTTGAGAGGATATTGTTCCGCTGTAAAAAAGATGAAATTTTAAAATTCACAAATAAATTATGGGGGCTGGAACTGAGCATCTGAATTCATCTAACTCAACCCTAGAAAGGCACATGTCACATGTTCTCTTTCATATATGTATGATAGCTTTGAATCTTTAGGTGAGTGTTTTTAAATTAGAGTGTTCATAGAAATCATGAAGCTAGTAAAGAACCACAAGGATGGAGATGCTTTCAGTGGAATCAAGAGATAAAGCAGGTAATATGGGGGAGGGGAAATGATGGCGCAACAAGAGTAATACAAGGTGGGGGACGGGTGGGCAGGGAAGAGGATGGAGTATAGGAAGGATAACTAACACTGAATACCTTTGGAAAAGCCACATAAAAATCTACAACTGGAGACACTTCTTAAAATACTTGCGCACCCACATGCAAGCTGAATTTAAATGGTCTTACCCTATAATCAGAGAGTAATATCTCCCATAGGCACCATATGCTATCAAATTAAAAGGCAAGTGCAAGATATGGATTCTTTTTGGCTTGTTGATCTCTCATAAGATACAAGGTGAGAAAGCCATCAACAGTCTTATATCCTGCTAGACTTAAAAAGAAAAAGACTGTTGGCCTGCCAGGATATACCCATTACTATAATAGACGCTTGACTTGCAATGGCAGCAACCAGTCATTTTCTCATCTAATATAAAGCGTGATCCATAAAATAGAACTCATGCTTTGTATCATTATCTGGGTCAAAATTCCATAAAATATGATTGTTCATCTAAATGGACATAGTAATAGTCTGCCCATACGTTATTATCTTTATACCATAGCAAAATAAGGCAGGTAATAGTTTTAGAATTGAGTAAGGAGTATTGGTTTTGGCTACATTACCAGCTCTTTGTTACCTTAATTCTTAAGAGAGCAAAGAAACACAGGAAGGAAATAACTGATCAACAGGAAATTAACAAAGAAAACAAAAATATATTATGTGCAACCTATTATTATTTGGAGGCAGACAAAAAATATTTTTCTCCTTAAAGATAATATTAGTTAAGATAACTTTACATCGCTCTTTCCATAATTCTGACTGGCAGAGTAAGAGAGTTAAATATGCTTTGTGGAGAATTGTACTGGTCTAAGGAAGTCAGTAATTATATTGGACAATATCATGTAAACACTGTAGCTACAGCTTTTTACCTTAGGGATTTGTGAAGGAAGAAAGACATGATCTTTTGTAAAAAAGGGAATTTGCTGATGAAACTATTTGCTGTATTCTAAGTAAACTATATTTGCAATCTATACGCATATAGGCTGGAACTCTACACATTTCATAGTCTTACCCAGCTGTGGACCCTGTGTGCTACAATACAATCTACTAGGAAAGATGTTTCTACTGGTACAATAGTGGAATGATTGTTTTGGGGCCAATCAACCACTTTCTGATTAGATTTGAAGGATACTGCCTGTCAATATTTACCTACTTACTATAAACCCCAGTTAAAAACCTATGTGTAATGCTGTCACAGGCCACAATCTGAGAATAAATATTTGTTAGTGTTTGACCCTGTAAGAGACACTTTATCACCCCCTACAAGACCCAGGGAACAACATATGAAGCAGAAAGTATTTTAAGATGTAGAGGATGCAGAAGATGAGGAAGAATCCTATGAGACATCTGCTTAATAAGACATATGGTTGTGGCTACCTGCACCATACCTGCTCCCCACACCCCATAAGACATGAATGTATGAGAACTAATTGGGGGAGAGGGGTCTGTAGCAATGGGTAAGATAAGAGGTGGTATCAAGAAGTAAACAAGTTAATAATTCACTGGATATATGTATGAAATGGTCAGAGATTAAAGATAAAAGTGTAATGATAAAATAAAAAGTGTATATATGTCCAAAAGTCCAGACTGATTCAATTACCCAGCATTGGAGATGGGAAGACACCATATTACAAGGATGCAAGCATCAGTTAAAAGCTGGAAGAGATAAGTCGTTTTCCTTTACAGTCTTCTAAAGCTCCAAGCTCTGTCCTGTGCTGGCTCTTTTATTTTAGACCAATGTTCTATCTTGCTTCTCTGCTAATCAAAACCAATTTGGAGAGAAAAGGGTATGTTGGGATTTACATCCAGATCACAGTCCCTTAGAGGGAAGGCTAGGCAGACTAGGCAGAAGCGCAAACAAGAGCAGAGTTGAGAACCATGAAGGAAAGATGCTCACTTTTATTCCGTCGTTTGCTAAGCTTTCTTTTTTATAGATCCCAGGGGTGGCATAGCGCACAGTAGACTCTGCCCTCCAACATCAAATATTAACCAATGCAATGCTCCACAGAAACCCATAGGCCAATCTGATGACGGTAGTTCTTTGTTGAGCTTCCCCATTTCCATATGTCTCTGGTGTTTTGCTCTGTTTTTCCCTTGCTAATTTTAATTCCAAAAAGTGAGGCAAAAGCAATGAGTGATATATCTTTATACATATTTTTGGTTGTGATTAAATAATTTGAGTTAAAAATAATATTACTATAGAAGAATGCCAATCATAATCCTAATTTTAAAGAACAAAACATTAAAAATAAAATATAATAAGATGAAATGAAAACCATCTGATCAAAGTTGATCAAGGCAAACCAACAGAAGGAAGAGAGCCCAACAGAAAATAAAAAATCAGAGACACACTAGTTCACACCAGATTCCCATAAAAGTACTAAACTGAGACTGAAAGCTATAATATAGAGAGAAAGAACTTGGTGCAGACCCGTTTTGTGATTGCTGTGATTGCTGGTTTGGTCTCTGTGTGTTCATATGACTTTTCTCACTTGATTTAGAGATCCTTCTTCTCCTGGTGTGCTTTACACCTTCGGTTTCCCTAGTTCCTTCTATGCAGTGGGATTATGTTCCATTGTAAATAATTGTCCCACCTACTGGTTTAATAAAAATGCTGATTGGCTGAAGGCAGACAGGAAGTGTGGGTGGAGCTACCAAACTAAGAAAACTCTAGGAACAGGCAGAGCAGAGCAGAGATGTGATAGAGATGCCAGAGAGAGCAGTGGAGAAGCCAGCAGATGCAGAGGACAACGTGGCTGAACAAGATAAGAATCATGGGTTAGTTTAAGAGCAAGAGCTAGCAATACACCAGAGCCATGGGCTGATCAGGATAAAATTAATATAAGCATCTGTGTGTTTCTGTGGGTCTGTGGGTCTGCGGGTCAATGAGTTATGTGGATGTTGTCTTCTGCAATGAAGTCTTGCTATCAGTTTGTATAGAGCAATCAGTTGTCTTGACAACAGCCTGAGTTGTTTTGGTATTTTCCTGGGAGTCCTTTGACCAGCAACCCAACTGGATGTAACCCAGTCTCAGTACTGGAAGTTTCACTTGGTTACAAAAGATGGTCTTTGGGGATGTCTCCCTCATTATTTGGTGACTTCATTAAGATCACCTTCATGTGTTATAGGAAGTTTTCATAGCACTAGGCTTCCATACAACCCTCAATTCTAGCTGTCTTTCTCCACATCTCTTCCTTTAACCCCGTATCTTTACCCCCTTTCCATCTGGTTATCCCAGCCCTGTCCCCTGCCCCTGAATCAGTGCACCCATAAAGTCTTTTCTATTTCCCCCTCCCAGGAAGGTTTGTCTGTTTCCCCTAGTCCTTCCGCTATGCCTCTTTGTCTGGGTAACCTCACTCAGGATTGTAGTAAGAGGTTTCTGGCCCAGACTTTCGGGCTTAACCTCAAGGTCTAGACCCACAGACCTGCAGTCCCACAGTCCTGCAGTCCCACAGAGACACACAGAAGCTTCCAATAGTTTTTGGCTGATCAGCCTCAGGCCCAGGCATATCACATGCTAGCTCTCTACCCTTATTTTAACCCATGTCTCTTGTTCAGCCATGGGGCTCAGTACCTTTTCTTAAGGCATCATAGTTGTCCTTGGCTTCTTCCGGGCCTCTCTCTGGAATTCCCTCTGGTGTTCTGATCTGGCATTCTGTTCTCAGAGTTTTTAGTCTGGTAGCCCCGCCTACACTTCCTGCCTGCCTTTGGCCAATCAGCTCTTTTTATTAAACCAGTGGTTGGGACAATTATTTAAAATGAAACAACACAACCTCCTACATATCCCCTTTTCTCTTCTTAAAACAAAAAGAACTCCAAATCTAATATTCTTTCCCCCCTTATCTGTAACAACCTATAAACAACACTGTAAATAAACACAAACATTCATAATCCATGTTTTGGGAATGTGGGCGTCGTTCTCTAGGCTACTTCCTGCTGAATGGGGATGCTGGAAATCCCATAGGAGTCCAAAGAAAAATGCAGGATTATGCACAAGTCTTTAGTGGAGTAGTCTCTAAGGCTGGGTCATCTCAGCCAGTCTCCTTGAAATTGTTCTGAATTCAGAGCTCAGGAAACTTCACAGAGGTGTTCTGAAATGCTGAATCATCTGGTCCATCCATTTCCATTGGAGACTTTTCAGGGGGTCTTCCTCTATCAAACTTTATGTTCTTTATCCAGGAAGAAATCTACAGTCTTTCATTTTCTGTGAAAATAAAAGGAAAACCTCTTCTCCAAAGTAGCGTATCTTTGCATTTCAATTTTAAAGTAAACTCATTTATAAAATATATAGGTTGAATTACGCTAACAGTATTTATAATCAACTGTCTTTTAGCAGCTTTTACTAAGTCATTTTCAGTCAAGAAGCTTAAAGATAAGACAGTAATATACAGTATCCAGACATTCTTTGTATCTTCCATCTTTTCTTGGCTTTTATTTATTTATTTATTTATTTATTTATTTATTTATTTATTTATTTATTCTATTTCTCTAAGGGCTTTCTCTACCTCTTTTTTCTTTCTTTATGCCTATGTATATATATTTTCAAAACACTCTTTACCACTTAGACTTTTTTTAAAAAAAAAAAAAAAACTGTCTTTACTATATATTTATTTCTTAACTTTTTCTGTCTCTGACCACACCTTTGCTTGTCTAGGGTGATTGACTCCAACCAGATTCTATTTCTTCTGTTTCTGAACACACCTTTAATCTGCCAGGATTAAAGGCTGGTATGATGGGTGGATGGCTCCACCCAGCACCTAGTTTAATTTTATAGAATTTATCTTTTTAACCCAGGTAGTCTGGGAATTTTAGGGTCCATATAATTATCAAGTAAAGCTTTGCCATCTGCTACTCATTAACTCCATTTAAGTGTTAGGTAGCAGGGCCTCTTTAAAAACTCACAAGTGTTTTGCTTCTAATGCTGAATCAGGAAGCTTCTCTTTAAAAAGCGAAGCCTCAGTTTGTTTCTGACAAACAGAGCTGATCCATGAAAACATCAACACTTGAAAGCCATCTTTGATTCTGTTCCCTTTTTGCCCTTTTGAACAGAAACCTTAAATACATCACTTATAACCTTTTCCTTATATTGAGGGTCCTGTGAGACTTCAGGAGCCAGCCATTATATACCTTAAATTGTACTCCAAAAGCCCGCTATTGTAGCTCAAGCCCATGTTCCTCACCAGGGCATCTCTGTACCATGGCTCATGTGAGAGACACAATTCAGAGGCTGCTTTGGGCTCTAGACCATTTTTTAAGCTTTCTATGGCTTTTTGTGGGTATATTTGCCACACGTTGGGCTGCCATTTGTAGTAAGAGGTTTCTGGCCCAGACTTTCGGGCCTAACCTCAAGGTCTAGACCCACAGACCCGCAGTCCCACAGTCCCACAGTCCCACAGAGACACACAGAAGCTTCCAATAGTTTTTGGCTGATCAGCCTCAGGCCCAGGCATATCACATGCTAGCTCTCTACCCTTATTCTAACCCATGTCTCTTGTTCAGCCATGGGGCTCAGTACCTTTTCTTAAGGCATCATAGTTGTCCTTGGCTTCTTCTGAGCCTCTCTCTGGAATTCCCTCTGGTGTTCTGATCTGGCATTCTGTTCTCAGAGTTTTTAGTCTGTTAGTCCCGCCTACACTTCCTGCCTGCCTTTGGCCAATCAGCTCTTTTTATTAAACCAGTGGTTGGGACAATTATTTAAAATGAAACAACACAACCTCCCACACAGGGTGATATACTTTCTACTTCTAATTGCCTGCAAATTTTCATTATGTCATTTTTTTGACAGTTGAGTAATACTCTAATACTCCATTGTGTAAATGTACCACAATTTCTTTAATGTTTTTGTTGCAGGACATTTAAGTTATTTTCAATTTCTGGCTATTAAAGATAGAGCAACATGAACATGGTTACACAAGTGTTCTTGTAATAGAATGAAACATATCCTTTGGGTATATGAGAGGTACAGCTGGTTCTCAAGAAAAATTGGTTCCCATCTTTCTGAGAAATGGCCACACTTATTTTTATAGTAGCTGTACAAATTTATACTCCCATCAGCAATGGAGGGGTGTTTCCTCCAGACCTCATTCTCACCAACCAAAGCTAACCCTTGTTTTATTGAACTTGACCATTCTGACAGATTCTCAAAGTACTTTTGATTTGCATTTCTCTATTGGCTAATGTAGAACACTTATGTATTCCTCATACATTTATTTCCTCTACTGGGAGTTTTCTTTCTATAGCTTATGCAATTCCAGTTACATTATTTGGTTCTTTTGATATATAGTTTCTTGAGTTCTTTACATATTTTGGATTTTAGTCCTTCATTAGATGTGAAGTTGGTAAAGTCTTTTCTGATTCTGTAGGGTGATGTTTTCTCAGAATGATGGTGTCCTATGCCTTACCAAACTCTTCAATTTCATAAAGTCTTATTTATTAATTGTTGATCTTAGCACCGGTGCTAACAATAGTCTGTTCAGAAAGTCTTCTCTTGTGCCAATAGTTTGGCCAGCACTTTTGTTTAAGATACTGTCTTTTTTCCAATGTGTATTTTTGGATTCTTTATCAAAAATTAGATGTCCATAGGTATGTTAATTCATGATCAATAGATTCCATTGATCAATGTATCTGTTTCTATGGCAGGATCATGCTGTCTGTATTATTGTAGCTTTATAGAATAACTCGAAATTGGGAATGGTGAGACCTCCAGAAGTTCTTTTATTGTTCAGGATTGTTTTAGCTCTCCTGGATTGTTTTTTTTTTTTTTTCATATGAACCTGAGTGTTGTCCTCTCAACGTATGTGAATAATTGTGTAGAAATGTTGATGGAGATTGCATTGAATCTGTACATTGTTTTTGGTGGGATGGTCATTTTTTATTATGTTAAGACTACTGACCCATGAGCATGGGAGATCTTTCCATCTTCTCCTATTTTCAACAATTTCTTTCTTCAAACACCTGAAGTTTTTATCGTCCAAGTCTTTGACTTCCTTGACTTTACTCCTAGATATTTTACATTATTTGGGGTTATTTTAAAAGGTGCTAGTTTCCTGATTTCTTCCTAATTACCTTTTTTAAATTTCATATAAGAGGCCTACTGATTTTTGTAGGTTAATTTTTATGCAGTTACTTTGCTAAAAGTATTTACCAGCTGTAGGGTTTTTCTAGTACAATTTTTAGGCTCACTTCTGTTTAGTGCTGAGTCATCTAAAAATAAAGATACTTTGACTTCTTTCTTTCCAATTTTTATCTTCTTGATCTCCTTCATTTGCCTTGTTTTTCTAATTAATATTTTAAGTACTATATGGAGTACATGTGGGGAAACGGTCAAGCCTGTCTCTTCCTGACGTAGTAGAATTGCTTTGAGTTTCTCTTAATTTAAGTCAATGTTGATTGTAAGTTTGCTTAAACTGCCCTTATAAGACTTAGGTATGCCCTTTGATTACCCTTTCACTCCATGACTTTTATTAAGAAGAGAAGTTAGATTCTTATCAAAGGTCTTGTATGCGTCTAATGAGAGAATCGTGTGGATTTTTTTCTTTCATTTTGTTTATATAGAGGATTACATTTATTGATTCTCCTATATTGAATCGTCCCTTCATCACTGGGCTGAAGCCTACTAAATCATGGTGGATGATCTTTTTAAGTGTTCTTGGATTCGTTCAGTTTGCAAGTATTTTGTTGGGTATTTTTATGTATTTCCATATAGAAGATTGGTTTGTAACTCTCTCTGTTGAGTCTTTATGTGATCTGGATATCAGGGTAATTGTGACCTCATAAAACAAATTGGTAATGTTCCTTCTGTTTCTATTTTGTGAAATTATTTGAGAAGCACTGATTTAAACACTTCTTAAAAAATCGGGTAGAATTTTGTGCTAAAACTATCTGGTCCTGGGCTTTTGGAGAGGGGGGCACTTTTAATAATAGCTTCTTTTTAAACTGGGCATTATAGGTTTGTTTATGATTGTCTGTATTTCCTTAATCGTTGTTGTTATGTCTCCTTTTTCATTTTTGATTTTCTCTCTGCCTTTAGTTAATTTGGATAAGGGTTTGTCTAGCTTGTTGATTTTCTCAAAGAGCTAACTCACTTTTCAGTGCTTCTTTGTATTGTTCCCTTTGTTTCTATTTTACTGATTTTAGGCCTGAGTTTGATTATTTCCTGCCATCTACTCCTTTAGGTATGATTTTTTTTCTTTTTGTCTTTGAGATTTCAGGTGTAATTGCTATAATGAGATCTCCCCATTTTTTTATGTTGGCACTGAGGGCTATGAACTTTCCTCTGACAGCTGCTTTCATTTTTGTCTCAAAAGTGTAGGTATAATATATAATCATTTTCACTGAATGCAAGAAACTCTTTGATTTGTTTCTTTATTTCTGGCTTAGCCCAGTAGTCATTCAATAAGGAGTTATTCAGTTTCCATGACTTTGTAAGATTTCTATTGTAGATATTCAGCTTTAATATGTGGTGGTCTGATAAGATGCAGGGAGTTATTTCAGTTTTCTTGTGCCTATTAAGACTTGTTTTGTGTCCTATTACATTGTCAATTTTGTGGAAAGTTCCATCAATTGTGAACAAGAGGTTACATTCTTTTGTGTTTGGATGAAATGTTCTGTTAAGTCCACTTGATTTATAATGTCTGTTAGCTCCAGTTTTTCTCTGTTAAGTTTTTGTCTGGGTGACTTTTTCATTGTTGAGAGTGGGGTATTAATATCAGTCTGTGAAGATCAGTATGTGATGCAAGCTGTACTAGTGTCTCTTTTGTGAGTTTTGCTGTTCTTGTGTTTGGAGTATAGATGTTAAGAACTGAAATGTCATCTTGTTGGATTTCTTTTTCCTTTGATAAGCATATATATCATCATCTTTCTCTTATTAGTTTTAAATTTGAATCTATTTTGTTATATATTAAAATGGCTACACTACCTTGTTTTAAGATCCATTTACCTAGAGTATCATTTCTCAACCCTTTGCCCTCAGGTAATGTCTATCTTTAATTTTGAGGTGTCTTCCTTGGATGCAGCAGAATGAAAGGTCCTGTTTTCACAGCAGTTCTGATAGCTTGAATCTTTTTACTAGGGTGCTGAGACTGTTGATATTGAGAGTTGTCAATGATAATTAACTTTTGATTTTTTTTCTCTTTCACTGTTGTGCTCATTGTTGGCAGTGGTGGCATTGATTGTGGTCATAGTGGGGATTGCTAGTGTGTGTATGTGTGAGAGAGAGAGAAAGAGAAAGAGTGAGTGTGGGTGTGAGTGAGTGTGTGTGTCTTCTTTTGATTTTGCTACTATGAGATTAGTCCTTGTGGTTTTTGTAGTTGTAGTTAACCTATTTGTGTTTAAGTTTTCCTTCTAGCAGCTTCTATGAGGATAGATTCATAAAGAAATAATGTTTAAATTTGGTTTTATCATGGAATATCTTGTTTTCTCCATCTGTGGTGATTAAAGGTTTGCTGCATATAGTAGCATAGGCTCACATCTGTAGTCTCTTGAGTCTGCAGCACATCTGTCCAAGCTTGTCCGGCCTTTAGAGTCTCGATTAGGAAGTTGAGTGCAATTGTAACAGGTCTGCCTTTATGTTACTTGGTTCTTTTCCTAAAGAGCTTTTAATATTCTTTTTTTGTTCTATATATCTAGTGTTTTCACTAGTATGCTACAGTGGTACTTTTTTCTGCTCCAATCTGTTTGGTGTTCTGTATGATACAGAGCTGGGACAAGACGGGTTATTAGATATGTAGAAGCAGGAAAGCTGAAGTCATCAGTAGCCTTCTGATTCCCTTCTTGATTTAGGAGGAGACCCCCTGGGGCTGGGATCTGGATCAAAGCAATGAGTCCAAGGAGGCAGGTTAGAAGAGTAACATCTGTTGGAACCACAGAATATTGGGGGGACAAAGAAGGCTGCCAAGGATGTTCAGCTGCAGAGCTCGAGATGAGACGGGGGATGGGATCTTGGGTAATAGAGGGAGAAGTGAAGACCTGCAGTAAGCTTACCTGATTCTCTAACAGGTGTGTGCTTCCAGTTTGTAATCAGATTGATAACAACTAACCAGCATACCATGTGAGACACATTTCGTTTCTCACTTCCAGAACTGTAAGATAATAAATCTGGGTTTATAAAGGAACAAAGTTCTCAGTTGTTTAGAGTACTTGTTCTTGCCAAGATAACAAAAGACCAATACCACCTACATGGTAATTCACAATCATCTGTACCTCTAGTTTCAGGGATTCCAACACTCTTTTCTGATAGGCACCACTGGTTTACATACATACATGCAAGCAAAACACTGATGCGTGTATTATAAAATAAATAAATTTATTTTAAAAATCAATAAAATCAGGCTATATTTAACCATTCAAATATATAATAATTTCTTACAGCAGCAGGAGGAAAGTGACATGCTGAGAAAATTGGCCTTCCTTCATACAATGCAGATTTTCCTTCTCATTTATCGGTTGAGTGTGGCATCTGAATTCTCTACCAAGTCTGAGCTGGTTCTGGTTCATGCACATCTATTTTAGTATTTCTTCATATTGTGAGTTTATGATTCACTGAAGGTAGGTTCACAGTCTCTCTGATAACTTAAATTCCAAATTTATACACAGAATTTTAATTGTTAATATTACTTTAATCTCAAATTACTACATTTTCTTGACTACACTATATAATGAAATGACTGTTGTTATTTGAAATATCATCAGTATTTTGTCTATAGATACTTGGTACTAGGATGGCTTATTGGTGTATTAGCAAGTACTTCTTTTTTGGTACTCTTTTTCTCTGACCCAGTGGTTCTCAACCTTCCTAATGCTGTGACCCTTTAATACAGTTCTTTATATTATTGTGACCCCAAGACATAAAATTATTTTTACTATTATGTATTTTTGCTACTGCTATGAATCATAATGTAGATATTTGATATACAGAATATTTGATAAGCAACCTGTGTAAAAGTGTCATTTGACCCTCAAAGAGGTCAAAACCCAGAGGTTGAAAACCAGTCTTCTCTCTCCTGTGTTAAAGAATTGAATGGGCCATTGTGTCTTTTCACTAAAGGGGAAAATCTGGTGGTTAATCTCCAATTTAGTGTGCATTCTTATATCACACAGACGTCCTTCATGATCATAATAGTCTGAGAATGAGCTATGGAGTCATGACATTCAGTGTGTGGGGTTACACCCAAGGGACTGGAACAAAAGGGTGCTATCGGGTGGTATAAAATTTATAAAAGTCATACAATGGCTGAGAAAAATACAAAATATTGAAAGGGTCAAAGAAACTAGAAACATTCCTGTGAACCACTACCGAGGTAAGGAAGAAAGAGAAACAGTGTTGTGGTCTGTTCTGTTGTTCAGTTCACCAGAGCATCTATGAATTTCTACATATGGTCTGATCTTCCACTTTGCAGCCCAATGTCTTATAACTGAAACTGAGTCAGCAGCTCAACCTAGAGGAAAAGTCCATACTTCTCTGTCAGAACTTAATATTTCTTCTCATGTCTATACTAATTCCTAATAAATCTTACTAATTCTTTAAAAAGGAAAGAGGGAAGAATTTAGGTGAAAATATAGGTGGCAAGATAAATAGATGCTTTAAGCTGCTTTTCTATATGCAGCTAAAATTGTAGAAGAGATTGTTATTATTGGGCAAGCATATATCCTGTCATGGAGTCTTTATTTTGGTAAGAACACTAATGGAATGTTTATCTAGTTCACAAAACCTCCTTTTAAATCATTCATGGAAGGTATCCATTACAGAGAATAGAGAAATCCACAAGGAAAAAGAAATATCTTAAGATTCTTTATTTGCTTAGGTCATTCTTCTTTCCTTACACCTATACTTGCAGAAAGAAAATCTGAATTTTCTTATTTAATAGGTTAATAAATCAAGATTGGCTGGCTTTCCACAGTCTCATAAGTCTACGCACTACCTGGGTGGTCTCATTCGGATGGTATGAATGACCACATCTTTGGTACTTTAAGTTGGGAAACTGAAGGTAAAAGCTTGTGAGTTTTTATTGAAAAATAGGATATTTTCTCAAGTATTATGTTTAGCAAGAACTTTGAAGAGTGTTTATAGCAAATATTTATAGTGCTTTACTCATTTTCAGGGTTTCTTTGAACATAAGTGAATTTTGGCATTTTCTTATGTAGCTTCCTACATTAGAAAGCATATATTCTGAATTATTCTTGCACCACTTGGTTTATAACAATGTAATAATAAAGAATTATTTTCTTCATCCTTTTTAATAAACCAACAGTGAGCTTTTGGGGAATGGCAGTGTCACAACTTGGAACAACAGCCTGTGCTCTACAAAATACATGCCCAGTCAAGAAAAACTTTGATCTCATAAATACATGTCTTATGTGATTTTAGCTAACCCTTTTTTAGATATACCTTAGTGTGAGTTCAATTTCTCTACATATTTTTAAATCTGACAAGACTGTCATTCATGAAAAATGTTTCCTATTATAAAAATAATAATTCCATGGGCATCTACATCTTAGTAGCTGTCACACCTATAACCCCTTCCCCAAAGTGCCCTCTATTCTATATCAAGGGCTTTGCCTCTTACATCTGAACCACATTTTGGGCCATGACTCAGTTAACCTCCTGCTGCAGGCAACTAAAGAATATACAGCAGATGGCAGCCAGTATTTTACAGGTCTACATATCACAGGAATGCCTTTGTGTTGAAGAACCCCACTGATCAAAGTCTGTGAAGGTGTCCTATTAAAGATATTCATCATATGGCCCCCTTAGGCAAAGTCCTTGTGGATATCCGTCAACTGATCTCACTAGGCAAAGCCAGTGGGATGACTTGCTGTGGATACTGGTTGTTTTCTGCCTATAACTTTCTCGTGTGCCATGATCTTAGCTCCCTAGAAGAACAGCTATGAGATTCTTTCCCCATGGCCCATTGGTGGTGTGTTTTACACTTTTGAGGCACTATTGTCAGTTATTTGTCATAAGGGTGAGTTTTTCTTATCCCATGTAATTTTAATGACTAAAATATACTTTCAAGTAACAGCCAAACCCTTAGCTATATCTCATCAAATTCACTAGATTCCCTGAAGATAAAGTGATGATTTCCCAGGAGTTTAGCAAAGTCGGGCACATAAGAACTTCAATTCCAGTTCTTCCCTGGCATAAAAGGCCTAATGGATAATATTCACAAATATAATTCACGGTTTTAATAATTGACTTTCTACATGTGTTACTCTCATATTTATGGTCCACTAACTGCCTGTGCTGGGTAAAAGTATGTCTTAAGTATTAGGTCAATTTGTAGGTCACTGTCTCTTGCCCTGTTAAGTGCCTTTCTGCCTGCTTCATAGACATAGGGAACCTGACTGACACGGAAGTCTTGCTCTGGTTATGGTCAGTATGGCTATTTCATTTCTGAGAGAAAAAACTTTGTGATATTTTATGTGTTTGTAGTATGGTTATATCTCTGTTGTTTACTTAATGCAAAACAACCTTCAATATCAACTCCTATCGTGGCTAAAGCTTTGTGTGGGAAACAAAGAGAAAAAGAGGGAAAGATATAGTGATAAAGTTACCTTAAGAACACACGAGTCTGCCCCTTTTTAATAGACCCTTCCCCTTTGCTCCTCTGAGGCATTCTTTCCACTATCCTAGAGCTGAGAGAGAGCTGGTCTCTTCGTCTGCATTAATTTCCAGAGCCCAAGGTACCATTTGTGATCACAAACAAGAAAAAGTATGATTCTTTAAAATGTATGGAACTCCAAATTGGAAGTTTATGGAATTCTTTCTGTCACTATTTAAGAGATCATTTATTTCTCTGATTTTTTTTCAAGAACATAGCAAGTCTGGCTAGACTTCATCTTAATTATTTTCATTGTTCACATGTTCCTTTCCCTATGGAAGCCGCCATGTCCAAGCCATCATCATCTTGCTATTGGGCTAAGGTCACAGTCTTCATACACAGTCCCTCTCTAGGCCTTTCCAAATCCATTTTCCACGCAGCAATCAGGATGTTTACTTACATGACATGTAAGATTGTATATTTCACATAATTAAAATTCTTCTGAGACTTTTTTTATTCCATGTAAAGTAAAAATAAAACCTTGTGATGAGCTACACTTTGCGTGAATTTTTACACACCCCCTCCACACACAGTGCATTTCATCTATGCTGATCTCCATGCTGGCTGTCACACAAGCTGGAATACCCGCTTTGTAAATTCCGTTCCATTTCTCAAGACCCATCTACCCCTCTTAAGTTGCCCTGATACTTTGATCATTGTCTTTCTTCTCGGTTCAACTCATATTTGTTTCGTCTTTAAAATGTTTTCCTATGAAGCATTATATCTCAGTCATCTTCTTACCTGTATCAAAGTCACCAAAGAATCTCCCAACAACTTTAACTGACATTACTTCCACCCTGGGACGTGATGTGAAGATGCCCTTAGCATCAGAATTAAGCACAGCAAAGCAAAAACTCTCAGACAGCAGTTCTAATTGCAGCCACATTGCAAGTCATTGATCTGATGGATTCTATCACCGTCTCTTTTCTTTTATGCCCTTTCTATTATGAATTATTTCCATCAGTCACCGGTCACTTTCATAGTGTATTTTTTATTGAAATGATAATTCTCTGAAAGAAGTGGAATTTTTATATGATTGACTATAGTGACCCTCAACTCCTAACAACTAGTAGGCCTATAAAAGAAATGAAGATTTTTTTTCAAGTCAAAGGATAGGTAAGCATAACAAAGGATATAAAAATATCACATTAAGACCAGAAGGTACAGAATATATAGAAGGGGAGAGAAAATGAGAGAGATTATTTTTTATAAAACAGAGAAGACTAATCTTAAGGATGAATGAGACATGATCATAAAATTTTCTCTGAGTCCATTAAGGGTTCTTATCCTATGCTAAGAGTAAAAACCTGCCACACAGAGATTAAAATGAATCTGAGAAGCCTTGGTGGGTTTCTCTCCTTGGTCAAAAAACAATTTGGCTATACCTTCTACATGACTGCCAATTCTTCATTAAACCTGAAGACTAATAAATAATATTCTCTGAAATGTAGTGTCTCCATTTCCTAAAGCTTCAATGATGCAAATTGTCAAAGAATAAATACTCAAATATACACATGGATGTTTTCATGTATATGTGTATGTATGTATTACGTATGTATGTATGTATGTATGTATGCAAGTATGTATGTCTCACGTACATAGTAAGACACCATCTAGTTAATATACTGTGGTTCATTAACATTGGACTCTTGGCCAAGAACACTGAACCTCATGAATATTCTCACAGCACTTGACTTTTCCCCCTGGACACAACACAACCTCTTGTACTCAGAAATATCAGTGGGCGATTGAGCTCTATGCTTGCATTCAAAATAGAAAAGTCAACTGCACATCTGTATAATCCCTACACTCAGTATAAGTTTATTAATGATGTCTATACAAAGAAACACACATTAAACAAAGTCATTCCCTAATTAAATGACAAACATAGAATTGAAGCCTCTGCAGAAGCCTTGACCTTCTTTAGAAAGCAGGCTAATTCTGAGATAAAACTAACACACTGAAACATAACAGAAATTGACCATATTTGAGAGTCAATCTAAAGATTAAGTCAAGCTCAACCAGTGAGCACTTAGAAGCAAAGAAAGATCGTAGGTGTGATGTATTGTCAAAGACAAGTCTTTCGATGAGCACTGGAAAACTTCTCAAGCTCAATATTACATAATTACATTTACTTTTATACCTATAATATACTTTATAATAGAGATAGATGGTAGTTACATCTATATATAGATATAGGTATAGATAAATACTTCTGTAGATAGTTACATATACATATAAAAGTAATAGATGATATGTAGAGATTATGTATGAATGACTATATATGCATATACACACACACACACATATATAGGGGGTAAAATGGCACATCTTCCTAAATCAAAACTCAGCTTGTTAATGTTCATTTCACGAAGGATCTGAATAAAAAATTTTAAAGTGCATAATACTTCACCCCAATAGACATCTACACATTCTACCAGATAGTCATCACCAAGGCAGCATGAGTGTCAAAGCCAAGATCCACGACTGTGATTGAACAGGGTCTACAAGCACCATGCTTGTGATCTTTGCTTTTTGATACATTACCACATATCAAAGTATTTTGCCTACTTTGGATAGTTTTTAATACTTCATCTGAAATCCATATTGCTTCTAATTTTCAATCAGATGACATTAGATGCAGTCTCTGAAAGCCTACTCTGCACCAAGATACACGAGGTTACAAAGGGAAGGAATAAGCCCATTTCTAAGCATAGAGCCATCACAGGCCAAGAGAGACAGTGTCAGTCAAGGAAAAGCAGAGCCTCCTTTTAGTTAGAAAAAATTCCCATGCTGATTGCTTTTGAACTAGTTAATGGGTGTTTGATGGGCAAGGATTCTTCCAGACCTGTGTCGGGTAGATTCATTCCGAATCTTCAGGAACTTCCTGTCATCATAATCCTCTGAGTCCACTGTAATTACAATTCTCTTCATCTCTATTTGAATAGTTCATATGTTTTCCTCTTGTGAACTCTAAATAATACCAAATGGGAGTGAAGAATATACAGATAATGGAGAGGCTGAAAGGGAGAAAGAACAAGTTCAGCGACCTGGAAGCATGAAACATGGTGTCTTAGAAGAACTGAAATAAGCTAACAGCAGTGAGTGTAGTTATTGCTTGAGCATTAGGCTGATGTGTGTTCAATTCCCGCTATCACATTTAACCTGTACACAAAGAATGCCTCCAGATTTTACCTCAAAGGGCAAATGAGGAACACTGAGGCATAGAAAATCTAAATACAGGTGGAATGGAAAAATCCACAATCCACAGGTGAGCTGTCTCTCTCCCCATCATGGACTCTGACCATGGCCCTGACCAGGATGCCTTTATTTCTTGAGAAGACTGTGGGGCGGAGTAGAAACACCAGTACCTGTAAAGGTCCAGCATGTAAATTCAAACTTCCTTCCTATTATAAGAACACTAAGAAACTCTAAACATGCCAAGAGTAGGTTATTAAAAAAGCTAATTCCTGTGGAGGAAATAAAATATGAGAAAGCTAAAGATGGGTGCACTTTTCTTGATGGAATGCTTCTCTGTTAATCATTTTACTCGGGCATCTAAGAGCAGTTAAATCACTCCATAGAATCTTAAAAATAGAATCTCCAAGCCCTATAAGCTATAAGCTAGTCCACTCCAGAGCAAGCATGGTGGAACGTGGTCACTTAGAGCAGCAAAGATAAGGAATTGTCATGTAGGATCTGAGGGAAGATGGGGAAGATCTGCAAGGAAAATGAAGAGGTGTTTGGGATCCGGGAGCCTCCAGGTCAGGCAGTGCCTCAGAAATACTAGAGAACAAAGTCATCCGTGAGAGAAGAAGAAAGGAGGCATCATACAGTGAAGCTGGCATGTTTGGAAGTCACTCTTAGGACTGGAATAAGCCGACATAACTCAATCTGTTATTTGGAGAATTGAAAACTGTGATTACATTATTGTCTAAATTGTTCCAGAATGTGTAATGAAGGCCACACAGGCAGCATTAGGCCACACGGATTAGGACTTGGCCAGGGGAATGTTTAGCTTCTGGCCTCAGTGTACAGCCACTGAGAACGGAAAATCAAGTGATAGTTAGAATCCAAGTTTAGCAAAGTCATGAAATTAGAATTAGAAACGGTTTGAAGAGATCTACTTTTTCTTTCAAATCCACAAAGAATTATCCATAAACTCTCCAAATATTGTTAAGGATGTCAATGTTTAGAGCCCACAACTAAGCCTTGTATTTTCTTATTAAAGGCTGCTAGCCAGATATTAATTGCTGAGCCTTCAACCTGATTAGTTGGAATCTATACTTCTTAAGTGAGGATGTTTGTGACATCCCAGAAATCATGGAAGGATACCAAGGAAGGCACTGGTCAACCCCTGAAGACAGTCACTCCTGTGCCATGAGGGCATATACAGGATCTAGGAATGAATCTCTAGGGGTCTTTCTGAGATAAGACTTTTAGCACTTCCTTAGCTCAATCAATGCCTTCGTGTTCCTAGTGTTCCATTCCCAGTTCTATGCCTAGTAGGGTACATGGATATTCTTCAATAACTTATTTACAGAAAGAACAAAAAAAAAGTCTGAACTCAGAGACACACCTCAGAAGTTCATTACTTTAGTTTTTAACCTGTATTTCTCAAGAAAATTTCCACAGCAGACAGAATACAGTTTCCAAGACAGAAGGTCATCCAGAATCATCTCACTTAAAACATGGTGTTTGGACAAAAGCACCACCTTCTCAACTAGCAAATATGTCTTTCTAAGACAATACATGAGAATTGACTTTAAAATGTAAAAGTATGTACTTTGATATATGTGTACATTTTTAAAGCTCATTTTTAAATATATTTCTACATATTTCAGCTATTCTGTGCAAATCAAACTCAGCTAGTTCTTAATGGATTTTCTGCCACTATTTGAGCCCTTTTGGGATTTCTATCACATAAAATAAATTTTATTTGGTTTCTCTTTCTAACCTGGACCTGAACTTATGCAATTTTTAAATGTTTAATTTTTTAAAATTATATGTCTCTGTGTGGGTATATACACATGAGAGCAGATGCCTGCAAAGGCTAAAAACATTGGCCCTGGAATCATATGCAGTTGTGAGCCACCCAACATAGGTGCTCACTGAAATACATCCCTGTGATAGAGCCATCTCTCCTGCAGAAACTATGAAGTTTCTAATTTATAGTTTATGCTTCTAGTTGATTATTTAATAGAGGAACATATATCACAAAAAGTTAATTACATGTCACACAGACGTGTGTCTTCTCACAGAATGGAGTATAGGAAGACCAAGAGGGGAAAACTGTTGTTTTCTGGAAAGCTCATTAAAAACTTTGAACATGTGTCTTTTTTTTTTCAACTGTAGAATGAAATTTATTTCTTTTTGAGAATTGTTTTACTTCAAAAGCAGAATATAATCCTAGTGAAAGAAGGAGCCAGGAAAATGAGAAGACAATTCACAGAGAAGGAAATGCCTTTAAACATGGAAATTTGTTCCGTTTTTATGGCAATAAAATAAACCAAAAGGAAAGCCTTATTTTCATAAGTCAATCTTCCAAGATTTAAACTTGCGTTCAGAGTACTTCCTTAAGAAATAGGAAAAAAAAGCATATACTTGTTAGCTGTGCTATAACTTAGCTTAAATTTGAGGCAACTTGGTTGTTTTCTAGTACTTATGGGGTTCCTTGTCTATCTTTTCTATCACTCTCTTGTCAAACGTACAGTCTAAAATTATTCCTTCCCACCTGTGGGCTGCCTTTCTAAATTACCTATTGTTTATTCTACGGTGTAAAAATCCATTTGTTTATTTTTCATTACGTTCTGTTTACATGTTTATGCGTCTATATTGATCATTGCCATAGTTTTCAAGTGTGAAACTTGAAAACAATGGTTCTCAACCTTTGGGTCTTGACCCCTTTGGGAGGGTCAAACGGGCTTTCACAGGGGCTGCCTAAGACCTTCCAAAAACATACATTTACATTGCAATTTATAACAATAGAAAAATTACATTTATGAAGTAGCAAGGAAAATAATTGTATGGCTGAGGGTCACTCACTATAACATGAGGAACAGTATTTAAAAGGTTTCAGTATTAGGAAGATTGTGAAAAATTGCTCTAAAGGGTCTTTTTATTCTTTTATATAAGGCAACAGCAGAACCCCAACCCCCTATTTCCTTAAAAATAAAATGTCTGCCCACATCAGCTTTACCAGCAACATGTTCTGTAGCACAGCCTGTTCCAAGTCTTGGGAGTTTGCATTCCAGTACAAGGCACATAAGAAGTGTTTCTAATAGTGATTCAGTTTGCAGGGCAGTGTGGTTTCAACCACATAGAAACCACTTGAACTTAACTACAGGAAAGAGCTGGAACTGGAGAGCAAACCAGAAGCCTGATGCCCTGCTGATGGTATCATTCCTATGGCTCGTCGTGCCTGCCTCTCAGTGTTACTGCAGTCCTTGGTGCTTCTTTTTCTGACATAAATTCCTATAGAAAATTTACATTTTAACTAACATTATAATTTTCAATTAAAGTTTATACAAGCCTCTCCCCCTGCTTTTGCTCAACTATGTTCTTGGAAAAATATTCATTCAATTTCATAGTCTTTTATTTCTTTTTAAAATTTAATGGCTGAGATGCTCAACATCCAAAATTGTTCCTTAATTTTTGCTTTTGTTATTTTGATAATGGTCCTAAACTCACTTTTTAATTCATAATATTTGCTTAGAATATGTCTTCCTTCTCCTATAAGTGTATATACACTATATGTGTGTATTTATGAATGTATGTATGTATTTATGAATGTATGTATGTATGTATGTATGAATGTATGTATGAGTCATGCATGAAGTATTCTGAAAACCTGAAGTCTTAAAAATATTCACTAGGAAAGAAACCAACAAATAATTTGCTGCATGTAAAGATCATAGTAACTTCTAGCTTCCTTGAAGAAAGCCATCAGAAGATTCATTAGATAGCTTGTTAAATTCTAATTGTTTACACTTTGTGTTGCTTAGTAAAATGATAATATTGGATTTTTATGTCACAATAGATCCTAAGCAGTCAAGTGCTACAGATCAAAACTAAAGTTCCAAGAGTCTCCAAGTATATCCCAGGAATGTGCTAACATGAAAACATTAATATAATTTTTACTTAGATATATATTGAGGTTTGGAATGCATAAATCATAAGTGTTAGTTCATGATTATTATTTCTTCAAAGCTGTGCCTCCAGTAAAAACCCAGGAGTCTCCTGTATTCATCTAACATTTATGAAAGCATAAAGATGCTGTTTAGCACCTTATAATAAGGATAAATGGAATCTCAGCCAGAGAAAGAGAAACTGAGACAGAGAATACAGATTTAATCTCCAAAAATTTCTAAAATAAATATTCCAACTGCTTTTTATATCTAAAGAAAAGCAAGGGCTGAAGAGATGGTTCAGTATGTAAGAGCACCGATTGTTTTACCAGAGGACCTGGGTTCATATCCTAGCACACACATGAGATACCTCTAAACTGCTTGTAACTCCAGTTCCAGGAGGCCTAATACTTTCTTCTTGGCTTCACAGGCACCTGTACACACATGACACTCACATGTATGCATAGAATAAACGAAATGTTCTTTTTTTAAGAAAGAAACCAAAACACGTACGGAGACTTGTCATACCATCCTTTAAAGACAAGAGCACAGACTGATCCAAGGCACCTGAGGTCATGATCTTAACTACTGTGCTTTGTCACCGCCATAGGAAATTCAAACTCTCAGTTTCCTTGTATTTTAAAAGACTTTCAAAGACTTTCAACTTCTGTGTGGGCTAAAAATGTACTTGTAGGTATGTTATCCACTGGTTACGTACCAACACCCTCAGAGGCCAGAAGAGGGTGCTGGATGCCCTGGAACAGAGTTATGGATGGCTGTAAGCAGTCCTTAAGTGTGGGGGAACAAACCCATGTCCTCTGCAGGAACAGCAAACGCTCTTAAGCCAATTATAGTCTATCCCCAGTTATAGCAGTCCTTTAGGAGCAAAGCCCAAGCCAAATCAACCACGAAACACAGACAAAGACAGTACCTCATTCTCACATGGTTTTCCTCTAGCTCCATGATGGTGTAGTTTGTTCCATGCTATCATTCCTGAAATGTGATCTGAGTACATGAAGATGCTTGTACTCCACCGAATGTCGTGTCCTGAATATGTCTGTTAGGAACTATTCCAACAATGTTTTCATTGTTTAAGACATTTCAGTGTTTATCCTCCGATAGCCAAGTCCTTTTAGTCTAGAAGATTGGCTTGTTCATTTTATACTTTCTTCTTGCTTTATCAATCAAGCAAACCCTTGCCAGATAGACTAGCAATAAAAGGTGGGAAAAAAATTATGTTTCAGAGACTTAAAACAATTGTAATGCACAGACCATTTCCTGAAACTGCACCCAATAATAGCTACAATGCTTTTTCAGTAACCAAAAGAGCAGGAGTGGTTGTCACTAGGGAAAGACTATATTAGACTTCATCAGTATCCCTGCCCCCCCACGTGTGTGTGTGTGTGTGTGTGTGTGTGTGTGTGTGTGTGTGTGTGTGTGTGTGTGTGTGTGTCTAGCCACAGTCACGCACATCTTCAGATGAAAGTCTAGTTAGAGCACATGTGTGTAAATAACCCTAACCACTGCCTTGCTCAGATGTCTGTGGGAAGACAATATGCTTCTACTGCAGCCACTTTCAATTTGTGGACACCAGTCCTTGCCAGGTTTTAAATAATCTCCAACTCCCCAGAAGCCAAAAAAGCCACAAGTTGGCAAAACCTGTAGTAACAGTTTATTGCGTTTTCCATAAAACTTTACCAAGCAAAATCTAACAAACCTTCCTTAGCTTCTGAATTTTCAAAACAAAGTATCCATCTTATATTTCTTTTTTTAATAGAAAGAGCTAAATGATAATTTTGCTACAACTACATTACTATGAATTCTCAATTATTAATACGAAAACTAATGATAAAAAATGGAGATGTCTTTCAAAGAATCCTAGAGGAACTTAGATCTTATACCACTTTTATTTCACCTACTTTTACTCCGAGAGAGGCCTGGCTCTTCCCCACCTCTTACACCGCTTATCAGATCTGCCTTGTTTTTCACAGCCAAACCATAGCCTTCTATCAGCTTCCCATAGCGTTCTGCTCCTCGCTAGGAAACGAGCTTCACAGGACCAGAGTTTTTGCCTTCTGTAAGCCGTTCCTGTCTCAACTAGAACAGGGTATACAGATCCACAATATTCATTCCTTTGTAGGTCACTTACTTACTTTATAGTGTCCTGGTTAACATAAGTTGAACACACCATACCAAAAAGTGAGCTGTAACCCTACACCAGGAGCACGTGACTGATATCCCTGAATTTCTATGTGTATTTCATAACGCTCATTAAATCCTCTGAATGGTAGAGCACTCCCCAAACACAGGAATTTTGCTCTGGGAAAGGAAAGGATAAATGTGCTCTGCCAGCAAACATCTGGAATTAAGCTACATGGAAAGCCATCCAGGAGGTTTCCAGAACTCAGAAACCACAGTAGATTTAAAACTCCTAAGACACAATTTATTGCACAGATTCAGCTTTTACACTCTCTCTTATACATGCATCTAAAACATACTGTGGTTGATACATTTTATAATCAAATTCTAAAGTTTTAGAACCTCAGATCAAGCACCTGTCTCGACCACAGTACAATGCCGTGATGTCTGCTGAAGAGGCTCCTTAGCTCTTCAAAGGCTGAAGTCTGGGGCCTGATCACCATCTTAAGAGTTTTAGCAAAGTGAAGCAAGAAAATTATCTCATGAATGTTACTGTTAATTTTTAAACAAGCTCATAGACCTGCACAAACAATAAAAACAAGAAAAAATTAGATCAATGTCTCGAAAAAAAAGTACCAAGATTACCTACTTAACTACTGCAAGAAAGAAAATTGGCCACGTGACAAAAAAAAAAAATCTAAACATCAAAGTAGTTCAATCTAGAACAGAATTATATTCTCAACAAACTAATAAATTCACCCAATTAACATTAATTGGCAACACAAGGTAAGCCAAGGGAGCCAGAAATATGACTTTCAAAAAATTAACCCCCAATTTTATTTCAGGAGAAAATTCTGACCTGAGGCTCTGATTCAGATCTGAATGTGCATCTGGAGATGTGTTAGTGCAGGAATAAGCTTCATCCCTACTTCAGTGTCACAGCTGCAGCAGAACTGGACTTGACTCTCATAGTTGTGCTGCTTCTCTATTCCAACGCACAGTTATAACAAGTAACCTCATGTAGTAGGAGGCTTCTGGCCCCGACTTTCGGGGCTACCTTCAAGGTTTAGGCCTGCAGACTCACAGACCCACAGAGACACACAGATGCTTACAATAGTTTTAGGCTGATCAACCTAAGGCCCGGGCATAATGCCCTTAATCTAACCTATGACTCTTATCCTATTCAGCCATGGGGCTCGGTACCTGTTCTCAGAGCAGCATAGTTGTCCTCTGCATCTTCTGGCTTGTCTGGCAACTCTGGAGTCTCTGTGGCATTTCTGCTCTGTTCTTCCTATTCCCAGAGTTTTCTTAGTCTGGTAGCCCCACCCACATTTCCTGTCTGCCTTTGGCCTTGGCCAATCAGTGCTTTTTATTAAACCAGTGCGTGGGACAACTATTTACAGTAGAACAACATAATCCCCCTACACCTTCAGCTATTTTTCTTTCTAAACAAATGCTATATGATTGCAGATATAGATATGTTGATCACAATAAGCACATTTCCTTGTAATTTTAAATATGTAGAGTTATGTTATCAAATGCCTTTGTATACACTGAACTCATACTAACTCAGCACAGGGCCCTATGTACTTATGTTACTATTTTCTCTTTGCCAGTAGCTTACTGGGGTCCTTTTTGCTTGTTTATTTCCTTTTCCTCATGATGCCATCATCCTACTGGACATTTTGACTTTCTAAAAGGCTCAACTGCTCTTTTAAGGATAGCTATCTTTCATTCACTTAGCGTATATAAGCCAGTGAAGAAACTCAAATTTATTAATAAGAATCCAGACATTTTGTAACTGCTAAGATGTTTGGCTAAATGTCAGGAACAGTTACTAATATTAAGCACAGGCATAACTTCAATGGAATTTTCCTCAGATTAAGACAGCAGGCTTTTTCCTGGAGCTTCATTGGCCCTAGATATATGGTTTTTCCATGAGTAGTTACATGGTCCGTATTATATTTATTTTGTAAGGAAATATTTATTTAGAATTTATTAATAAAAATATATCACTTATCCTTCACTCATGTAGACCTTTCAACTATTTGTGAAAAAAAAAATGCTCGAAAGAAGGAAAATAATAAATCCAAATGCAGCTATATAAAAGCTATTTACATAAAAGTTAATTCTAACAAAGCAACTTTGTAAGATAACTGGATTTCAGAGATGGTTTTATGGTTTAAAAGTAACCTTTAATCCCTGAAATGCTTGTAATTCTGACTGGTTACCTTGAGTAGTAGCATGCCCTGGCAAAGCTCTTTAAACAGACACTGGAATTTTCTAAAATGTATACAATTCTCTGAATTTATCAGAACATAAGGATCTGGTTGACATTTCCATCTTCTCACAAGTTCAGAGAGGCAAAAATTAAACCAACCTAAGAATTTCTGTGGACTTATTAAAAATAAAAACAATAAATGAAATTAAACAAAAATGGAGAAATATTCATAGAAGGCTTAAAGTCAGTACTAACAATAGTAGATGCAGTATAAATGACTCCTGCAAACATGTGTTGACTTTGCCATTGTAAGACAATGCAATGGAGGGTCTTTCCAAGCTGATCCTGTCATGAATGGATCATTGCCATTATTAAGGTCTGTCAGACAGCAAGGGTTTCTGTGAAGAGAATGGGCTCAGGCCGGTTTTTCCACCTTGCATGTGCCCACTTTCCCTTCATCACATTATGATGCAGGAATAAAACCATCATCAGATACAGCTTCCATTGCTGGGTTTCCCAGCCCACCTGATGTTTATCATTTCCCCAGTGTAAGAAAGAGAGAGAGAGATGTTTATCATTTCCCCAGTGTAACAAGAGAGGGGGGGGGGGAGAATAGCAGGCTCAAATAATTCAAGAAAATAATTTTTCAAAAAAATAAATTGCAAAGATATTCAGAAATGCAGAAATAGATGGAATCCAAAGGCAAAAAGCAAATTAGAACATATACAGGTATAAATTATCCTCACCTTACACTGATAGTGCTCTGAAATCTGAAATGACCTAAAACTTGTGTATACCATCATGATGCCATCAATGTGCAGGACTGATGAACACAAGCTGTGTTTCATGAGTTTACTGTGAATGAGAATTCATGGAAAGAAACTGTGTCTGCAAAGACTGATGAGCTCAGTAAACCTGCAGTGCCATGGAGATGGTTGAAATGTTGCGGGTCCCCATGCTAATGACCTTATCTTTGACTACCCGCCTGAAGAGCTTTTCCTCAGCAACCTCTGTATCAGAACCAACATCCTATCATTTCTAAATAGCAAAGCCCTACATTCCACCAATCCAAAGCTAAGAAGGTCATCAGATGGCATTTGACAAACTATAGAAAGATTCTCCCATCATGCCCCTCTGATATGTCCACCACATCATTCTAAATTTGCCTTGATTTATGAGTTATGATCTCTTTGCTCTGTAAACTATACTATTTCATGAAACTACTTCTGCACTGATATATGGAATTTAGGGTAACCCAAATCTGTGTTCCTGGGATCTCCTCACTCAAGATGGCTCCAGAGTAACCTATCTCATGGACTATTTAAGATGTGAGCTGTTTTTTGTGTTGAAAATGATTAATTACAATGTCCTTTAAAATCACCTTTAGGCTAAGTGTGGAAGATCTACGCTACCATGAAGGATTGTTGTGTCTAGAATGAGACCCAAGATATCTCAAAATATGTATGTATGGATTCCAAAGAAGGAATACACTCGAAATCAGAAACATTTCTGGCACAAAGCTAAGGTATACTAAATGTGAACATTAAAATTTAAAACGCATTCAAAAACAGTAAAACAGTAAGGGGAATGTAAGGCTGTAGCATTTGTAACAGCAGTAGTACATTAGACAGTTTGTCTCATTGAAACATAGTGCAAGTCACATATGTAACTTTAAATTTTCCAGTGACTGTTTTATAAAATGTAAAACTAAATAAATAAGTAAAATCAACTATAAAGTACTTTACTTGCATCAGATTCTCTAGACATAGAAACTGAGAGAGAGAGATGTGGACACTCGTGCTTTACCGAAGGAAGGAAGCTATGATGCAGGAAAAGTTGAACTAGGGTTTGTTCACAGGTTAAAGGAACCTCTGTGGCAAACATTGTACCAGAGTGGCTCTGCCTCTCTCCTTCTGCCATTCTTCCATTCAGTCACTTATTCATTCATTGCTATTTACTGTTGAGATTAAGAGGGTGGCATTCTTCTTCGTTCCTCTTGGCTAAGGTCAACTATTCAGAAGAGCAGTCATGAAAAGTTGCATGAGCACACTTGGGGGCTGAAGTGTATGTGTACCTGCCAGCTGAAGAGGTTCAGGCCAGGAATCCACTTGTATTATCATACCTAATGATTTTAAAAGTCCACTTGACCACTTGCAAACATCAATGTATGTGTATAGCTACTATGATTAGGGTGAATGTCTCTAGCACTTTTCTCTACTTATTTGTGTTCATTACTAGATTGTCCAGCTACGAGTGGCATCTGGATTTGAAATGTGCTGGTCTAAATTGAGGTTTATCCTTGTAACTAATTTCAAAGCTTTGTACAAAAATTACTTCTTTATAAGTATTTTTCATTAAGATTTATATGATAGTTCATTGAGAAAACAAGAAAAGAAAAGACAACCTAGAGAAGTAAGACATATAGAAATGTAAATAATATTATGAATATAAACCTTAAGACATTAAAATGGAGCCACGTAAACATAATTATTAGGTGATGAATACCGAGAGAATAAAGAGCATGCTCTTCATAAAAGGCCACTGTGGTTACCTTGTTACTGCAGCCGGTAGCACATCAGTCTCATAAAAGGCTACTTACTTAATGGAAAAAGGCTGGTTTTGAGACACTAGGGTCAAATAAGATCTCCTATTAAGAACAGAACCATTCCTAAATCAGAAAAGGAAACTAATGTTAATAAAAGAGTCCAAACACAAATATATATAAAATATCTAAGGTAGTATGGACTAAATAATATGATTGTGTACTACATAAGGCAAAACTTGAGAAATTTTAAAAATAATCTGTAAATTTATAAAGTGATACAGTTTAACTTTTGCTACAAAATAAAAATACTTTGAAAGTACGTTACAGAGCCACAGAATTCATCATTTTGTCAGTGGTGTGTTAAACATTCCAAAAGTATAACATGTGTTAACTACTCTTAAAAAAATCTGAAAATCATCTTTTCACATATATTGTATGATTATAATAAAGGAATAGGAATAAATACTTGAAGATTAATTTAAAGTCATCAAATGACTGAAACTAAACAAGCATTTTTAAATAGTTAATGAGTCAGGTAATACAAATGTGTTCTAAGTGATATGAACTAAACGATATATCACTATATAAACTCATCTGAAGTATGTGACTTAGCTATTATTCTCAGAAGACAGAATTTAAATACACACATTAACATAGAGAAAATCCTGAAGAGTCAATTGTTTGGGTATTCATTCCAAGAAACTAAGAAGATTCAATACAAGGAAGAGTGTGTGTGTGTGTGTGTGTGTGTGTGTGTGTGTGTGTGTGTGTGTGTGTGTATGTATGTGTGTGTGTGTTCTGCTCAGTTTATATTATTCTTCTGTATATTTTTCCAAGCTGATTGTTTGGTATTAGATAGCTAGTTGGTGTCAAAGCTTAACAACTTTTTAATAATCATATATCTCTTTTCATATCTATGAAGATAACTACTGGAGGTCAGCAGAAACCCATTGGATGAGGAGAAATCATAAGAACTGCTTGTTTCTGTTGAAACAACTGGGTCAAAGATGAATGTGGGTCCAGTAGCCCCACATTACATTACAGTGAGTCGTATCAAATTCATCCTTACTAAGCACCACAAACATCCTGCAGTAAATTAAGCCAAATTCTAACACAGAAATCTGAGTGAAATGTCTGTTTTAACCTAGAACTTCATCAATGAAGTTTATTCACACAGAAAACAGATGGGGATGTGTTCAAGAAAATACAGACTGCTTGGGCTTTTTTATCAAGCCATTTCTTCCTCAAAGCCAGCAAAATTGTATAATTCAAAGTTTTACTGCTATAATAAAAGATTCTTCTCACATACTTTTTCTCCTCTAGCTTTCTCTCTCTTTCTCTGTCTCTCTTCTCTCCTTGACTCTCTTTCAAAACAAAACTGGTTATACAAAACTAAATAAAGCAAAAGAGCCTAAAATCAGAGGACCATGCTGTGGGAGATTATGATGTTACATTGTAAATAATTGTCCTACCCACTGGTTTAATAAAAAGCGCTGATTGGCCAAAGGCAGGCAGGAAGTGTGGGCAGGGCTACCAGACTTAGAGAACTCTGAGAACAGGAAGCACAGAGCAGAATGCCAGAGAGAAGCTGGAAGAAGCAGAGGACAACTATGCTGCTCTAAGAAAAGGTACTGAGCCACATGGCTGAACAGGATAAGAGTCATGAGTTAGATGAAGTGTAGAGAGCTAGCAAGTTATATGCCTGGGCCTGAGGCTGATCAGCCTAAAACTATTGTATGTGTCTCTGTGTCTCTGCAAGTCTGCAGGTTTTTAGGTCTTTGGGCCTAAACCTTGATGATAGGCCCGAAAGTCAGGGCCAGAAACCTCTTACTACACAACATGCCTCGACTGACACCTTAAACTATCAAATAAAAACCTAAATTCTGGGTACAGGTTACATCTTTTCAAATTGCTGATGAGCAGGATCTCATAGACCCCCTCAAACATCACAGGCTATTACCATTGCTCTTTTTTTTACCTTCCAGAACCTGATAGTAGAACTCTACTGCTGAAGACGTCATAGATGTGTGTCACAGGACATAAAGAATTCAAGTTAATAATGATGCAAAAGCTTCACCTCTAATGGGTAGTTCTCATGAGGCAGGACGGTTCTAGAAAAAAAAAAGAGATTAAAAGAAAGAAAGCAAAGATGTAAAAGAAGAGGGGGAGGAAATTACATTCTTACCCAGCTGTGAACCCTTAGAGCAATAATAACAACTGGGATGACAAAGTATACACACTAGTGCAGGTATTGTGGGTGTGAACAAACACTTTCTGTATGGGTTTATGGTTCATGTCACAGGATGGAACGTAGGCTGGTACCATTAGCTGTACCAATGGCCTGTGGCTGGTTAGGTCCTAGACTCTAGGGGCAACCTAACACTGTTATACTGCAGATGCGATGATGAACTGCCTTCTGAGTTTTCATCTCGATACTCACAAGCTAGTGACCCGTGTATCTCTCAACCCTCATCAGAGAAACAGTTCTTGCAGTAGATGGCAATGAATACAGGGAGCTAAATTCTTCTTTGTGTATGGAATAAGAGACTGTGAAGTTAGAGGTGGAATGTATACAGCACATACCTTTCCCCAGGACAAAGTTTAGGAATCATTGTGGAAAAAGCCTACAGGTCAAGGAGTCAGAAGGAATAGATATTTTCAGCAATTATTTGCGGGACCTGACAGGGTCATTGCACACAGTAGCTGTGATTACATTCACAAGGCGGGACAAACAAATCTCTCCTGCCCACTGGTACCTGAATAGCCAGTTAGAAGCTTAATATTAATTACAAATTGATCAGGCTTCTTGCTAGATAACTCTTATATCTGAAATTAACCCTTATTTATTAATCCATGTATCATCACATGGTCGGTGGCTTACTGATATTTTCATATCCTGATTTTGGGTGGCTCTCAGGATCTCTCCCGATTCTTCCTTTCTTCTCCCTGTTTCTTCCTGTTTCTTTCTTGGATTTCTCTCCTGGATATATCCTGTCTTTCCCATAGGCCAAAGCAGCTTCCAATGGTAGCAACACATATTCACAGTTTACATTAAAAACCATCCCATAGCAAGGAAAAGGGTTTATAAGGTCCTACCAATAAATGAGGGGAGCTTTTGCCAAACAACAGCTGCTAGAGATGGTGTAGTAAGGGAGTCAGGTTTTTTTCTCAGGGGTTTAGGCTCTGAAAGGTTACTTATACCTAAAGATAGTGGAATACCTATGCACACATAGGTATCACTAGGTGGTAGTAGGCATGGTAGTTTGAAAGAAAATGGCCCTCATAGGTCCATAGGCAGTGGCACTATTAGGGGATGTGGCTTTGTTTGAGAAAGTATGTCACGAGGAGATGGCCTTTGAGGTCTAAGAAGCTTGAGCTAGTTCCCTTTCTTCCAGTCTGGACATGGAACTCTCAGCTCCTTCCCCAGCACCATATCTCCCTGCACACTGTCATGATGATAATGGACTAAACCTCTAAAACTATAACATAGCCCCAATTAAATGGTTTTATTTATAAAAGTTTCCATGGTCATGGTGTTTCCTCACAGCAATAGAAATCCTAACTAAGAAAGTAGGTTTAAAAAAACAAAAGATAAATACGATCAAAACACATTATAAGCATATATGAAATTTTTAAGCAAAAAAAATTCTTAAAGAAATTATTTTACATTTACTAGCACATTTACATTGGCTAATAAAATAAAACATAACTCTAATTTGTGTTTATAGAAAATAAATGAGCTCAAAAGGTGTTTGCTAAGAAAAGATGAAAGATAGAGTTTAAATAAACAGCAGGAATAATAACATTTATTATAGATTATTATATATTATTATTATATATTATAAGGAAAATTGAGGCCCCAAAACACAAAATGTGTCCAGGAGATAAGCAGAGGACTAATCAGAAATGTGGCCAGCTGTAGGGGGATTATGTTGTTCTATTGTAAATAATTGTCCCATCCACTGGTTTAATAAAAAGCACTAATTGACCAAAAGCAGACAAGAATTGTGGGCAGGGCTACCAGACTAAGAAAACTCTAGGAACAGGAGGAACAGAGCATAACGCCAGAGAGAAGCCAGAAGAAGCAGAGGACAACTCTGCTGCTCTGAGAAAAGGTACCGAGCCCCATGGCTGAACAGGATGAGAGTCATGGGTTAGATTAAGGGTAAAGAGTTAGCAAGTTATATGCCTGGGCCGATCAGCCTAAGACTATTGTAAGCATCTGTGTGTCTCTGTAGGTCTGTGGGTCTGTGGGTCAAAACCTTGAGGCTAGGCCCGAAAGTCCATGCCAGAAACCACATACTACAGACAGCATTTGTGACCTGACCTCAAAGAGAGAATGCCCAATAGTGAGACATGTCTGTGGGAAATAAGGAAGAAATGTCACAAGGCTGAACCAGGAGGCAGAAAGACAGCTTGCGTCCTCTCTGCCCCATATAGCTCCATCCCTTCACTTGGTTTACCATACCAGCTACATTCTGCTCACTCCAGTCCTGAACCTCTTCCTTCTCTCTCCCCATCCTTTTCTTTTTAATTTTCTTCTTCAAAGGTTCCCGGATAGACTAGTTCGCAAGGTCTTATGAGTCAGTCTTGAGAGCTCAGTGTTTGTTACCTAATTCTATGTCGCCCTCTTTTTCATCTACTCTCATCTGAAACACTTTATGTCCTGTCCTTTAGTCCTTGTTTCCTCCCCCCACCTCCCCCCATCAACATCAGTCACTACCCTTACTCTGATGTTTCTCTTCATTCATAAGTCCCATTCACACTGTCCACACAAACCAGTGCCCTTTAGTTTCTATCATTATATTTTTATATTGTGCTTATCTCATGATAGTGGTTATTACTACAGACAGTGTTTTACTCTCAGAGGAAGGGGTACTTGGGATTAATCCTGGCATCCTGAATGCCTGTTGAGTAGAAGAAAATAGCATTCATTTTTGCTATAACTAATACCTGTTGAGCATTCCACTAAAAGAATAAAGACACTTTTATTTTTTTAATCAATCAATGACTTTAATTGTAAACGTGCAAACCCTATCACATACACACAAACACAGAGAGGGGGGCATATGCACACTTATACAAATAAAATCAAAAAATGGAAAACTAAAGCAATATTACTCCTAAAAAGATGTGCAGTCCAACATTCATGACAAAAAGTACATTAGATGAAATCTTGAATAAAGAATTCAAAACAGCAATTATAAAAACATTGACAGAAATTTAAAAACATAAATACAACACTAAATGAATTCCATGAAAACATAAACATGAATAAAATATGTAAGTAGATATAAAATATGAAAATAAAAATTAATAAAGATATGGAAATTCTGAAGAAAGATAAAGTACATTTTCAGTAAGATTATATCAGGATTGTCCTAAATATAAAGAAAGAACTATCCATCTAGTTTTGGGAATGACCAAATAGGAAGGACCATCATAGAATTTTACTTAAATAAATTAAGGAACCCAGTTTTCTGAGAACGCACCATACTGATTTCCAAAGTGGCTGTACAAGTTTATACTCTGACCAGCAATGGAGAGGTGCCCCCCTTGCTCCACATCCCCTCCAGCATAGGCTGTCATCTGTGTCTTTTATCTTAGCCATTCTGACAGGTGTAAGATGGTAGCTCAGAGTCATTTTGATTTTCTTTTCCCTGATGACTAAGGATGCTGAGCAATTCCTTACATGTCTTTTGGCTATCTGAGATTCTTCTGTTGAGAATTCTCTGTTTAGATATGTACCTCCTTTTTAATTGAATTATTTGGTATTTTTGTGTCTATTTTCTTGAGTTATTTATGTATTTAAGAGATCAGCAACTATCAGATGTGGAGTTGGTATAGGTCTTTTCCCATTCTTTAGGCTGCACTTTTGTGTTATTGACTATGTCCTTTGCCTTGCAGAAGCTTTTCAATTTCAGGAGGTCCCATTTATTTGCCTATTTCAGTGTCTGTGTTACTGGTATTATATTCAGGAAATTGTCTCCTGTGCCAATGCTTCAAGCCTATTTCTCACTTTCTCTTGTATCCGGTTCAAGCTCAAGGGAGGCCTGCCCTTTTCTGAATGGAGATGGAGGCGTAGTAAAAGGGGAGGGGAATAGATGGGAAGCAGAGGGAGAGAGGAAGACTTGGAGGGGAGGAGCAGGAGAAGCTTCAGTCAGTATGTAAAATAAATGAAAAATGTTATTTAAATAAAAATTTAAAAACTAATAATAAAAGAAAAAAGGGAAAAAAGTTTCCCTACCTACATTAGTAAATTTCTACATTAAACAGACTGAAGAAATATAGTGAATGCTGCAAGAGAAAAGACCAAGTTATATTAAAAGCAGGTCAAGCTATATTAAAGGATGAGCAACTGACTGACCCACAGAAACTTTAAGGGGAAAGCAGCAAAGACAAATGTATTTCCATTTGAAAATCTGTGGCTGCCATGCCAGACTGGGTATAAAACCAGCAAAACTATCTGTCAAAATTTAATGGAAAAGAAAAAATTTCTATGATGAAATCAGAGTAAAGAAATTCATGACCACTAAACCAGCATTGCAGAAGGTCCAGAGGGAAAAATCCTTCAGGCTGAAGAGAAACATAAATAAATACAGGAGGATACATGAAAGAATAAACTCTAGACACTTGAGGATTCACCTAGCAATTACTGTTAAATCATGTAAAATAACTGGAAAATTCCATTTGTCTACAGAGTAAAGACTAATTCACAATCTCTAGACAGAAAATTTGGTATAATCTACATGGTCTAAAACAAAGTTTAAGCTCTGACTTTTACCATGTATTAGATATATGATCTTGTACAAGTTATTCTACCTCCCTGTGTTTCTACTTTCTATTTATTTCTGTCCTATAAAGAATAAAGATAGATGTCTATAAGAAATATGGCACTTGTGTGTTTCAAGGACATTTAGTTCTGACTATGAAGTTTTAAGCTATAGGCTTGTAAAAGTCATTTTCCTAGAAAACTTTCAACTGAATATGTAAGAATGAATCTCCTCTCATGCTGAAAGATAGACCTCACTGATCTTCCAGAGGTAATAAGACTGGATTTCAATGCATACGTGGTGACATCTATAGGGAGATTATGTTGTTCCACTGTAAATAATTGTCCCTGCCTATGAGTTTAATAAAAAGTGCTGATTGGCCAAATGCAGACAGGAAGTATGGGTGGGGCTACCAGACTAAGAAAACTGTAGGAACAGGAGGAACAGAGCAGAATGCCAGAGAGAAGCCAGAAGAAGCAGAGGACAACCATGCTGCTGTGAGAAAGGGTACAGAGCCCCATGGCTGAATAGAATAAGAGTCATGGGTTAGATTAAGGGTAAAGAGTTAGCAAGTTATTTGCCTGGGCCTTAGGCTGATCAGCCTAAAACTATTGTAAGCATCTCTGTGTTTCTTTGGGTCTGTGGGTCTGTGGGTCTGTGGGCCTACACCTTGAGGCTAGGCCCGAAAGTTGGGACAGAAACCTCTTACTACAGGCCTCCATATGCACATGTTGCAAATAAAGTAAATCAGACAAGCACAAATACACATAAAAAAGACATTTTTTTAAAAAGAAACCTCTTCATAATATCTCATTCTAAGAATAAGTCATTAATCAGTCTAATTTCTCTCTACCTTTAAGGAGGCACATATAACTACGTTAACAGTCAACACCAAAGTGTGTAGAAATAGCAAAGGGGTAACCTAAATAACAAAAAATAGTGAACATTTTGGCCAACTGGCAAACACCAGATCTGTCTAAAAGATCCGTCACTTCTCAGATCCAACCCAGAATTTCCATGGCTGAATTCAAGGCCAAAACTTCTTATAGTTTATAACATTCAGAAAGAAGCCAAAAAACTAAATTTTTATGGTCAATTTTCCAATTTGTAAATGTCGTCAACTAAAGTAAAGCAGACGGAAAAGGGACAAAGGCACAGGCAAGTAGCTCAATGCTCATGGGCTGGCCTAGCATTGTCAAGCTCTTGGTTCTGTTCAGCAGCCCCCCCCCCTCTCTCAAGAGAAAAGCACAATTTGTCTATGTTTTTAGGCTAAGACATATATTTGAGCCAAATTTTATCCACACCTGCCCTTTTGCTAGGTTTAGGAAAAACCATTAAATGTTAGAAATGTGTGTGTCCATTGATAAAGAAAAGTGTTATAGTAAATTATGTCATTCTGTCACACATTAGTTGTGCACATAATTTTCCAAAAGCAGCCTTATGAGTCATTTATTAGGATTATAATGAGGAAGATTTGTGCCTTTAAGAGAAGCTAAAACAAACCATTTTCAACAGATGTTACTACTGTTTACCCAATAGTATAAAAATGCCCATCATGGAAAAGAGAAGTTGAAGTTATTCATGGAACTGGGGATTTAGCAGTTCCCCATTTGGTTTTTTTCAGATGTCATCAGCAATGAATTTGATGATGTCATCTGTGTCTATTAATATTTGTTGCTTTACTTGGAAGACTGGGGGAAGGCTGCTCTACCCAGGACTCTGAAAAACTGAAGCAAGCTGCCTGAAGGGGTTTTACTGTTAATTTGTGCTGGATGTTTGGAGAAAACAAATTGATATTTTGTTATCCATAATCTATCTATTATCTATCTGGCTGTCTATTTGTCATGTCTACCATCTAACTATCATGTATCTATTTGCTTTTTATTCTCTGCTTAGCTTGACATGTTTTTAATAATCTCATTCAAAGCTGAAAGTTTGACTATTGTAGATTATTATCTGCACCTTACAGAAGATTAAAACTTAGCAAGCATTATCTATATTTAAAACAAATAATGGCTTTAGTTCAACTAAAGCTTTAATCAATATTTGCTTAATGCATTCACTTTTTAAAAAATACACACACACACACACACATATATGTGATATGAAAAATGCTCTGTTATAAAATCTCAACTCAAAGAAATTAATCCATTCCAATTATTTAAGCAAGCGCCTTACTATGCAGGATGTCATTCATTCCTAAATGGGTCTGCCAGATAGGAGCACTTCCTTATAATCAAGAAGCTGCTGGCTCTGTGATGTACTTTAAGAGTAAAATGTTTCCTCTCTGATTCTGGGCAAACTCCTCCACTCTAGGCAGAAACACCTTTGGATCCTAAAAGAAATCGTTTTTCCAGAAGAATTTTTAAATGCTCTGTGTTCCTCTTCTTTCTCTCTCTCTCCCACCCAACCCCACCCTTTGGCTCTTGGGATCAAAACCTGGAGCATGCTGGGCAAGCACACTACAGCTTTAAGATCCTCAAGCAGTCTGCATCCTTTTTATATTCAAGAATAGGGACAAGCCCTCCCTCAAGGGAATGGACTTGGCTGGGAGAAAGATCAAAGGCTGCACATATGACTTACATTTCAGTGATTTATTTAAATTCAACTAGAAAATCACCATATGCTTAGACATAAGAATAGTATAAATGATTACATAATAATAAAATTGTTTTTCTGCTCTTCCCTCCTTACTCTTCTTCCAAAGACTACCACAGATGTCTATGTATGTCCACCTCCCTGTGTTCATGTGACACATGTATGTCCACCTCTCTGTGTTCATGTGACACATGTATGTCCACCTCCCTGTGTTCATGTGACACATGTATGTCCACCTCCCTGTGTTCATGTGACACATGTATGTCCACCTCTCTGTGTCATGTGACATATGTATGTCCACCTCCCTGTGTTCATGTGACACATGTATGTCCACCTCTCTGTGTTCATGTGACACATGTATGTCCACCTCCCTGTGTTCATGTGACATATGTATGTCCACCTCTCTGTGTCATGTGACATATGTATGTCCACCTCCCTGTGTTCATGTGACATATGTGTGTCTACCTCCCTGTGTTCACGTGACATATCATGTCTACCTCCCTGTGTTCATTTTTCAGAGCCAGAAGTGGTAACTGACCTGTGTGTTAACTTTCTCCTTGCTTCTCCACTAATCAGATCCTAGATCATATTTCGTATAGACCTGGTTTGTTCATTTTAACGACTCGAAGTACAGCAGTACATGTATCTATGTAGTGACCCAAGTGACTCCCTCAGCAACAAGCACATGTGCTTATGAAAAGCTAACTGGCCTTTTACTACTCTGTAGAGGCTGTTCTACCACCTTATACACACCTCCTTGGACAGTTAAGCCTAAAGAAGCTGAATACTTCTTGATTTTTAGCAATTCTCTGTCCTTACACACTCTATAAAAGAGGCTAAATGAAAAATCGGCATGTTTTCACTAAAGGAACTACTGACAGAACTATTTAACTGCAATAAACATGAGAGAGAGAGAGAGAGAGAGAGAGAGAGGGAGAGAGAGAGAGAGAGAGAGAGAGAGAGAGAGAGAGAGAGAGAGAGGCAAACCCTCTTTAACCTATGAGCTGCAGACAGTTGGTTTCTCCCTGTTTCATTTTATCAATGAACAGCCTTTAGCTTTGTTTATTTTAACACAAACTTTATCATCATCCTTTAGGAGACAGAAGTGGTTCTTTAACTCCTAGAAGACTGTGACCTCATTCTTGTCATTGGAACACTGGTTTTTAGTGACACCACCCTGACACCCTTGATAGGAACCGAGTAACCAACATATAAGCCCCCTTTCAAGGGCTAGGTGCTAGGCAGGTTCTGAAGGAAAAAAAAAACTAAGGAAAGATCACTCTGCAATAACTTGGCTTGATTTATAAAGCAAACAAATATTTAATCATGATCTTCTTGGGACAATCGCAATGAATCGTTTCCTTAATTGAAAACAGGACTCTCTCCAAAGTGAACTAAGACTTGGAGACACTGGAATTTTCAAAGGTGTTTGGCCAAGAAGCCAAGGCCCATGTGACTTGGAGAACAGCCATACCCATCAATCTCTTTGCTCTCATCAGTTCCCTCACACATCTGCAGCTGAAGGAGACAGCACGCCACATGGGCCAAAAGTTAACAGAAATCACATCACTGTGAAGAAACACACAGCACAGCTTACTCTTTTTTCTGAAGAGACTGCAAGGTGTATACAGCCAACCAAAATATCATTTATTATAAGTATGGAACTTCAACTTTCCTGACCTTATGAGCTTCTGTTTACAAGAGACAAAGCTATTATAACAACTTGCATTTCGTTGGCTCTATTTCCTCTTGTATATGGCATGTCCAAAGGAAAGAAAATGGCTCCCTCCATTGTCTGACATAAAGCAGATTAATAGGGGGAATTATGCACATAAATGAAAATCGCTCAAAAATATGACTCAAAGAAAGATTGGGTTATGAAGCTGCTGGAGATTCAAAAAAAATAAGAGTACAAGTTCTGATAGGAGAGTATATACAGATTTTGAGATTAAGGGATGGAAAATAGTACAAATCACAGATCAAGGGTTCTCAGTAGTGAAAGCTGTCCCTGGAGAGGCTCAGTTTCACAATGACCACTGCTTATAAAAATGACCTTCATTTGCATGTTTGCTTTATCAAACAACAATCACTCAGAGGAACTCCCACAGTTACAAATTCACAAATAGAAGGCCATACACAACTTATGCAGAAAATTATAAAGCAGCTAATTTTATGGTGTCATATTTGCATTTTGAGACTAAAGGTACCAAATATGTATCAAATGTACTTCCATACTCAATCAGATATCTGTCCCCAACCCAGATGTTTTTGAGTTTCCAGGTGAGCCTCCCCCATGTTTACATACATACACACCTCTGGCTTGCAATCAGCATTTAATACTATCTCAAGAAGCATATGAAATGGAGCAAGCAAGGTAGCTAGGCATTACCCTCTGCTCTGTCATTCCCAAATAAGAGCGCTCTACAGTAGGTCAGATCCACTGCCTAAGTATATATCCTGAGAGCACACTGTTCACAGATGCCTTTCAAAACAGTCACTCAGTTCTGTGTTGAAATTGGTCATCTGTTACTAAGGTCTTCTTTTTCATGACTAAGATGACCCCAAGAAATAGGATCAACCAGTGCCTCAAACAGCAGACCCTAGAATGAGTGGGTATATCTCCTGAGAATTCGAAGTCCTTTTTCTGCAACAAGACTTCTTCACACTGACATCACGCACCAAATCTACCCTCAGCAGGTCTGAATCCTCTTCCCAATCACTTGGAATAAGACAAATCTAGTTTCCCCACCCTCCCAACCACTGTACAACCCTGCACCTGATCCAACTACCTTTTCCTTTCTTCTCAGCCACCACACTATGGATTTTGCAAGAAGATGCCAAACATTTCCACCAACAAGCTGCAGGATCTCAGTATGTGGCCTGTGCAGGCCAACTTCTGCACCAAAATGACTTTACTTCATGACGTTTATCATTCATGTTACAAAGTAAGCTAAAACACCCTGTAGTAATTGGAAACTTCCCTGTATATAATGTTATCTACACAACAAAATAATTTTCTATTGGTGTACCTAGGTCAGTGGTTCTCAACCTGTGGTCTTGACCCCTTTGGCAGTCAAAGAACCCTTTCACAGAGGTCACCTAAAACCACCAAAACCCATAGATATTTACAATACAATTCATAACAATAGCAAAATTACAGTTATTAAACAGCAACAAAAATAATTTTATAGTTGGCATTCACCACAACGTGAGGAACTGAATTAAAGAGTCACAGCATCAGGAAGGTTGAGAACCACTGTTCTAGGGGTCTTTTAAACATTCATGCATCATTTTTTCTTCAAATAATTTTATCTAATCATAAAAAGTGTCGTGGCCTGGGGAGACAGCTCTGTGGGTCAAGTGTGTCTGTGCAAGCATAAAGACCTGGATGAGATTCTAAGAAGACTCATAGAGGTACACAAACTTATAATCAACCCTCCTATAGAAAGACAAGCAGAGACAGAAGAATACCAGAATCTTGCAGGCCATAGAGTTTGGCATACATGGACAGTGAAGAGAAGGGGGAAGAGAAAGAGAGAAACCCTGTAGCAAACAAGGTGTAAATAATGAGCATCAAAAGTTGACCTCCACATGTGCAGTTACACATAGAGATTCATGTACAAACAAACAAATACATGTATGCCATACACTAAATATTTCTTTACCGTATTTATTCTATTTTATAATACATAGCCCAGATCACTGTACCATTTTTATTTTAAACTCTGTCAGCACCTGAATCTTTGTCTTACCCAATCCCTACTGCAGGAATCACAATACTAAGAAACACTGCAGTTTGATATCAGGCATTTTGGGGGGGGGGGAGCTCTGTGCTTTCACGTATTCTGAAGAAATGTTGATCTTGTTAATCTGTAGTTGACAGCTTGTTTGCTTTGGTTTTGTTCCTTTTTTAATTATTATTATTCTGATAGCCTGACTGAAATGTTCCTTCTGTTTAGTAACCATTATGAGTCCAAAGAACTCAAAATCTTATTATTTTCATCCCCTTCACTCTCCCCCTTCCCTCTCCCCCTCAAAATCTTATTTCCTTATATAGGAAAATAAAATACTTAATATTTTCCTCAGTGCAATGGAAACTATTTTTGTACATTGACAGAAGCCTTGAGGACGTTTATGTGTTTCCTGTCATTGAACTAAACCTAGTCAAGATTAACTTTAGCATATTCCTAAAATCCTGGAAGTGGAAAATGTGGTAGTGTATCTGTCTTTGGGCTTTTCTGTGATGAAACACCATAACCAAAAAGCAAGTTGGTAAGGAAAGGATTTATTTGACTTATACTTCCAGATCATAGTCCATCACTAGAGGACCGGAACTCCGGTAGGTGGGAACCTTGAAGGAGGAGCTGATGCAGAGGCCATAGAAGGCTACTAATTATCTTATCGACATGCTTCCTCTGACTTGCTCAGCCTGCTTTCTTGTAGAACCCAGAACCACTAGCCCAGAAACAGCACCACCCACAATGGCTGGCACCTCCTCTATTGATCACTAATTGAGAAAATGCCTTATAGCCAGATCTCATGGAGGTGTTTCCTCAACTGAGGAGTCTTCTTCTATGATGATTTTAGCTTGTGTCAAGTTGATACTCAAAACCAGCTAGAACAGCACCTAAAGCTTATGCATGAAAAGTAAAAATCCATCCAGACTTCTCCCAAGTTCCTATTAATAGACTAATTCTGCTCAGAAATGCCATTGTGCTGTGGAATATTCCTTTACACTGTGTGAATATATGTTGCTGTGATTGGTTTCATAAAGAAGCTGGCCTTGAAGAGACCAGGCAGGAGAGCCTGACTAAGAGAATGCTGGGAGAAAGAAGAGCAGAATCAGAGGTGTCACCAACTAGAAGCAGAGGAAGTAGAAGATGAACTTGCCAGGCTAATAAAGGTACTTCTATGTGGCAGAGAATAAATAAGGGATATGGTTTAATGCAAAATATAAGAGCTAGTAATAAGCCTAAGCTATTGGCCTATCATTTATAAGTAATATTAAGTCTCAGGTTCAGTTATTTGGGAAGTGGCTTCTGGGATGGAAAACCCTCTCACCTACATCAGGGTCTGGATGAAGGACCCCCTGGAAGTAGTAAATCTGGGTTCTGCCACAGGATATCAGCATTTTCACTGGCAAGGGCTAGAATGCCAATTTGCAACCCACCTAGGTCAATCAAGTGGCAGAGTATTTGATGTAGCATGCTTCCAAAGTCATGTGACAACAATTCTTACATACCCATAGCAAGAATAAATGCTTGGTGGCATCTTAGCAATCACAAAACACATTTGCAAAGTCTGGGAGATTCCTACAATACTAGAGTTATACCCAATAGCAAGATCAGGTGACTGCAGCTTCTCACCCTATCAGCTACTCGCTGCCTTTGGTACCATCTCTGAATCTATTGTGATTGAGTATAAAGACAGCATGGAATCAGACCACAGAACTGTTTTTTAGATTTAAAAAAAAAAAGCAGCTACACTCTGGTTGTGGCTCTGAAACAGACAATATATTGCAGGGGAAATAATGTTAAATGTAGGGTAAATGATTAATTGTGTAAATAAATGCAGCTACTTTTTAAGACTGAAATCTCAAGTTAGGAGAGTGATGCAATTTATGCACAGAGAAACTGAGCAATCCATTCTTTCTTCATGTGGCCTAACGGAAATAAATCTAGGTTTGACAGGACTCTTTACAGAGATCCCTGTCTATCCACAAACAATGGCAGTGTCCTTAATGCCAGCTGAACTTTCTTCAGCTTCTAAGCTAAGGAGGCTGGGGGTCCCCTCACCCCCAAACTGTCTCATCAAGCCCTCTATCCCACTTTTAACTTTGTTTACCTCTTTACACATCAACGAATAAATATTTCTATGTAACTAGAATACAGCCATCCCTTATTCAACATTGCTTAATAAGTGAACTTCTCACTGTTTACCATAGGATCTCCTTTTCTTTACATTTCCCCACCATCCTCTAGAGTAATGGAGCTGTGAAGGTATCATAGGCAGCTTACCTTTCAGTGCTAACACACTGAACCCTCGCTGTGGGACTCTTGCAAAACAAAGCGCCCCTCTTCCCTCCCTCTCCCCCCTCCCTCTCCCCCTCCCTCTCCTCCTCCCTCTCCTCCTCCCTCTTCCCTCCCTCTCCCCCCTCCCTCTCCTCCTCCCCCTCCTCCTCCCTCTCCCCCCTCCCTCTCCTCCCTCTCCTCCTCCCCCTCCCCTCCCTCTCCCCCTCCCTCTCCCCCTCCCTCTCCCCCCTCCCTCTCCTCCTCCCTCTCCTCCTCCCTTTCCTCCTCCCTCTCCCCCTCCCCTCCCTCTCCCCCTCCCCTCCCTCTCCTCCCTCTCCCTCTCCCTTGCCTCCTCCCTCTCCTCCTCCCTCTCCCTCTCCTCCTCCCTCTCCCCCTCCCCTCCCTCTCCCCCTCCCCTCCCTCTCCCCCTCCCCTCCCTCTCCCCCTCCCCCTCCCTCTCCCCTCCCCCTCCTTCTCCCTCTCCCCTCCCCCTCCCCCTCCCTCTCCTCCTCCTTCTCCCCCTCCCTCTCCTCCTCCCCCTCCCCCTCCCTCTCCCCCTCCCCCTCCCTCTCCCCCTCCCTCTCCCTCTCCCCCTCTCCCTCCCCCTCCCCCTCCCCTCCCTCTCCCCCTCCCCTTCCCTTTCCCCCTCCCTTTCCCCCTCCCTCTCCCTTTCCCCTCTCCCTTCCTCTTTTATTTTTACCTATCTTGCAAGTTTTGCCTTCATAGTCCTTGCTTATTGGTCTCTTCTCACTTCTGTGACTTCCCAATCCATGTGTTATCTTGTTTCATTACAACTCCCATGAAAGGGCAAAGGAAGAAAGACAGTGTCTTCTTAAGTGATCTTATCTGCTTCCTTTTTACCCAAAGGAAGTTACAGTGCCAGAGACCCTTCTTCTACATCATCTCTCTAATCCAATCCGATGGCTGTGGTGACTCCTACCTGCAATGCCAAACTCAAGAGACTGAGACAGGAAAACCCTGAGTTCGAGGCCAGCCAGGACCACATGAGAAGACACTATCTCCGAAACTAAAAATAGATCTCATAGGCCTCTATCCCAGAGCAGTGACACTTAAGATCTGCACAAATATCTGCATATTTTAGTAAGGTGCCTGTGCATCCTCAAGTCCTTTACACACAGATCTTGCACTTACCACAGCTGCTTTACTTGAACCATCAATCAAAGCTCTTCCCAGAAGTTTTCTGTGGCACAAGGTCGTTCTAAACACCACCCACCATAACAAGCATTTTTGGCCAGCTCTTGACCTGACCTTTCCTTACTACTTATATTACTTTGGTGATATTTTTACAGATGAAAGAGGGTAGAGACAGCACGTAGCTTGAAACCTCACCGCTCTCATCTGGTTCCTCCACGTTCCCTGCGAATCCTGCTTGCAGATTGCTGAACTTTTCCTAGCTCATCTATATGTATGTGGTGCTTCCATGACGATGATCGACAGCTCACAAATTTGCTTTTCTATAATAGAAATCTAGCTCAAATGCAAAAGATCATTAGGAGTGTTATTTCTTCCCAGTTTCCACTGGTTTGACCACTCCTTTCACCGGTATTTACCAAGGCACAGTCTTCTAGCCTCGGAAAGCACCGGACTTGGCTCTTCCCACTCCCCTTGCTATTTCTTGTCACTCTTAAAGTCGTGACTCAGAAGCCTGTACCATGGCTTCTTGGTGCTTCCTGAAGCCCAGTCTGCTTCAGGGACCCAAATACCTCATCCCTTGACTAGTCTGCACAACAAACCACCCTGTGGTAAAAGTTGTAGCCACTCCCTAGCGCTCCTGCATCCTCAGACAGGATGGCCGTGCCCACAACCCATGTCACAGCATGCCAATCTAACACAAACTGTTCAAGAAGATCACACGAAACTCGAGGAGCAGTTCTCGGGCCTCATGAAGTACGTAGTTTGAATTTGTTTCAAGAAAATGAAATCCCAACTGTGCCAATTGTGATGACATGTTTGGAACAGTTCTAAGATCCTATCTAATGTATTCTGGGACAGAGACTCGACAGGCTTCCAAGAATGACCTTATTTCAAACAAAGTGAAAACTGAACCAGACAAGCTATAAAAGTGTTTGACATAAACAGCGTGAAATTAAATTTTTATGGAAAAAATTAACAATGCATGTGAGAGTTAAAAATTTTTTAGTGTTCTCACTCCCTGAACAAGTGAGATCTTGTCACAAAAAAAGTGATCAAATATGGAAGAAATTGTTGGCAAAAAGTTAACAAAAATCTTGGATAACCATGTCACCAGTAGGAAATTTGTTGATATTAAAGATATGTCATAGGTTCTTAAAAATGTGATCCAAGATAGACTACAAACATTTGTATAGTTCAAACTTTGTAATTTTTCTTAAAAGTAAAAATTAATGGTAAGCATACAAAACGGGTAATTTTGATAAAGATCCCAGAAATTTTTATAGTAAATGTAAAAAGGGTTTGAACATATGATGAGAAGTTTATATCCATGAATCTCAAAGTAACTTTCTAGAGAGGGTTATTTTCAATGTTGTTTTTTAATATAAAATTTTGCTTAAAGTAAGATCTGAAACAAAAGAAAATCAACACGTTTTGATTTGCATTATTATTATAAAATGCTTAATTGGAAAAATAAAATCTCAAAAATGACAGAGAGAAGAAATAACATGTATGTGAATAAATTGTTTGTGAACACAATGAAAATCGTCATATATATTAAATGAAAATTAAGACTCACTTTTAAGAATCCAAGATAATTAACTGTCATGATTTCAACGAGTTATACAAAAGCACTAGCTCATTTTTAATTTAAATGTTGCTCTTGAAAATCTTAATAATTGTATGATTTTAAAAATAATTTTAACTAATTTTAATAGCTATTGCTACTCTTTCAGAGGATCTGGCTTCAGTTCCCAGTTCCCACGTGGTCCTTAAAATTGTCTGTACTCAAGAGGTTTCAGTGATCCAGTGCCCCCTCCTGGCCTCCCCAGAAACTACATGTATGGTATATAGTAGGCAAAGCAGTCACACACATAAAAACAAAGCTCCTCCTTGTAGTCATCAGCTTTGTTAGAACAAAAATTACATGTAAAATTTAATTGTAAAAACACCACTATTGGACTGGTGAGAAGCTGGGGAAAGACTATGGAGAGGGAAGGGGGAGCAGTGGTGAGTATGTTAAAAAAATTAAATACAAATAAATAAATTTTTAAAACATGGAAAAACACTACTACCTTGTTTAAATATGAAAAAACAACTAAATTTTATGAAATAATTAGATTTTATTTACATATTTATCTCCATTTTAATCATTTACACAAGACAGGTCAGACATCTTTAAAATGTTATCGTATTTTTCATTTGCGAACACCACAAATGACACATATACATCTCTTTGTACCCCTACTATACGGTAGTATGCATATTGCTGTTATCCCTTCTATAACAACTACAGCCTTGTGCCTCCCTGTCCCTGTGTTCCCATAACAGCCACATTGGGAATGTGACTTTGAGGGGGGGGGGGGTTATAACCATGACAAAGATTCATGTTATTAATGTTATTACATCCTGAGTGAACTTGTAATAAAAATACCCTTGCCCCTCCCCCCACACACACGTGATCCTCTGCTAATCTATTAAGCCCCAAAGAAACCGTCACCAGATGCAGCCTCTTGATTCTCAGCCCCTCATCACCAAATCTGTACCAAATAAATCTTCATTTTACTGCAGTACTAAACACTTTAAGCTGTATGCATATATCTTCTTTATAATTTTTTCCTGCTTCCTTGTTTTCCATTCCTCAAGAGCTGGAATTAAGGATACTAGAATAATTCACTGAGCTCATGGACGAACCATATGGTGTGGTGAATCATAACAGTGAAGGAGCCTTTGGAAAGTATGTGGAAACCATCTCCTTTCAGATTTAGTTCACATGCAATGATGCCCAGTCTTCACAACTTATTCAAATTGCAGTTAACACCAGAATTCCACACTTTTTCTATTAAATTGTGTTTGAAAATAAGTTCTAGATGTTGCCACATATTTCCTTAAATTTCAAAAAAAATCCTAAATTAGCATTTAAATTGCAATCAAATAATTTCTCAGATTCATGAGGAAAACAATTTTTCCACGAGGAACAAATATCTCATCAGCAAAAATGCTTTAAAGTTTCATCTAAACAATAAAATTCAAAGAAATCAACAGTCTCTGTACCAGGAACTCCCTGTAATCATTTTCTGTTTCTACTGTCTACTAGAGTCTTTCAGATTACGTGTGTCTGTGTGTGTGTGTGTGTGTGTGTGTGTGTGTGTGTGTGTGTGTGTGTGAGAGAGAGAGAGAGAGAGAGAGAGAGAGAGAAAGAGAGAGAGAGAGACCATATTAAAATGTTCAGTATCTTGATATACATTTTACTGAGTTTGACAAATCACCTGATTGTTTTGTCAAATTAAATATTTTATTCCCAAAGAAAACTGAACTAAATAAGGAGTCATCTGGCTCATTGAAAGTTCATAAATATGCATCAAAATTAATTACATCTTATGCTTAAGAAAAACAAAAGATTTCATTCACAGCACAACAGATGTGTCCTGCAAACCAAGAAACCACTCTTTTTCTTTGTTTGCAATTTGGCCTGAGTTCAGTGAGTGATGCCAGGTCACCTCTGATAGACACATAGCCATTTGGACAATCCAGAGACAGAGTTTGCAGAGGACAGACTGAATCATGTCATGATGTTAACTAGAGAGTCTCAGACAAGTCCATTCCAAACAGTGAGAGCAGATAGGGGGCAATGAACAGAGCCAGCCAAGTATCAGCACCAGGAGGGCCACATCACCCTCAGATTAAAGAGGCAAGCATAAAATCATAGCATAGCTCTAAGCCAAATGTCAGGACCAGTGAGCAGGAATTATATAGGACAAAGAATGCCAACAGAGATGGAGAATGTTGAGCAGAATACAATAAGAATACTGCCACTCAATGTCTGTGACTTCAGCTGGAAAGACTTGACTTAGAAATCACTCCACAGATGATAGAATTTTCTGAAGTCTCATTTGCTCACATATTTAGCATTTGATGCTGGTTAACCACTGGAAACATGGCTGGGGCTATTGAAAATTTCCCGCCTGGACTCTCTGTTTGCCCTGGGTTTTATTTCAACATAATGTTTCAGGCTGTCAACTTTTTATGTTGTCACTTAGGGATTCACAAATAAGAATCCTCAGGAATGAGGCAGAAATGGTTTGACTTTTCATAGTCTAGTGTCTGCATTCTGATTGCACCATGCCCCTGTTCTTTGTCAGTCATAAGTAATTGTTCAGAATCAAGGGATGAGTGCACATGTCTCAGTGGGAAGGTAAGAAGGTCACATTGTTTAAAAGCATACTGGGGAGCAAAGGGTTTTTTTTTTAAGTAATTTTCAGAAAATAAAATAGATTATACTACAAACTAAAAATATATATATAAAGTTATTTCAGACCTAGCAAATCTACAAGTATATGACAATGGCCTTGAAGCTTCCAAAAATAAAACTAATATATTCAACTTTGAATTATATTTTCAAATAAATAAATAATGCATAAGTGGAATAATTACTCTTTCAGACACAACTCTTTAGGCCTTTGAGCTGTTCAATACACAAATTCTCCAAAAGTTATACAAGAATATACACAAAATTAAATCTTTAGCCAATAAACAAAAATATGTAGGTTAGGGAAACCTGAGGCCTTCACCAGAGGACAGCAAGACCAACATGATATGATATTTACATATTTATTTTTAAAATTTGGAAGGTAAGATTTTTAATGTTTCCCCACTGGGGAACTATAAATGTTAAAGAGATAGATATAAGTGAACTTATTTGTACATTATACAACTTGTACATGTCACAAAAGCTCCCAGGGTCCTGAGATGGAGCTGCTGCTGCTGGGTTTGTGGTGAAGGGGATGGGGGAGGATGATGTGGGAATGTCTTTCTGTATGCTGTGAATATCAATTTTTAAATAAAGGAGCTGTTAATCTCAAAATGTTTTACATTGTTATGGATTTTAGTTTATTGATACAAATTTAAGGTCAATTCTCTATGCTGTATGTATTTTTCTACTCTTGTTTAAGATATGATGTTTATGTAACTGATTTAAAATTGTAATGTATAACTAAGAAATGCATAATAGTTAGATTTTTAGGTATACAAAGATATATTTCAATTAGATAGGTAATCTTCAAATACTTCTAAGACCTACAGAATATAGCATTTAAAAATGTTTTAAGAACTTAGACTTTTCTGGACAGTGAGACATATCTGCTCCTGGCAGCATCAATTTACTTCAAGAGAAAAATGGGCATCAAAGAAACTCCATATGGAATTAGTTTCTTTGTGGCATCAGTTAGCCACTGGACATGAGCCTGTTCTTATATTGACTGCTTGACAGTGTGCTGTTAAAACTGGACATGCAGGTTCCATAGGAAGGTGACTTCTGAACTTTGGCAGAACAAGCTGAGATGGTCGGTCATTCAGGTTCCTGCTTTACAGAGAAAACTGAATGTCAGACATTCTTCAGGACTCGAGGAGAAGCAACTGATGAACTGTGCCAGAATGGGCAGAGCAGATTTCCTGCTTCACTGAAATGAAAAGAGACTCTGGGCCTGTAGGCTGAAGATGGATGCCCCAACTTTATAAAGGAACTTTAGGTAACTGTCCAGGCAGATAGGTGTCATCTCTATCCTTTCTAGATTTTGGAAGTTGCTTACACTTCGGTTTACTTGGGTAAATATATCCTTCTGTGGTCTTTGATGTAGTTGAAGATTAGATAGTTATAGGTATAGTTTTTCTTAGTTATTTTAAGGTATATTAGATATGAAACTTTAGATTCATAAGGATAAGATAGATGATATTTTCTTTAATTTTGCTAAATACAAATAGACTAGATATTGTAACTGTAATTCTTGCTTTATAGCTATTTTGTTATATGTAATTTTGCTATGTTAAACTTAAAACCTTTTTTGATTAGACAGGAAGAGGGAGGTGATGTGGGAATGTCTTTCTATATGGTGTGAACATCAATCTTTAAATAAAGGAGCTATTTTGGCCCATGACAGGCACCATAGAAAGAGTAGGAGGGGAAATCACAACATAGGTAGGAGAAGCAGGGCAGCGTCAGAGATACCAAGCCAGAAGCCAGAAGGAGCAATGTGTAAGGAACACAAGTGAGCCACAGGCCATGTGGCAGACAGATTAATGAAAATGGGTTGAGTTAAGATGTAAGAGCTAGCTAGCAATGTGCCTGAAGCATGAAGTTAATATAAGTATCTGAGTCATTTCTGGGGGCCTGAGCAGCAGCGGTGGGCGGCTAAGGGGTCTGGCGTGGCAGGCCTGTGGGTCTGAGCCTCTGGCCACTGGAGACCATGAAACCCCACTACAACAGGAGGGGATGGAGGAGGGGGAGGGGGATGGGAGAGGGAGGGGAGGGAGAGGGGATGGTGGAGTGCTCACAGAGATTGGTTACTCAATGGCTTCTCAGCTCTGAGCTTGATTCACTCTAGAGAATTCTGCTGAATTGCCCACAGGAAGGCACTGGAGAAGAGTAGCCATTCAAAGGATTGGCGGCAGCGGTCTGTACAAAGAGAAATTATTTTAAGATTGTTGGCCACACTGTCTCTATCATGAACACTTCTTTTTTTCTATTTACTAACCCTTTTACATTGCAGAATGTAAAATCCAGGATTAGCTTTTCTGGCAGCCCATTTGGACAGCATTAGTCATTTGTAAACCCTCATGGAAGAGGCCTGACTCGCTTCAACCAGCTGTGGCTTCCGCTCTATGCCTGACTATTTTCATTTCAGATAACTTCACATCAGGAGGTTTTTTTTTTTTTTCTCTCTCTCTCTCTCTTTCCAGACAAATGTTAGATTAACAAAGGCTTTTATAAGGCAAAATCCAACAATGACAAGCGTGAGAGAAACGACTCTTAAAGGGGTAATAGTAGACAAAGACATAACAGGAAAATACAAACATAAAAGCAAGGCCCACAGAACAAGGTGGGCGAAGCTAGAGACGGGCCCTGGACAGGTAAAGGGTGAACTGAACCAGTGTCCATATCGAATTCCATAAAGTCTTAAGGCCCTAAAGTTAAGCCTCAGCATAAGAACAAAGGCAAGAGACAGAAAGCAAAGCACAGCCTTTCCTCATTTCCACAAAACTTCTAGACAAAGAACCCTAGGATTATCCTGGGAAAACAAACAACCCAAGATCAACCCATGGTGCCTCCGGTGTGAGGGATTGCTGTCTGGACTCCCTCCATCCAAACGCTGCAGCAGCTTACATCTGCATCTCAGAACCTCCTACTGAATGTGAACGGGAACCAACGAATAGGTCGCAGATGTGTGTTCCGTGTTTATGGTGTGAAAACAGGTCCAAAATAACAGGAAATGGGGCCCAGAGAAGACGTAAAGGAATGGAAAAAACCTCCCCCAGATAGACCACTAATATCTTCAAAATATCCAAATACATCCCAGTTGTGAAGGAGTACAAAGTAATTAGAAGTGAAAACCTCAAAGGCTCTGAAAGTAACCAAAAGAAGAAAATTTAGGAATAAAGCTGCAGAAATGCCATAGAAAACTGGATGGAGGGACAAATAAAACATTTTAAGTGAAGAACGTTGAGAATTAGTATAGAGAGGTCAATGTCTCAAACTGTAGAAATACCAGAAGAGGAAACAGATGGAATAGAAGTACAGAAATAATAGAAGACATGTTCAGGATCACAGCAGAAAAATCTCCTCCAGAGAAGGGTTTGTCACATACACAGCACCATGGATTAGCTAAGTCAAAGCACATTTCGATGAATCTAGACTTTTCCTGGAGTATAAAGAAGAGATACAGAATATGTCAGAATATGTATAGGAGAAAAAAGCAAGTGTTTGGGAAGATTAGGAAGTCAGATAGTAACTTCCACAATCAAATTAAAACAGAAGAACAGAGTAGAATGAGGTACTCTGCTTAAAAATCCTCAGGAGTTTCAAGAATAGTAATAAACAGCACAGAGGAAGAGATGGGGAGTGTTGAGAAAACAGTTATAGAACACTCCATAAGCACAGGCCTTTCTAAAGAACAGATTCTGTAGTAGTCGTAAATGGCAATGCTTACAACTCCCATTCATATCCCTTCAAGCATAGGCATCACACATCTATCATCTAACCATCCATCCGTATGCACCCTTCCACACAGCTGCAGACTTAGCTGTGTTTGTGCACGTATTCATCTTTCTCCATCCACTCGTCAGAAAAATAAAACAGCATAAGACATTAGGAGGTCAACAGTGAATTAAGGAAAGGGAAGCACTGTGGAGGAAAGAGCTGAATGTAAGCATGGAGAGAAGAGCTAATCAGGATAGGGGAGAGGGGGGGAGGGGGAGAGAGAAAGGGAGAGAGAGAGAGGTGAGGTGAGGTGAGGTGAGGTGAGGTGAGGTGAGGTGAGGTGAGGTGAGGTGAGGTGAGGTGAGGTGAGGTGAGGGGATGAAGGTCAGTTGAGATAGGGGGAAAGGGAGGAGCAAGTAGCAAGTATAAAATCAGAACCTGCAGCTTCCTTGTGGAAGAACATCCAAGTTAGGAGAAGCAGAACATAAGGAAAGCTCTGTGAAGGTTTGTTCCCATCAGTTTTACTCTGTGGAGCCATATTTTTAATCTAATAAATTAAAGAACTTTAATGAGCAAATTTCAAACCTTGGCTTCTAAACTATGATTGTATTGGACATGTCCTGTCACGTGCTGTAGCAGAACAAGGCTTCCCTCTTCTGCTCTCCTAGGAGTTTCTGTGAAGATGTCTCAAATTTGCTGGACTTTTAGCAGGCACATCTAATTTTCTGGCGTTCATTTCATAAAACCTCATTTCAGACAATTGGGGAAAGTAAAGACGTATGTAAACTGTGAGTTTATAAACTTTTATCTAAATTATGTCAGATGCAATGGGATTTAAAATAAACTGGTGCATTGAGGGTTTGCTGTTATCTTTAGTGGGTGCTGTTTGGTTGGTTTCTTTTTTGTTACTATTATTATCTGTTGGTTCCGGCTAAAACACTGGTTTGTCCACACTGTAGTTCCAGCCTGGTCTCCACTATGGAGAACTGACACACCTCTGATGTCTTCTGCTGTAGTCTGAATAATGTCTTACAGTAGTTCTCACAAGTGAGCTAAAATGTGGAGGTGGTTGAGGGTTCAATCACCAACCAGTCAGAAGAGTCTCAGAGAGGACCTGCAGTGTTTTGAAGCTTGCCACAGCCTGGGAGGATGTGAATCAAACAGGATTCTTAGACATTGATCTTGTGATTACACAACAGTAAACACTGGGTGAAATTGCTGACCACTACAAAAGGCAAATAAATGCTCATCCTGTGAGCCAGCAACACCTTCTAGACATGCCCCAAAGCACGATACAATATCCCAGTTATTCTTCAGAAGACATAAACCATAAATCTTTTATCAAATGCATTACATGTATATATAAAACCAACAATAGGAATCAGAGTGTCCCTATCATGACTAAAATATCTCCAAGTTGTAAGCTAGCCGGGTGCCGTGAATAACTAAACTGTGGTACACAATGCACCACACTCCACTGGTGAGAAGCAAAGGTCTGTGGCTACACAAACCAACGCTAAGGAAAGGAACTCAGACACCAAAGTGTGTTCTGCGAAACTCCATGATGTGGGAATATCTTCCTGTATGCTGTGAGTATCAATCTTTAAATAAAGGAGCTGTTTTGGCCCTTGGCGAACACCGTAGCCAGAGACAGCATACATAGGAGAATCAGGGCGGAGTCAGAGACAGATTGAGCCAGATGCCCAAGAAGAAGCATGTAAGGAACACAGGTGAGCCACGGGCCATGTGGCAGACAGATCAATGGAAATGAGTTGAGTTAAGATGAAGGACCTAGCTAGCAAGGTGCTTGAGCCATAGGCCAAAGAGCATGAAATTAATATAAGTATCTGAGTCATTTGGGGGGGCCTAAGCAGTGGGCGGCTAAGTGGTCTGAGACTGCAGGTCTGTGGGCTTGGACCTCTGGCTATTCAGGCAAGAAACCTCATTGTAACAACTCCATTTACAAGAAGAACTGGCAGTGCTGTGCTCTGTTTTCTGTTTTAAGGTCCATATGTATATTCAACTAAGAAAAACCACTAAGATACACATTAAAGATAATATATATATATATATATGATTGGTTTTTATACTTAGTAAAACTAAAATTACTTGGTTGTTAAAGTAGGCTTTATTATCAAAATTTATTCAGTGCAATACAATGTGTTCAGTTATTTTGAGGAAATCTTATTCACCACACCCCACAGAATCCCACCACAGACATAAAGCTAAGAAAGAAAAATAGTAGGTTATCAACACTTTACCTCCAAATTCTCTCACTGCTTTTCTTCTTTCTGAATAGTCAGAAGGATGAACAGATAGATGGAGAAGAGATGATAAATAGATGACATAGATGATTGATAGATGATAGATAGAAATAGATGGATAATAGGTAGATAGATGATAGATAGGTAGATAAATGATAGAGAGAGGTAGATAGATAATGGATGGATAGATGGGTGGATAGATATATAGATGGATGGATGGGTGGATGGATGGATGGGTAGATAGATAGATAGATAGATAGATAGATAGATAGATAGATAGATAGATAGATGCATAAGAGACAGATACATCTATAAATATATCTATTGAAATATGTATAGAGATATATAGATGAATACATTTTGTAATGCTGTTGCAATAATCTTTGGTTAAAGCTGCAGCCACGAATCATGTAGGGTTCCCTCTGAGTTATGGACACCATGAGAACAGTCAGTGTTATGGAGAAATTAAAGGCTCTCTTTGACATAATGAGTTTTCAGCTACTGTGACACATTCTTCTTTTTGAGATTTTTTAGCATGGTGGGGGAGGGCTACATGTGGGTTTATGTATCTACAGACACGACACATGAGTGTCAGTGCCCATAGAAACCTGAGGTATTTGATTTCCCTTGAGCTGAGTTATAGGAAGTTGAGAGCCACCATATGTAGGTTCTGGAAACTGACCGTTGGTTCTCTGAAAAATAAGTGCAGTGTATGTCCTGAACCATCCAGTTACCTCTCCAGCTCCTCCTCATTTTCTTAACTGTAGAAACACAGCTATAGTGTGTTCTTCCTACCAAATGGAGCTTGAAATAAATACATATGAGCACCTATTACACTAAAATATGTGTGTGTGGAGAAATACTTCACTACACACTTGTGTGTGTATATATATATATAAATTTTTCTTTAGAAGGACTCTCCCTAACCTGAGCACAGGAGTGCAGATTTGTAGATTTGTAACACCAGCACTGACTAAGGACATATAGGCAGGTCATCCTCAGCTACATATAAAGTTTGAGGCAGTCCTGGGCTATATGAGATTTTTTTTCCTAGAAAAGAAAGAAGGAAGGAAGAAAGGAAAAGTAGGAGGGAAGGGGGAGGGAGGAGCAGATGATGGAGGAGACAGAAGGGCAGGAGAGGGGTACACAAAGGAGTAAATGAGTAATTCTGGGTCCTTTATTAGTAGGCCCACCCTTACCATTCAAGTCTCCTTCCAAGAGCAGGAAAGCTGTTTGATCTCAGTCTGCCTTGGGTTTTTTATCCTTTTTTTTTTTTTTTTAAAAAAAAAAAAAAAAAAACAAGCAATAAAAAGAAAGTTTGTGCATGGTTCTTTGGTTTTGTTTTATTTTGTGCGTGCATGCGTGCATGCCTGCATGTGTGCGTGCATGTGCGTGCACAGCAAAACAAGCTTCAGAGCTGTAATAGTACTGCTCTTGTGATGACTTTTTACATGATCACCAAACAGTCCCCAGATTCCTCCTGAGTTTATCCCCCACAGAAACCTTGCCGCCTGTGAAACAGCTATTATAATTTTCAGTGTCCAAAACCTGACTCCCTTTCTCCGTGACATGTAAGTTCAGTTCAACAAATGTTTTTACCTGTTGGCCTGGTAAGCTTGAGCAAGTGGACAGAATAATGTTCTAAAAGCTATGTTGGTTTTCCGACCATTTTAAAATTCGGTTTCCTTATGGAAATTCATTTTTAGACTCTAAGGTCAGCAGCATTAATGGGCAAAGCAGTGTTGATGCTGTTTGTTTAAATTGGAGCTAGACGCCCCTCTCACACTTGCATATTCCAGGGCGTCACCCAAAGGTCTGGATTCTGGTTCTCCTTTGGCTCTGATCTTCCACTTTTCCCACTGTGGTTGTGGAGGGAATTTCATTGTAACCATTATAATCTATTACGTACACAAGTGGGAATTTAAAATAGAATGAAAGATAAGTAAGAAAACAGACACAAAGATAACTGGTTCCTTTCATTTTTCCTAGTGCCTGATGGAAGCATCTGAAACAAGTAATATCTAGTGATGAAGGTCAGAACTGCCGTGGTGTGTGTTCTTCTGCTCCCACTGTTGAACAAACACCACATGAAAGTCTCTGAAGCTCTAAAATGCCTTCATTGGTTGTACTTTAGAGCAGGGCTCCAACTGCCTCTGATGATGTAGGTGCTTCTACAGACCTCTGATTAGACTTGACATTGGGCAACATTTAAGGAACCCGCAGGTTTCCTTTTTCTGCCAAGTCATGGACCCAGGAAATTTTCTCAGTAAACGTTCATCAGGAAAATCTGAAAGGAAGAGAAGGAGGAATACCCTAAGGCCATTGTAACTCCTGATTTCAGGTCCTTTGGCAGGATAAAGCTGTATCACAGGAAGAAGGCATGACAGTAAGTACTGAGCACCTGAAGATAATCACTGGAAAGCCATGAAAAACAGAAGTGCCAGGGTGCTAAAGAATGAAAACTGTTGCTCTAGTTTCCAGGACAGGAAGAAGATGAATTTATTGAATTATGATCAGAGTGTTTGACCAAAAATTAATAAATTTAAAAATCCTAGGTTGTTCCTTAAAAGAGTGTTAGAACATGGGGATGAGAGAAGTGATGATTGGCTGGAACAGCTTCATTGCACACATCCTGCAGATGTTACTGCCTCTTGTTTCATTCAGCTTTTGATACACAAGGTAGATGAAGGTATACATCGCCTTCTATCCGCTAACTAGCAAGTGTTTCATGATAATTCCTCTCCTTAGTGGGGAGGCAATAAACTGAACATTAACACATTAAATGGTTTAGTTTGGTTTTTGTTGCTGAGAAAAAACACTGGTGAAAAGCAACTTCGGAACAAATTGGTTTACTTAATCTTACCCTATTTGATTTGCCATATAGGGAACCAGCTCAAGAACCAGGAAATGAAATGCTTATTCACTGCTGATAGGAGCGTGGATTAATGCAGCTGTTATGTAAATTGATGCTGAGGCTCCTTAAAAGATTGGAAATCGATCTATACATGATCAAGTCGTGTTATCTTGAGGCATGCACCCAAAGGACTCTGTTGTATGATAGCCGTTCCTTTGACCTTTGACAATTTCACACATATACACACGGTATTCTGGCTGTTTCCACTCCCCACTCTCTTCTGTGTTAGGCAAGTCTGCACACAGGACACCTATGTCAAGCCATCCTACACCAGAGTCCTATTTGCTTTTTCAAAATGTCTTAACAACTGCATAAACTCACAAAACCTGTATCTGACCCTGAGTAAAATAAACTAAACCTTAAAAAAACCTAAAAACCACTCAAGACTTTAATAAACGATGTAAAAATGAAAGAAAAGTGGAATTTCTAAGAATTTATTGCTGTTTCAAGTTCAGTGGTGATGACTCCTGGTTCTTCTTAAAATATTTCTGCATGTCAAGTGACCTTGAGCTATACTCAGCCTAATAGCAGAAGAAAAGCACTAGATTTGTGCTCTTGCCATGGCTTAAGAAAAGCAGCTCAGAAACACAGTTTACTGGGTTATCTGATGCAGGTAAAGTTGAATCCTAGATTTAAAACAGTATATTTTCTCCTCCCCTTCCTCTGCCTCTCTTCTGATCATTCACCTTCTTTTCTTTTCCCTTTTATGCAGGAATTATTTTCTAGAGCAATTAATACTGGAATATACAGATTGATTAGATATCTTACCATTCCACTAACATTTAATTGTACATGGGCCCCAAGGTAATATACTACATAAGACAAAAAGTGCTACTGGAGCATTTAAATGTTTTTTGTTTTGTTTTTGGTTTTTTTTTTATTCAGCACTGTATAGAGAAGCTGTGAAATACTCCTCCAAAATATGTTCAACCCGATGAACTTGTGAGGTTTTATTTGTCACTGAGATTGAATATCTCCAGACACACGTTTTAATGATGGATTTTACTGGCTAAGAATAGTCTCGGCATGAAGCTTTTATGAACCTAGAGTGTCTCCAGATCCCTGTGGCATCATAACAGACTACTTAGCTAAGTGACCCCCAACCTTTCTTACTTTTCTAAGCCAGAGTTGACTGATTTCTGTGAGGTACATCCAAAAGAACATGGGCAGGAATATTTCCAAGAGAAAATACTGGCTATTCTGAAGTCAATAGTAGACTGGGGACAGGTAAGATTACTTCAAGTTCTACAATAGACATGAAAAAATGAACTAACTGGGTTCAGCAGCTCTGCCCTGCAAGCTCGTCACTCATATACCTGGCCCTTCTCTCTCCCATTCTCTTATGCCTACACTAAAATAGTGACAGTAGTCCAAGGGACTTTCAGTCATCATCCTGTTCATGTTATCTTTACACGATCCCTGGAGTTGTCCATGTTATCTTCACACGATCCCTGGAGTTAAAGGTGGCTGGAAGAGCTTCTAGTTGAGACCTGCTGAGAAAGTGGATGAAGACAACAAAATTAAAGCTGGGATGACTGGAATGGAAGGAAAAAAGGACTAGAGATAATTTTAGAGGCAAATATTCAGAAATAGCTAGTTAGAACAAGAATAAGTAACCTCAGGGGGAGAAATAGTAATATGTCTTTATTAGAAGGGTTGAAAGAGTCTAGAGACGTAGCTCAGAAAATCCATTAATAGATATACAAGGCTGTAGTGGATTTCTGATGTTACATTGTAAATAATTGTCCCACCTACAAGTTTAGTAAAAAACGTTGATTGGCCAAAGGCAGACAGGAAGTGTGGGCGGGGCTACCAGACTAAGAAAACTCTGGGAACAGGAAGAACAGAGCAGAGATGCCACAGAAACTCCAGAGTGCCAGAGACAAGCCAGAAGATGCAGAGGACAACTATGCTGCTCTGAGAAAAGATACAGAGCCCCATGGCTGAACAGGATAAGAATCATGGGTTAGTTTAAGAATAAAGAGTTAGCAAGTTATATGCCTGTGCCCCAGGTCAATCAGCATAAAATTAATGTGTCTGTGTGTCTCTGTGGTACTGTGGGTCTGTGGGTCTGTGGGTCTGTGGATACAAACCTCAAGGCTAGGCCAGAAAGTCCAAGCCAGAAACCTCTTACTATACAAGGCATCAGAAGAGAGAAACTGATGTAGTAATGAGATTATGTTCAGGTACATGGTGAATATTTGTCCTTCCTACTGGCTTAATAAAAAGCTTATTGGAAATAAGGTAGACAGGAAGTCTGGGTGGGGAAACCAGACTATGAAAACTCTGGGAACAGGAAGATCAGATTAGAGATGCCAGAGAGACACCAGAGGAGCCAGCAGCAGACACAGAGGAGAGAAGTTGAAATGTTGCTCTGATAAATGGTACCAAGCCACATAGCTAAACAGATTAATGGAAATGGCTTGAGATAAGATGAAAGAGCTAGCTATCAATATGTCTGAGCTATAGGTCAATCAGCATGAAAATAATACAAGCTCTGTGTGTTTCTTTGGAACTTTGGGAATGGTGGGCCAGATCTTGGGGCTGGTCTGGGCCAGAAACTTTATATTACAAGCTGAGGTGATAAAAGTCTGTGGAATAGAGACTATGAACCCATCTACTTCACTTCACAGCTTAAAGAATGACAAAAGATGAATAAGACAATTTCAAAACTTTGACATTATGGCAAATTTTTGTTTGCTTTTAATTATTTCTTGAGATTAATATAATTATGTAACTTCTTCCTTCCGTTACCTCCTTCCAAATCTTCCCATATACCACTTTTGTTCTGTTTCAAATTCAAGGCCTATTTTTCACCAAATGTTGTTACATACATATATGCATAGTCTATATAATACTTGTATGGATATTTTCAAGTGCCAATTGACATGGGATAAGCCATTGGTGCACTGTTCCACAGGGAAGTCTATTTTATTTCTCTCGCCCTTAGCATTTCTTAGGTGGTTCTTTATATAGGCCTGAAACCTTATGGACTTTCTCTTGTCTACTTGAACATGTCTGTTGTCTCTGCTCAACTTACATTTAGGATCGTGCTGGTGAAACTTCATGATGAGTATAACATCAAACACTGCGCTATCAAAGCAAATTCCCCAATCCTCTGGTTCTTTTGATAATTCTGCCATGTCCACTCCACATTAGGAGATGGAGTGTTTTGCAGATGTATGCATTGGGACTGGACTCCACAATTCTGCCCTTTTGTTAGTCCTAGCTTTCTATGGTAGTCTCCATCTGTTGCAAAGAGAAGTATCTTTGATGGAGGGTGTAGTCATCTGAAAATTTCTCCCAAAGGCTCATAGGGAGTAGTACTAGTAGACGGTATGGCCTTGTTGGAGTAGACCTGTGTTTGCTGAGGGAAGTGCATCACTGGGAATGGACTTTAGGTTTCAGAAGCTCAAGCCAGGCTCAGTGTTTCTCACTCTTCCTGCTGCCTGAGGATCTGATTGTAGAACTCTCATTCCCCTCTCCAGCACCATGTTACGTAGTCTGTTGCTGCCATGCTTCCCACCCTGAGATGATAATGGACTAGACCTATGAACCAGTAAGACATTCCCTTTATGAGAGTTGCCATAGTCATGATGTCTCTTCACAGAAACAACAGCCCTAACAAAGACAGAAGTTGGTACCAAGGACTGAGGTATTGCAGCAATAGGCTGAACATACTTGGAGGAATATGGAACACTCTGGGACTTTGGAATAGAGAAGCAATTGGACATTTTAAGGGAGGCATGATGGGTCATAGTATGAAAAACCATGCTGCTGAAGGTGATATAAACTGTGAGGACCTGGTTCAAATGGTTTCAGAGAAAAAAATGTTAGTGTGTGCCCTGTGTTTTCCCAATGGTGAAGCATAAAGATTTCTTTTGAAATATAAGATACAATGTGACCACTTCAGCACTTGCAATGAACTTATTTAAAATGCGTGTAACTCTTAATTTTCTGCAAATATTTTAGTTTGCATTTTATTGCTTCAAATATAGAAATACTTATAACAGCTGTAGTTCCTGGGGGTCTCCTACTATTGACTGTGCCTCTTCTGCAATGATTTCCCAATGGGCCACAGTATCTTTGCATATTGAGCATTGAACTTCTATGTGTATTTATAAGACTATATGGGGGCCTAAGATAAAAGAATCTTCCTTTAGAAGGCTAAAGAGAATGGTCTGTTTTCCTTAATCTTGCAGAGGACTCAAACTCAGTTTCCAGCACCCACATGGTGGCTCACAGCTATCCCAAATTCAGTTTTAGATGATGCAAATGCCCTCTTCTGAACTCCACAAGCACAAGGAATATGGGTAGTACAATACACATATGCAGGCAAAGCATCCATACACATAAAATAAATGATTTTTTTGAAAGATTAAGTATTTTCCTCTAGGGAATATTTGTCTGTGGCTGCATCTCACCAGAAAGGGATCTCTTAGTGTGAACCTAGATTAGCATCAGTCTCAATCTAGACTTGAGATTCCTTCCTTGGTCATCTGTTCTCAGACCAGGGAGACTGATGAGGAGCTCTTCTGACATACGCTGATTACGATGGTACAGTCTCAACTTACATTAGAGAAAATCTGTTACCAGGCTCCCATTTGAGGCACATAGGGAATCTTGATTTTTGTCCCTTTCAATAATGGCACTGTGAAAATATACATCTCAACTGTGCTGAGTCCACGAAAATCTTGTCCCACGTTTTGATTTCCTTTCAGGTTTGAAAGCCATTATACTGTTAGCCTCTTGTGGCTTTTAAAGGGGATTTTCCAAAAGTTTATTTGAGCTTTTCAGTTCTTATCAGAGGAGAATTGACCCAAATAAGTCATCTTGTAGTTACTGGAAACTGGGGATCCTAATTCAAGTCTTAAAATACTCTGCGATACAGAAAAGGTAGCAGTGCTGCTGAGTAACTTCGTACTGTTGCTATGGAGATGGAGAACTGGGGCACTGTTCAATGGTAAGTACTATCACTGAGATTCCAGTGACAAAAATCAAGGGACATTTTTCCTTTTTCATCTTATTTGTGACTTAATAGAATTGAGATTCTAAGAATACTAAGTCCAAATACTAGCCCAAAGTGACAGACCTAGACACACCACGCCATACAATTTTCTGCCCATTTTTCATAGCACTTGAAGCCATGGACTTCTCAGACTCTTGCAGAATTAAGAGTTATAGCTCTAAAATGTTTATATCAGAAATGATGCTTTTGTTTGGCTGTTGCTATGAGAAACCTGAAAGCCAAGTCACCAGTTCTGCAAACGCAGTGAGAAACAATGAAAGAAGCTGACATTGTAGATAAGGCATGAAGCTCACCAGATGTTTGGCTTCTTGGAGATGTGGCCATAGACCGTAAGCTTAACAAGCCCCTACATGAGGTTGAGCCTTCATTGCAGTCATGTGGCAGGATACAAGGGGGACAAAGGGGCCAGAAAGCAATTCCTTACTACCACGGCACTTTTAAACCTGTAAAAAGTGATCTATCAAAGCTGTGACATCTAGATTTAAATTAGAGAATAAATAAAGGCATGGTGGGAAGCGAAAGTTAAGCTATTAAATAAATGAGCTCCATTGTGTAACTTTGCTGGCAAACCAAAAGGCTTATTTGGCAACTTTTTCCAAACACAATGTTAAAATTGTATAAACAATACATGTGGCAGGTCAAAAGAAAACATCTGTAAACTTGTGCTTCTCTGATTAGTTTTCCAAAAAAAAAAAAAAAAGATACTATGTGGATTTGATTTCTTAGATACAGAAATATTGAATATCATTTTGAATTGTGAGAGATCTTCAACATACTGTCTACTAGGAAAACATGTGGAAACACAGTGATCACTCACAGCACTGATATTGATAACCTATGAGGCAGTCTAAGAGCTTTATTTCTCTTATGTTTTCTTCCGGGCTTGGGCTCTCCTCTGTCTTCTGTATTCATGCTGTGCAGATTAGGACTTAAATTCTAGCTCATTCATGAGCTGAAACAAGCTAGTACCTTCTTCACTTGTCACATAGATTCTCAGAGCCTGTGCTATTCACCTGCAAGTTAGACCATCATAATGACCTTTAAATGCAGCATTTAAGACTAGAGATGTTGATTATAATGCACTTAGTGGGGATAAAAGAAAAACACATAGCATATGACTTGTCTTAAGCAATAATGCATACCAGAAGTGACTGGAAATAAAGTGTAAGAAGAAACACAAGATTTTCTGTGATTTCTTTTTTATTATTTGAGAAACTCATGCATGTATGATAAAGATAACCTCATTACCTCTTCTCCAATCTTTTCTCTATCCTTCTGAGCCCCCTTCCCCTCTCTATTTCATGTGTTCTTTTTTAAAAACACGACTGGGTCCATTTAGTACTGTTTTTATGTGCATGAGTATAGGACCATCTACTGGATCACAGGCCACAGAGGAAAAAGAGAAGAAAACTAACTTTTACTCTCCCCAAAGTCATAAATTACCAATATTTCTTCCACTGGGGATAGGGCTTTATGATCACTCCCTCTCTCCATGCTGGGACTTCTGTGTGGTTTGACCTTGTACAAGTCTCGTGCATGCAGTCACTTACACTCTGAGTTCATGGGTGACCTCTTCTTAAACCATGACCTATGGCTCTTACAACATTACCAAAAGGTTGTTATAGATGCCCAACTTGGTGCTGAGCACTCCATAGTCTTTTATACTTTGCAATTGACTAGTTGTGGGTCTGCAAAATAATCACTATCTTCTGAAGAAAGAAGCTTCTCAGATGATGATTGAGATATGTACTAATCTATGTGTTCAGTTAGCAGAATAATTGTAGTAGATTCTCCCATAGGGCCTATGAACTAGCTAGTAATGAGTTCTGTACATTGTTAACAGTGCAAGGCTTAAGTTCTGTCTTGTGGGATGGGCCTTAAATCTAATTTCTTTTAAAATGAATGGTTATGCCAACAACATGTGTGCCACTATTGCACCAGTGGATATGTTTTTCTTAGACCAGAATTATTGAAGTTTACAGAGTTTACAGCTGGTTGAGATTAAGGACTACTTTTCTCCTCCATTAGTATGCATAGCACTTTCCAGTACTATGAAAGCTAGCCAATAGGGAGGAAGCTTCCAAGTCAGAACTAGATTAATTTCTCCATGTTCTATGTCTCAAGTATGTCATATATTCAGCAATAGGGCCTTACCATCTGTTTCTGTAGTTTAAATAGTGGCATTGCCAATAGTGAACAATGATTGTGGGTCTATAGGACCCTACTGGCCAATAATTTCAGAAGATGTAACCCCTTCCTGGTAGTGCTTCTCTCAGATGTCATAAGCTACCAAATAAAAAGTTAAGTGCTTTGTAACTCATTACAAATCCAGTAAGAAATAAATAACTATAGAAGTTGAATGCTATGCAGCTCTGTAAAAGAGTATATTGAGAAAAGGATGATAAGCAGTTCACAGTAAAGAGAAACAAATATTTAGAGTACCTATTTTTGATTTGTTTATTATTACTGTTTTTCTGAACAATGATGTGGTATGTCTTTCTGTATGCTGTGAATATCATTTGTTAGTAAAGGTACCATTTTGGCCTATGACAGAGCAGCTTATAAGCAGATGGGAAATCCAAGCATAGATACAGAAGGAGGGTGGAGTCATGGGAGACACGATCCAACCACCTAAGAAGCAAGATGTAAAGAAATAGATAAGCCATGGACCATGCAGATTAATAGAAATGAGTTGTATGAAGTTTCTGGCCCAGACTTTCAAACCCACAGTCCCATAGTCCCACTGAAACACACAGGTGTTTATATTAATTGTACACTGGTTGACCTGGGGCTCGACTTATAACTTGCTAACTCTTTATCCTTAAACTAACCCATGACTCATATTGTTTAGCCATGAGGCTCGGTACCTTTTCTCACAGCAACATTTCAACTTCTTTCCTCTGCATCTGCTGGTATTTCATCATGGTGTCTCCATGGTTTCTCTGTAGCATTTCTGCTCTGTTCTTCCTGTTCCCAGAGTTTTCTTAGTCTGGTAGTCCCGCCCACACTTCCTGTCTGCCTTCAGCTAATTGTCATTTTTATTAAACCAGTAGGCAGGAAAATTATTTACAATGTAATATAATCCCACTACATTTCTTCTTTTCTTTTTAAAGCAAGAACCCCAAATCTAAATTCCTTTGTATATTTTTTTTTCACTATTATCTATAACAACTTGTAACCAACACTGTAAACAAAGGTAAACATCCATAATCCATTTTTTGGGAAATATGGGTATAGTTCTCTAGGCTGAATGAAGGTATTGCAATCCCATGGGGACCCAGAGAAAAATACAAGATTATGGACAAGTCCTTAGTGAAATAGTCTGTAAGGCTGGGTCAGCTCAGCAAGTCTTCTTGAAGTTGTTTTGGATTCAGAACTCCAGAGGAAATTTCAACAGAGGTGCTCTGATATGCTGAAACATCTGAGCCATCCTTTTCCATTGGAGATTTTTCAGGGGGTCTTCTTCTATCAAACCTTATTTTCTTTAACCTGAAATAAATCCATACCTCTCATTTTCTGTGGAAATAAAAAGGAGCAGCCTTTGACTCTGTTTTCTTTTTGTCCTTATTAACAGAAACCTTAAATCCAACATATACAGCTCCCTGCCTACACTGAGGCTCAGGAACTGGCCTTGTTCACCTTAAGTTGCATGCAGCAAATACACCATTTTATAATTTAATCAAATACACCACTCTGTCTCTTTACCATGGCCCACTTGAGAGACACAACTCGGAAGCTGCTTTTGGCTTTGTTTCTGTGCTCTAGCCTGTTCTTAAGCTTTCTATGGCTTTATGTGGGTATATTGGGCATCATTTGTAGTATAAGGTTTCTGGCCCAGACCTACCAGTCTATCCTTCTGGCAAGGACTTCCTGGCCTAGCCTGGTGGCCCAGAATTTCAGACCCACAGTCTCATAGTCCCACTGAAATGCACAGATGCTTGTATTAATTGTACGCTGATTGACCTGGGGCCCAGGCATATAACTTGCTAACTCCTTACCCTTAAACTAACCCATGACTCTTATCCTGTTCATCCATGTGGCTCAGTACCTTTTCTCAGAGCAGCATTTCAACTTCTTTCCTCTGCATCTGCTGGCATCTCATCGTGGTGTCTCTGTGGCTTCTCTGTGGTATTTCTGCTCTGTTCTTCCTGTTCCCAGAGTTTTCTTAGTCTGGCAGCCCCACCCACACTTCCTGTCTGCCTTTATCCAGTCAGCATTTTTATTAAACCAGTAGGCAGGACAATTATTTACAATGTAACAACACATAATTTCACTACAGAAATGGGTTGAATTAAGATGCAAAAGCTAGCTATCAATATGCCTGAGCCATAGGCTAAGCAGCATGTAATTAAATATAATTAATATAAGCTTCTGTATGTTTCTGTGGGACTCCAGGTCTGTGGGTCTGTGGGTCTGGACCAGAGGCCAGACAGGCCAGAAACTCATATTACAGAACAATATTTGTATCTTTAAAGTATAATGATAATCTAGCTTGTGATTTTTGTGAGCATTAGAAGAATTACTTAAGAAAACAAGTTGGAATGAATAGACACAGTGACAAGTTTTATACCTCCTAGTCACTCTTAACCAATTACCGAACCATTCACTCATGTGAATAAGAAAGCAGATGTGTCTGAGACTTTTAGGTTCTGAGGAAATTTATTCTTATTAAACTTAAGCTGTTCAAATGAAAATTCTAATCATATACACACACATTCTATTCCTCGCAAATATTAATAATTACATGTATCAGACCTTTATACTGCCTGGACCATATATACACAAAGAAAAATTCAGTCCCTAAAGGACTGATTAACTTACTGAGACCTGATAGTAGAAAGTGTGAACATTGAGCAATGCACTAAGAATCAGAATTACCTTTCTGTTTTAATGCAGGTGACCTTATTCCCAGAAAGCTAGTTTCAAATAGTTGTCTACTTCAACAAACAAATAAATGGATGAGTGATTAATATTAAATATTCATATTCAATTCATTTTTAAATGACAATCTAAATGTATCCCCACATCTTATTCACATTATAAATTTCTGTCAAGCAAAATAAAAACAAAACAGAAAATTAAACCTTGTAACTTTCCCCAACTCAAATCCAAGGATGTTAAGGCTCTCACCAGAAAATTATGAGGTGATAATATTCACTATCTTCTAAAACATGTTGGCAGATATATTCATCCAGTTCTTAGACACATACTTACTTGCCTACAAGGTTAGTGTCTTACTGTCCAGATACATTTTAAAATACACTTTTGCTCCTCATAAGCTGCATTGTTGAATTCCATGGACCACTTGAAACTACTGCATGAGCTGAACTGCTTGGCTGAGATAAGCAGATTTAGAACATCAATCAGCATAATGAGAGAACCCAGATACAGAATCCCATCTCTATAGCAAGGGACTGAAAATTTCTCAACAAAGAGAAATACCAATTGAATATCAACTATGAACTCCAGTTTACAGAACATCACAGATGGTGAAATTACATGTCTTGACCTTGAGAAACTCAGCAAATCTTTCTCTGAGCAGAATTCTGCTGTGATTCACAATTGCTGTCCATTGAAAACCGAGTTAGTAGATAACGTAAAAATCAGCTCCTTGCATCCCTGGGAAGATTTGCTGTGTTGTGCCGCATTTCTGTTGCATAAAAGTGATGCACTCATTTCCTTTCCAATATCAAACTGACAATCTCTTAATTATTCTAAACTATGTTTTCACTCAAAACGCTGTCAGTGTTACCTCCAAGCCAAAAAAAAAAAAAAAAAAAAAAAAAAAAAAAAAAAAAAAAAAAACCAAATGTACAGAAACCATGGACAAGCATTTTTGAGTGCAGGAAAATGAAGCAATTGTTTTGGCCATAACAAATTTTTCAAGTGAGATTCATAGCCAAAGAAATATTTCTTATGCTTTCCTGCCGTTGAACAAATGTCCAACTAATTATCTGCAGATGTGTAGGGAAATGTGTAGAAAGCTAAATTTCCCTCAGTGCTACCACTTTAAATGAAAATGCATCCTATGGTTCTCTTTCCACGTTAAGGAATTCTCAGGGGAATTTTAAAGAAGTTGAGCTACAAATATCTGCAAACAAAATCCTACCAGAAGCAAATACAATCCAAGTCAACATGCTGTCCTTAGTAGCCCTTTCCCAAGCCAGCTTTAGCCTTTTGAAGCACAATGGCGCTGTTAGAATAGAAATAACCAGTATGTTGATACATAAGCCAACTTTCTGAAAATGCATAAAAGCTTGTAAGAAACGCAAGCTACTGTGGGAAAATGTTCTGCTCCATTTTGCTTGCCATGTCCTCCTTAATTCAACATCCGAAATGAATGTCTACTTTAGCTCACTACTGAAAGTTAAAATATGTCTGAACTTTCAAATCATATATATGTATCATCAAAATATATTGTATTGGCCTGTGGATTTCTGAATCTGTTTCCATCAGCTACTAGATGAAGGCTCTCTGCGGACAACATTGGCCGTCACCAATCTATTAGGCAAAACTCAGAGAATCCTGCTAAGAGAGGGAGAGTGGTTGGAGGGTCAAGGACATCATACGGAAAACCCTCAGAAACAACTAACCCGAGCTCACAGCAGCTCACAGAGTCTGAACCAACAACCAGGGAGCCTGCTTGGGACCTACTTAGGCCCTCTACACACATGTAACAGTCCTGTAGCTTGATCTACGTGTGGGATTCCTAACAACGGGAGTGGGGGCTGTTCCTGAAGCTTTGGCTGCCTCTTGGGAACCCATTCTTGACTCTGAATTGCCCTGCTCAGTCTTACTGCAACATGATATGGCATGCTTTGTTGACCCGCGTGGGTACCCTGCCCCTTTCTAAACAGAAACAGAGAAGCAGATGGGGGAGTGGGGAGGAGGTGGGGAAGGATTGGGAGGAGTGGAAGAAAAGGAACTATAGTCAGGATGTAAAATAAGTCAATTAAAAAAATAATAAATAATAAAAATATATTATATTAAAAATTAGTTGTACTAAAAAATAAAACAAGAGCTCTGAGAGATTTAGATGATATACCTTATTCAAACTATACATAGAAACCATGAAAAGGAATATGTCCTCAGTTTGATGAAAATATATCATCCTATTATGTGGTAGTTAAGACTCTGAGTTGTATAAATACATACTGTAGGCCCGTGTTCCCTTCTGCCTGTGGGCTCCATGTCTTTTAGCTTTTTAATTCTTTGGCGTCATTGCAACGTTAAGAGCAAAGGAGGCATTCTCAGAAGCCAGTGTCAAGGCAGTCATTTAAAATGATTGTTGCGAGCTCTGGGGAAGATCTAATGGCAAAGAGGGTGAACACTGGATTTGTAGATTATTTTTGAGTCTCAATAATTTCTCCCCTTTAATGTTTCCATAGACAATGGAGAAGTTGCCCCACATTCAAATGCCACCATAACAAATTGGTTCTAATTTCCCTATTGAAGTTTTTATGTAACAATATCTTTATTCTCTGATTATTCACTGTATTACATTAAAATAGAGTTACAATTCGGTGTCTTGAACAGCACAAAATGTTTTCCATTTCAATTATAATTTCTAAATTCCAGAGGAAGCAGCTATGGGATGACATGATTATGATGCTGCACCCAGAGAACAAGTATATAAGTATTGCCTTTAAGCGTCTGGTAGAGGAGGTGATCTTGGAGGGGTCAGAAGAGGGAAAAGAATGGACTCAAAACATACCGTATGAAAGATGTCTAAAGATAAAAATAATATGATGAAATACTTAAAAGTTATACTTAAAATACAAAAAAATTATGAGACCATTAATATAGGTTTTTAAATAGTTGAAAAATACACATGTCCTTTTCATTTTAAACCCCTCTCTTCAAAAAGCCCATATAATGGTATAATTAGCACTTAAGCCTGAGCAACTGATTCTCAACTGTCCCTCAAGAAGCCTAGTACTGAGTTACAAATGGACAAAGGCCTTACAAGAAGGCTGCTAGAAAGCATGTGAAATATTTTATCCCAAAATGTGGTTTTAATTTTATGGCACTGCCTTAAAGAAAACATAACTGTTTGACAAACCCACACTGGTCCTTTATTTGCCAGCACATCATGGCCATGTGCTGTAGAGATAAAACTGAATTTGTTACTATCCACAAGTAAAAGAGTAGTAAAGAAAGCTTTTGCTTGTTTATGGTAGAATCCTAAGCAAAATATAAACTTTTTATAATTTCAATGTTATCACCTATAAATATAGTCAAATACATTTAGAGTCATTTCCAATTATTAAGCAAAGGAAAAGGAATAAAAATAATTATAACCTTGAATCATTTGCATTTATATAATTTGCTCATAAAACCAACCAACCCAGATTTTCATAAAAAATACATCACCACCAGATCATGCAAGAAAGAAAAACTTTAAACATCTTTGCTTAGTTGGTGTATTAAAATTGTCTCTGTAATCATTTTTTCAACTACCATTTTAATAAGAGTTTTAAAATATTCTAATTTAAAGTTTGCACATAGACCATTCCTTTCTTGGTAGCTCAATCAAAAATTCTAGCTAATTTTAGAAGATATTAATGAATAACTATTTCTTCCTTTTTACTCTAACCTTAAAATGCTATATTTTATTAAATAAAATCAAATTGTCAGTTATATGAAATAATATTTTGATCCTTTCTAGAAAATACATTGAAGACATTGAGTTGTATATGTAGGAATTCAAAGCTACTTAATAATAAAATGATGTACTGTTTTTTATTATTTTCATGCATGTTTATGAACAGTCATAACTTGGGCCAGAAATACAATAAAATTTCTGCTTTTTTTCTTTAGGGTGGTTTCCTTAGTTATTTTTACTGACAACAAAATATCCTCCAAATTTAAGTGACTTGAAGCAGCAACATATCTGACCACTTAGCCCCAATTTAAAATTTTTGTACGCTTTAAGATTTACAGGCCCCTAGCTGAGTTCTACCAATGGTAGAGAGAGTGGTTTAACTCTCTTCCGCCTCCCCCCACTCAGATTGGTGACTGCCTTAATTATCATCATAGAACCTACATCCAGTGACTGACTGAAGCAGAGCAGCAACCCACAGTCAAGCACTTGGCTGAGCTTCTGGAGTTCTGTTGAAGAGAGGAGGGATGGGAGATTATAGGAGCAAGGAGGGAGGTCAATCATGATGGGAAAAATCACAGAGACAGCTGACCCAGGCTAGTGGGTGCTCACTGACTCTCACTGACAGCTGGGGAGCCTGCATTGGACCGCACTAGGCCCTTTGACAGTTGAGTGGCTTGATCTGTCTGTGGGACCCCTGGAAAGGAGACCAGAACTTATCCATTATACATGAACTGGCTTTTTAGAGTCCATGCCTTATGGAGGGATGACTTACTCAGCCTTGATGCAGGGAGAAGAGGTTTGTTCTGCCCCAACTTGGTATACCAGCCTGTGTTTTATTATCCAAGGGAGGTCTTACCCCCTAATATGAGTGATGAGAGGGAGGTTCAGATGGGGGAAAAGTGAGGGGGATCCAGAGAAGGGAAGGAAAAGGCAACAGTGGTTGGTATGTAAAATGAATATATATATATATGATAAAAATATATAAGATATATAAAAGCAAAATATATTTATAAGTTAGTGTTATGTGACATGTATGATAGAATGATTTCTGTAATAGAGTAAATTACTATAAATACCATGTCACATGTGATATTTTCAATGAAAGGGACTAATAGTCTTGTTCAAAACAAATAAAATAAATAAAAAATAAAAAATACAATACAATGTTAACTAGACTCCTTATATTGCATACGGGATCTTTAGATGTGTTTTATTTAATATATAACATTTTATATCCTTTTATTGACATCTCCTCTCCCCATCCCCATGATGGACCATTGTTTTGTTCTCTATATTTACATATCTTTTACATATAGGATATATCTTTTATAGGAGCTAGTGTAATATCCTTCCGATAATTTCATGTTGTAATAATTTTTTCAAGAATGAACAATATTTTATTTTACATACAACATCTTCTTTATCTATCCATCTGTTGGCAAACCAGACATTTTCATGGGTGGTTTCATATATCCTGGCTAATATAAATCATAATTGTGTAGATATTTTATATACAAAGTGCTGATTTACATTCTACTGACACATATCCTGAAGAAGGCCAGTTGTATTATATCTTGTTTTATTTTTAATTGGTTTTAGAAGCCTCCATACGGACAGCCCAGTCTCACCCTCAGCACTGTACTATGAAGCCTATGGTCTCCCTTCCCTTTTTGATCCCATCCACAATGAACACAAAGATCTCCCTAAATCTTCCCTCCCTAAACCCATCCCTTTATTCCCAAGCTCTACCACCAGCTGATATTCACTAGGAACACACCAGCTAAGCAGAAGAGGGAACACAGGCCACTCCTACCTGAAAAGCACATGGGCTGCCTCTATTCCCCCAGATCCAATTCCCCAATCCCAGCCCTTGATTTGCAGCAGGAGCATCCTTAGTAGCCTTCCTTGATACCTGTTCCCATCTCCTGTGGATCTCACAGATCTTCCTCTTCTAACTTTCTCTGCTGTGGGACTATGCTCTGGTACATTGTAAATATTTGTCCCTCTTACTGGTTTAATAAAATTGATTGGTCAGAAGACAGACCGGAATTGTGGGCGGGGCTACCAGACTAAGAAAACTCTAGGAAGAGAAAGGACAGAGTAGAGAGATTCCAGCAGATGCAGAGGAAAGAAGACAAGGATGCTTCCCTGAGAAAAGGTACCAAGCCACTTGGCTAATCATGGGTTAGTTTAAGAGTTAAGAGTCAGCAAGTAATATGCCTGAGCCATAGGCCAACCAGCATGAAATTAATATAAGGTTTTGTGTGAGTATTTGGGACCAAGCAGTTATGGGAGGTCTATTTGGGACAGGTCTCCTAGGACAACTAATACCTCTTTTACTGCATCGGAGCCTCATCCCCAGGTCTGTGGCAGGAAATCTGCTATGGTCTTCATTGCTCTCTGACTCCACCCTCAATGGATCACAAAGTTACTTCCTCAAACTCATATCAGTATCCCAGCTTCCAACAATAGCAGGCATTCCCTTTGAATACACCATCTGAGCAGGCCAGGAAAACAGCCAATACACAACTGTTACATGCTCCAAAAATTCATAGAGGAAATAAAAACCAAGAAACAAAACACCCACCTAACAAAGAAATACCAGAAATAACACCTATACATAAAATCACCTCAAACATAGATGCATAGACACTAGCATAAAAACATATTTAATAATAGCCAGAGAAATATGTTCCCACTAGAGCTCAGCTATACAACCACAAAAGGCCCTCTGTGATGATATATTTTATATTTAATGAAATGTCTGAAATATCAGAGAACAGATAGATCCGCCCACAGTCAAGCCAAGAGGGTCAGAGAGTGGCAACTCATGCCTTTAATTTCAGCATGGGAAATACCAAGTGGTGACCTACACCTTTAATCCCATAACTCCATTGACAGAGATCTTTCTGTGCTTCTGTGAGTTCAAGACCTAACTACCAAACAGTAGTAGCTCACACCTTTAATCTTGACTCTAGAATTATGATGCAGAGTTGAACCCTGAAGTAAAACAACTGGGTAAAGAAGATAATTAAGGCACAGGTAGAGGGTGTGGTATTCTGTAGACTCAACCAGTCAGGCGGAGGACTCTGGAAGATAGCTTTTACCCTGAGAAGTTGGCTGGGTGAGAACTGGCTGTGGTCTGTTTCCTCTCTCTGATAATCCAACCTTTACCCCAACATCTGGCTCTGAATTTTCATTTAAAAATAACTAGAATTTGTGTTTCAGCCCTCAATATTCCAACATAGATAAAGCACAAGAAAAAGATCTTAAAACAAGTAATACAAGTTCTCAAAGAGAAAATGAATAAATTACGTAATGAACCCAGAAAAAATAATAGAAGGAAATTAGTAGATCCCTTAAAGGAATCCAAGAGAACACAAACAATTGAAAAAAACAAATAAAACTATCCAAAGCCTAATATTGGAAATAAAATTAATAAAGAAAATACAAACTCGGGGAATTATAGAAATGAAATCTTTAAGAACTTAAACAGGAACTGCAGAAGAAAGCTTTACAAAATACAAAAGACAGAAGGGAAACACATTGCTCAAAAAAAATTTAACCTAAAAACTCGTGACATAACACATCCAGGAAATCTGAGACTCCACAAAAAGACCAAACCTAAGAATAATAGGAACAGAAGAATAATTTCAGCTCTAAGGCTCAGAAAATATTTTTAACAAAATCATAAAAAAAATTTCTTCTAGTCTAAAGAAGGAATGCCTATAAAGGTACAAGATGACTTACAGAACATCAAGTAGATTGGTCCAGAAAAGAATGGTCCTGGATAATAATCCAAACACCAAAACAAAACAAAACAGAAAAACTATTAAAAGCTGCAAGGGAAAAATTCCAAGTAGCATATAAAGGTACACACACACACACACACACACACACACACACACACACACACACACACACACACGGATATACACATACACACACACCAACAACAACAAGAATATAACATGAATCAACAATCATTGGTCACTAATATCTCTCATAATCAATGGTCTCAATTCCCCAATGAAAAAGACACAGACTAGCAGAATTGGATACTACATCCAAGAAACACACTTTAACATCACATACACATCAGCTCATAGGAAAAAGATATCCCAAGCAAATTGACCCAGGAAAAATGCTGGTCCAGATATTTTAATATCTAACAATATAGACTTCAAACCAAAACTATTAAAAAAGGGACAGGAAAGGACATTATATACTCATCAAAGAAAAAAATTCAGCAAGTTGGCTATTAATTCTTAACATCTATGTCCGAAACACAAGGGCACCCATGTTTGTCAAAGAAATACTACTACAGCTTAAGTCAAATACTGACCCCCACACCATGATAGTGAGAGACTCCAGTATCCCATTCTCACTAATGGACAGATCATCCAAACAACAATGAAACAAATAAATACCAAATTTGCAGTCACAATGTTCATTTAAGCTGAGAAATATGACAAATGAAATGTCAAATTTTACATGCTTAAAAGCTTCAGAGTTAAGAAGTTTTTTTTTTTTTTTAAGTATCTACTTTAAATAGTTAATTAGTTCTAATCTTCTACTCTTGGGTAATATTCCCCTATCACTTATCAGTTTGATTTAAAATGAACAGATTTCATTTGTTCTCATCTAAAATAGTTTCAATTACTTCATCTTTCCCATGTCATGCCTTTTAAATCCATAGAGATGGGTCTCAAGCACACATACTCTTATAATTTAGGATCTGTCTTTGTTTTCCAAAAAAAAAAAAAAAAAAAAAAAAAAAAAGATCTATTCTTCAATAGCACTGAAACTGCATTGGGTCCTCTTAACAGTGTCCAGAAATAAATTTTTCCATGCTAAATATAAAATTCTAAGGCGTGTCCAGTTAGTTCATTTTTATATGGAATACAGTATTATGTGAGAATAAAGCTGATTCTAGGGTCTGGGCCTGTGGTCCTTGGCAGAATTTCTTGGAATATTGCACAATGAAACTCCAGATTACAAAATATTTGTGAGTCATCCAGAATATGACTTTTGGCTATTGAAGATGAGTTCTTAAATGATGTTTGGCTCTTTAGACCTTGACTTTGAGGTAAAAGAAAGCTCTCTTTTTATATATGACATGATAGATTCATATTTAATATGTCACAGAATTCCAGTGTCCAAATCTGTTACCATGACAAAAGACACAGGGCAAGGTTTATCTCTAAGGTAGCAGTAGGTAAACTGTGGAGAGGGCCAGTTTGCTACCAACTTTTTATGATTAATTAGGTAAGAAGAGTTTTTAATTTTTAACTGTTAAACATAAAATTGAACGAATAAGATTTTGTAACACATTAAAATAAATCCACACAGTTTTACTGGAATTCACTCTTGCAAAGGTGATTAATTATAATAAAGGTCATAGAGCCCAGAAAGACTTGCCCGTTCACTATCTGGCCTATTACAAGAAAGGTCGATCAGGACTGTGCTGTGCAATGTCTTTCTGTACACTGTGAATATGTTTTATTACCATTGGTTAATAAAGAAGATGCTTTGCCCCATAGCAAAGCAAGAAAGAAAACCAAAACGAAATACAAGAAAAGAGGGGTGGAGTCTAGAAGACACTAATCAGCCACCCAAGAAGCAACATGCCAACCGACCAGTAATGACACAGCCACATGGCAATATAACGTGCTGGAAGCTACAGAAATATGAAATAGGGACTTTGGTGCCACTAGGCTGGCCCATCAAAGTCAAGGGTTGGAGGAAAAGCCAGTATATTAAGAAGTCTTAGTTCTAATTGTTCTTGAAAATGCCAATTGCTTCCTACAGAGGATTTCAGTGTGTAAAGGCAGAACCCTCCCATGTTATTTCCTTGCACAATCTCCCCCATACCAGGAGGGCATATGGATAGATATGTCTCCTATCCCTGTTTGAAAGCAGTCACAGACACTAGACCCTCCAGGCCTTTGTTCCCCCTGCCCAGAGCAGACTTAGTCTCTGCCCTCCCTGTGGTTACCCTTGCTAGTAAATATAGCAACTCATTTGAAACTTTTCTCAGGTGTCCAAGACAGCTACAGACAAGATAACTCACTGATATGCCTAAAGTCACCTCTCCTACTGATAAGACAGCTATCCAGAACTAACTAGCCCAAAAAGTTTTCTAAGGATTGATGTGAGAATGCCTTTCCGTATGCTGGGAATAGCAATCTTTAAATAAAGGAGCTGTTTTGGCCCATGACAGGCAAAGTAGGAGGAGGAATCAGAATAGGTAGGAGGATCAGGGCAGAGTCAGACAGACTGAGCCAGACGCCCAAAGGAGCAACATGTAAGGAACACAGGTGAGCCACAGGCTACATGGCAGAAAAATTAATAGAAATGACTTGATTTAAGATGAAAGAGCTAGCTAGCAATGTGCCTAAAGCCATAGGCCAAACAGCATGAAGTTAATATAAGCATCTGAGTCATTTTTGGGGCCTGAGCAGCTGCAGGCAGCTAAGGGGTCTGGGGCTGCAGATCTGTGAGTCTGGACCTCTGGCCACCCGGGACCAAGAAACTCATTGTAACAAAAGATTTCTTGCTCCTGGATTCATTAACACAAGATCCGAAGGATGCAAATTAAGCGTTTATAAAATTTCTCTTAGGGAAGGTGCTTTAGCAGAACAGAGAGCTGCAAGGTCCCCTTCATTGTTTACTTAGTCTCCTAGCAACCCCGGCCCCTATGGACTTGTCAGGGACCAGCCTGTTTGGGTATAAAACCTATGCCTTCACTGCTGCATTGCCCTGTCCTGCCATTGCTGGGCCAATAAAGATGTATTGAAAAGAAATTGCTCTAAGCTTGATTCCTGTAGTAGAGATTCCCCTCTCTGTCAGAAGTGCATCGTCCTGAAGTTCTGAGAGAAAACCTATCTGGGGCTGGACCCCAAGAAGGTTTTGTTAATATAGATGAATAGAAATGGGTTAAGTTGTGAGAGCTAGTTAGTTCTAAACCTGAGCAATAGGCTAAATAAAATTGATAACAAGTTTCTGAGTGATTATTTTAAAAGCAGCTGTGGGACTGGGCAGGACAGAGAAGTATCTATTTACAGTGCTGTTTTAAAAGCATTGCATTTTTTCTCTGTATCATTTATTGACTATTAATTAAAGTCACTTCTACTAATGGCAGATGTAGGAAATAAAGTAACTTCCTTGTGATGACCAATGGTCTTCGGAACCTTTTTTATTGAATCTTTTACATGAAGCCTTGCTCTTCCATCATTGGTTCACACATATATTCAGCTTGACTCTGTTCAATAAATTAACAATAAAAAAAAGGAGAACTGTGTTTTAGGGATTTGTTGTATATATTTAAAAATTCTTTTAAAAATCTAAGATGTTCATCCCCAAGAAATTTCTTCATTTTTTATTTATTTATGTTTTTTTATTCTATGTATGTTTAATTATGTATTGCTTTGTAAAATCTCGGACATAATGTGTAATTTGTAAGAAAAGAAACATTCATGAAATTGTGACATTTACTTTCTCCTAACATCAGAAACATTGGGACTGAATAATTCATGTTTTGTTCAGTGAAGAATGTTAATGAATATAATAAATTATAGTATTAAGGCAGACGTAGAAGTTGAGATTAAAAGTAGAAAGAAGAATTAATGAATTAAATGATTGATATTTGCTTTTTTAAGACATCATCTAATTATGATTCTCCAGACTTAACTTGATTCAAAATTCCTACAGCCTTTAAAATAACGTCTTGAAAATAATAAACATTTCCTACTTGAAAATTCAAATTTGTTATAATTTGCTTTCCATTGCTGTGACAAACGCTATGACCACAGCACTTTGGAAAGGTTTATTTTATCTTCCTGGTTATAGTCTGTCATGAAGGGAGGTCACATTAAAAACTCAGGATAGGAGCTTAAAGCAGAAACAAGGGAGGAACACTGTTCACCAGCTTTTTCATACAACCCAGAACCACTTACCCAGGAGTAACAGCACCTGCAGGGGTCTGGACCCTCCCATAGCATTTTTTAAAATTAAGAAAAAGCTCTACAGACAGGTCCAGAGCCCAAATATATCTTAGCAGTTCTTCAGTTGAGATTCCCAGATGAAACTTCATTTTGTCAAGCAGTTGGATGAAGCTGACTATGTCCGCATCCCATAATACCTCCACGGTATGGAATCATCACATGGATGCTGACCTAACCACATACTCTCCACACCATGATCATGGGGTAGGATTCCTTCACTCCTGTTCCCAGTGGTTGACCTCAGAACCCAACTGATTGCTGGTCTTCTAAATTCGAGTGGTTAGTGAGGAAACCAAAGAACTATAGTTCGCTCTATGTGTTTACACCTCTAGCTTGTTCTTGGAAAATGCTCATGAGAGCTTGAGATGCAGCTCAGTGGGTGGAGTGCTTGCCTAACACACACAAGGTTTGGGATTTAGTCCCATGACTTTTCACAGCCTCAGTGTATTGCTACACACCTATCACATCAATATTTGAGAAGCAAAAGTTCATAGTCATCTTCATCTACATGATGAGCTTGAGGCCAGCATAAGCCACACAGACTGCATCCCAAGAAAAGAACAGAAGAAGGGAAGTAGGGGAGGGGAGGGGAAGAGGAGGGGAGGAGGAGGAGGGGAGGAGGAGGAGGGGAGGGAGGGAAAGGCTTATAAATTCCCAACCGCACAATCATCTTCATATGTACAATGCTCACCTTGGGACAACTTCTCATACATTATCTGAAAGAAGCTGAAAAATTGAGGATCAGGCCCAGGACAGAGCTGGGGCCATTGGAATGAGTGATTTTTAAAAAAATTTATATTTTGACTATTCTGTAATAATGCTATGAATGTTTCCCAACACAATGTTAGACACACACACACATACCCCACACATATGCACCATATATGTATTTTTCCATTTCTTACTTTAGCTTTTTAAAAAGATTTTTTATTAAGTGTTTTGCCTCCATGTGTATCTGTGTACCATGTGCATGCTGCAGCCCATGGAGACCAGAAGAGAATGAGGCCCTAAACAGGAATTATGAGCAGCTGTGAGCTACCATGTGGGTTCTGGAAACTGGATTCTATAAGGGGAAAATGTGTTCTTCACAGCTGGTCCCACCCCCTTCCTTTATCTTCAGTTGGTAAGGTTATCTTCACACTAATGGATTCCTTAGAGATAATATTATAGAGAACTTTTTAATGTACATAGTTATTCAACTTAGAATCTGGCATTTATTCTTGATGGGTGACACATTTTCCTAGAGAAACCTCTCTCTCTCTCTCTCTCCCTCTCTCTCTCTCTCTCTCTCTCTCTCTCTCTCTCTCTCTCTCTCTCTCTCACACACACACACACACACACACACACACACACACACACACACACACCCAGCCTAGGATAGACCAAAGTAGCAGTTGCACCATGATTCAAGATTCAAAACAGTCACATCATCAAAAAGTCCACCTCAATGTGGGTGATCACTCATGAAAGCTGCATCTCAGGAGCTCTAAGTACACCTCCCAGATAGCTTGAGAGGTGTTATAAGTTTCTCCGGGGCTTGGAGGCTATACTATCCTTCTTTAACTGCCATTTATTATTTTTTATAAAATTGGAGCAGCATCTTTGATAACTTTTGGAATTCCCCATAAGTGTGCCCAGAGGTTTCTTAGTTAACTCCAGATCTAGTTAATTTGACAGTTAAGATTAACTATTATAACATCCTTAAGAATCATGATGAACTTGGCAAACTTCTACTAGTGTTGACCACTGATGTAGCACCTCCAAGAAAAGCCATATGTTATGTTTAATAGCTAAGCCATGGTTTTCAGAAATATAAACTGGCCTCCTGATATCTCTTTCTAAACTCTGAACCACCACTGCTAATGCATAAATTCTGCCTTGGTTCTCTTCATATGGCTCCCAATCTTCTGCTCTAACTACTGAAACGTGATCATATCACACAATCTGTGTTTTAATAAGTCTTAATTCTAAAAATCTCTCTATGAGGGAATTTTGATATGAAGAAGGGACCCAAAAGGGAGGGGAGGGATATAGGGGTAATAGAAAGATATACATGTGTTTAAGAGGTGTATAAGTATTAAAAATGTCACAATAAAATTCATTATTTGTTATGCAAACTAAAAAAACCTGTAGAAAAAATTATAAAAAGAAAGATCTTTTTCTACCTAATATATGGTTCATAATCTTAAGGCTAACTTACCAGAATTTCCTACTGGGTATTTTTTCTATTTCTTATACTAATATACTCATAAGGGAACCATGAGCTGATTTCAAATTATCTTTGCATTTTCCACATGTACACGACACTATGAATATACTAACAGGTAAGAGACTTATTGTAGTCAGAAGTTTCTGACTTGGCCTAGCCCTAAGGTCTGGACCCATTCACAGCTGCTTAGTACCAAATCACACAAAGCCTTATATTAATTATAAACTGTTCAGCCTATAGCTCAGACTCATCTCCAACTAGATCTTATAATTTAACTCAATCTATTTCTGTTAATCTATGTCTTGTCATGTGGGTAGTGGCTTACAGGTACTTTCACATCATGCCTCTTTGGTAGCTGGATCATGTTTCTCCTTGACTCCACCCTCCTCCTTTATCAATGCTTGGATTTCCTGCCTGCCTCCAAGTTGCCTTGCCATTGGCCAAAACCGTCTCTTTATTAACCAATAGTAATCAGGTATATTCACAGTGTTCAGAAAGACAATCCCACATGAACTAGTGCTGATAGTTCTCCTGTCAGTTTTGCATAAGCTGGATCATCTTGGAAGAGGGAACCTCAACTAAGAAATTGTCTCCACCAGATTGGCCTGAGAGCATTCCTGTTGGGCGTCTCATTCATTAGTAATTGATGTGAGCAGTCTCAGCTCACTAAGGGCAATACCATCCTGAAGTATATAAGAAAGTAAGAAGAGCAAGCTGAGAAACTATGCAAGGCAACCCATTAAGCAGTATTTCTCCATGGTCTCTACTTCAGTTTCTTCCTCTAGGTTCCTGCCTTGAGTTCCTGCCCTGTGGTTTGTCTGGAAAACCAGAGCTTCGTTAGAAATACACTAGAGAACAAAGCTATGATGTTAGTCTAGAAGAGTTTTGGAAAAATGACAAACTGTGACTGCCAAGAACATACTAAATGCCATGTTTCCAAGGCATTTAGTCCATACTTGTACATCAAACATGGACTCTTTTTCCCTTTTTTAAATTTTTTTCTCATATAATATACCCAAACCCCCATTTACCCTCTCTCCAATCCCCCCAAGTTCTCTCCCGATACCTCTCTTTTTCCTCATACCCTCTCCTTCCACTATCCCTTTAGAAAATGGCGGACCTTTGCATGATATCAACCAAATATAGCATATCAAGTTGTAATAAGACTAGGCACCTCCCCTCATATTAAGGTTGGATGAAGCAACTCTGCAGGAGGAATAGGGTTCCAAAGGCAGGCAAAAGATAGCCCTTAATCCCACTGTTAGAATTTCCACAGGAACACCAAGCTATGCAACCATAACATATACTCTGAGGCCCTGGGTCAGACTCTCACAGGCCTCCTGATAGCTTCTTCAGTTTCTATGAGCTCTGGGTTTTCTTGTAGTGTCCTTGACCCCTCTGACTCCTATAGACCTTTCTCCCCCTTTCCACATGATTCTCTGAGCCCTGCCTAATGACTGACTGTAGTTCTCTGTATCTCTGCTCCCATCAATGTTGGATGAAGCCTCTCTGATAATGATTATTCTAGGCTCTGGTCTAGGAATATAGCAGAGTATCATTAGGAATCATTTCATTGATTTTTTTTTTTTTTTTGCCAGTTATATTTGGTTCTGTCTTACATCTCTGGGCCATCCAGCCTCAGGGACCTGGTCTACCAAGTAGTGTTGGAGTGGGCTCCCTCTCATTGCATGGGTCTAAAGCTGGACCACTCAACTTTAAGAATATGGTTGGTTCTTCAGTACTAAGGGTCTTTGTTCATGCCATGCTGGTCTCTAGATTTAATTCTACCTCTGACTCCTTGACTCTAATTCTACCTTATAACTGACTCACTCGTTACTAACTAGAAATCACTTGGTGTTTAGCTGCTGGATATGGAACATCACTAATTTTTACCTCAGCAAGGCAGCCATGGTTCTGGCAAGTGCATTCATACTGTGGATCCCAACTGCTTGGGCTTAAATCAAAGGCATTCCTACTTTTAAAATGCATTGCATTAGGTGAGGCATTTTCCTTCACAACTATCAAGTAAGAACAGTAGAAATGTGTTCTTGCATGTGTCTGGATGTTCTTGTAAGGTGGAAATAAGCTGACTTTTTAAAAATCTTCCAGAAGTATCTGCAGCTATGAATTATTTCTGTAATCTATCAATTAACAAATTCTAGATTGTATTAACACAAAGATCTCTAGAGCTCTGCTCTACAGTGTCTGATATGGTGGGCCTGGAATGCGGAATTTGAGAACTTATCTATAGCATGTTGATACTGGTTGTCCTAAGACCACCTCATCAGAACATCTGCACCAAAACATTCATCCTAAATTCGTATCAAAAGCTCACATGTGCTATAACTATAGGAAAGAAACAGTCATTTTAGCCAAATTAGTTCATTGTCTGTGAGTCAACATAAAGGAATTCTGCTAGAACAGCAGGAAGTCGTAACTGTTACCAAATGGTTAGGAGCAGTTCTGGAGGAAACACTGACCCTGGATGGTGTGGGTAGGGATGGGGAAGGAGAGGACATCTCAGAATATACAGCAAAATTTCAATCCAGTGCTCTGATCATATCCTTCAGAAGATGGGTTCTCAAGCTGGCGTTGTTCTCGAAGGCCCAGGATCCTCATTTCTGTGGAGGCTGGGAGAGCTGAGGGAGGAGGAGAATCTTGAGCCCAAGAATTCATAAGAAACATCAGTAATACAGCAAGACTCATCATCTCAGAAAGCAGCCTGCCCCCCCCTCACACACACACACACACACACACACACACACACACAATAACAACCAGTGTTACAAAAGGAAAATGCCATGACCCTTATTACAATGTGAAAATTTGTAAAAGATACTATGGCAAGTGAAATAACCCATATGCAGAAAAAATATTGTATATTCTCATATATGGAGTATTTTTTCTAACTAGTCAAGTATACAGAATATAGACAAGTATGGTTATTCAGTTAGGGATGGAGATGGTTACATGTAAATTGGAGGACACAACTTCCAGAGATTTAATGTGTAAGGACTATATTTAATAACTTTAAAACACACAGCAAAGGGGTGTATCCTGCTTACGCTCATTTGTACACACAGAATAACGTGATTACGTTTATTGTTCCATCTTCATGTATCCCATATTTTCATGCTGTACACCTCAAACATATATAACTAATAAAGAGGAGGAGGCACCTCCTCCATGGCCGAAGGGTACATGAAAACTTCCGACACCAGCTCATGCTAATTCAACTTGCAAACAGACCCAGGACAGCTCAGTAATTAAAGCATCTTCGAATATTAGTGTTATCATCATTAGCATGCATCCTTTGTACAGACTAGTGGGTTTCATTACATTTTTATTCACGTATACTATGTGCTGTGTGTGTGTTTGCCACCTCGGCTGCTGCCACCCCAGTCCGGGACTCACACCTTCAGCTTCTCCTGTGCATCTCTCTTCCACTCAATCAAGCTAAATCTCTTTCCTCCTCCCATCAGGATTTCTTCTAGTTTCAGGTCTAGATTCCCCACCCCCACCCTCCACCCGCTAAGAGTTGGAAAAGATCACAAAAGAAAGAGGGAAGAATCTGTAGCTCCTGAACCAGCGGGCTTTCACAGCGGGCCACCAGGCAGGATAGAGAGCCTAGGGAGTTAAAACCCTGCAAAAGCGCAGGCCAGCGTGGCTTGGCAAGAACGGGTGGCTGGTGGTCCCAGACCGATGGCCCGCCCACTCCCAGAAGCAGAGGCTACGTCACACATCCTGTCCTTTTCTCTCTGAGCGAAAACCCCCAGAGGCTGAGCAGACCCCAGAGATGGTGCATGCCCATTGACCAGGAGGCAGAGGTGAGCTGCAGAGGATCCTGCTGGGGAGGTGAAGGAACTCAGGGAGGCTGGGCGATGTGGGGCCTGGGGCCGGGGGAGAGAAGGAAGGTACTGGAGGGGAGTGGAGGCCAGGCAAAACACACGGGAAAGATTATCTGTAGTCTGAGACCCTTTCATAGACACTAATGACACGTTTGTGCAAAGCGAGTAATTTGAGGACTCCTGGGACGTCGGAAAGAAGAAGGGATTGATTAATAGTTGCGTTTAAGTGACTTTAAAGAGAACTAACATACAATTGAGAGAGGAGAAAGAGCATTTCAAAGTCTCCAACAGCAGCAGCAGCAGCAACAGCCCAGTGAAGAAAGGCTTTGGAAAGTTTGGAAATAGATGATGATACGGTTAAAATTACAGAAGCGCCTCCAGGTCTCTGAAGCATCAATCTCCTAACCCATTTGCTCCCTTTGGAAGCCAAGAACTTTCCTTTACTCCAGAGAAGACGTTCCTGCGAAGACCTTCTTTCTCTGCCTATGTTCCAAGAGGACTCAAAGCCAAGACAGCAGAGCCCAGGTATTGCCAACTCTTTTGTTACATACAGTCTGAGGCTTAAACGTGCAGGAATCCATGTCCTGTTTGTGGCTCCATTCTCTTGTAATTAACTCTCGGGTGCAGAAGTTGCTTCCGGTTTCCAGCCTACAGAGGAATTACCTTTGTTCATCTCAAGACAGCAAGCTCACCTGCTAATTTTAATCAGGCAAAGAGTATAAAGAACATTCCGTGATTTGGTAGTGACAGTGTAGGTATATAAGTAATCTTTAGTAAATTTTAATTTGGGTTAAACCCATTCAAAAAAAAAATCTGCCTTGAAACCACTGGGCTTACCCCACTGGTGGGTTAAAATTTTCATATTCTAAGGAGCTGAGCATAATTCTTCCGTGGTTATGCTTTGCATCCCCGTGTCAGTGAAGAGGGGCATGTTTCCAAGCAGAAAAAGAGCAGACAGTATTATGCCTGCAAGGTCAGTGTGGGGTGTTCTATAGCTCTGGGGTGAGAGTCAGTGCCCTACCCCCACCCCTGGTGGTCCGTTTACTCTTCTGGTTGGCACCGAAATGTTCAGTGTGTCCTTTTTGGCAAGGACTTGAAGACATGTTAGAAAGAGATTTGATCTCTTTTTCAGTGAGTTATTAGAGCTGTCAAAGTGGTTTTGAAGTTTAAATCAAATGAATAAAACATGTTATACATTGAATGATACAATGTTACAAAAATGATTTTATATATATACATATATATACATAAGTAAATGCATATGTGGGAGATATGTGTGTGTTATGCCTGAAAAATGTCGGTTATAGCTGAGTGATGAGATGAGAAACATTTTTTTCTTTTATCTATTTACTGTTGCTGAGTTTTCTAAGTTGCACATATACTATTTTCATAAACAATGTTTTGATAGTTTTAAAGGCTCTCTTGGAAACAATAGGCTAAATCTATGAACTTTGTTTCAGTATCATTACTATGGTCTTTAATAATAGGATCCCAATTTCAAGAAATGAGAAGCTACAACGACATTTTCCCAAGAATAAGCCCAAGTAATGGTAAAGTCCAGTGGGAGGCTGGCATACCCTGGCACTATAAAGACTACATTTTCCATAGTGCCTGCAGCACTTCACACCCCAGGGGATAAGAGTTCCTCTTTCCCGGGTCTCACCAGTATTTGTTGTCATTTGCTTTCTTGGTGACATACATTCTGAGTGAGGAGAGACAGATCCCAAAGCAATTTTAATTCGCATTTCCCTGGTGGTTAAGAATCTTGGTGACTTGAATCTTCCAAGTCTTTCTTGGCCGTTTGTGTTTCTTTCTTCAGAGCTGTTTATTTAGTTCACTAACCCATTCGGTTACTGGATGACTGATGGGGAGATACTTTTCTTGTACTTATAGAAGTTCCTGCAAACAGAAGATAGAGCTGCCACTCCATTCCTGAGTATGTAACAGAGCATTCTGCACAGCAACGTTAACCGCTGCAATATTGACAACAGCCAGGAAGTGGAATCAGCTTACATGTCCATCAAAATATGAATAGGTAAAGAAAATGTGATACATATGTACAGTAGATTCTCCTGTAGCCATAAGAAGTGAAATCATGGCATTTGCAGGAAATGGATGGAACTGGAAATCATTAAGCTTATAAAAATAAAACAGACTCAGAAAGAAAATACCATGTGGCTTCTGTTATGAGTCGGACACAGATTCACAATTCCATGCGTATATATGTGTTTATAATCTAAACTATACACAATTCTAATTTATAGATGTGTGTATAAGAAAGTGTAAACAAGCCAGACGGGGGGGGGGGGGTCTGAGAAAAATCAATAGGAAGCCGAGAAACTAATAAGAACATGGCACAATGACAGGCGCCAGGAAGAAACATGTTAAAATTTTTGCTAACTGAACAGACTGTGACAAGATGCACAAGTTGAAACCAGGGCAAAATCCCAGCGCATCAGAAGAGACATAGATACAAAGTTTCATACCCAACCAAGAAGCCATTAGCAACTGTTACCTTCTGGGAAAGCGAAGTCAGCTTCTCTAATGGAGTGACCACACTTTAGGGTAGTCCCCGTGTCCAGTAGTAGTTTGTCGACACAAAATTGACAACTTGGATATTTTCTGGGTTTTTTTTCCCACTTTTTTTCTTACTGTTTTGTTTTGATTTTCATTTGTTTGTTTTGAGAGCAAGAAAGAAAATGAAGTTGGGTGCATAGGAAGGTGAGGGGGATCTGGGAGCAGTTCGAGGAAGAGAAAAATATGATCAAAATATATTGCATGAAAAATATTTTAAAAAGAAAAAAAATAAGGTTCATTTGTCACAAAAGGTATGAATTAAACTAACCACTTAATATCCTTAAAAAAATATATCCCCAGTTATTCCCAGAGTGCCTATGTGTGGGGTTCCTGGGACTTTGCTTGAGCTGTATGTATGACTCTGCTGTGATGTTTTTTTCAGGATGAAGTTGGGAGACAGTGAAGTCAGCTCCTTGTTGACTTTCCTCACTGTAGTCTGCCTGGTTGTCGCCCCTGGCAGGGCCTGTCCTCGCCGCTGTGCCTGCTTTGTGCCCACAGAGATGCACTGTACATTTCGGTACCTGACCTCCATTCCAGAAGGCATCCCAACCAACATGGAACGCATAAATTTAGGGTGTGTGGGACCTGCCTGACCCCCTTTTCAGACAGGGACCACTGATCATTATGGTAACTTGTCCCCCAAACAACTGTGATTACTCTTAATATTTTTCTTCTAAAATGAGAACGTAAGAATGTTACATTTGTGGAGAATGTAAATTATTTATTTATTTATTTTATTTTTTTCTGATAGTCTTTTACTAGAAGACCCTCTTAGTTGTTTGGAATCCCAGTACTTACGGGGCAGCTTCATTCTGAATAAGTTTTTATTGGAAAATATTAGTTTCTGTTAACAGTCATTGTTATAATGCAAGGCATGACCAAGAAAGAGGAACTTTTCTCCTATGGGGGGAAAAAAAAACCCTCAAAGCAGGTCCTTTGAGATTTACAAATATGATGCTTTGCCATTATAGGATTATTTAAAATACTTGGCTTAATAAATGTTACAAATTATGGTGATATTTTGAGGGTTTATGAAAAATTCTTTGCATGTATATATGCATAAGTAAGGGGACACCCCATAGGTGACTATGTGGCATTAGTTGGCACCTATGCTATGCCAGCATGATTATTCACCTTGGGAGGAGGCATTAAAGAGCTGGGGCAGATATAGTCAGTCCAATGCAACAAAGACGGTACAGCATACATGGTGCCCTGAGACTAACCACCAACAGTAAGACTGACATTAACTGTGTACGCACTATGAGCTGCCCTTGGGTTGAGACATTGTGAGTACTGTATGTATCCATTCACTGGGTGTGCGGCTAGTTTTATGTCAACCTGACACAAGCTAAAATCACAGGAAAGGAACGAGTCTCAACTGAGAAAATACCTCAATAAGACCAGGTTATAGATAGGCCTGTAGGGCAGTTTCTTAATTAGTGATTTCTGAGGGAGGGCCTAGCCCATTGTGGGTGATGTCATCCCTGGACAGGTGGTGGTCCTGGGCTCTATAAGAAAGCAAATGAGCAAGCCATGAGGAGCAAGCTCGTAAACAGCACCCCTCCATGGCCTCTGCATCAGCTCCTGCCTCTAGGTTCCTGCCCTGTGTGAGTTCCTGTCCTGACACTCTCCAATGATAAATAGTGATGCAAAAGTATACGTCAAATAAACCCCTTCCTCCCCAGTTTTCCTTTCTTTTTTTTGTCATGGTGTTTCATCACAGCAATACCAACTAACCCTGTCTAAGACACTGGTGTTCATAACACCTTTGAACTAGATTCTGTTATCTATACTTTATAGCCGAGGAAACTGGAACATAAAATGTCTCCAGATTTTACCCAGAGTCACACAAGCTCGCAGGTACCCCATGTGGACTCCAGTGCCATGCCTCTTAACCACTGGTTACCTCAGCCTGAAGTGGGAGGGGGCAGCGGCAAAGAGGATGGCCTGAGCCTTAGCACCCACAAAGGCTTAGCGGATGCTAGTATATGTATGGATACCTGAGAATGGGGAGGGATGTGCAAGGATGGAGGACTGAGGGTCCTGGGACCGAGTGGGAAGTGGAGCTTCTGCAGTCCAGTTCAGCATTTCAAGTATTTGAGAAGTCTCTTGGGAACACAGTTACAGAGGGAAGTTTTCTGTTTGTTTCTGGTTTGACATCTGAAATTTAACTGGATTTATTTCACAGGTACAACAGCCTAACTAGACTGGCAGAAAACGATTTTTCTGGGCTGAGCAAACTGGAGTTACTCATGCTGCACAGCAACGGCATTCACACTGTCGCTGACAAGACTTTCTCAGGTTTGCAGCATTTGCAGGTAAGAGGGGTCCAGGGTGATGGATGGTTAGAAGTGAGGTATACCCCCCAAACTGCCCATCTCCACGGAATACTGCAAACTAGGGGCAGACATTAAGGAAGGATTTCAATTGTGATGCAATTATAAGTAGAAATTAGAATATTAAGAAAATGCTGGAGGACTGAGGGGTTATCAAACCTAGGGGAACCTAAGTTTGGCCCCAGTAGACACATAAAAACATGTCATGGTGGCAAAGAACACCTGCAATCCAAGTTCTGGAAGCGGTGTTAGCAGAGCCACTGACCAGCAGAGAGTCACTGGTCAGCTCCTCTATCCAATTAGTGAACTCCATATTTAATGAGAGAACTTGACTCAAGAACTAATGTGGAAAGCACAAAGAAGACACCCACCATCTGGTCTCTACACATATACGCAGGGGAACCATACACAGAAGGAAAGAAACAAGGGAGGGGGGAGGGGGAGGGGAGGGGGAGGGGAGGGGGAGGGGAGGGGAATAGACTCAGAGGCCAAGTTTTCTCATATGCTCCAGCTAACTGAAAAATAGGTCAATTTTTTGAGATTGCTGAACCTTTACAATTTATCCCTAAAATGCCATTTCTAGCTGTCTGGAAGTAGAATGGGAGAGACTTTAACATGGTAGCATTTTTAAATTCATTATAAAATTTGTTTGTTTGATTTACTTGTTTATTTTCTACCAGCTTCAAAAGTTGCAAATACTCTCAGAAATGAATTGCAAGCGTTATCACACACCTTAGTGAGAAATTAAAAGATTAAACAAGTCTGTCCATAAGAATAAGGAACACGGAAAGACTGTGCCTGGAGCCCTTTCTCTGCTTATAACCTCGACACTTTTGAAAAGCTAATTCACGCTGCATGATAACTGTTCAGTTCTTTAAGCAAACAAACATACCATTCAGGGAAAGCGTAATAAAGTTTATATGTCACATATCATTCATCATATCTTGCATGTAACAAATAATAGCATCAAAGCAATAACACTGCTGTTCATAGAGCCTTTAAATATCAAGCTATGTGTGGTGTTTTGAGATAGGGAACATCGAGGCCAGTGTATGTGTGTGAGGATGCTGATTTGGTTAGAAGAGGATGCATTTGGTACATACAGTTTCAGGAGGAATTGATCCTGTATCCTTCGTGGAATTCACTGCCTGTGTTCATTTTCTTAGTCAGGCTTTCTTCTGACTGAGAAACACTGGGTTTGAGGTTATACTCCCAGGTAACATTTAGGCAAAAACCTTTTATTTATTATGGAAATTGGCATTCCATAAAAGCCTCTTTTGTAGCGACCACAATTTGGGTCAAATCATAAAAATAGATAAGAAGTTACAGTTATTATAAATAGTTTATGTTTTCTTTTAAAAAAAAAGTAGTGTGTTCAACTAATTAATTTGGAAGGTATTTGATAAATACTAAAGCATAATGTAACATTCAAAATTATTTGCCTTCCAATTCAGAATCAATTAAGTTCAAATTATTGAAAAGGATAGCATGCCATATGTCCACCAGCTGATGAGTGGATCAACAAAGTGTAGTGTGCATACAATATAGAAACAAAAAGGAATGAAGAACCAGGGTTGTTACACAGAGAAACTCTTTGATCTCAATTTTTAAAAAAAAGGAAAGAAAGAAAGGAAGGGAGGGAGGGAGGGAAGGAGGGAGGGAGGGAGGGAGGGAGGGAGGGAGGGAGGGAAGGAGGGAGGGAGGGAGGGAGGGAGGGAAGGAGGGAGGGAGGGAGGGAGGGAGGAAAATAAAAAGAAATGAAGTGCTGACAAGTGCTAAAAACATCTTGAAAACATCTGGCTGTGAAGGAAGCCAAGCACAAGATGCCACATAGTGTATGATTCCAGTTAGATGAAATGTTTAAAAGACACACATCCTGAAAACAGAGAGTAAATTGTAATATGTTGTTTCTGGCCTGTCCAGCCTGTGGTCCATACCAGCAGACACACAGAAACACACATTAATTTTACGCTGATGGCTTATCGTTCAGACATATTGGTCTTGCTCTTAAACTAATCCATGATTCTTGTTCAGCCATGCGGTTCGGCACCTTTTCTTAGAGCAGCATAGTTGTCCTCTGCATCTTCTGGCTTCTCTCTGGTATTCTGCTCTGTTCTTCCTGTTCCCAGAGTTTTCTTAGTCTGGTAGCCCCACCCACACTTCCTGTCTGCCTTTGGCCAATCAGTATTTTTATTAAACCAGTAGGCCGGATAATTATTTACAATGTAACAGAACATTGTTCCAAAACAGTAAATTATATGTTGCTTAGAGTGAGGAAAAGAAAAAATAGCTGCAGATGTGGATTGGTCTTAATTTGCAGAAATGACAATCTCCTAAGATGAGATAGTAGAAGTAGATCTTGTTATACCACAGTGGGCACACTAAAAACCAGCGTGCTGTGCTCTGAGGAGGGCATAAAGGAGGGACATTAGGGAGCAAACTGAGGCAATTGGGAAAGACAGTCACATACAATGGCTTTGGTGGACTTTAGATATATTAATATACTGACACAAAAGCAGAAGGGGTGTCCTTTAGGGAGGATAGAAACGGGGGATCAAGGTAATGCGAGGCAAATGAGCAAAGCATAACGATATATATTAAGGAGATGTCATAATGCCACTAGAATGTAAAGACAAGGCACTTTTAATTATATCACAATAAGATATAAAAGTCCATAGGTCATCTTATAAACCTTAAATTTATTTATATAAAGTGTTACTGCTTCCTCCTCCTCCTCCTCTCCTCCTCCTCCTCCAAGGGTGTTTTTCACTACACACAAAAGTAGGCAGAAGAGTGTAATAAACTCGGTGAGGTAATCTATGGGAAGGCAGAGAACCACCCAGGGAGGGCAGTGGGAGAAAAATGAATTCCATAGTGCAATACATTACTTTGTATTATCATCTTTAAAAAGAAGATAAAATAACTCTCCCATGCACTTATCACCAGTTTCAACAGTCTTCCGAGTGTCACAGATATTGTCTCACTTGCACCCTGTGCATCACATTGCTGAGCTGTTTTGAACACAATCTAAGTTTGATGCTTATTCTTATACAAAATAAAAGATAAAAGAGATGTTTAAAGTAACATGACATCACTATCTTGCTTTAGAAATAATTTAATATTAATAACTGCTTATACAGGTCCTAATTCCTTGGATATTGTCATATTTAATTAGCAACTAATTTTCTTGAATTAGTTTTAATTAAGGTAGGAATATTCCATAGGATTAATCTCAGCGTATTTCTATGTTAATAAACTTGTCTCTTTATGACAGTTCCTTTGACAAAATAAACATGTTCATATCCTTATTTGCAGGTCTTAAAAATGAGCTATAATAAACTCCAAATAATTCAGAAGCATACTTTTTATGGGCTCAGGAGCTTGACCCGTTTGCACATGGATCACAACAACATTGAGTTTATCAACCCTCAAGCATTTTATGGACTCACCTTGCTCCGCCTGGTTCATTTAGAAGGAAATCGGCTCACAAAGCTCCATCCAGATACATTTGTCTCCTTAAGCTATCTCCAGATATTTAAGACCTCTTTCATTAAGTACCTGTACTTGTCTGATAACTTCCTGACCTCCCTCCCAAAAGAAATGGTCTCCTACATGCCAAGTCTAGAAAGCCTCTATTTGCACGGAAACCCATGGAGCTGTGACTGCCATTTAAAGTGGTTGTCTGACTGGATACAAGGAAAGCCAGGTATCTATACTGTTTGCTTCTTAGTATTAATTAAGTAGAAGAAACATCTGGAGGTACTTTATCTGTAATAGAAAGTCCTAGATAATGTAGATGCAGAAAATGAAGTCCACCCAAATAACTCAGTGACAAGGAACTCTGTACCTCTACAGCTGTGTTTGCTCTACAGTGGGAATATAGGAAGCTATGTCTGTGAAGCTGACAATCTTTCCTGCTTGGCACTCTGTGTAAAAGCTTTGCTCATCTGTGGCTTAAAGTATCAAGGCCTTGCTTCTTGGCTCAATTGTCAGGTCTTCAAATGTGGCCCAGGCCTTTCCTCCATCGTCTCCTCCCCTTCCCAGGCAGATACTTTTCATTCCAGCTCCTGACACGCCACAAACGTTTCAGCACTGAACTCTGCAGCTGCCCCCTTTTGTGGCTCCCTCCTTCCTTCTCTGCTTTAAGTGCTCACAGATGGCATCTGTGCTCAGCATTACCACTCATCTACTCCATCTGCATCAGAATCACAGCCTCAACACTCCTGAAGTGTGCCCATGTTTCCTTTCGTGAATGAACATTATACTTTATTTATAGAATTAATTTATAGAACCAAATGCCTGCTGCCTTTGCTATGTCTAATTTGTCTATCCTTAGCCTCTACAATATATCTGGGACACAGTATGTACTTAATACTTTTTGTTAAACTGTTATTATATAGGTAAAAAGAAATGAGTTTATCACCTGCTTATTAGTTACCTGTGGTCTTAATATGTGTCAAACATGTATATATGGAAATATATAAAAAGTATGTGTCATGTGCCAATATACAATGCATATATATGTCACATATATATGTATATCTAATACAAACAAATTCTTTAGGACTAAAATTTTTTAGTCATGCCTAAATGACAGGTTCCCTTGTGCTTTTGATCACTTTCTGACAATTTCACAAGACTCATAAATTAATCAATCACTGTCATACTTAGAAATTTTTCATCTACTCTAAGCAATCTGATGGTCTCTCACAGGCAGTGTGGCAGTTTCCCGGGCACTTTCTGCAGCCCAGTGTTAATATAGCCATCTGTACTTGCACCTTCCATTCTTAGGTTCACAAAGCTCTTGGTGTTTATTTTCAATAAATACAGAATTTTCCCATTTTTTCTGACATGCATTTGTTCATGGATATAAAACTTGAGTCTCTCTGATTTTCTCCTATACAGATCTATGGATGTAATCTGTTTACATTGCCAAATCATAGTGTAGTCTTCATAAAACCATTTTGAGTAGCAATCTTGACAATTGAAAACAATATAAAAAGATATACCAATATTTCTAGGGACTAGAAATAGCTTTATTAAGATTGCACATGGCCATTTTCTACTATAGAACATCTTTATCTCAATTTATAAGTAAAAATGTGCAAGCATCAGGATCTTAAAATTAGTCCTGCCAGCTGCCTGCCTTCTGACATTTCCCTTCATCCTCCCATCCTCGCCCCTTTGTGAACTGCATCTTTCCTGAATATCCTCTAACAAAAGGGCATAAAGATTAGCAAACAGAGCTAACGGGCCTGTGGGAAGACAACCAACCAAACAATACATTCTAATGGTGAATGCTGAAGGTTAAGACAGAAAGCAGAGGACACCATGAGGTAAAGCAGGGAGCCCAGTGGAAATAAGTGCTGACCATACTGAATCCTTGAGAAGTGTGTTGTTAGTGATGGCTCTGGGCACATCATACAAACAGCTCCTGTCGGAGTTTGACTTTGAGTGACAGGGCTGAGGGATGTAAAGCACTTGTATGAGACTGGAACGTGTGTGAACGCAGTGAAGTGACACAGTCAGACTTGGATCTGAGCAAAGGTGAGGCTGGATAGCTCTGATCAAGGCACAAGCAGAAAATCAACATCTCAAGATAGGAACACAATTTTGTGATGCGGTTTGACTAATACAGAAGATAGCTTTGCTATCAGCTTCATGAGTTTAGATCCAGGGGACTGACAAGCAGGTAAGACACACATATTGTCAGTAGATGGTAGATGGCATTGGAAGGAGCTCCTTCCTTGTAACTGTTCAGAGCTTCCTATTCTTTCTCCATACCTCCTCTGCACAATGCTACTGTATAAAATATAATGACTGATCAAATATTATCTGGAATACCAAAGTACAGTAGTGTTCCTTTATTTATGAAGGATATGTTCTAGGATTTTCAATGGATGCAGAAAACCATAGGTAGTATCAAACAATACCATGTTATCTCTGCACACTGTGCTCCTAACTTTTGAAGTTTAAAGAATAGTAGCAAAATTAACAGGTTCCTTTTTCATTCTTCCTAATTTCATAGCTACATTTTCACCAGAGTGCATGTGGTTTGCAGTGAGTTGTTTTGCTCTTTACTAACTTTCTTCTGAAAGGAACCAGGTCCATAGCTTCTCTCTAACGTATCTGATTGCCAGCATGACCACTCTCATGTCTGAGGACATGCTTTAATAAAAGGGGGAGTATTTGGCTGCAATACTATGATACCAATGATAGTTTATGTGATGCAGGAGATGTCCACTTAGTAGCTATTCAGTATTGAGCATATGCTGCATGCATACCCTGGAAAGACAGATTGTGTCCTATGATGGAGCAGGACCTGCTAAGACAACATGAGATTTCATCAAGATACTCAGAACTGCATGCGATTTCAAACTTAGGTGTAGTTTTGGAATTTTCTAATCTATATATTCAGATTGACTTCAGATGAGAAGACTGGTACATATCTATAGGGTTTAGAGTCTTTGGTCAGAGTGACTTTGTTCTTTACAAGGAAACTGCACATGTGTGAAGCTGTTCTTGTGAAGTAGATCTAAGACATCTAATGTTTCAGTTACCTGCTGTGAAATGGTATAGAAACTGTATATGGGACAACATGGAAGTCTCAGACTGTGTTTTATTTCAGAGAAAATTCTGTAGCTCTTACCCAGAATTGAATGATCAGCTTTTAAAAATAGGCTCATCAGAGCAATATTTAAGATGCCCAAGCATATGGCACCTCAGTACCCCGAAAGAACTCCTTTGTGACTAGTAGTATATGATTTGCAAACTCTGACATTACCAGACACAGCCTTTCCTCTACCCTATTAAATTTGGCTCTCCACCACTGAGTCCATCTTATCCAATGGGACCATCACTAAATAAGCCTGAATTGGCCATCCTAACCACCTTCCATGTTCTATTAATATTCACATCTTACTGGCTAGTTTTATCTGTATCAGCCTCTTTCTTTCTGCTGCATTTCTTCATTCCTATTTCTACTAAGCTAGAGCACAAACTGTTCTTTTGGATAATTTGGATTTTTAATGCTATTCCAGGATTTAGAGATTTTCAAGCAGGTTACCCTTTAAGGTATATCCAAGCTCTAAGACTGTCTTAAAACCTTGGCATGAGGAACTGACATGTTACTAATTAAAGTGCTGAAGAGGAGCTTATGATTTTGTTTATCTAGATTAAAAAAATGATTCATTCAATGAACACTTATCAAGTCATAAACATATAGCCAGGTCTTGATATCCAGGCATAATAAATACAGCTGTGAATAAGGCAAATAAACTCCCCATGCCTGTACATATTGTATTGTAGCATGGTGCTTTTAAAAGTTTTTAAAGGTTCATTTCAGATGCTTCTCTGAACACTAGTGAAAACATTTCTTCAAAGTACTCATGTGTTAATTTAAATAATTAAATTCTGATTTTTTTCCCTAGATTTAATAAAATGCAAGAAGGGCAAGAAGGACAGAAGTCCCTCCAGTCCTCAGCAGTGTCCCCTTTGCATGAATCCCAGGATCTCTCAAGGCAGATCTTTTGCTACGGTACCTGCTGGAGCTTTCCTGTGTACAAAGCCAACCATTGATCTAGCGTTGAAGCCAAAGAGCCTGGCTATTCCGGAGGACAGTGGATCTGCCTCCACTTCACCCCAAGATTTCATCAAGCCTCTTGGCTCCCTGTCTTTGAACATGACAGACTTGTCTGGAAACAAGGCCAATGTGCTCTGTAGTATCCAAAAGCCATCCAGGACGTTGCCAATTGCGTTCACTGAAGAAAACGACTACATCATGTTAAATATGTCATTTTCAACAAAGCTGGTGTGCAGTGTAGATCATAATCACATTCAGTCAGTGTGGCAACTACTAGCTTTGTACAGTGACTCTCCACTGATACTAGAAAGAAAGCCACAGCTCACTGGGACTCCACAGCTGTCCTCCAAATATAAACAGGTGGCTCTTACCCCTGAAGACATCTTTACCAACATACAGGCTGACCTCAGAGCCGATCCTTTTTGGTTCCAACAAGAAAAAATTTTCTTGCAGCTGAACAGAAATGCCACCACACTTAGCACATTACAGATCCAGTTCTCCAGTGATGCCCAAATCACTTTACCAAGGGCAGAGATGAGACTGTCGAGACTCAAATGGGCCATGATTCCGATGAAGAACAATACCAAACTGGAGCACACTGTTTTGGCTGGTGGCACTATTGCCCTGGACTGTCCAGGTCAAGGTGACCCTTCACCTCATCTGGAGTGGCTTCTAGCTGATGGGAGTAAAGTGAGAGCCCCTTATGTCAGTGAGGATGGGCGAATCCTAATAGACAAAAGTGGAAAATTGGAACTCCAGATGTCTGATAGCTTTGACACAGGCCTTTACCACTGCATAAGCACCAACTATGCAGATGCAGATATTGTCACCTATAGGGTAACTGTAGTGGAGCCCTCTGTAGGAAACACTCCTGAAAATGGAGTTCAACAAATAGTGGTCGCTGGTGAGACACTCGATCTTCCATGCCATTCCACTGGTATTCCAGATGCTTCTATTAGCTGGGTTCTTCCAGGAAACACTGTGCTCTCTCAGTCATCAAGAGACAGACAAATTCTTAACAATGGGACCTTAAGAATATTACAGGTTACCCCAGAAGACCAAGGACACTATCAATGTGTAGCAGCCAACCCATCAGGGGTTGATTTTTCCAATTTTCAAGTTTCAGTCCAAATGAAAGTCCAACCGTCAGTTGAGTATGGTAGGGAAGTAGATGGATCTGGACTTGGAGAACCTAATCCCAGTGTTGCCCCTAAGAAGCCACCATCTTTGAGGCACTCTACATCAGCTTTGAAAGTGGCAGAGGCTAGAAAACAAGTCTCCAGTATATATAAGAAGGACAGATATAGCGAGTTAATACATCGGCGGCGTGGGGATTCCACACTCAGGCGTTTCAGGGAGCATAGAAGGCAGTTCCCTCTGTCTGCTAGGAGAATTGACCCACAACACTGGGCCGCACTTTTAGAGAAAGCAAAAAAGAATTCTGTGACAAAGAAGCAAGAAACTACCACAGAAAAGCCAGTGCCACTGGATGTTCCCCTTGTGGTGCTCCCTGCTGAGGAAGAACACACTTCGGGCATGAGTTCTCTAGATGAAGACTTTGTAGTTCTGAAACCTAAAGCATCTGGTGTCACAGAAAAGTCACCAACTGTTGACTCTAGATCAGTATTTTCTGGGTTTATGGCAAGTATTGCTTCTGGCATAGAAGTCTCCTCAACTATGAATCCACAATCACTACAATCTAAGTACCATCCTGATTTCAAATTTTCTAATGTTACCGAGACCACAGCTGTGTCAAAGAGTATAAACCAAGCTGTAGCAAGCAAAATAGAAGATGTAACCAACCAAAATTCAATCACCATCTTTCCATTAGTCCCCGAAGTAGCTAAAATTCAGGATACTGCTCAGGTAGGGAAAACAGCAACTTCCCAAAGTTCGTACCCAGTAACAGGGGGAACCATGGCTACCGATAGCCATACTAACATGCTAAATGTCTTCACCAACAAAGCTGATACAGTCTTTCAGCCAACAAATCCAACAGAGAATTATGGGCAGCAGATACCTATAACAGGAGTCAGCAGAACTAGGAGTAGTGACGTGTCTTCTCACACTACCAAAGATCCTAGCTTCTCCAAGCACCTTTCAGATTCACACACAGCTGCCCCATCTCTATTTCACATTCCTAGAAACAGCACAGCTAACTTCCCCTTGCCTCGGAACTTTGGGAGACAGAGGACAATTTTGAGCAGAGGGAGAATTATAAGCCCATATAGAACCCCAGTTTTCAGACGCCATAGATACAGGATTGTGAGGCCAGCACTCAAGGGTCCTGCTAACAGAAGTGTTAATGGATTTCCAGCCACAGAGTCTCAGAGTATGTGCCCAACCTGTTCTTCAACGGAGAGGCTCACTCTGGCTACCACAACACTTCTCATTCCAGGCTCATCCCTTGGCACCCTCCCCAGAGCTAACATCACTGGGAACATTATAGAAGAACACACCACTGTGGTCCAGAACCCCTCATTATTTAAGAACATGGAAAATGTAGTCACTGAGACATTGTCAACCACTATAAAGTATTTCAGAAATGAAAATACCCAAGTGACTCCCAATGAAGCAAACACAAGTTCTGCTCAAACTCGCCTATCTCTGGAAAAAACTCGAGCAGACAGTAGTGGTTACCTGAGTGTGTCGAGTACCATCCAAGCTGACAGAGATTCTGTGGTGACATCACCACTTTCCAGTGTTCTCAGCAAAGCTTCAACACCAACAAAAGCAACAAAAACAAAATTCTCAAGAAGAAAAATTCCCTGGCACCAAAACTTTGTTAATAACCATAGCAGAAAAGGTGTTTTAGAGAATCAGTATCAGTTCGGTTTACAAAAGAACACAGTCACAACGTTTCCCAAAATAACTCTTTTACCCACAGATCACAGTCCTCTCTCACATTCTACAACACCCTCTGCAACTTTGATGCAAACTCTGTCTGCAGCCATGGCTGTCACTCACCATAATGCCACTGAAGGTGCCAGTCGTCTCTCATCAGACAAGGAGCAGCCTTTCAGCAGCCCCTCCCCAGGGCTTCCTAGTGCCACCGGCAAGGGAGGTAGCACAGGGAGCTTTCTATCCATAGAAACAGCCACACGGGCAATGCCTACTACCCCTGCACCTGTCCGTATATCTGAAACCCAAAGAGCAAGTTCCAAAGAAGCAAAAAACCAAATAAAGGGGCCTCAGAAAAGCAGGAATGACCCAAACACCAGCCTAGGGCAGAGTTCGGGCTTCAGCACACACCAGGCTCCAACAGCAGCTGCTACTCTCTTCTCACTCGAAGACACCAAGAACTCAAGAACTGTGAGCACAGTTGCTCTCCACTCAGAAACTCGTCTCCTGGGTATAACTGAATTGTCCCAGAAGTGTACTCAGACTTTGTCAAATACAACCGCTTCAGAAACAACTTCATTCAACGTATCACGGGAGGGAAATACCACGAAAAAAGTCTCAGACATCCCGCCATCCCTCAGCAGCAGGGCTCCCCTAATGCTCGTCTCTTCTCCTCCTGTTACTAGGTATGAGGTCACAGACAGTGCGGTCACATCAGTTTTCAAGATGGTGACCAATAGGACGGTCACATACAAATCCTTAAAGCACAATACAGACCTGCCACAAATCTCAGCAGAGGCTCACCCAGATCCTGAGATCATAACCGCAGCCACTTACTTCACCTCCTCTACTCTGTTCCCTTCCACTCCTACGCCAGCATTAAGAACAGATAAGCCACGGGATTCTAAATGGAAGCCCTCGCCCTGGCCAGAGAACGACTTCCAACACAAGTCAGACTCAAGAACTATTGCAAAGGGCAAAAGGCCAGCAGGGAGCACGGGGTCTCCCCTCAGCTTCCCAGAGGCCAGAACTCCCGCCTTACATCGGAATGGGCAAATGCACACACAGAGTGTCTTTGATAAGAAACACATTCAAAACCCAACTTCCAAACTCCTTCCCTCTGTACCTAAAACTATATTGGAAAAACCAAGAATACTTGGAGGAAAGGCCGCACGTTTTACTATTCCAGCCAACTCCGATGCCTTCCTTCCCTGTGAGGCTGTTGGAAACCCCCTGCCCACCATCCGCTGGACCAGAGTCTCATCAGGTATTTGGAGCCATTAACAATATCTTAATTAGGAAACAAGGACATGATTGCATCTTTCAAAGCTGTCTTCAAAGAACAAACAATAGTTTTAAATTTCCTCAAAATATAAAAACTACTAGTCTTCATTTGACATTTCATATTGCTCATTAGAAGAAAACTTTTAGATTTTACATTTTTGTATGCATGTGAATGCAAGCATGTGTGTATGTCTGTGTACATGTGTTTATATGCACATGCATGCACGTGCATATTTGCGCATTAGGGTAGGTGCTTTAGGAAAGAAGTATCAGATTCCCTGGCACTGGAGTTATCTCTCCAGTTCCATTTTGAAGTTTTTAAACTTTATGTTTATGTGTATGAGTGTCATGTGTATGTATGTATATGTACATATGTGCCTTGTATGCACACACGTTAGAAGAGGGGTCCATACCTCCTAGAACTGGAATTACAGATAATTGTGAGGCAGCATCTGGACATTGGGGATTGATCCCAGGCCCTCTGCAAGAAGCAACAAGTACCTTACCTGCTGAGCCCTCTCTGTAGTTCCCACTAGAACATTTTTAATGTGTTAAAAAGAGTTTGGAGGGACAACCAGGTGGTTACATGTGTAAAGGGAACCTACTGCCAAGACTGATGGCCTGAGTTCAATCCCTGGAACAGATATGGTTGAAAGAGAGAACCAACTCTCACAGGCTGTTTTCTGATCTCTACACACTGGCAATGGCACATATGTACCCACACAAACCAGCATGTGCCTATACATATACACACAAACCAATAAAATGTAATGATAACTAAAGTTTAAAAGAACAGCTTTTATAGGCAGCCTGGGTTATAAAATTAGACCCCACTCAAAACTACAGTTGCTAAAAAATAATTTGGATCAATTGGTTATCTGATATTAAATGGTGTGCACTAAAACCATGTATACAGGTAACACAGGGCCGAACAGATTGTATTTATATATTTATATATTATATATACAAAAATATATCTATACATGAACAATAATCAAAGAGAAAGAAGGCATAAATTTGAAAAAGAGCAAAATGGGGTACATAGGAGGATCTGGAAAAAGGAAAGGCAAAGGATAGAATTATCTATACTGTAATATCAAAACTAAAAACATTAATTTGTTAAAGTCAATAAAATACTTTGGAAGTAGATCATATATATAATTTTATATAGAGAAATGTCATGTTGAACTATCTGGATTTTAAATTTATATGAATAAAAAAAATGAAAAACAACTTTAGCAATCTAAAGTTGTTTTTTATTTAAATGTATTTACTGTCAACTTAACAAAAACAGAGCTTCATGTTTTCTATCCAGTCTTCAATAGTTGGATGAACTATACATATATACATTTTTTCCCATCTTATTAGGACTTGAACTATCCCACGGGAGACAAAACAGCAGGTTCCATGTGCTTCCTAATGGCACCTTGTCCATCCAGAGGGTCAGTATTCAGGACCGTGGACAGTACCTGTGCTCCGCGTCCAATCCACTAGGAAATGACTACCTTCATGTCATGTTGTCTGTAGTTTCCTACCCTGCTAGGATCCTGGAGAGATATGCCAAGGAAATCACAGTTCATTCTGGAAGTACCGTGGAATTAAAGTGCAGAGTGGAAGGTTTGCCAACGCCTACAGTCTCCTGGATACTTGCAAACCAAACAGTGGTCTCAGAAACATCCCAGAAAAACAGAAAGGTCTGGATGACAGCTGATGGAACCTTGATCATCTATGACGTGAGTCTTTATGATCGTGGCTTTTACAAGTGTGTGGCCAGCAACACAGCTGGCCAGGATTCCCTGCTCGTTAAGATACAAGTCATCACAGCTCCCCCTGTTATTCTGGAGAAAAAGAAGCAAGTCATCAATGGGATTTGGGGAGAAAGTTTGCTGCTGCCCTGCACTGCAAGAGGAACCCCGCAGCCCAGTGTTCACTGGGTCCTCTATGATGGGACTGAGCTAGAACCACTGAAGTTGACTCATTCCAAGTTTTTCTTGTATTCAAATGGAACTCTTTATATAAGAAGCATCACCCCTTCAGAAAGGGGCACCTATGAATGCATTGCCACCAGTTCCTCAGGCTCAGAGAGAAGGGTAGTGGTTCTTATGATGGAAGAACAAGAAACAGTACCCAGGATAGAAATCGCCTCTCAGAAATGGACAGAGGTGAATTTGGGTGAGAAACTGCTACTAAACTGCTCAGCTGCTGGGGATCCAAAACCTAGAATAATCTGGAGGTTACCATCCAAGGCTCTCATCGACCAGTGGCATAGGTAAGCCTTTCCGTTAGAATTATTCCCTTCATGTATTTAGCTGTAAAACCTTTAAAATGAAAAAGTTGTACATCAGGGCTAGCTTCAGCGTCAAAGGATGCACAGAAAGGAACTCCATTTGACCTCACTGAATACAAAATCAGTCTTACACGCTTAACTCTGGGGTCCCAGATTCTTGATTTGGACAGTTGAGAGCTATAGGAGAATCTTATTAGCCTTCATTTGGTGACAGGCATGTTTCTCCTTTTTTTGTGGCTACTTTAAAAATGGTAACTGTAAAGTTAGTTATTCATAACCCCAAATACAAAGAAGAACTGGTGATGAGGTTGAGGCTCTAGGAACAAGATGCTGTGTTTCACTCAGGACTCTCCCTTATTAGATACTTCACACTTTAGTTACATAATAATTTTTTCTTAAAATTGCAGTGCACTTTATGAAAGTCTCAGAGAAAAATATATTAAAATTTCCTTGAACTTGATGTTATCAGATACAACCCTTTTTCTACTGTGTTATTTATAAACATTTGTTTCAAGAAGCAAAAGTTATACCCTGTGAATTATAAATTCTTGTGATTTCCATGCCTTTGAGTATTTTCCCATAATCCAGAAATAGATGGAGATAAGCACTTTTTATTTATACTTATTCATTTATTAAAATATCCATGAAATAAAAATTAAATATAGTATACATGAATTTATATAGATATTATAAGTTGAAAGTTTTTCTTGGTGTTAGTGGGTTGATACAGGATAAAATGAACAGATTTGTAATTTGTAATCTATGTAAACATTAGTTTTCAGGTTTTGGGGGCATCAAAATTACCTTAAGTGTTAAACTATAATTCACTAAGATGCAAAGTTATAAAATTCTGAGCTAGAGAGTGTGAGCATTAGAATCCACAAGCTTACATACACTTTCTCCCCTGCCTGCGTTCCCATTTGACAATGTCTTCAATGCTTCATTTAGAAGCTTTGCCTTTAATTACACAATATCAGATGTGGGCAGAGTGTACTCAAAAGCACCCGAGTCCCGCCACATCCAGCTCTCCTTTCCCCCTCAGAATGGCTGCAGCTGCTCTCATTCTTTGCAGCTCTTTATGAATTACAGGATTTTTAATTTACTTTTGGAAGAAAATGGTTGGAATCTTGATGGGATTTTTCATTGAGTCTATACATTAATCTTTGCCCTGGTAACATGGGACATATTTCCATTTTTTTGTGTGTCCCCTAGAAGTGTTTTATAGTTCTTAACGTAGCATTATTTTATCTTCTACTTTTTCATAAAGTTATTTTTTCCTTAGCAAGTTCATCATAGACATGTTTATTGTTTTCTCAAGACAGGGTTTCTCTGTGTAGCTTTGGAGCCTGTCCTGGAACTAGTTCTATAGACCAGGCTGGCCTTGAACTCTCAGAGATCTGCCTGCCTCTGCCTCCCAAGTTCTTAAGTTAAACGCCTGTGCCACCACCATCCTTCTCATCACAGTCACAGAAAAATGCCGAGTTCTGATTTTGTATTCTGCAACTTTACTAAATGTTTATAAGTTACCAGATCTTTCTAATGGGGTGTTTTTATTTTCCTATGAAAAATAATGGCATCTGAGAACAAAGCTACTCTATTTCTTACTGATTGGGCTGTTCAGTTCCTTCTCATTCCCAACTGCTTTCACCAAGACCTTCTTACTGTATTAAGATTTGTGGGAACAGAGGGAGTCTTATTCCAATAGAAAGAACACTTTTAGCCATTCCTAGTTCAGTGTGATATAAGTGGTAGATTTATATATATATATATATATATATATATATATATATATATATGTTATATATAATTTGAGGTATATTTCTTTAGTATATAATTTATCACTATTATATAAGGACATTAAACCTTATGAAATGTTTTTCTGCATCTGTAAATATGGTTTTTTTATTTGATTGTGTTGTGTTGTTTACTGATGTGCAATCATTAAGCCATACCTCCATTCTTGAGGTTAATCCTAATTATCATGGCCTATGTACATTTTGAAAAGCTCAATTCAGTTTACTTGTATTTTGTTGGGAATTTTGCATTTATATTTACTGGGGATGTGGGTTTAATTTTTTTTTATTCTCGAGCTTTCGGTTTAGAATGAGGATGTACTGCCCCTTTAAAAATATGTTGACAGAGCTCCTGGCATCTGTATTTATACTTTAAAAAGAAATGCAAGTAACATTTCACATGTTCATAAAAATCATCAGTCCAGCTGTCAGGTACTAGGGTTTTTTTTTGTTTTTTTTTGTTTTTTTGTTTTTTTGTTTTTTTTGTTAGATGGAAGACCTATCATTACTGTTTTAGTATCTTTATTGTTTATATTTTCTTGATCATTTTAGTAGGCTGTAGACTTCCTGGAACTTCACTAGAGCTTATTAAATTCACGTGATCTTGCCATATAATTATCCATAATAGCTTTAAAATATTTTTTGTAGAATCAAGGTTCTCTGGAGGAACAGAACCAGTAGAATATATACGTAGTACATGGGAATGAGATTGGCCTCCATGACAACATGGGTAGTCCAACAAATGGCTATCTTCACATCTTGAAGGCTGAGAATCAGTCGATTCACAGTCCCTGAAGCCGAGTGTCTCAGCAGCCCCGGGCTGGAGCTAAAGACCTAGTCTTCAGTTCACATTGCTAGACCAAAGCATCTAACTTCTGATGTCAGCAGAGGATGGCAGGGGCAGCCAAGTAGATGAACCAGGAAAACGGCCGCAGCAACTTTTGCATTGGACCTCCTTGTCTCTGCTGCTGCTGGATTAGAGTCCACATTTAGGGTGGGTCTTCGCACTTCAATCAGTCAATTAAGGAAAAGAACCTCCAGTCATGCCCAGAGTCTAAGCTAATCTAGATAACCTAGATAGCTTGTAGGCTTGCCTAGAGTCTTGTGTCTTGGCTGAGTTGAGGTCCTGTCAAGCTGACAAAATTACTTTTGTTATCAGTTACATTGTTTCTTTTTTGGTATATGTGGTGGTCTTTTTAAAAAAATAAATCTAGGTGAAGATTTGGAAATGTTATTTTTCCTTTTTTTTTTTAAGCCCACCAATTTTATTGCCTTTTATAATTTGTGTTCTCACTTTGTACTTAGGCATTTTTTACTTTGAGTTGGGGTGTCTTTTTTTTTCTAAGTCTTTGAGGTTGCTATTGTTTGAAACCTTTTTTAATTACATATTTTGATGTTTCTCAAAAACTGATTTTGTTGTACCACACAAATTTTTATATATTTTGTTGTAGTTTTAATGTTTTCAATTTTTTTCCCTTTATTTTTTCAATTATCCTCACTTCATTTAGGAACATGTTATTTAATTTCCATTTATTTATATACTTTTTCATTCCTGTTGAATTTTATTTGTTGTCTGAGAAGATAAACAATATAATTTCAACCTTTAAAATTTTATTGAGACTTGACATAAGGGTTATCCTAGAGAAGATTCCCTAAGTTGATGAGATGATTATGTATTATACTGGTTGGATGAAGTATCCTAAAAATGTGTGTAGGTCAGTTTTCTCGACAATGTGGTCAAAAAAGTAGTTCCTTGGTTTTTCTGTCTAGATTTTTTTTTAAAATCTATTGAAAAAGTTTGATATTGACATTTCTACTACTATTGCATTGGACTTGATTCTTTAGGTCTAGTATTTGCTTTATATATCCAGCTGGTACCATATCCAATGTATATGTTTACAAGTGTTTTAGCATTGTTGTCTTAGTTTTTGCTGCTGTGACAAACACTGTGACCAACAACAATCTAGGGGGTACAGGGTTTATGACAATACTGTAGTCCAACACTGAAAAAAGTCAGGATGGGACTCGAGACAGGAACTTGAAGCAGGAACATGAAGGAATGCTGCTCTCTTGCTCACTTACTGGCTTATGTTTAGCTGGATTTCTGATACAGGCCAAGAGCAACTGATTAGGAATCGTGCCTAAGGAGAGCTGGGACCTCCCTTATCAACCAACACAATCTCCCTCAGACATAGTCACAAGCCAATGTGGTTTGTAAAAACTGTCTATTGAGATGCTCGGCTATTTTTAGTCTTTTGTCAAGCTGGAGCAGAGACATTCTTGTCAAACTAATGCTTGTCTCTTTTTGAAGTTTGTAACATCAAGGCTACTTTGAAAAGTCCCCTGCCCTCTCCTAAGCAGATCAGCTTCTTCTTATGTCACTCTTCTTCCAGTGTGTTGGTTAACGGAGGATGTTACATCCTTCAACTTAATCAGATCAGATGTGAGGTGCCACTTTAAATCAGTAACATAACATCAACCAAGAACTTGAGTCAGAAGCTGTGATTGTTTTGACAAGGATTCTGTGTTCTTAGAAGCCCTTAAGGTAATTGAAATGCACACTGAAATTTGAGTCTGGGTCTCAAACTTAATTATTCATAAGAAATATGAATAATATTTCATAAGATATTTGCCAAGTGTTGTGGTCAAAGACCCTGACCACATCTATTGAATCTGAATCTCTCGATAGAAAAGCCAGCAAATATGCATAAGCAAATATACAATGCCAACAGTTTATGGGAGAAACCAGCATTTAAAGCATTAATCCTTAAACTCTGCTACACGTGACCATCACATGGAAAGGGGAAAGCCCAGGTCAACCCTGTACTACTTACATCAGCCATTATAGTCTTGGAGCACAGGCACTAAGTGTTGCTGACTATACAAGTTGGATGTGAGGGCGATCTGGCTGCGACATCTGTCACCCCAATGATCGCCAGGGTTGATTTGGCTGATCTGGCTGGCTAGGCGGGTGTCTCCCTCCTCCCTCACCACTCCTTGTGTGTCCCTCCTGAAGCTGTGTGCTCAATTGAAGAAGACAACCTTCCTTGAATAGAGGAGGACCAGTCTTCGGCCGAGAGTATATGAGTAGCTGTGCTCTGTGGTGGGATTCAGGCATCAGCTGATAAGACGCTTATCCAGGGTCCCGGGCTCCTGAAGGGGGAGTGGCCAACCCCATTCATAAGGGGCTGTTGGGATCTTGGGTTCTCGGTTTTTCTGGGTTTTTTTTGTTTTGTTTTGTTTTGTTTGTTTTTGTTTCTGTTTTTTTTTTTTTTTTTTTTTTGAACTGGGAATTGAACCCCAGCCACCTCCCCTGCTAGAACCTCCAAACAAGTTGAATTTTTAATAATGCTGCCAAATTTGAAAACAAATGGTTTGGAGAAATTAGTAACAGGTGGCAGTGTGGCACCAAATGACAGGTTTTCCTGAGGCTTCAATCAAATTCATCTGAAGACTTCCTCTATAGATTAAACAAAAAATCTGTACAAAGTTACCGAGTAATTTCCTTTATCTGTGTGTACGTGCATTATCAGGATTTCACCTTGGCATCTTTCCAGAGACATTTCTTCCACACTTCGGAAAAACAAAAGGCACACTGTTCTTCTTATATTATTCTATATATAGTACTCTCCAAGTTTGAAAATGACTTGAGGCTGCTGAATTGGATTAACAGTTACGCTTTAAGAAGTCCTGGGCTAGCCAGATGGCTCTGCAGGTGAAAGTGATTTGCTCCTGTCCTGACCTGTTTTCTCTTAACGATTGGAACATCTCTCCAGTCTCCATTAGAAGCTTTTAAAATGTGTTCATTGAGAAGTTAATGGGCTAACTACATGGTTCAATAGATTAAAAAAAAAAATTCACTGCCAGGCCTGATATCCTCAGTGTACACACACACACACACACACACACACACACACACACACACACACACACACTGGATGGATAACAATGTGGACTGATATATGTAAACTTTAAAGTTCCTACTCCTTAGTTTCATTTGTATGTTTACCTAGTGCTGTCAAAAGAAAGGGGAAAACACATCTTAACACTAAAAGCCTGGCTCAGTTTTATCAGGAAAGATCTCCCATCTGGTGGTCAATTACAGGCACTGCAGTGGTAGGTCCACAGTGCTGGATCCAACATGGAAATCAGTCCTATTATAGCTGCCCAGCCAGCAGGTGCTTCAGCTTCTAATGAGTCAGACTGGTGGCCTCTGCAGCAGGCAGAGGAGAAATTGTTCTCCAGTTAAATAATTTAATAATTGCTCCCTTAATATATTGAAAAAATAGCAGGTAATAATTTAACACATACATTTTTGAGTTATTTTTCCATTAGTAGGAAATTTTAATTTTTGTGGATCCATTTGTATGATACATAAAATGTCTAAGAACTTGCTATTACCAGCATTTCTCTTACATCATGAGCTGTTTAAAAAATTACATAAAGGAGTCTGGTTCACTTGGCAGTTTATTTGGGAAATAACCATTTGTCTTAGGTAAATTGTAACTTGTTACAGAGCTTTCTTAAGCAAATGGCTTGGATAACAGTAAGTAATTTAGATCTTCATTGTAAGTCTAACAAATCATCCATAAAGCTAATGACATGCATCTCTCTCTCTTACACACACACACACACACACACACACACACACACACACACGACAGGATGTGGCAGATATGGTGATGAGCTCAACTGTGACAATGATTTTCATTTTATGTGTTAGCATTTCATAATAAATAACTTAAAGATACAACTATGATAGTCATCTCCTGGTATGGCTGGAGGGAGGTAATGCCATATAAATAGGGCTACCTTTACATAGTGTGGTATTCCATAAATGTGTATAAATTGGTGTCAGATTTTTCATCTTTTCATGTGTTTGTGTAAGGTATGCTCATGTTCATGTGGGGATGTGCACATGTGGTTCAGAGGTAACACTTTTTACTCACCCTGAACCTAGAGCTCATCTGCTCCACCTGTCTCCATGCCCCCAGTGCTGGGTTACTGATGCATCCACGCCTACATTTCATTGGCCACTGGAGATCCAATTTCAGGTCTCACCAGTACACAGCAGGCAGTTTGCTAGTCTTTGAAGAAGATAACTTTTCCCACTGCAAACAGTTACACTATCACATTCATCTTTTCCTTCTTAGGATGGGCAGCCGAATCCATGTTTATCCAAATGGATCCTTGGCTATTGGATCAGTGACTGAAAAAGACGTTGGCGACTACTTGTGTGTGGCAAGAAACAAGATGGGGGATGATCTGATCCTGATGCACGTCCGCCTAAGACTGACACCTGCCAAAATTGAACAGAAGCAGCACTTTAAGAAGCAAGTGCTCTATGGGAAAGATTTCCAAGTTGACTGCAAGGCTTCTGGCTCCCCTGTGCCCGAGGTATCCTGGAGTTTGCCTGATGGAACAGTGATCAACAATGGCCTACAAGCTGATGATAGTGGCCACAGGACCAAGAGGTACACCCTTTTCCACAATGGAACCTTATACTTCAACAAAGTTGGAATCGCAGAGGAAGGAGATTATATTTGTTATGCCCAGAACACCTTAGGGAAAGATGAAATGAAAGTCCACCTAACTGTTATAACAGCTGTCCCACGGATCAGGCAAGACTACAAGACCCACATGAGAATGGAGGTGGGAGACACCGCTGTCCTTGACTGTGAAGTCATCGGGGAACCCAAGCCAAGGATATTTTGGCTGCTGCCTTCCAATAATGTAATTTCATTCTCCAATGACAGGTACACATTTCATGCCAACGGAACTTTGTCCATTAAGAAAGTGAAACTGCACGACTCTGGGAAGTATTTATGTGTAGCCCGGAATCCTAGTGGGGACGACACTAAAATGTACACACTGGATATTGTCTCTAAACTACCGTTAATCAATGGTCTGTACACAAACAAAACTGTTATTAAAGCCACAGCTGTCCGGCACTCCAAAAAACACTTTGACTGCAGAGCAGATGGGATCCCACCTTCCCATATCATGTGGATTATGCCGGACAATATTTTTCTTACAGCTCCATACTATGGAAGCAGAATCACAGTCCATAAAAATGGAACCTTGGAAATTAGGAACATCAGGCTTTCCGATTCAGCGGATTTCACCTGTGTGGTTAGGAATGCAGGAGGGGAGAGTGTGCTGGTGGTCCAGTTACAAGTACTGGAGATGCTGAGAAGACCAACATTCAGAAACCCATTCAATGAAAAAGTAAGTGCTCAGGTTGGTCAGTCCACAGTGCTCAACTGTTCTGTTGATGGGAACCCACCACCTGAAATAATCTGGATTTTACCTGATGGCACACAGTTTTCTAATAGATCACAACATTCCCCGTATTTGATAGCAAGCAACGGTTCTCTTATCATTTATAAAACAACCCGGAGCAACTCAGGAAAGTATCGTTGTACAGCTAGAAATAAAGTTGGCTACATCGAAAAACTCATCATATTAGAAACTGGGCAGAAGCCAGTTATTCTGACATATGCACCTGGGATGGTAAAGAGTATCAGTGGAGAATCTCTATCACTGCACTGTGTGTCTGATGGAATCCCTAAGCCAAGTGTCAAATGGACCACACCAAGTGGCCATGTAATAAACAGACCCTACATTAATGGAAAATACATACTGCATGAAAATGGTACATTGGTCGTCAAAGAAACCACGGCTTATGACCGGGGAAAATATATCTGTGAGGCTCAAAACAGCGTTGGCCAGGCAGTGGTTACTGTTCCAGTGATGATTGTGGCCTACCCTCCCCGAATTATAAACCACCCACCCAGGAGCATGCTCAGAAGGACTGGTGAAGCACTACAGATCCACTGTGTGGCCTTGGGCGTCCCCAAGCCACAGATCATCTGGGAGAGGCCAGGATACTCCCCAGTCTCAAAGGCGAGAGAAAGGAAAACCCATGGAAGCGAGCCGTTTTACCTACAAGGCACCCTGGTCATTCAGGATCTGCAAACCTCCGATTCTGGAGTCTATAAATGCAGAGCACAGAACCTACTTGGGATTGATTATGCAACAACTTACATTCAAGTAATCTGACAGGAAATAAAACTAAAACTGAACAGAGTCAATATCTGAAGGGTTTATTTTCTTTTGGAAGAAGTTTAATCAAAGGCAGCCATAGGCATGGAAATGGATCTGAATACATTTACAGTTTTAAATTTACAATGGACATGCAGAAGAGACTCATAAATAAATGCATTATGAACTGATGCCGAGTTTCTATGGATTTCAACGCGAACTCTTAACTTAAGGCACTTTGATTTTGCCAACAAATAACAAACATTGAGAGAAAATGACCCAGGACAAAATGCACCTGAATTTTCAGCAAAGAGACCTCTCTCTCACCACAGGCCAGCTGCCTAGTGTCCATCTTGCAATGTTACAAATGTTGCACTCAGAATGGGGGACAATAGGAGAGATTAAATTTGCAGTCTATGACAATCTTAATGTACAAATATTTTGTGACTGGTTTACGCACTGTTTTGATTACAATTTAACTTACCACTTGTTCACACTGAAGATTCCCATTGTTATAATACCCGCATTCAAAACAAAAAACAAGCAAAGCAAATGCAGGCTAGCTTTCTACATGTGGAGCAGCCTAATTAATGGTCACACACCAGGAAATGAGAAATGGCGTTCCACATTTGTCCACACAGGTTTTAACAAGTACAATGAAACTCCTTTATAACTTTAAAACCTAGCGAAGGCACCCATTGTTTGGAGCCATTTATAAGAAAGATTTTCTATGGAGGAACTGCTCCTTTACAAGAGTCTAGATCCCTTATATATAATGAAGTTTGCATTTAAAATGTGAACGTTGGTTTTTTTTATATATAATTTCCTGTACTATATTACATGTTTAATTCAACCCAAATATATATGATTTCCTCTTTTATTCTAAAGTGTGGGGTTTTTTTAGTATAATTTCTCTGGCTTCTGTCCAAATGTTCGTCTATGTATAAATTGTAGGAACCTTATAAATGATAAACAAAAGCCACAGGTCTTATTCAGTTAGCTTAGAACACTAACACCAAGAGCTTTCTTAGCTTGTGCCCATCATTTGAGACTTAACTCCACTGTGCCTCCACCGCGCCTACTTTCTTTTGGCTCCTACCTCAGCCATCAGCTGATTGCTGTTAGCATCAGTACTCTATGGCTTCCAGGGGTCCAATGATACCCACCTCTACTTTTGGAAAGGGGAGGTAAATAAAACAAGACATTCAACCCTAAAATGAACCAGCCTGCAATAAAACACATATATTAAGGGGTTCTTATAGCAAGGAATTATGGTAAGTATACCCAATTCCATTATGTTTCAAGGTCTGATCTTTAATGGTCTTAGGACAATTTCCTATATGTAACCCACCAAGAAAATGACAAAGTTCTGCAACAGGGTTTTCCCTTATGACCTTTTAGTGCCAACCACATGCTATGAGAGAAAAAACACCCTCTCAGAGTGCCACAAAAAGTGGCAGTAACATGACAACTAAACTTAAAATCTGAGATCCAGTTGCTTTCCTCATCATGCAGCTCCAGATTTTCCTTATCTCTCATCGTATCTCATGACTAGAGGGCTTTAGCATGACTTACCTTCCCCATTTCAACCAACAAAGCAAAAGCAACAAAGGTATAGCCATCACCTTCATGTGCAAACCCATGAATGAAGTAACTTCTGCCGAGGGTAAAGTGCATACAAATGATATCAAACATGACATTACTGCTGCTGTTTGCAATATTGAGCTACAAAAATACATGGTTCAAACTGAAACTGGAACATTACCTATCAATAAACATTGAATAGAGACCAGAAACGACAGGGTAGGACTTGCTCACTAGGCTCAACATTCTGACTTCAGTGGTTTTGCCAATGCGGTCATGTGGTACGTTCCTTTTGAAGAAACGTAGCTTTGTGAACCGTAAGAACGACTCTGGAGAGGAAAGCAAAGCTGATAGATGTCCTGCACTGTCTGAAAGCAGATAGGATGTTCACTTAGTGGGAAGAATGGTCTTTAATGTTTGGCAAAGTCTTTTCCAGCCCGGAGTAAACACAAAACAAGGAGGCTGGAGGGATATATTTCACAGTGTACAAAGCAGTTCACATGGATGTTGCCATGGCAAAGTAAGCAAACATGTATTTGAGGTCATTTGAATGAATCAAACTTTGCAATGAAGATATAAACTATTTATATAATGATCTGTAAAAGAAATTATCTAAAGTTGTACTACCTACGTTTTTAAAAAGTAGTTCTACATGGTTTGTTCTTCAAGGACAATCTAGTCACAGTATGCTTGACTACATTACATGTAAAATCATATGGCAAAAGAAAAGGAACCCAAAAAAGAACATGGGAAGATCCCTACATGTGTCTTAAAATGCCCTGCAATTTTCACATTCAAAATTTTATGCATCTAATTCTAAAAAAATATTATATGGAATACTCTTAAGTTACACAAACTGATAATAATTTACTGTATCTTTTCACTCTAATAGGAGCAAATTACCACATACGTGAACAAAGTTAAAATAGTTACTATTTCTTTATAATAAATTTGATGTATAATTTACTTGTGCTTTCTGCACCAGTTTATAAATACAGTATAAGCGATACATAACCAAGACAGACACCAACCATAATAATTCAGTTCAAAATAGCAAATACTTACCATACAAAATTAACAGTAAGTACACCTTTGATGGGTACCAGAGCCAGACTCTGGAAACCAAGTCAACTCTAAACACAGTAGAATTCAAGGCCAGCTGTGAGTCTTGTTTTTATGTTTATGTTTTTGTTTTTGTTTTTTTTCCTCAAGTTGGCATAAGGTTCTGAAGAACCCAAGCTGGACAGTTGTTTTTACCAAAACTGGCAGTAAGTAAATGAACTGATTCCACCGTGGCTCTTCTGGCCTCCAGCAGTTACGTGCTGTTCCTTCGTGAAGAATCTGGTGAAAGATCTCACCACTGGAAACAAAGTTGGGTGCAGTCACTTCTAAGAGGCTCCTGAGCATCTCAGGGTGGCTTTCTGCCAGAGCCCTGAAGAAGCAGAAGTCTCAAGCAACAATCTGTTTCAGCACCTTTGGACCACAACAAAAGCAAAACAAAGTCCTTCATAAATGGGAACAAAGTTTATAAAGTGCTTATGAAATGATCAACATTTCAAATTAGAATGATGCAAACGAATGGTCACCCCACCCTCACAGGTGAATGAAAAGTGGATGTGTCATACTCCTGTGAGAACTGCCACATCTTTCAAATCAGTAGTATGGTCCACCACAGGTTCAAAAAAAAAAAAAATCACTAATCAATATATAAATATTTAAACCTACCGTAATTCATTCTTTATGTAAATGTGAGATAAAAAAGCACCAGTTTCAAAAGTTCTGCTACCACACTATCTGGAGTAGGCCTGCATGATCCACGTTTTAAAACCTACTTTGAATATGATAAAACCAAAACACAGCTTCTTTACTTATTTAAATACCTCTGCCTGAAATGGAGCATAAAATATAGGAAAACATAAATAACTCAAAGACCAAAGGAGACTTCTTATGATGACTAATAAATCCGATTTTCTGTTTTTCAGTGCAAACATAAACTTCATGTCTTCTCTCTCAGCTTCAGAAGTGTGAAGGATGCGCACAGGGAGTTACTCCTTGCTGTGGCTGGTTACCTAGTGGAAAAGCAAAGCTAAGTTAGAGGGGAGAGTGTGTGCCGTGGATAAGGCTTCCTCACTGGTGCTTCTCTCAGTGACAGCCTTCAGTGTGAGGAAACGGACCGTGGGCCAACAGTCACGTACTCTGTAGAGGGACCAGCTCCACAGGAGAGTCTTAAACCTGCCAATGCAGTGCCTTGGGTTTAGAGATACCGACAAAGTGTTCACGAGCTGTGTCCTAGCCTACAGCAGAGCCAGAAGCCATGCTCTTCGGATCAGTGGGCCACACACAACTACTCAGTACAGATATATAGACACTACAATGCCAATCTCTGCCTCCAGACTGTATTCTTGGCAAGAATTTTACCTCTAAAACTCTAAAACTATATTTCATTGTTTTAATCACAGATTTTTTTTAAGAGAATGCATTTACTAAACAATGCTAGAGGAAAAAAACTGATTTTACTTAATGTAATCAAAATTAAGCAAGGCTAAAAGAAAAAAATACTTATATTTCAGCTCTGATATTTAAAAAGAGCCCACGCATGTATTCACTGAATATAGTGATTTGTTACATAAAGACAAACAAGTATATATTGAATGTTAAAGATCAAAAGTAAATTTTAAAAAAGAAAAATTAAGGTATTAAGTATGACTGGAAGGGAGTCAAAGAGTAAGGGTTGGGGCATTCTCTCAGTCAGGCAGAAAGCCAGTATATACTATCCCTCAGTCATGAACAGATGCAGCCCCACTGTGAGCATGAAGTGGGCTTCTCCTATCTGCAACCCAGAAACAGTGAATCTGAAAGCCAGGGAATGTGTCACGTACCCCTGCACAGATGGGAAAACGTGACCCAATCCACAGTGGCCATGTTGGCGAAGACCTCAGGACTTGTGACACCAGGCTAGACTCCAAGCCACTGTGTTTCAGAAGACAGGGTGCTCACTCCATCCCTAAAATGACTCTGTTCTGAGAGTCCAACATAGAGGTGATCCAATTCAAGAGCATAAGCTGAACTTCCCCTTACACAGTTCTAGCCTTATAAAAGTGGCACCTGGGCATGGATCTGTAGAAAATGTGTCTGGCAAACAGGAAGCCTGGGATTCTATACTCAGCAGCATAAAACAAAACCAACAATGTAAAATGGGAGTTTAGCTGTGCTTTGGGACATTCACATAGAAGCAATAGGAAAATCCTGAATTTAGGGGTGAAAAATGCAAAGAAACAGGTTAAATCCAAAACCAACCAAACTAAGACAAAGTAAAATGCCTTGTACTAAGCTAAACATAAAAAAAATATGTACATAGGTATGCATGTATGTAACAGAAAGTAGTCAAATAAAAAGAGACTACCAGCTTCATAGGGGAAGTATGGGAGGCAGCGGAGAGATGCTAGACAGGAGGGGAGGAGGGAGAGTGATTTAATTCTGTTTCATTAAAGTTAAAAACATACTTAAAATGGCACTGAAGTGCTTATCTAATTATTCTTTATCAACAGAAATCGGGAGTCAGATATCAGAGTAAGAGCCAGAATGATTTGAGAAGCAGAAAAGCCATCAGGCACAGCCTCTCTCCCCTGCTCCTCAATCCCATCTCTCTCCACCCCGCCTTACTATTTCCTTGCGACTTTCTATCTCATATCTGTCTGTCCTGTCCTCCAAAAACTCTATGGTTGATTTTGGTCAGCTAGTGGCTGGCTCCACCCTATGACTCATAGCCGACTTTACTGTCAGAAAGAACTCAAAATATCACACAGCAATGGTAGAGAGAGCACAGTGTGGTCTCTGAGGAGGTACCAGGGTCAGGCTTGTTGCTGCTAATACCATGTCCCCAGCTCCACATGAGACAAGTACTTACTAGAAAGTTGCTTCTGGAGCTGTCGTACCAGGGCGGCTGTCTGTTGCTGTTGCTGGGTCTGCTGCAAGCCTTGCCTGGGGAACTGTAATTGCAACAGTGAGAAAGATCAATCAGCCACCATGCTACACACAAGAACAGGCTGCACCTTGGGCTGTCTACCATACTTTCACACGCTTACAGAGAAATGGCTCATATGTAGTATGGATAAACTTGGTTTTTTTTGTCTACACTATACATCAATATACTAGCTGATAAACAATGCCATTTGCAAAGGCATTTATTTTTTGAGGCAGCCGACTCATCCAAAGACTCTTCATCACCTGACTCTTCATCAAGTCCTAACAGGCTGAGTCCCTCTTGTTAGCAAAACAAAAGCTCTCTGGTGTGGAGGTCTGTCCAGTGCCAACACCCATGTTGGGCAGAGCATGTGCCAGTGTGGCTTCTTCTGAGCCATGACCTCTACCTGACAGCCAGGGCAGGGTGGGCAGAGCTGGACCGAGAGCTCCTAGTGCAGTGCAAAGGAGACCAGACGTACAACATGAGGAATGGGGAACTCACACACTGCACTTTCTCCATCAAGCTCACACAGGGATTTGTGGCTAATGTTCAAGGGTGGAGGAGGACAGATCAGTATTTAGTAGAAGAAAAATTTGTATTAGAATCACCAGCCATATTGGGTCATTTCTTAGCTGCAGACGTTAGACCACAGCTCTTTCCTGTTGGTCCTTCTTTCTTCCTTGGATGCCTTCTTGCTGCCTGGAAACAATCGGGATGCTCTGACACAAGCCTCCCTTAGTCATATGAAAAGTACTGGTCCCTTCCCGTTTACCTCAGTTTGTGCTGTGTTTGCCCATCTACCTGTACGGAATGCACTGAGCCAGCTGGCACAGCACCCAGCACCCTAGGAGAGAAAAGGGTAGGACCGGAACCAGGTAGCAAGGAGCACAGTAAAGCTTTGCTTAATTTCGCCAACTTTTTCCACAGTAGCTCTCTGCTGGCCAAACATATCCTAGGCAGGAAGGCCAGGTTCTTCCACCAGGTAAGCTGGCTCTCTCTATCTCCATTCTTCTGTCTCCATGAGGCTCTGAGACCTGATATGCCTACAACACATTCGAGTTGCTTTTCCTTAATCTGACTCACATCTGAGGAGTTTTTTTTAAAAAGAATGCTCTTAATGTGAATGCAGCACGATTCTGTCTTCATTGGAGATCCCCCGTGTGACCAAAGTGGCCTAGGATTATAAGCAGTGTAGGAAATAAAAATACAGAATGTAGAGCTAAATGCAAAATTCAGACAGGCAACAAATAATCTTTATTTCACTAATATTTAATATTTCATATGTCAAAAACTGCATTCAGCCCAAGTAGCCCAACAGAAGATTTAAGATAACACTTATACTAACAGCTTGCCCGAAACTCAACTATATTTTAAATTTCTAACTCAGATGGCATTGCCAAGCTTACTCTTCTGTGTATATGACACCCAAAATTGGTAAGCATTTCTGACACCCCCACCCTCTCCACATATAGTTCTGGGGAAAACAGAGTGGAAGGAAATTTCTGTCTTTTTAATTCAACTGTTTCTATGCTTATTCAGAATCCTATTCAACAATTCTTTCTAAATTCCATGCACTATGCTTGGCATTGTAAGTACATATTGCTACTCTAATCCTAATGAAGGACTGACCACCCTAAATTTATCCAAAATGTTTGGTACAGGTGTGTTGGAACTCTCCCTGTGTCATAGAAGGCTCTACCTCTCCCCCACACTGTGCTTCTGCAGCCAAACATCCAGAGGGCTGCTTTGCATGGGCTGCATGAGAAAAGCCGGATGCCTGTCCTTGTCAGCTTTGTTGTTTACTCCTGCATGTCCACAGGTATATAACATTGGGCAACAAAGATAAAGGACTATGAACCTTCCTCACTACATCATGAGAAAGATGAGAGCTGCGTCATGTGGCTTCTGCATCCCAGGGGCATTCTACAACCTATCTCAATGTTCCTGGGCAGAACACAGGAATTCCTTCAAGAAGATCAGCACAACACTTCTGTCTGTGGTCAAAGTTACAGTGATGATTAATTAGCACTGCTGTTGTGTATATTTTTGAAAGGTAAAGTGCAGGATAAGAGGACCCTCATCTAAGGACCACTGTATTTCAGGTCACCTAATTCACAGCATAAAATGCAAGAAAATACTTAGTAGCGTGGTGTGAATATTATTTTCTTAGACATTGGGAGCAGATTTAAAGAAAAGATGAACTACATCTATTAAACATAATTGAAAATAATGAGCCTTAAAAAGATTGTACATTAATAACTACAGTTATGACACAGACTGAGACACTATACACATTTCCCCAGAAAGGGAAAGTAGACTGTTAGCTGTCCTTCCTCCACAGAGGAAAAATGACACAGGCATGTTCATAAGTTGTCACCACAATTAACTGACGTCGTAGGCTTTTCTTAACGTTTCATAGAAAAGCTTCCTGCTGACATCATCAAGAGGTGACAACTGGTGTCCTAAGGCCGTTTGGACCATAAAGGCACCTTTATGACAGTGATCAGCTTGGCCAAGGCTTGGTAGTCACTGTCTACTATGCCTCAGCCGACACTTCCAATCGACATTCCCAGTCGACTTCCCAGGAGGCAAGTGATCCAACACTGCCTTTCGAGACTGCTGGAACTCAAGCCTTGCACCAAGGGCTCCTCAAATTTCTCTATCTTTTGATCTCTGTTATGGTTTCAACTACATCATTCCAAATAAATAAGCCATAGTCCTAACACCCAGGACCTTGTAATGTGACCTCACTTGGAGAAACAGCCTTTCCAGAGGGAACCAAGTCACGTGACCTTATTGTCATGGCATTTAATACAACAGGAATGGGATTCTCATGTAAAGGAATAGGTGGGCACATGGGGAAATGGTGAATGCCATGGACAGGTAATGCAGAACCTGAGTACTGAGAGCTAGTGCACTGAGAGAAGCCAAAGCAGAGCTCTGGCACAGGCTCTCCTACCAACACGCAGAAGGAACCAACATTGCCGACTCCTGACCTTTCACTTTCTGCTCCCAGAACAAGGATGAAAAACAATTCCGTTTTTAAGCTAAGTTCAAGTACTTTTCATGATAGTCCTATCCAACAAATGCGACCTTTGAAGCTCTTAAACTAAAGAGATAAAGCCACCATACGCTACTTGCCGTACACAGCACTGCCCTTCAGCCATTTCTGTGATTCTCTGTCTTGGCACTTCCATGGTAGGCTACCTACCACCTGACTGCTACTTACTCCTCATTTCATACAGAATTCGTTAGAACCCCAGAGGAGACCAAGCTCACCTCTCCTCAGCAGCCAGCTCCCCACCCTCTTCTCCAAAGCAAGAGCTGTATCTGCTAGAGATGTTTATTATGAATAGGAGCCAAGGTGTTCTAAAAACAGTGAACTCAGTGGAGGCAGTCCAAATTTTTAACAGCAGAAAAGTGATTTAGCAACTGGAAAATGTGACTATGTGTGTCAGCATAACAATTTTAAAGTATGTGTACGACCAGGTGTAGTAGCAAATACTTTTAATCCCAGTACTGGGGAGGCAGAGAGGCAGGCATCTCTGTTAGCCAGAGGCCAGCCTGAATTAGATAGTGAAATCCAGGACAGCCAGAACTATATAGTGGTACTCTGTCTCCAAAAGTGGGGGAGGGGAGGTAAGAGTTAGTGGTAAAGAGAAGGCTCATTTGTTAAAGGTTGGAGTCACAATGTATAAATAGCATAGGCACACAAGTATACTATATAAAGCATACCTGAGAAAGAATTATGATGATGTGAACATTTATCGGTACTGACCACTCCTATAATCCTTTAGCTAATCCTGAAATTGAACACTTAAATCTGAACATTTTAAGTTTCCTAACCCAACCTAAGACTTATCCACAGACACACACACACACCCCACACACAGACACACACACAAACACCCCCCTACACACACAGATAAACACACAGACACACAGACACACAGACACAGATACACACACACACGCACATACACAGACACACACACAGATACACACACACACGCACATACACAGACACACACACAGATACACACACGCACATACACACAGACACACACACACACACACACACACACACACACACACACACACACACACACACGCCCCATTTGGTCCCAGTGCTGTAACTCATCCTTGGATTATCTATGAGAGGCTGCTCTCTATTGAAACAATATTGTGTTTCTCAGTGAGAATTTAAGGCATTCTGTCAAATAGGAAAAAAAAAGTAAGACACTCAGTATATATCTCCATTTAATTTATTATTAATGAAGAGTTTTATTTCTCTTAAATTACTTTCTCACAAGCATAATGAGGAAATATATTAGGAATTACCTCCTTGGGAAGGTATACTATGTTAAGCCAATGGGTAAAATACAGTCTATATATCATTAAAAACCATGATTAATGCCTTAGGAAGTCTTAATAAATTTGCATGTTCTTTACACACTATATATAACTCAGTTAAAAATGAACAGATCTATGATCTGAGTATAAACATGTCAGGTTCCCTTTGACGAGCTATGTCTCAATGCTAGTGAGTCAGTCACTAGATTATCTTCAGTGACTTCGCACAACTCTGTTGCTGGCAACTGGGAGGCTTAAAGAAATTTTCCCTCTAGACCCATAAATACAGTTTAGTAACAGAATTGTTTCTTTACTTACTATGTACAAAATAACTGATACAGCTCAGACATTTGGCACGTCCATCCATCGGGAATTATGCAGCACATGCTATGAACAGAGAATGTTATACCTTCAACAAGTCTTTTTATGTTTCTCAAATGTGGTAGTTTGCATGAGAATGGTCTCCATAGGTTCATATATTTGAATGATTGATCCCCAGTTTGTTGACTGTTTATGAAGAATTATGAGGTGCAACCTTTTTGGAGGAGATATCATTGGGTGGGGAGAGGCTTTGGGATTTCAAAAGCCCATGCCAGACCCAGTCTTGTGTTCTCTCTCTCTCTCTCTCTCTCTCTCTCTCTCTCTCTCTCTCTCTCTCTCTCTCTCTCTCTCTCTCTCTCTCTCTCTCTCTCTCTGCCTCTGGCCTGCAGACTGGATGTTAGCATCAGCTACTGTTCTAACACCATGCTTGCCTGATGGCCATATGCCACCAGGACGGTCATGAACACACCTCTGAAACTGTATGCAAATACTTTGTTTTATGGTGCTTTCATCATTGTGCCTCTTCACACTAATGGAAAAGTAATCAAGATATCATATATAATATAATATATGAGCTGAGGTAAGACTTGGTGATAGGTAGAAGAAAATCCCTCACCCAATCCCCAACCTACCCTCTCAAAATAAGCCTAATGCCAAAAGCAGAGGTTAACATCCAGTGTGATCCTCTGTCACTTTTCCCCTTGCATTGGTGTATGGGTGCCTTCAGTGAACCTAGAGCGTATCTAGGCTAGGCTAGTGAGCTCTGGCAATCCTGCTGTCTCCACATGCCCAGTGCTGGAGTCAGAGGCACACACTGCCTTGCCCAGCTATCTGCACATAGATGTTGGGAATCTGAAGTCAGGTTCTCATGCTTTTGTGCCAAGGAATTTTCCAAATGAGCCATCTTCTTAACCCCTAAAGCCATTTCTTATTAAAGTAATAATGTCATATCTTAGGATGGCAGTTATGTATTTGTGTGATTGAATGTTTAAACTTTCATTATAAAAAAGATTAACTATAAAACAACTATAGGTAATTTGCATATAGGAATTTTATTCTTTGTGAGGAACATAGCATGCATACTTCATTTAATTTCATGTCTAAATTAAAAGTTTAAAACGTGCAATAATTCTTAGATATTCAATAATAATTGTAGTTCTAGATTTAAAGTCTCTGTTTTTTGTTAAGATGGTACTGTGCAATTATTTTCTCATTATCAATTACTAACTACACAAGTTACCATTTTCAAGTAACTGGCTTGGTTATAATTAGTAGTAAAGGACTTATTGCATCATAAATCAGTAGAAAGGCATAATTCTGAGATGGTTATTTCCAGCATGATAAGCTCTGTTTTACATCAGGATGAGAATTAGGATTTTTCCAGTCAGCATCAAATGTTCCAAACACTCAACATGACCTATGTGCACAAAGGTATTCCATCAAAATACCTTTACAATTTCTTGTGTATAGAAAGAAAACAGAGACTCACTGGCATAATAACCTAGCCAACAGAAGGGAGGGTTCTTATTATTTTATAGTCCTGGAGATCAAAACCACGGTCTTGGGCATGCTGGACAAGTGTCCAGTCCCGCGGAGCTACATCTTCAACCCTTGGAAAGATTTTTGGTGACTTTTAAATCAGCAAAGTTCATCTAACTGTCCTATATAACAGCGAAGCTGGAAGAAGAGCTTAAACTGTTCTTAATAGTGGCAAATGTTTACACCAAATGGTCAAACACTAGATCCCACTTTTAACATTTGCTTTCTGGGGAGATGGTTCAGCATCAGAACCGACACTGCTCTTCCACATGGTCTGAGTTCAGCTCTTAGCACCAGGTCACTTCAGGAAGGTCACCAATGCCTTCCCCTCCCGTTCCAATGCTTTCTCTGGTCTTTGTATACACTACACGCACATAAGCATACCCCAACACTCTCACACACAAATATACAGATAATTAAAACAAATAAAATCTTTTCAAGACCTTCCTTTGTATTTGAAATATGACAAAGACAGACAAACCACAAAGGGAAGGTCTTCTTTGAGCAGAAAACCAGGCAATAAGAACAAAGCAGCATTTGAAAGTTAAGAATTGTTTTTTTTTTTCTCCTTCTACAGCAACAATGGAAAGATGCAGGAGGCCTATATCAACACTGGTGGACCAGGCTCCAACAGACAGTAGGACAGATCAGATACGCTAAACTCCCATAAAAGAGTGGTTGGCAACTTTATGCTGGAAACTTATCAGACACCTCTTCCACAGCAATTATGAATATTCACAATGCATTGTCAGGGTAAGTTCGGCGTTTCTCCAATATGTAAACTGACTCATGTCTAGATTAAGCAGTAAATCAGTAACATTTAAAAAATAAATAGCTACCCCATCATCACTAAGACAAAGTGTGGGGCGCTTTAGAACTGTTGCAAATTCCATATGGGAAAAGGAGACACGGAGCAGAGCCAGGAAAGCATAGGCAGTGAAGAACACTGCGTCTCCGCTGCTCTCATAACCCACTTATATATCACAATATCACATCAGGGTTCAACCTCCTGACTTCAGGAATCAGCCAGGCACTTTTAGGTTTGTGGCTTTGTTTGGAAGTGCTAATTATGCTAGACAAGCACTCTACTAACTGAACTGCATCCCCACTCTTGTTCTGGGGGGGGGGGGGGGGGCACGGACCAAACTGAGATACTTAGCCTTAAAGGGGCACATGGCTATAGTTTACAGATACGTGGAGGTAAAGAAAAATGTAAGCTGGGACTAAAGGAAGAGAGTGAATTGTAAAGTGGCAACAAGGCACTTAGTGAGTACGAGTAAAGGATTTGGGGAGGCTCTTTGTACTGTTCTTACAACTTTTCTGTTGGTTTAAAATTATGTCAAAAACAAGTTAGAACTTACTTCTGAAAGGCCTTTTTTTTTTTTTTTTTTTAAAAAAAAAAAAAAACAGTATCTCTAAAAAGTTGTCATAGACAGCTTTATGCCGCTCTTGACAAAGAAGCAAGTTTCATACCGCTTTTACTTCAAAAAAAAATGTTTAAGTAGATTATGCAATAAACGTCATACATATTTTGAAAACAAAAATAATTCAAACAGGGAAAGCTAGAACCTTGGTCTAAAGGAACTTAAAAATAGGACTCAGTTGGCCGGGGACTCCCCACTAGGCTGAAATCACAGTAGGACTGTGACACAGCATGGGTCCAGGCTAAACTAAGTAATTCTACAGACTCTTTAATGTGCTGCCATGGCCCCATGCTGCTTTTTGTCACTACAGATTGGTGAAGCTCTTTTTCAAATCCTCTGGCGACATCTACCTGCAATGGTGCCTCCCGGCGGCCGCAATGAGTATAGTAACCTATAAGTTCAGGTAGAACTCACAGAGAACAAGACATGGAAAATCGCCAAAGCTTTCAAAACATCCAAATTATGTACATGTTTCCAAATTCAATTTGAAAAGCTAAAGAGGTAGACTGTAGATTAGGAACAAGATACAAATACTTGAAGAAAATATTAGCTGGATAAAAACAGATTTAGTTTTATTATTAAGACCATATTTTACAAAGTACTTTCATGCTCTCTAAGAATGTTATTTAAAAAATCTAAGTAAGATAATCTTAACGTATATGAAATCATTTTTTATTGTTTATAGAAAATGCCTTAATATCTCTCTCATTGGTAAGGTTTTCATCCATGGAATGGTCTAGATTTCTTTTTCAAAAAGAAAAACTGTGTTACTTATGAAAGCAAAATTGAATATTGAAATTTTTATTAGTGTATATTAATTATTCACTAAAAACAAATATGTCAACTACTATACCAACAAAACCCTGGCAGAGTTATAGGGAAACTGGTCAGGTATATTCAGATTATTTCACAGCTTTGGACAATGCAGCTGCTGTAATGGAGAAATCCACATACTAATTCCAAAACACCAGGCCTTACCAAAGGCTGCTGGGGCTGCATTGCTTGGAGACCAAGGGTCTGACTCTGGGGCTGTGAGGGCTGCTGGGGCTGCGGGGCCTGCTGGGGCTGCTGCATCTAGGAAGAAAGAAAAAGATTACAGTAGACCCTTGAAATTGTGGAGCTAATACATGCCTGAACAGCCTTTACTAATATACACTGTTATGTATTCCACTGCAGCAAAAGGATGGGGGATACATTCTCAAAAACGTGTCACAGGTAATTCTTGCATTGTCTGAACATTGGATCATGTGCTTAGAGAAACATTTGTGTTATAGCCAAGCACACTCCTGAGAGGTATGATATACTGGATCTCTCATTACTAGGGCCATCCATGATGAACAATATGAAATAAGACTCAATTAGGCACAAGATAAATGATGTAATTTAGATGTGGAGAACACAAGATGCATAAGGCTGCTGCTGCTAAAACACAGCACACCATTTTACCATAACCCGTTTCTCCTTAGTGTTCATCACTCAAACCAGGGTCTCAGGCTGCGGTACATCTCTACTAATGAGAAGGATTTTAATAAGTAGAATTATACCCCAGAATAACAATATAGAATGGAGAGATAAGCAGACACATGGAGGGGTGACTCTTTTATAGTATTAAGCACTTCATGTTAACTATTGTGATGCCTTCAAATAATTGGCAGTGGGATAACACTCATTATGCCAGAAATATCCAAACACATTTGCAGCGTGTTATGATGATGCTAGGATGTAAATGAAGGCTATGACATCATGAGGTAAAGTGTTTTGTTTTTTGAGCTGCACTAAAATATGCAGGTATCGGTGTCACATCAGTCAGTCACTGACAGAAATGTCATTATGCAAAGCAAGACTGTGACCTTTTATTTTCCATCTTTCCTTCACATCTTCCTCCAGGAAGCCCCCTCAGAACACCCCAAACTCAAGCTCTCTTCCTTTGGCAGCCAGTGCTCACTGCCCAGGGACACCCTGCACACTTGCTGTTTTAAGATTCTTTTACAGCCTCTGCCTGGCCACCCACAAGCTGCCTACACCTCACTCTGCCATGTGACACAAGCAGAAATCTGTAATTACCTCTCAGGGATGTTTGGGGACCCCTGCGGATGTTTGGGGGGAACCCTGTGGAGTCCGTTTATATTTTTTATAGGATGTAAACTAGCCCATAGAAAATCTGAGATAAATTACCATCATGAAAGGAGAAAGCATATCCAGACTAAGTTGGCTCAAATGCATAGCTCTTGGAAAACATTTCTAAGTCACAGAAGAAACAATGTTTGCAAGAGGTTGGAAGGCAAAAAAATATTTTCTCTCATTGGTCTTTAATTTCTCCATCCAAATACTTCATTCTGATGACCCAACTATATCTTCATCATATGCATTTTTTCCAACTTTGTCTACATATTATTCCCCAAATTACTTGAATTTTTTGAAAGAGCGAAAACAGTAAATAGCCACTGCCAGATCTGCAGGACTTATGGATTTGACATCCAAGCAGAGGTCCAGACAGGGTGAGTCTCAACACAAACAATGGAGGTGGAACCAGAAGCCACCACTCGTTTGGTTCTCTGCAAAAATCTTTCAGGAAATATTAACTCAACTTCTCATTTGCTGACTTTTTCCTTTATGCCAAAAGCCAATCACAAAAAGAGGAACAAATGTAGTTCAAACACAGAAACAAATCACCTTAGGATATTGTTGAAAAGAAATATTACCAGGGCATGTGCTAACAGGGAAAACGGTACATGTTGCCTAGTCAGGAAATAACTTATTTGCCACCTTGAAAATGCTCTTGGAAGGTAAGTAAGCAAAGGATCAAGTTCCTTGGTAACTTGGAACTAACAATTCTTAAAACAGAGACATTCAAATAGTTGTCCTGAAAAATATCTCCCAACTTGCAGAAAGGTGGCTTACATGCCTATCATTCTTGGTTTAATAGTTATCTCAGTAAAAAATACTGGAAATGACATCAAAACAGTGCTTTACTTGAATTTTCTTATTTAATACTTGATGCATGAGTAAATATTTTTTTTTCCTTTGTATTAATGGCAAACTCAAGAGTAGGTTTTCCACCTTGGCAATAGCATCTATACAATGAGCAGGACTACATGTTGGTAGGTTACACTCACCCAAACCAGTTAACATACGTTATCAATGATGTATCTCAACTTTAGGATGTGATCATGTGGTATATAAACTGGAGCTCAGTTCAGGAGGGCTTGTCTCGCATTCTTGTTAACTTTAGATAAAGTCAACTACAATTTTATAGGTTATACTAGATTCAGACTTCACGTACACTTGGGCTTATGGTTTAAATTCTTAGGGGGACTATTTTTTTCCTTCTCTTTTCCAATGGAAAAGTTAAGACTCACAATTTCCTGTGTTCCTTTCTGCATGACTGCTTTCTTGCCTGTTTACCTCACAAAGCATAGATAGAACTTCCCTTGTACATACCCTATTCCACTAGATTCCACATTTCCTAGTATTTCTACGTAGGTACATAAAATAAAGCTGCATCTCATTTTGGACTGGAAATGAGAATTCATTTAACAGTCTTACCAAGAAATCTCTAAGACAAAAGATCACTTGTTAATAGTGGGGGAAAAAATGGCACAGATTTAACATAATAGCCAGCCTGCCACCTTCCCTTCATCCCTCATTCCACACTGGGGATAAAACCCAGGCAGGTGCTTTCCCAATGAGCCACCTCCTCCATCCACAATAATGCTGGGCCAAGGAAATGAGAAACGAGAATGTGCTGAAGGGAAGAACCTTTTCCTACAAGTCTCAACCATTTAAACAAACGATAGCTTTCTGGGTTCTAACAAAGAGCCTTCCAAATTATGTAATCTCTGCTTCTCCAACCCCACGGCTTAAGTGGAGTAGAAGGGTGGTAGAAACACAAGGTTACAGACATCAAAGAAACGGCTGAGAGCTGAATTTCTTTCTATTTCTCTCTCGTGGATATTAAAACTTGCCTTCAAACTGTAGGCTCTCAGTTAGTTAGAAACTAGGCAAGCCGAGGTGCGCCTTATGCCCCCTGAGGCCTTGGACAGGGAAGTGGTTCTGTGAAACTGGAGTCTCCTGCTCATGGCCTGGCAGGCGTAAGAGAAAAGAGAGCTGTACCTTCTTGGAACTACTTGGCTACTGTCAGATACACAGGGCTCCTTGGAACTAAATATATTTCCATCTAAAGTGTCTTCCATTCTGAGAACTCTGCATCTGCGCTACCGGAAGGGATGGCACTGCCCTCACCTCCCTGCCCCATACCTGGAGGAGTCTCTGCTGCTGGCGAGCTTGCTGCGGCTGTCTGGGCCTCATTGGGTCCTGAGGCAGGGGCACCGAGGGGAGGTTGGGATGTGCGGGAGTCAGCACAGCATCAATTCCCCCGCCCACCAGAGGGCTCTGCTGTAGAGCCTGGTGGTTCAGTCTGGCAAAGAATAATGCAACTTGTGTTCAGGAACCAGGCGTACCATTGAAGTGTCAATCAGTGCCTCCAGCATTTTACACACATCCAACCAAGAAACAATTCGTGTTCAATAATCATGTGTACAATTAAAAATGAAAAAAAAAAGAAGGCCAGAGGATCAGATAACAGATCTGACCACATTAAAAAAAAAAAAAAAAGAAGAAGAAAAAAAAAGAAGAAGATGATAGTAATCGTACTACTTCAGACCAAGTAGCAATCATACAGAAATTACTTCTAAAAAAAATTAGTTGTTAGCAGTAAGTGAGATAAGTTAATATTTACTTTGGAGTAGGCCACACGAGGAAAGGCTAAAATGATCGTATTTCATTACTTCTTACAGATCCCTGTGAGGTCAGGAGTTTTATTATCTAACTTTAAAGATGAAGTAATGAAGGTAGAGAAATAACTAAGGTCACCCGGAAAACAAATGGTACAGGTGGGATTTGAACCTGGAATTTTTGAGCACTGAAGCTCAAGTTACTGAGCTTTGTTACGCTGCTACTTATTATAAAGATGGCGAATGTAATGCGTGTTTTACAAATTAACTTATTTCCCATCATGTGCTACCATCCACTTCCTAATTTTCTGAGAGTAATTATCTTGAACAGACGTGTAGGTAGTCACTGGCAGTAACACACGGGAGCTAGGCTGCTATCCACTATATAAGGCAGAACTTTACAAACCTACTTCTTCTGAGCTATATCATCCCATAGAATCAGATAATATGGCAAATGGTAATGATTTTTATCTCTGCCGATAAAATGGCCTTTAGCTACTAAGACCAGTGATACAATTATCAGATGTTAGAACTAAACAAAATCACAGGGCTCCTTGGTCAAAACAACAGAATTTCAAGAGATATCAGAGCATCTAGTTAAACATGGGGCTTCTATAAACTCTAGGTCTCCATGTCACCACACAGACTATGGACCTCAAAGCTGGCCAATGGGTACTTGAAATGTGACTAATATGCCTGCAGAACTAAATAGTAGTAAGTCAATCTTAGGTAATTTAAATTTAGCCATGCATGGACAGCAGCTACAATGAGCAACACAAACACGCCCTATGTGGAAAAGATGCGATTAAAATAAAAACCAGAAAAGTCTACTGTGAGTCATCGCTGAGGTGGAAAAGATAGAAACTAAGTTGTAGCAAAACTTTGTCAAGCACCATCTACAATTAGTACTGCAACATAAATTGTAAGGTTCTGATTGGCAAATTCTAGTAAAAGCACTGCTAACAATGATGAATAGTTTTCTTGGATACTTACAATTAAAAAAAACTTTTGAGAAAAAAGAGAAAAGAAAGAACACTAGATCTAACATACCGGTATCATCTGAAAAATCTTACACAGCACACAATGGAAGGAGTGAGTCAAGACTACAGTGTTCTTGAATGAAAGAATTTGGAGCCTCTACTACATGTTGACAAAAATGAGATGTCAGGATGCAAAAACAGGAGTTCAAAACCCGTCACAATGCCTGGAAGAAGTGTAACAAACCCAAGGCGGAAGGGGTTTACTATTGCAATTACTTCAACAGGTATCACCTCTGAGAGCCAGTTGCGGGCTGCAGGTATGGAGAGGCTTGCTGCTGCACGTAACCACTCGGCTGCTGCTGGAGCTGTCGGAGTCTGTCTGTCAGTGCTGGGCTGGCATGTGCAGCTGGATAGGCCCTGGAGTGGTAGCTCGGGGAAAGGACCACGCCACCAGACTGTTGCTGAGCTGCCTGTTGCAAGGGCATCTGTGTTCCATACATCGTGTAGCCCTGGGGTATGGTCTGCAGGAAGGCACAAAGGAGAAAGTCAGTGCTCTAATCATCACCCATATTCCCATCACTAAGAAACAGGGGACAAAAAAAAAAAAATAAGCCCAGGAGGTCAATGTCCATCCTGAAATTCATGTTCACATAGGTTCTGATGACTCAAAATATGAAGATGGCTACTCTGCAGGCAAAAAAATACAGCCAGGAACCCACAGAATAGACTGGTTGAGTAATAATTTCTCAGAAATCTCTAGTGCAAAGTAAGTGAATGTTATATTCACTTGGCTTTTAAGTTGAGTTGCTTATAAATAAGGGGCTAGGAAAGGCATCTTTCTATGCAGAACTAACCAGCAGGGTGCATATTCAGTACAGAAATGGCAGCAACATCCAGGAAACTCAAACGGTATCAGTATCACCTCCAAAGTTGGCCCAAACAACGTGTCGGGGCCCAAGGAACATTAGTTTAATAGAGTATACTTTCCCATTAAAACAAGTTCCTATTTCTCTAAACCTTAATACCTACATAAAAGACAAAGAGAATTTTCTAGATCAGAAAATACAATTCACTAAACAAAATTCTGTCTATTCTCTGGATCCTCGAAACACCACATATTCAAGCAGTTTAAGGACTGTGACTGGAAGAGAGATACACAATAAAGATACGACGTCTCCAGGAACCCAGAATCAGGACCCGTGTGAGCCAAACACTCAGGGCCCCCATCCCCAACACAAGTCATGTCATACCAGACTTTTTGGGTATAAAAGAAAAGGCATAAGGATAAAGAAATAAAAAAACTGCATGGGGGGGGGGGCGGTGGATAAAGGTCTGCACTTCTTAAAAAGTAAGTGCATCATTTGTTGAGCATTTATGGGGTCTGTGACAGAATGTTAATTCCATATATCACCTTGAATCCTACATTTCCTTTCCCTCTTCATCTTACAAAAGGGAAGGTAGACCTCAGAGTAACATGCATGCATATGGCTACAGAGCCAGCATCACCTGCATTGTAACCTGACTCGAAGGCCCATTCACCCTGTTCTACTGTGACTTCTCACACAAGTTCTTTGAATATGAACATTTCTATAACAAGTTATATCATTATACATTATGTCAAACGTAACTGTGAAATTATTAAACACCTAATTAATTAATTAATTTTGAGAGAGGATCCATTATTAAGTCTTGCTGGCCTCAATCCTTCGGCCTCTGCTTCCTGGGTGCACACCGCAGGCAGGGGCGTGCCTTGAATCCAGTGCTTTCAATATCTTTCATCAGCAGACAGGAAGTCTCAATTTGTTTTCATTTCTAATTGAGGAATTTTCTGGCTGATCCTGAGACTTATTAACGATTACTGTTCTGAAATCCTCCAGAAGAACAGACGTACATTCCACATCCGGTTGATAACCAATCTCCTTCATCTCCTACCACCAAACAAACAGCAAGGAAGCATCAAGGAAGTAGCCCTGCGTCAAAGCAAATGTGGGTACCTGTGCCTGTTGCAGCCCTGGGTACTGAGGGAGCTGAGGGGAGGGCCGTGCTTGTGCAGTGAAGAGAGCAGCCTGGTCCCCTGGCTGGCCCTGGAAAACAAAGTAAAGACGAAGTCTGGAAATGCAAGTGCTTGATTTGAGCTTCAGAATATAGAACTACATAAATCAATTCGCTTTCCCGCCAATTCCGGGGTGGGCAGACTACTGACGTCTTCAGACTGCGGCTGTTACCAACAGCAAGCCTCTCAGCAAAGGTTCTCAAAGGACTTTCTAGGAACTGGAAGGGCACAGATGCTTTCTGGGTATGGAAGAGTCTAAACTGTGATTCTCCATCACAGGCACAGCCCAAGTCCTGTGCAGAATCAGAAAAGGACACAGTACATCCTCATCACACATAAAATTCCCAGGGCTTCTTAATGAAGCATTATCACAGTGATCTAAAAACTATATTTAGCCATGTAATCTGAGGAAACTTTAACACCTACCGAGACTCGATGATGAGGTCAATGAAAATATTCGGTCAATAGCAATATAATTCCAACCAACTACATGCAGACTAAAACCAGTTAACATCTGTTAATTAGTCTTAATTTAATATGCGTTGGCCTTTAGAACATTAATCGATATGGACAACTATATGTGAACCTTATATTCTGGTTACAGAGGTTACTTTATGGGAGCTTGCAATGATAATTACAGAAAAAAAAAATAGCATTGTTTCTCACCATCCATGACTTTTCCCAAGACTTAATGGTCAGGAAGAAATAAGTTCAGTGTATAATTATTTTATTACTGTCTCACAGTAAAAAATAGTGCTAAATTATAGTTGTATGAAACCATTTTGGTGTGCTTTGGAAAAAGTAAATATATTTCGAACAAAAGGAAGGGATAAATATGTAGTTTAGGCAGGAGAACATCAATACTAAGTATACTAGGATCACAACATATGTCAGGCCATCAGAGTAGACGCTCCCTAGTGTGACGCCATGGAGGAAAGTACTTAGACGTCCATGGGTGCTTACTCTTTAAGAACTAGTGACTTAAAACAACCCATCACAGATCTTAAGGAAAATGTACCTTTGTAATTGTTAATGAGACACTGAGACCAAATCTATTATGGATTAGATGGTCAAGTTCTCAACGTTCCACATGAGAATAAGTAGAAGGCCAACAAAATATGAACTCCATGGCATCTTTGGAGGTTCCTGGTCTCATGTCAGGTCAGGGCTTTTAAATTTTTAATTTCATTTCCATTTTATTTTATTAATTCTACTTTATGGTATGGGTCTTTTTGGTTTTATGGTTTTTTGGCATTCCTGCGTGTGCAAAGGAGCGGGTCTCTGTGACTACATCTGCTTCCTGTGCCTTTTCCCGGGCTGTTTTCTTTCTGTGGGTTTTGCCCTATTATAATTTTCTTGTTTTTGTTTTATGTTATTTTATTGTTACCCCTTAGATACATGATTGTTTTCTAAAGAGAGACAGAATGGGGTCTGGTCTAGATAGAAGAGGAGGTCTAACTAACCGGGGGGGAGTAGAGAGGAGGGATCATAATCCAGATGTATTATAGGAGAAACTATTTAAATAAAGGGGAAAGAAAAGAAACATACACACACAGCAGAAAAGTAGGTGGGTTCATTTATGAGTTAAGTTCACCCAGACATGGTGAAACACAGTTTTTTGAGTATCTCTGCTATGGTATCTATATGTGACAGCTCCAATAAGACTAGCTTTTTAGAGTAAGGTCAAAAGAAGACAATTCTCATCACTCTCTTAAGTACAACCTTTTCATCATACGGCTAGAAACACAACTTGTCTCCTCCCCACATCCAAATGGTTCCTTGTCCATGTTTAGGGACCAGTAAAGTAACCACAGATCTTTAATATCCTTCCTCTGATCTATAATTCTTGGCATTGTTATATAAGGTCTGAAGTAGTGCTGGGCTATTGTGGAGGATGAAAAGCACTCAACTATTAGAATCCTAGGAACGACAAGTGACCATACCCAAGCTCTTTCAGGTCCGAGGGGAACAGGATGTAGGCACAGCTACACACACGCACAAGGCATAGCTAATGCTTAAATCCTCCTCTGATTGTGAAGCACCAATATAGAAACACTATGACCAACAATGTTTATCTGTCTCAGTCATTAGATGACATGCTTGCTGGCAAGCAGTAGCTGAGGATATGGAAATTAAAGAACCATAAAGTATGAATGACTTTCGACCGAAGACTCACAGCAGTAATCAGATAAAGGGATTACAAACTTTCTAAGAAGCATGGAAAGGACTGAAGAGATGGCTCAGTGGTGGTGAGCCCTGGCGCCTCTTGACCTGGTTCAATTCCCAGCACCCACGTGGCAGCTCACAGTTGTCTGTAACGCCGGTTCCAGGCGGTCTGCCACCCTTACACAGACACACACGCCCTATTATAATTTTCTAATAACAAAACACTAATGCAAATAAAATACAGATAAATCATAAAAAGAGAAGCATGGAGGAAGAAAGAATGGAGTTTAACATTCTGAAACCCATGCCGATCATTTGTATTTAAAGAGGGGCTATTTGTGTGTGAATCCATTATATCCAGTCTCCCATGTCCAAGAGCAGCAGAGGTTTATAATGTTCTCCCTGAGAAAACATCACAAGTTGGTTGGTGTTCCTCAAGTTGTTTTTGAATAGTTTCCACACCATATAGATCATCCTAGAAAAGAAATATCTTTTTTCTTTTTCTTTTTAATATTTTTATTCATTTTACATACCAACTATAGATTCCCCCCTCATCCCCCTCCTCATCTCTCCCTCCATGAAAGAGATATCTCGATAGAGGGAGACATTGTGGGGTTAGAGAAATCCCAGGAGTCCACCAAGATGACCCCATCTTTGACATCCCAACAGTGGAGAGGGAGCATCTCAGTCACTCCCCTACCTCATCTCCTTTTCTTTCTTCCCTTTTTCCTTCTTTTCATTTTTTGTAAGAGCAATGCCAGGAACATCTTATTTCAAGTTTTTAAAAAGCAGTTGAATGTTTCTAAGAAATAAAAATATAGAACAAAGTGGCAAACAGCCTTGAACTCACTGATAGAGAGAGATTGTCTGAACAGAACACCAATAGCACAGATGCTAAGATCAGCAGTACCCTGGACCTCATTGAAAAGCTTCTGAAAAGGACACCATCATTTGTACAAGGAAGCATGCTAAAGAAACGGGGAAAAGAGTTTTGGCAAATATACATCGGATATTATTTTCCCCAAAAAAGTGTACCTCAAGAAAACAACCCAATTAAAAAATTGGGCACAGATCCAAACAGAATTCTCAAAAGATAAAAATGAATGACTGAGAAACAATTAAAGAAATATTCAACACTCCTAGTCATCATGGGAATGCTAATAAAATATCTTAGAGCAGTCAGAATGGCCAAGGTCAATCAAAGTACTGACAGTCACGCTGGTGAGGAGGTGGAGTAAGGGGAACACCCCTCCAACGTCACTAAGGAAGTCAGTGTGGCAGTTCTTCAGGAAGCTACCTCAAGATCCAGATCGCATATCCAAAGGGCTCTGTATTCTCGTACCGAGACACTTGCTCAACCATGTTCATTGCTCTTCTACTCATGACAGGCAGAAATTGGAAGTAGCCTAGATACCAATCAGCTAATCAACAGATAGAGAAGATGTCATATACTTGCACAATGGAATATTATTACTGTTGTTAAAAAAAAACAAAACTAGCCAACCCCCCAAAACAAGACAAACAAACAAAAAAAAACCAACAACAAAAAAGTCATAAAATTCAATGGCAAATGAATGGAGATAGAAAAAAATCATCCAGAGTGAGGTGACCCAGACTCCAGAAGATATTGATATATGTGGATATTCACTGTCAAGATGTTAACATCTTCAATAAGCAGCCTATAATCCATATAATAACAGAGGCTTAAGCATAGAATAAGGGGCTAGGGTGTAAGGAAAAATCTCCCTAGGGAAAAAAAAATAAAAGAGATAGTTACAGATGAACAGAGTACAGTGGAGGAGGGAAAACGGAAGGAGGGTCAATGGGGAAGTGAGGAGAGAGGGAGTAAGGAAGAGAACGGGGGGGGGGGGGGGGAACGGATGGACGGACAGATAAATCTGTACTGTTTGAGGGGCCCCAGTACACAGGAGCTTCCTAAAACATGCTCATATAGGAAGATAATCTAAATGGAATTGCCAAGTAATGGGAGAGGAGGGACCCCATCTGAACCTCTCATCACCAAACGAGCCTACAGTTCCAGGAACAGAGTCTAAGTGAATTTCTAGCTAAAGGGGCCCCTTGGGAGCCCCCAAACAACTCATCTCTTCACAACTGTATGTCTTGATAAAATCCTTCCTTTTGTACCACAGGGAACTCCACTGAAGTGGAGGCAGAAAGGTTCTAAGAGCCAGAGGAGCTAGAGATAACAAAAACAAAAAACAAAACACAAAAAAATCCCAACAACAACAACAAAAGAGGCCTTCGAAGCACAGCAGGACTGTGGATATACAAACTCACAGAGACAGATAGCACACACAGGACCCACCCAGTTCTTTGCAAGTGTGGTCCCAGAGCTAAGAGAAGAAGTGTCACAAACCTCCATACCTTACCCAGAGAGTTCAAAACAACCATTAGAGAAATGGCCTATGCAGCAAGCATCTAATAGCCCAAATATTTTCAAAGTTGGAATATGTAAATAAAGGCATTATACCAATATATGATATAATATTACCCACCCAAATGTCATAAAACAAGCTGACTTACACTCACATCTACTGCTTCTATTCTAATGTTTCTCTGGTGCTATACTGTGGGTCGGCTGATAAAGAAACCTAACAGTAATTTAATGCAGAACATGCATTCTTGGATAACTCAGGCAAAGCCAAAGAGAGGAAGTCATTCACACAAGACTTTTCAAAAACTATGCTCAAAAAGCAACCTAAAAACTAACAGACTATGTTCTACATTCCAGAAAGAAAACAGAGATAATTCATTTTCATAAAAATCTGGAAACAGATACTACACTTGATCTTAGCCAAAAGGTACAGATCCATTTCTACTACCAGTGGGCATTAGGGCTGCTTCCATTTCAAAGCTATCAGGAAATTAAGCCATTTCTGACCTACGGTTTTATGTATGTATGTGCTACATGCATTTTTCTTGGAAATGAACTTCTTCAAAGTGCAACTGCTGGGTTATCAGGCAGCCTTCTCAGCTTTAGTAGATTCCACCAAGAACATTATTCCTCTTGTGGTATTAGTGAAAGAAGCAATATTACTTTCTAAAAATACAGAATCATCTACAGAGTGAGTTCTCCGATAGCCAGGGTGGTTACATAGAGAAACCCTCTTTCAGAAAACAAATTGGTTATTGTTTAGGGAAGTGCTGGGAACTCTTAATTGTTGAGGAGATGGCCGATACTATGAAGCTCATTTACTGTCTGAAGACAACATTTAGGAACTTGGAAGTTCAAACAATTGGGATGAAGAACAGAGCAAAACAATATCAAAGTGCTGGCCCAGAAGAATTAGTCCAAAAACACACAGTCTATCAGTTGCTATGCTCTTAATTAACACAGTGTTGCAGGGGAAAAGACACTGAGATATACTTGAGTGTTTGGAGGTTGAGGTCACAAGCTGCAAAGATGCCTTTGACAACATTGTCTCATTAAGCTCCTTAGTTGTCATGGATATTAGGAAGTGAACCCAGAGAGAGTCATGTTTATCTGTTGCCAGTGAGCTTTCTCCACTGCTCAGAACCACTTTCTGTAACTCAATGCTCAACTCAGCAGTGACAGTTTGAATGTGGGCTACAGTTAAGAAACGTTCAGCATAGTGATAAAAGAGCAAGTTTATTTAGGTTTTAAGTACTTTAAAAAGAAGACAAGTTCATTTTCCTGGAATGGCTTATCAGTTCCTAGGAATGCTTTTATTCCTCTTGAGAATTTGAAGCAAGAGTGGCCCTGCCTGCTCACCCTCCAAGAACAGCTAGAACTGCACTGAGGTTCTAAATGCTCCCAAATATGTTAAGAAAAATCAATAATATCTTTAAAAGCCTTTTACTTCAGTTCTCATCGTTTGTGTGTGCTAACAACTCTGGTCCATATTTTGCCTGATATCCAAGGAAGTTAAGCAGCTAGTGAGGTGTGGGAAAAATCCAGCCCATAATAACTTCTGTGTGCACCCTTGCACATGCCAGTTTACAGTGCAGTTAAAAAGGCATCTTAGTTACACAGTAGCCAGGTGTGGGAAAGCAAGACCAGGACAATTTTAAAGCACCAGAGGACTGGCTACTGTGGAGTTGGCTTGTTTTTCTTAGAGCAGGACACATGTTTAAGGTCACAAAGGTGACTCACCACAGGGTTGTGGTGGGATCTAAAGAACTATTGCATTTAAAATGCTCATGACTGGGTGGGTATAGTAAGTTCTGCTAGTTACTGTCCCAGCAGTACAAGTGGAAAACAGAAAAATAACATGGAAACTAGAAAAAGCAGATGCAATCCTATTTCACTCACGAATTTCATTTGTATAGATGTTTATATACAGTGTTCTCGTGTCTGTAGCACTGTTCATTCCGTACAAGCACTGCCTAGAAAGGACAGAGACTTACAGGGCATAGAATCAGAAACATCAATCAAAAACCACACTCAAAAACCACACTCAGTGAGGTTCTCCTCTAGTCCCAGCACTCTGGAGGCAGAGGCAGGTGGGTCTCTGAATTGGAGGCCAGCCTGGTCTACAGAGCGAGTACCAGGTCAGCCAGAGCTACATAGTGAGACAGTCTCAACATGGTGAGAGCCTGGCTCAGAGCAAACAAACAATAGCAGCAGCAACAAAACCAAAACTAAACTTAATATGTCTGCACTGGGCATATATTACAGGGGTAAAGTGCTTACCCAGCATGTGTGAGGTTCTGACTATAATCCAAAGCAACTCACACACATACGCAAAGTCCATCCCACTGTTTGATACAGACCTTTCTGAAATAGCACTTAAGACAATTAAGGAGGAAAAATACCGGGATTTTAGAGGCACAAAATTAAGCAATAAATTTAAAAATAATACATAAAAGTCATGCTAAAATGAATAAAAAACCCTGTAGGAATTACAATATAGAATGGAGGTGGGAAGGTCACCTCGAGAAAAAAGACCTACTTCTGAATAATTACAAAGTCCTTAGCATGTTTGGCTTTGTCCCAAAGTCAACAACGAAATACAAAAGAGGAAGAATATTTGTAAACCTACGTGAAGGAAATACCCCTCTAACCACACAGGTACAGAGATGGGCAAGCCGCAAGAATTGCAGCACACCCCAAAGCCACTCCTGGCGAGAGAGGGGACCCACAGGAGGAGAACTCCAAGACTGGCCCTGGACACACCTGCTGGAAAGGTCGAGTCTGGGCCTGCCTCATAAGCCGCTGCTGCTGCTGCTGCTGCTGCTGTTGCTGCTGCTGAAGAAGCTTCATCTGTAGCAACTGCTGCTGGGATGTGATTGCGTGAAGAGAGGGCGGCTGCAGCATGGCGCCTGAGCGCCTCTGAAGCATGTTGGACAAAGCTTGCTTTGTATTGGTTGGGACAAAGGAGCCTGCGGGGTCCAATCTGGAGCCACCTATAAAAGCAAAGGCAGGGTTTTCAAAAGCAACAGGTATTCTTTGATTGCAAGAAATTTTACCTTTCTTACTTTATGAGCAAGACAGAAAATAATACACTGCCCTCCCAGCTCCAAGCATTAACGCTCTGCCTAGTTTCCAAGAGATAAAAAGCAATGGTATGCATGAATAACAATTCTTTAAAATTGCTACATGGAGGCTGCACTTCAGTGGATAAAATCAAAGGCTGAAACAAAGTATAAAACTTTACATCCCTCAAGAGGGATGCACATATTACCTGAATAAAAGGGTGCCTTGTGCTGAACTTTACAAAGTTGTGTAAGCCCAGGCACAGATCTATGGGCTGTATCATTTAACTGTTACCTTGGAAAAATTAAAACATCTATTTTGGAATGAGGAGGAGACTCTTTAACTGGAGAAGGGGAAGTGAGGAGGAACAAGTAACACCAACGTTGTCTGATAAAGCCTCAAGGAATCACACTATCTTATAATTACCTGAAATTGTATGTACTACATTCTTGTCTGTATATGTAATATACACAGATATGTGCCTATGCATGAGCATTCATGAACTCATTCCCCCAACCTCCCTCAGAGGGAGGGAGGGAGGGAGGGAGGGAGGGAGGGAGGGAGGGAGGGAGAGAGAGAGAGAGAGAGAGAGAGAGAGAGAGAGAGAGAGAGAGAGAGAGAGAGAGAGAGAGAGAGAGAAATTATGTCACTTATGCTGACAATGCCCTGCACAAGAGCCATAGACTCTAACAAATTCCAAAATTCCCCAATACCGGGTATGAAAACATCTCCATTCAACTTGCTGGTTAGGGTAGACCCAAGACTTCAAAACAATATAAGCCACTGTTACTGCCTTTAGTTGCCTCTCCAGGGCTGAAGACTTGGCCATGGAATTCAGATGATTCAAACTGGATTTAACCTGAAAGCTTCATCCTTCCTGTGCTCTAATGTCCAGAGCACTAGAGCATGCGTACTATGAGTCACAGCAGTGACCAGGAGGGCAGGATTACAAAAAGGTACAACAGCAGCCTTCACAAGTTGGCCGTTACCAGTAGTGATAGGATTTAAGAAAGACATGACCCTGGGCGTTAGAAAACCTGCCAAGTATCATGGATATCATAGGCTAGTGAGGCCACAGATCGTAAATGAGAACCCATTACACCACTTTACTAGAGCAGCATGACTCCGTACTGTGTTCTAAATATTTTCCTTATTTTAACAGGTGAGTGTAGTTATCACCCCTCATCAAAGAAGCTTCTCCTTAGAGCAAATGGAGATTGCCATAGGAAAGCACCACTGGACACCATGCAGGAGATTAACAGATACATCTACAACATGACCCCGTACATAGGGCTCAGAGAATATCACAGAAGAGGGAAGACTGTAAGAGCCATAGGACCAGGAAATCTGATCTGAGATAGAATGTCCTAGAAATGGTGCCTAAACAAGGCCTGAACAGTGACAGTATCAATGAACATGTTAACATACAGAATGGGAAAAAAATCCCAACCTCAATTCAATGAATTACAGGCAATTAATTATTGCACAAATTCTAGTTAGTATATAATGAAAACCCAGAGTCACATATTGTGGGAAAAGCTGGAATATCAGAAAGAGGGAACAGACCACAGGCAGTTCTCAGCTGACCAACTTCCCAGGCCAAACAGGTTAGTGCTATCTTCACAGGGCCTCCGCCTGACTGGTCGCTTCTACATAGTCCCCAATTTCTCCTTCTCCTGCTTTATATTTATTTCTCTGCCCAGCTGTTTTACTTCCTGGTTCAACTTCGTATCATAATCTGTTCAAGTCTTTAATCCTAGAGTAAGGATTAAAGGTATGTGCTACCACTGTTTGGCTGTTAGGCCTTGAACTCACAGAAATCCAGAAAGATCCCTGTCTCTTGAGTGATGAGATTAAAGACATGAGTCCACTCTGACCTTCGGGGCTTGACTGTGGGTGCTTCTGTCCTTTAATATTCCACATTGATTTTATTAAATATATAATATAACACCACAAATAATGGCTGCTGGGAGAGGAAGAATTAGCCTTTCCCAGAATAGAGGCCCCTAATTAGTTATCCATTCATGACAAAGTGGTCAGCCCTGAAATCAGAGATGGACTCAGCATGCTGTATCTGTGCATCTGCGTTGTGTGTATGTGTAAATGTAATAATCAACAAAAGTGAGGCCATCGACTTGAGAAGTAGGGGTGACTTGGGATGGGGGTGCTGGAAGGAGGGAACATGGGAGAGATCAGGGTGAGTAAAGAAAGGAGTTGGAGGGAGCAAGGGGAAGAGAAAGGTGCCGTATTTGTATTTAATTAAAAATATTAAAAATTTTAAAATGCTATTTTGTAAGGGAGACAAAATGAAAACACTTTGAAGACTTAAAATGCTTGAAGACTCCAAATTATACAGACACTCCTTTGTTACTGCTGCTCTACAAAACTAAGAAAACCCTAAAGATGCTTGCATTCACAATTTGTCAGGCCTTTATGAATTACAAAAACTTCTTCAATTGGTGGCTTTGTTGGGAATGTCACCCCTTTCCTCACAAAGAATCTATATTCCTTGATGGTAGCATTCAGGCATTATGCTGGTCTGCCCTTGGGACCTGTCACAATACATCACCGACCACGTGCGCATGTGCTTGCTCGAAATCAGGCATCACTCTGGTCTGCCTCCAGGGTCCTCAGCTACAGTCACTAGGGGCACCTCCTGTGTGCACGTGTCTGTCAGTCTTCAGGCAGGTACAGTCGCTACAGTATCTGTGTACATGCGCCAAGCTCCACAAGCTCCCCTTTCCCACAACTTGTCCCTTCTAACCCTCCCTCCCAGTAAACCTCTTAAGTGAGTCTTCTTGGTGTGACAACTTCCTGCTGCTAAACTACAACACTTGAGGTATACAAATCACACGAGATGTTTCTTCCTTTTTAACCGAGCAACATATATGACTGAAAAGCATTTCAAAGCCACTTGTTTGGGAGCCAACCTTCAAGACTCATCACCACAATCAACAATGTAGCCAACAGACATTGGGGCATGGGAAAGAACATTTGACAATCCTGGAAACTGAGTAATCATGTGCAAATAACTTTAATGTAGCAAGATTTAAAATGCTATTAACAATGCTCAGTACTAAACTAAGGACGGTACTTAAGAACTGAAAATCAGACTGAACTCTACTTTCTTTTACTTTTAACTCATCTATAACCTTGAACCTCTGAGCCAACCAAAAAATAAAGCATTATATAAAATTGTCTAAAATAGGCTGTGTATTCCCTATTTGGTGAGTTTCCTTACCTTCTACAGAATATTAATCTGAACTCAGTGTTTAACATTTCCTCTTATTTTCTTAAACCATCCACACTTATGTGTACAGATCAGAGCCTATGTCCAAAGACAGCCGGTAGCAACAAGATCCAACTGGACTATAGTAATGCTGATTGGCAAACAATTTTCCAATGCCTTGCTTGCCTCCAGGGGTTGTCCTGTTATACTCTACCATACCAAGGGAAGTCAGTTTTCCCAAGCTCAGCCTCCACAGGGAAATCTCTTAGATTTTCTGGGTCTGGCAGCTGAAGATTTAATGTTGCCCTGTGTGACAACCTAATACTAAAGACCTTTGCCTCCAACAAAGTGAGGGAGATCACCCCAGAGGAACTCTGGCTGGCTGTTCAGGCAGCAGATCAGTCTCTGCTATTTTAATTGAGACAGAGGCCATCCGGATTAAATTGATCCTTCTCAGACCTCTGATAGCATTGATGGCCAGCCCAAGTTTTATCATAGTAGCAGCAGTAAACTACCTAAACCATCTCCTTCCAGCAAGGCTGCAACTGCCTGTTCAGTCCATTTCATACGTAAAAATCTGACCCTGTTTTACTAAAGCTACTAGGTGAGAAAGACAGGGTCACAGGCAGGTCTTCTTCCTTTATAGGTTTCCTATGGAAATAAGATAAGTTCACCAAGCAAGCTCCAGCTATCATGCTGCTACCACTAAGTAAAAACTGATTTTTCTGCTCCTTATTTAGAAGAACACGTTTTTCAATGACAGCTCTTCGGTAATCAGCTCCGCATGTCTCATGGTAAATAAATTGATGGGTGAAAAAGGTATAAAGTTTATATAAGTTGCAAGGCTCTAAAGGGAGTGATTTAAGGTATGTAAATATAAGTTGTGAGAGTCTAAGGGAGTGACTTAAGTTATGAAAAATGGGACTTAAAGATGATACCATTTGTTAAGACTTTAAAAGTTCATGGGTTTAAATCAGTGGAATTCTAGTAAGCTATTAATCTAGCCTTGGTAAAGCATTGGATACTATTATAATCATAGGCTCAAAAATTTAAACAACCTTTGCTTGTTTGTAAAATATAAAAGTGGGACATATTAAAATATAAGACTGGGACATTGTTCTTGTAAGAACACCATCATAGAGACAAGATAAAAAGTATCTGTCTGCACAGAGTTTACAGTCTGGCGTATGAAGATAAGCCTCCAAGGAAGGCTCTTAAGCTAGCAATGCCACCCAGCAGAAGAGGGAAACACAGAGAAGGAAAAGTATGCACATTACAGCTCTGAACAGAGCAGCTCCTTAGTTGGTCCAAACCCAGTGGAGGCAGGTGATGAGCCCTGTAGATAGGAGCCTGTATGCACAGGAGCAAGTACAGGTGCAAGGAGGTAGGAGATGTTCAGATCATGTACTGAACCTGTGTGCTCTGTGAGCTATAAATATGTTGTTCATTAAATATAAGTGCGCACGTATATACATACGGGCAAAATTTATGAATATATACGTATATGCACATATGTGTATGTGTATAAAATTACACTTTTTTAATCCTTTAAAACTTTTTTCAGATAAAACTAATTTACAATTAGTAAATATTTTTATCTAGAAAAATATTCATTTGGATTATAAAATGTACTTGAAGCTTGAGCAAAACAATACTACAGTCAGGAATAATTACCACAGCTGTGGTACTTTTCTGTGTTAATTTGAAACTCTCCCAGCCAAAAAACTTCTGGCCTGCTCCATAATTCACAATGCAAGAAAGGAAAGGTATAATACCATCTGATTCTTTGAAATGCAAGGGGAAAATTATATACATTAAAAATGCACGCAAATTTTATAAACATAAATCTGTTATAAACTTTGTATCTGGTAGCTCACACTAGAGGCATTAGCAATCTCCTACCAAATTCTACAACCCATGCACATACTTTCAGCTGTATATTAACTACTACTTATTACTACTTAAGGGCTTAGGCTTTTACTGTCTGGCTGGAATAACGGAAGGAAGCTACTGAGTCTAGCCAAAGCTTTATCTTATTTCAGAAAAAGAAAAACAAATTGCCGCTAAATACTGGATCACCTGAATTTTCATTCTGTGGAGGATAATGGTTAGAAGCAAGCTGCTGAACAGAGTTTTCTTCCAGTGTTCCATGTCTCATACTCACCTGGATTCAGAGACTGATTCTGAAGGAAAAGACCCGTGTGCTGGGGCTGGCTCACCAGGCTGTAACCCCACAGCGCAGGCTGCGGATGATGTAGCATTTGGGAGGACACCGGTGAGTAATTAGGAGGCACGCGGTACATGTTGCTCTGCTGATACTCCTTCAATAGAAATATATTTTTTTAAATTTAACTTAATATACCACACAAAGTTGATCAATATTCGTTCTACCCAGTTACGTCGGATCATCCCATCCCAGAACTCAAGGCTATAGTTTGTGAAAGGAAAGAGAGAGAACATAAATAGCAAACCATTTCCTGAAAAATACTCACGTGAATTAAAATTTTTTTCTGATTTAAAAACTAGTAATATTCATCTAGCACATACAAGGCCCCGCATTCAACCTCCACTACCATATCCCCACCACCACAAAAAAAAAAAAAAAAAAAAGTAGTTCCTCTCACAGCAGACATTTAAAAAGCTAAAAGCACATGTCTGAATAAGAATTGTGTCAGAAAGACCCACGGTGGCTCAGAACTACTCCAGGCCATGACAGTATCTTACCCCCACGCAAGTAAGTAGCCACTCCCCACATCTCCATGCTTTCTCCTCCTCATAGTAGATACAGACTCTAAGATTAACAACAGTATGTCTCAACTCTGTCACCATCCATCTTTTTTCTAGCATGGCCTCAAGGATGAAGGACAATGAAAAGCTCAGTATCCTTCAGTTGGACAAAAGGATGCAATGCCACTGGGAAGAGGCAGCTTCAGGAGGTGGGTTCTGAGTGTACTTAGGTAAGGCTTTTGTACGTGAAGAGAGAAGAAAACCTTGTCCATGCAGTTTGGTGGGCCAGGGTGTCCCAGGTTTGGGAATGGGCACTGGCGTTTGAGTGGCATCTAAAAGTGACAGCAGCCATCTCTAGAAGTGTCTTCATTGCTGAGCTATCAAATGACCCCGTGTTGACACAGGTAAATGTAATGCTAATTGATCATGAATGGCTGAGTGCCCACAATAGTAAGTCCTTCCTTCCGGCCAAGCCAAGCAAGAACATTTTTGCATTCTATAGAAAATGATCTGAAACTTCTCTCTCAAGAAAACCCAGGTAATTTCAAGGAGAAAGCTATTTTAAATATTGCATCTCATATTATATAAAGTCATTTCTGAATCATCATCTAATGGGCCTCTGGTACTGGAAAAGAAAAGAAGAAAAAAGGGTGTGAAATGATTTTAAAATAGGCTTATTTTATCTTTTATGAGGTCTGAAAATATGTTAAAGACTACTCAGGGGGTAGAAGACACAGAGCAAAGAGAGAAATCTCAGGACCACTCTGTAGGGTAAATCATTCAGAGAAAGGTGGAAGGAACCCTTTAATATTACATCACTGAAAATATCAATCATTCACAATAAGACTTGTAAATATACCTATTATATTAATAAAAGTGTTTAAGAAAGTAAAATCATATATCCCTGAGAAAAAATTAATGTTTTAAACCCAGGGAAATGATGAGGCTTAGCTACTCAATACTGCTGAGGTCAACAGTTAAATAGTTATTGAGAGTTGAGAATGCAAAGTCAAATGCTCTACATCTGTCACCCATGAGAAATCATGGTGTGCCATTCCGCTTTTTAGCCGAGAAATGTGCCTGAAAACTCTGTATGAGAAGGCCGATCCCACCGCCTGGCCATGGGTGAGCCTCTCCCGCCCCCACTCACATCCACGCGGGAGCTTGACCTGGTCTTCCTCTTCCTCCCCTTTGTCTTCTTCTCTTCCTCGCCTGCAGTTTTCCCTTGACCTGACAGTTCCGCTGACTTCCTTTCGGGCTCCTGAGAAACTGGAGATGCGGGCTCTTCCTCTTCCTCCTCGGGAGGTAGGGGCAGGGGCTCAAGGTAGTAGCTGCGGGGCTTGGGCATGGTGTGTGTGTGGTAGAGCAGAAAGTGGTGCTGTTCCTCGTACTTTACAACCTTCCTGTCCACACGGACAGTGCCGAACCAGGCCCAGGACAGGGGGGCCGGGTTCTTCTGACCCTCGAACAGGTCCCACGGAGACACCTTCTGCTTTGTGGACACCTGGAGGCCCTGTGGGAAAAGAGTGCTCTGTGACAGCACGCTCTGGTCTCGAAGCAAGTGGCTGCACTGGATTTAAGGGACTCAGCAGATAGGAATCCTCAGCTAAGTCAGGCAGCCTGGAGTTCAGTTCTCTTTCTCTGCACCACCTGATACTCCCTCGAGGCACTTAGAGGTAATCTAGACTGTTCTACTATAAAACAACATTTTCATTCAGTTGGTTATAGAAAATAGAATATCTCAAGTATCCTGTGCAGAAGTGGGCTTTATAATATAAAATTGTAAGCAGTTGCCCATCTCAGCAACCCATTCATTACTTTTAAGATGATGGAAAATTTTAAAATGAATATGTTAGTCTGCCTCTGTTTGGGCTCATATTCACTTCAGTTCAATCTCCATGGACTGGAGTTAGTATGTGGACTTCTCAGGCACCTAACAGGGCGTTCTCTGAAGAAAATGTTGGGAGGGAACTCACTACAGAAACAGGTACAACACAAGTCAAGTCTTTCTCTTTCTCTCTCTTTTTTTAGCTTTCTTTTTATTTTATCTTGTGTCTTTCACCAAAGCACGCCTTGCAGTTCCACCTAATATTTACTAAAGAACAAAACTCTCACATTACTTGGTGACTGACACTCCTTGGTAACTTCTCCAGTATACCAACGCAAAGATATTTCTCCTAAAAAATGGTACCTGCCCCTTGCCCCAGATGAGTGCACACTGGCTCTTGCCTGTGCTTCCTCTGGAAGAGTGGCTTCTTCTAACACCACTAGTAAACTCACCACTCCCGTCTGTCTGTCATGAGATGAAAGCATTTCTCCCGAGCAGAGCTCAAATCTAAATGGATCCTGGATGCCTACTGCTGGACCTAGGGGTCTGTTCCCTTTATGTGGCACTGCTATGGCATAGAGGCCACCTCTGAACTCTGACGGCTTTGCTTTTCCTCTGAGTCTCCTCTCTTGCCTTGATTTAAACTTTCCCTGCCTGTTTCATTCTTTTCTGTATTAAATGCTCTGTCTGTTGATGATCAACTACTGTAGGACTTTCATATGACTTCCTCTCTCTCCCTTTCCTGGCTTAGACTGTCTCCCTCACTGCCTCCTAATCCTCTCCCGGACCATGACTCACAAACCCCATTACATCTGAAAGTGCTTCTACTTCCTATTAAAAGCAGAGATATTCCTCACCATCTTTCTCTGCAGAGTGATAATGGTTACTCCGTGTTCTTTGAAAGAATGTGGTCATGCTTACGATGTTTAAAAAAAAAAAAACTTTCTAAAGTATCTTACATAAAGCAGATGGCCATCTAACATTGCTCCATTGACAATATGCAGTGTTGTAGCATTTAGAAGTTTTACTTAATATAGCCTACTCAGTACTTGAAAATATTTATCAACACAAATTTTCTTATATGAACATACTTTGACTCCTACACTGAAATAAAATCGGAATTGGTTTTTGCTTTTATTCTTTTACACTAGGCTTGTACTTAACCTCGCAGATAGACTCTAGAGACTGACTTACGTTCAGATAAGCATTTTAAATGGCGACCTTCAAAGACCTGGTTTCTAATAATTCCGATAGTTATTGTGCTTAGATGAGAAAATATACCTTGAGAATTAAGAAACCAAGTTAAGATGTTTTGTAGATCCTCAAAGAACGCAAGTCCCTTGGCTTCCATAACTAGATATATTTATATATGAGGGAGAAACATTTACTCTTGCCTGTTTTTTATCGATGGAGTCAAATCCAGCAATTTTGTTTCCCTTCGTATCGATCAGAGAGCCCATGGGCTCACATGTGATGACATCACATGTCTGCTTCGGCAAAGGCAGCAGCTGTCGGACTTTGTCAATGCTTTCTGACCGCTTGTCTCCTAGCTCTTTCTACAAGAAAAAGTAAAAACACATGTAAAAGCAAGAGAGAAGTGAGACAGAAATTCTCATTTTACAATGAATGCAAAAGTTCATAAGAAGGAAGTTCCCCAATGACACATTTCCTTTTTTTTTATACCTAGTATGTTTTTTAACTCTCCACACAGTCCATGAAACAGCTGCAAATCAGAAACGTTTCATTTCTTCTATTCAAGTAGAAAACAGCCGACACACAAAGGCAGCCTTGTTATACGAGGAGTATCAAGTGCTGAGATGACAAAAACCTTCTCTGTGATCTGCAGTCCCACCGCAGGAGGAGCAGCGCGGACACTTTCTCCTACCCAGGGTCCGACGCAAGGTAACTGACAGTTATTTTATTGTAAAGTCTTCACATTTATGTTTTTGCAGTGTTCCTTTACAGTTTAGTTCAAGGACTGTTAGTGGATTTTTAAATGAGCCAGATTTATATGTTCAATGCTCCTTTCTCCACTTGCATGTACAAGTAAGCATGGGCTTAGCCAAAATCTGACACTGAAGTCTTTGTTACATATTTAAAATGCACTTGTAAAATCCTTAAAATGCAAACACATTTTATGAATATAATTCCTTAGAGGAAACTCAGATAACATCCTTGTAATTTTCAAGGACTGGCAGGCAAGCTTTGGATCAACTACACAGATAAACTAATGAGTAGGAAATCAGAATAGAGGCTGATGACAAACTTACTTTCAGCTTCTTTACTAAGTTCATGTATGCACGTTTATTCTCTTCTGACCCCCCAGAGGAAGCATTTGATAGGTCAGAAGCCAATGTCCCATTGATTAAAACACCCAGCATATCCAGGACTGTTGTGAATAATTCACTGAGAAGAAAGAAAAACCCATTTTATTCTTAAAAATAGAACCAAGATACACATAATTATCTAAACATTACTATAGAAAATGCTAAATTCTTAATGACATCTAAGTCAGTGAGTTCCCAAATTTAGAATTTACTATCAGTATATCAAAGCTTATATCATACATGCATCGACAAATGTAAAAACTGGTTAAAAACAAAACCAAACATACTTGTTAGTGTGCATGTCAACAGTTCCTGAGGTAATTATCTGGAGGAGAAGGAGGGCCCAGTCAGTAGTCCCCTGGGTGCTCCGCTGTACTGTGTCAAACATTCCTCCTACCTAGCATACAAAATACAATGAAGAATTTGTAGGGTTTATCTGTAAGATAGAACACTACCCCTATTACGGATTGTGCCTAAATGTTGACTTGTTTAAAGAGATGTTAAGAACTGGTTCCTGCAAAACACGTTATGGATTATTTTGTAGTCTTTCTCATGTGGCAATGCATTTGTCACTACTTTTGGGTCTTTCAACATTAGAGTCGTTCAAAACTTCACAAGAGTAATACTTGGGTACCACTGCCTTTTTTCTTATCCATCTGCCAGGGTTCTCAGTTTTAGACATAACTGCAGATAAATTAAATTTAAATAGCATCAAAACTCTGACTAATTTCCTGCAATGTTGTGATATTTGATTATTACTGCAACTCTGCCTGCCATATAACGCCCTCAGGTATGTTTAGGCCCACAAGCTCTTGAGTGGAGGTTAGTCTGCCAAATAGCAGACACGCCCTCACCCAGGGTATACTTCATTAGGGGTTTGTCCAATCAGAGGAGAAAACTCGAAAGGAATACAAAATGTCTTGAGAACCTTTAGATTTTTATTTAAAAAAATCTTGTGAGATTTGTCTTTTTCTAATCAGTTCGACTGATATAATCAATTCTGACTGACAATTTAGGATTGGTGGATTGCTGTGGTTTTAAAATAAAAATACAGTAGAGCTAACATTCATATCGAGATCAAGGCTTCTCAGACCTTCCCTTAGCACCGAGTGAAGAAGAGAGGGAGAGATCTGCTGGAAGAGCCTGGCAGGGAAGAAAACTGGTGTTCAAGACACGACTGTCTAGAACTAACTCAACCCAGACAGGAAGGAAAGCGGTAAGCAAGGGAAACATCAGGCTTAAGACAAAAAGGAGTGGGCACAGAGACAGAAAGGGGAAGGCTTGGCTTTGCCATGCGGATTCTGCTCACAGAAGTCAAAGGCTACTGTTATTTTCATATATAGAGAGGTGTGATGAAAATACTCGCTGTGATCCTTACCAGATTTAGTCTAAGCTGCAAAGCCTCATGCATCATCTGGCGGGCTTTCATATCATCTTGGTACCGTTCTTCCCTCCAGTTACTTAAAATCTATGATCAGGAACAGAAGAAGAAAAATTAAATTCCTTTGTTATTATTTGTTATGACAATTTTTACATGTTTGAAATTAAACTTAATAATGACAGATAAAACCACCTTCTTAGTTTTAACAAGGAAAGTTAAAAACTATTTTTTTAAAATCTTTCTCTTCCTTCACACAGATAAAATCCTAGCTACTATACAGCTTGTTTGCCTGGGTGACTGAGAAAAGAGAATCTGACCTAATTACACTGATATGCACGCATGTGTACATGTATATTTTGGGGAGATTCCTTTAAAGGGCCCTCAAATTAAGCATTATTAGTTTAGCATTCTGGAGATAAATATTAAAAAGACAGCATTCTATTTTTTTATTGTTCCCATGTTATGCTTCTAGGGACATTCTTTAAATCCTAGCAAATGTTTTCTTTTTGATGTCTTACTGGAATTGTTATTTTCTATCTAATGAATAATATTTCATGATAAAGAGAACATATGCTCTTTGCAAAAAACTATAGTCCCTTAGGCCAAGATCATTCAAATCTATAGAGTGGACTGCTTCTACCTTTCCTCAAGATTAACTATGGGAAGGCTTTACTAAAGAAAGGCTAGTAAGTAGGCACATCCCAGAACCAGATGTCAGAGTCAATGAACAAAACTTAACCAGAAACCCCTGCCATGCTCTGCACTCACTGTAACTACTGAAAACTGCCTTGAATAAGCTAAGAAGACCTGCATGGATGACTCAGGGGATTAAAAACTTATAAACAGTGTGAGGACCTGAGTTGGAATTTCATTTTAAGGTGCATGGAGAACTGGCATCTGGAATCTCAGCATCCCTAAAGCAAGATGGGAGGCAGAGGCAAGAGAATCCCAGCTGCGTACAGGCCATGGTGCCTGTAGCAACAGCAAACAACAGAGATGCTGTCTCAAGGGAGCAGAAGGATGGGACCAAGACCAGGAGCTTTCCTCTTACTTGTACTTATACGCCCTGGTACCCATGCCCCTGCGCCCTCTCATCCCTACATACATTCTCTCCCTCTCCCTATCCCACATAGTGTGTGAACACGAATCACTTTACAAGTAACAACTTCCAACACAGAGCTGTAAGTGTGCTGCGGACAGAGACTACCCTCTAAATTGTATATAGGGATAACACCTGCTTCTGTCACTAAGGTAACAAGGCACGCGCGCGCGCGCACACACACACACACACACACACACACACACACACACACACACACACACGCGCGCGCATGCACACACACCAGACCTGTGCATCTTCCTTCTCTTCCCTGCTAACTAGGAATCTGAAAATGAAATGTTGTTAAGTTCAAGTAGGGCTTCTGAGAGAGACAAAGGCCAGATGGGCAAGATTTCATCTCAAAATAATAAGCTAAAAATAGACTCAGTGGCAGAAAGCTTATCTAGCATGCATTCCGTCCTAGTTCAACCTCAGCACTAAAGAAAGAGGGTTTGGATGGACTACAGTGAGAGCAAAGGAAGTATTGAGGGTGAGCATGGCCTTGCTGGAGAGGAAAGGTGAGCAAAGACCAGCAGGAAGGAAGCAAGTCAGACTAATGTCTGAGAGGCATCTTCCAGCACAAGGCTCTACACCTGACGGCAGCCCCAGCCTAGCGAGACATGAGTAAGGAAACCAGGTTGGGGAGACAGCAAATGCCTATTCAGGAAGGGTTCTATTCCTGGAATCTGAAGTCTAGAAATGATGAAAAACATGAATGCTTTATATTTAAAAGGCTCACCCTGGAAGCTAGACAGAGAAAAGGCTTCTTACACGCAGTGAGCGTGATGCCAGTGGGAACCAAGTAAGCCTAGCGGCCTTGCTCAAGTCATCAAATCCCACTTAACATCACAGGGAAGGATCTACGTGGTCTGTCAAAATAAACCACTTCATACCACCAACCCACTTCCCTCGATCCCACGCTTTCTGATTTTTTTTCTTGCTCCCCAGGATTACAGGCAGGTACCACAGGGATCAGCAAACTAGCTGATAAGCCATATGCTACAACTAACTTTTTTAGTCTTTATGCATCTGTCAATGCATAACTAATATGACGTTGTTAGCCTTACGGTGACCATGATGCTAGGTGGGTCTGGACATGGACTGTGTTTCCTCGCACCTCACTGATAGACACGCTTGTCTAAACTCGAAAATAATGACTCCCACGAGAATGTGGTTTAATATCACACTGCACTTTACCTGATTGACTTGATTCTGCAGAGATGTCAGGAGGCCTTCCCGTTGTTCATCTTGCCCCTTAAGGCAGGTGAGGACCAAGGAGAGAAAAGGCTGCTGACTCAAAAGGGACATACTGCAAGGGAAATGTAACCATTAGGAAGAACAGCTTGTCCCATGGTGCAACAGCTCACCTTCATAGTCTACTCTCCCTTCTAGAGAAGGGACAGGATGGCAAACCACCTGGGAACACTTGGGAGAGTAACACATTCCTGTATGGGCAAGATCGAAAAGCACCAGCAAAGCTTGTGGATAACTGCTCTATTACTCTAGAAGGTACTCCCAAAGCGCCAGAAATGTGATGAACCTGCTTCATATTACTAGGAAACATTTTAAATATACATACTGACATATATATATATATCAAAGACCGTTAATGTATGCACAGATTAAAAAGAAAAATTGGGAAGTTCCCAGACAAAATTCTTCTGTAGGAAGCCCATGTCTCTGTGAGCCTTGACTATTTTTGGACACCAATGTTTTTTCGGTTTTTTTTTTTTTGTTTTTTTTTTTTTTGCTATATATTTCTCAAAGGCCAAACTCTAGTCTTGGTAAACTTAGGGGTATTTTTACCAGGACACAAGTTCTGAAGCCTCCAAAAGCAAGGTTCTTGCTGGAAACATCTAATGCCAGGCTCTGACACAGCCCGTGGCCTCCACTGGAAAAGGGGCAAAAATTCTATCTACAATTTTCATGTTCATAAAACACCTTCAATTAGAGAATAATGGATAAACTGATTAATACAGGAAAAAGAAAATTTTCCAAAAGAATAGGTCTAAGTGAAAACTTTTGGCTCTGGAGCTGCATTTCATAGGTGTCCAATAAAGAACAAATGGGCAGGGAGAAAACTTGCATACTAAACAATATTAGAAGGCCAGAGCCTTGCTTAACAGATGATTTCCTAATTCATTAGCCCTAACCCTGTGGACACTGGATACTGGGACATAGATGCAGCTTCCTTCAGATGCTAGCCTCCAGGGAGGGCATCCCCCAGCATACCTTTTCTGTTTCTGCCTGTCTCGTTCCTTCTTTGAAGAAGAACCCAGGTGCTGCCCCTTCTCCAGCTCTTCCCCAGCAGCTTTCAGCACTCTTCCCTGAACTGAGGTGGGTAGCCTGGCGATGAGGGGGGCCACCAGCCACACACCCCTGCGTTCAGAGGAACTAAAATCAGAAACAGGCGTTACACCTAACAGGGCAGCTGATCTCTGCTCTCACAGCCAATACAGAAACCCAACAGTAAAGCACCGAGGGGTAAGACACCAACTTCTAAGATTCTCCTACCATGTCTGTACTTTTTCATCTTGCCAAAGACCAGACATCTGCTTACTGCTTATAAGTTCCATTCATTGAGGAATAAAAAATGCTATTCCAGGAAGGTCTTTTGTATATTAAACTGTTCTCAGCGGCTCTCATGGATCCTGCCTTTCTGATCACTCACCACCCTTCTCTCTATGGACACTGCACCTTTTAGTCATGGTCAATACACAGTGGTGTTGTGCTCAAGCCAAGGAATAACCAGTCTTTAAATTCTAAAACCCACTACTTACACTCTTACCCAAACGACAACATGCAAACAACCTGTCTTTCATGAGGAAAAAAGATTACTTTATAGTTTCATGACTTCTCAAGTTCTATTATGAATACAAATTACCGCATTTGTACAGAGACTGTCAGTTACTAAAGACACAAGAGAGTGTTTCCCATTTAATGACAAACTTAAGTTCATCTGTGGCTCCAAAGTATCTGGACCTAATGACAAAATACCCACAGTGCCAAGTCATCACTCACTAACTTTTGTTCTTTAATTTGCTGAATAACAGGAACTGCTGCTTATAAGAAATCATTTTCTTCGTATTTGCAGAGGCTTAGTGACAATGTATTAGGCTAGTCATCTATTACTGTAACATGTGGAATGCTGATGGCAGTCCAACAACACTGTAAAGCAATACCTTAAGAAGGTCTTTATTCCATTCTGTCTTGAGCTACTAGTATCAGCACTGCCAATACCGTTTGGGTTGAAGAGGCTTATGCCAGAGCTGGGGGCATTGTTATTTAGGTCTGCAGACTGCTGGAACACTTCTATTGTTGCCTTTGCAATATTGTCCAGTAAGTTGTTCATTTCGGCCACAGAGCCAGAGCTCTAGAGTCGGGATAAAGAGAGAAACTTAGCCCATCTATGTATTCCTCAAACATCAATGACTTTTTGCTCCTTTAATCCATTCACATGTGTGTTTTCAACATATACTCACAGGGTCCTTCAAGCACTGTTTGATCATTAACTGGAGCTCTAGCCAGGACTGTCTCAATGTCCACTGCTCAAGATTCTAGAGAAAATGCAGAGAATTATAACATTAAGAATATTGAGCATATGCTATCATGGTCCTACAGTAATACTCATGCCAAGCAAGAGAATTCACATGGATTAAGGGCTCCCAGCCTCATACCTTACGAAGTAAACATTCACAGTAAAAGAGATTCAAGCTTCAAATATGTCCCCACCCAGATAGGAACTAGAAGTCAATAAGCACCTCTCAGACCCATTTATCACTTAGCCAATCTCGTTCCGAATCCATGTATGTCAATAACATATTTAAGACTGATCCAGCACAAAGATTATTTCTCAAGTAAATATAGCACTGACTTAAAACACCAGTATTTACATGTGATTATATGCTGTTTGATCATGACTGTTATCTACTGACTAGTCAACTGCAGCAATGGCACCATAAAGAAAGCTGCAGAACAAGTCAGAATTAATTAAAAGATCAGAAACAAAAGCAGCAGCAAAACAGTTATTTCTACAATCTTACTGTGACAAATGACCTAAACAGAATTTTTGGAATGTACCACTTACCTGAAGGATGCGCTTAATGTGCTGTCTCTGCAGATTGTCCCCCTCTGTACACTCTTTAATGCCATGAGGGTAACAGATCAGCTGCAGTAATTTCTGTGCTTGCATATTTGAAAGCACAGGGTCCAAAATAAGTTCTTTATCGGTACATAATCGTTCCGGTTCTTTTAAGCAATGTTCTCCTACCCATTCCTAAAAACAAGTCAGCAGTTAGACAGTTATGTATTGACTCTACCTGCCTATGTGCTATATTCTCATTTCTCAGATCAAAATGATATTAAGTCTGGTAAAACCATCCAATGAAAACACAAAAATAGAAGAACAGGTGGAGAAAGGTATGCAGTGTGCGGTGTATGTGTGTTTTGATTCTTTTGTTGTTATTGTTTTGTGTTTGTTTGCTTGCTTTTAGACTAGGTCTCCAGTATTCCAGGATGGCCGACAGTTCCCTAAGTGGCCAAGAGCAACCCTGAACTACTGATCCTTCTGCTTCTGTCCTTAGTGCTGGATGAGAGGCTTAAATTTAATGCCATGTCTTCCTGCCTTTCAAGCTTCCAGCATGCTCAGCAAATTTGGCATCAACAAGCTACATCACCAGCTAATGGGGAAAGTTTCAGAATAAAACTTTAATATTCTGACATCTTAAATATACAAAGTGTGGGGGGGCACTTCGATTAAAACAAAAAAATGTTTAAACATATGAGGGAGGAAGTTAGGTTTTTGGTGTGTTTTTTTAATTTTTAAATGATGATTTGCTCTAAAGGAACTATTTTGTAGCTAGGTTTCTTTTGTTATTTGTCTTTACTTGGTATAAAATGTCAATGATTTTAAGCCATACATGCTTCTCACCATTTCACTGGATAAATGCTCCTAAACAGGAAGAACCCAGCACATTAATATTTAGAAGGTTATTGTTTTCTTAACACCAGCTTCTTTTCTTTACAATTTATTTCCTTTGTATCCGGTGCCCAGCACAGACTGTTCATTGGCCCACCCAGGAGTTATAGAATTCCAGGCTCCACACTAGCAGCACTAAATCACACTCAGACACAGGTACCCAGATAACAGTGTGTCAATTTTCTAGGTACCAAATTACCTATTTACTGACTTACTGATTTATGGGGGGGGGGCTTGAGGGGTTACTGGCATTGTAGGGTAGGCTGGAAATTTTCCATAGAACTTAGAGCAGACAGGTCCTTGTAGGACACTAAGTCTGGCCAGCACCAGCTGGCTCCAGGCATCAAGATAACCATAAATAGTTCAGTAATGCCACTGTGTGTTCACAGTTGGGAAGTGGCACAGGAATGCCATCAGTGGCTGTGGAGCTGCTTAAATTTACCACAGTTTAAAAAATAAGCAAGCATGAATCTAGTACAAACTATAAAATATGTAATGCTGATAATCTTTAAAAATTAAAGGGTTTTGAAAACATAGAAAGATAATCAGAAAATCCTGGAGCTAGTCGTCTGCGTAGAGCCACACAGAAAGAAGGTGCTGGGCAGGAGATAGGTTACCGTGTATGCTTTTATCTGAGCTGTTATGATACAGACATTAGTTGGAACAACAACAACCACAACAAAAAACCCAGAAGACAAACACACAAAAGGCTAAAAAGCAAATAAAGGGGATTCTATTTTTAAAGAAAGAACTTGTCCACTCTAAGTGAGACAATCACACACAAAAAATTCTTCTCTTTCTGTTTCTCCAAATAAGTTTGAACGCATTATCTTACACCCCTCAGAAAAACGAAACTGCAAACCAATCTCTATCTCTCTCAGGAGCTCAGAAGGCCTTTTTCCTAGCCGCATACATGTAACAACTCAGAAACTACCTGAGGTGCTATATGGAGAACAAGGCTGCATTTTGCAAAAATATAATACTAATATGAAATGTGAGAAAGTAAAACAAAACTTTAGTGGATTAGATGAGAGCTAGAAGTATCAACATGAATTCATAATTACACACAGAGACACGCATACACAGATAAACACAGACACACACAGTTCTGTCTGCTGGGATATTCTAGAAGCAGTGACACCCTATAGCAATGAGAGTATACAACCCAGATTTTCTTTCTTTCTTTCTTTCTTTCTTTCTTTCTTTCTTTCTTTCTTTCTTTCTTTCTTTCTTTCTTTCTCTTTCTCTCTCTCTCTTTTCTTCTTTCTCTCTCTCTCTCTTTCTCTCTCTTTCTCTCTTTCTTTCTTTGTGTGTGTGTGTGTGTGTATGTGTGTGTGTGTACATAAGTGTGCTGTGCAGAGTGGGTAATGCCCATGTGTGTAGAGGCTAGAGGTTGATGTCAGGTATCCTCTTAGATCAGATGGATGTCCATCTTGTAAACCTAGGAAGCATCCCTTAGTTAAACCCAGGGCTCATCTACTTAGCCACTTTAACTAGCCAGGTTACCCCAGGATCCTTATCTCCATTGCCTGAGTGCCAGGATTACAGGTGGGCTGGCGGGGCCGCCCACTATGTACATAAAACATAAGGATCTGACTTGTAGGCTCTATACTTGCACGGCAAGCATTTTGCTCACCCAACTGTCTCTAAGCTATAAGGCCCTGTTTTATGAAGACCAGTCTCTTAACAGGTAGAAACCGCATTCCTTGTAAGAATGACTGACCACAGCTGTGAGGCAAAGAAATGGATAAAGTAAGGCAATAGTCTCCTAGAAGGTTAGAAATACTCCAAATACCACAAAAGGTGGGCTGAGATTCCTAATATACCAGCCTAGAATATGCTGGGCATTAAAGAAACTCTGATCAACATATCATAATCCACAAAGATAATTTAAAAAGCAAATGAACAATCACACTGGAAGGGTGAGGTTCTTGAACAACACAATCTGATACCGAGGAGGAAGCGGGGAACTGGGAACAGAAAACAACATTTTGGAGCCATTACAACAAAGACTGGTTTAGACAAGAATTACAATGGAACCTTATTAGGAATGGGGTGCGTGTGGAGGATCAGGACACTTGCACCATCTCAAAGTGTCTCCCCCAAGAGATTACTAGTTAATTGAAGAAGGAAAAACACTAGCATATGGTGGAGTAATCCTGAATCTGGAGGCTATGATAAAGCTAGCATCACCATCAGGCCAAATGTAGACTGTGTGTAATCAGAAGTGTTTACCTGGAATAACACAGTGTAATCTGAACTATCATTTCCAATAATATGAAGCTAAAGCTCCAGAACCTTGTGAGAATCTGACAGCACAAGAGTACGACAGAAAGTTCTCCAGAGATGAGAAAAAAGATATTCACCAAAACTAAAAGTTATGATTTTTACTAACTTTACTTTGGTTATGACAAGAAATGAAAACATAAGTATTCAAAAATAAGGCGGAGTAAACTATACCACCTACTTTCCAACTGTTAAGAAAAAAAATACAAAATGTCCAAAGTTAGTGAATCTGTATAGAAAATATACTGGAAGTCTCCATTATTGTAACTCTTTAGCAAATTTGAAATTATTTCAAAATAAAATTACAAAAGACAAAAAGGAGTGCCCAAGTAGAATTTTAAAAAAAAGAAAAGAAAAAAACAGTGGGTAATCGCCTCTCAAAGAACAGTTACATAGCCAAAAATAGAAGCCGTTTGAAATCAAAAGAATATACCTGCTGGCAGATAGTCCTCAGTACATATCTGGCATATTCTCTCAGATTGGCAGTTTCTATGGAGATACTTTTCCCATAGGATTTTGAATTCTGGGAGGTAGCCCAGGCATCCTCAGCGTTCCCATCACGCCGGAATCCCCTCATGCCGAAGTCATCATTCTTTAAAGTGCTGACATTGGTACTGCCAATTTTGGCATCTCCTAAGTAACAGAATCACAAAAGCAAAATCACCTAAGTTGGGAATACTGCATCAAGTGTGTAACAGTCAAACTAGGAGAGATTTCAAAGATGTGAATGTATTAATTTTATTAATTTTGCATGGCCAGTTGTCCAGAAAGAATAGATCAAGAAATAGATGAAAGAAGACAAAACAATTGAACACGAAAAAAGTCAAGCTCAAGACTCTTCCTTCTTTTGGTTTCTAGACTGCATATTCTTTTGCTAGCCTTAGAAAAGCCATTATGAATGACATATAACAGCTGAAGCACACTGAGTTCACCAAAACTTCAGGCACAAATGTGTTCAAGTTTATCTGAGTTATAGACAAGGAAGAAAATGGCGTACTCACCTTCTAGGAGTCCCTTCTCCATTTCTTCTCTTACAATGACTTATTTTCTATCCATAGGTCAAGAGAAAAGTTTTGCCTTAGCCCACCTTACTATCAACTTCTTGACAAGAGAGAGTTATTTCCCTGGGGATGGAAAAGGGCAATGCATACTGAGGAGGCTCTGGAAAGCAGAGCGCTCTGCACATAGCCTGTGTCTTCCACATTCCTCTCTACAGCCTGACCAATCTCTAATACACCAAGAAGGATGAAGCAAAGGACGGTATAAGGCTACTAACAAAACTATGGGAAGAACAAAAAACAGAAACACTGAACAGGATATATTGGATAAAATTGAAAATTTCTAGCTATGTAGGAAAAATAAATGAAAGTGAGATAAAGCAAGAGATAACTTGGCAGTCAGATTGGAGACAGTAGCAAAGCCTTTGAACGTTTGCCTACTTACCTACAGAAATAAAAACAAGCTTGACAAAACAGCTGTCAAGCCCGCAGCTGAGTTTAGAGAAGGCCTTTACTATATGTAGTAGGAGAGCAAAGCAAGCCCAGGCCAGTGTAAAAAACACAAACAAACAAACAAACAAACAAAAAATACTTTAAAACACAAGATCAACCCTAAAAGGTTTTGATTTTGTTGAAACACACACACACACAATCCATAACTCTTTTCTGGGGAGGAAGGATAACTAAAATATCCCAATTAATAACCACTTTGGAAAATCTTTGAACAGCAGAGGAAGGGCTGAGTATGTCAGTCAATTCAGTTTACCTGCCTCTCGTGCACTAGACCTGAGGCTCTACCCCAGCGCTATTACCACCACCACCATCATTACTGCACATTACTTCCACAGAGGGAAAAATAAGCAATTCATTTCAATTTACCAGTATACTGTCATATATTCACCATGTATTTTAGAATGTAAGAACTGGTGGCTTTATCTAAGGGAGTTTATTTAATTCAACAGAGTTTTTCAAAACTAACAAAAATATATATTCTCTACTCTTGGATGATATAAACAGTTATGTCTCTCTCAAGTTAAACTACTATATAAATTAGGAATAAAACTCACTCTGATAGTCCTATTTTCCTACCTTAATATATATTTTGGTAGACAGGAATTAGGAGAAAATTGGTTAGGACCAATAAGGTAAATAAAACCTCTTTGCAAGAGCAAAAACAAGCACATTTCTCACACCCATCTCTCTATCTTCCTTTCCTTTGAATATTAGGAGGACTGAAGTCTACATAACTGCTAGAACCTTCTGCAGCTCTATAGAAAACAAAACAAACAAAATATTCTATATCTAAAGCTTCACTGATATATAACTGTGCTTATCACAATTTCTCAGACCAACAACCTCCCACATTATTTGAGTAGCTAAAAAAACTGTCAGTCTTACTGGAATTAGCCCCATTCTAGAAACAAGGAGCCACTGTCTAAATGAAACTCATCATTGTGTGCACTACTGAAATATGGTACTATGCATTTGTACTTCCAATGTAAGTTTATTGAAAATCGTTTTCTATTTTCTCTGATGTGACTTAGAAATAGTGCGGGAGAAATGCAGTTCCTGCCTTCATGACTCTGACAATTATTTAGTCAGTGGGGTTGACCAGTTCTCCTTCCTTCAAGCATTCTAAAAGTACAGAAATCATACTTGTTTGAATTAGTAGTTAGCACGGACTATATAATCCTATAAGATCCTAAGTTTAGAAAGGAGGCTGGAGTCTTCATGGTGGTACTACCTTTGGCTTTGCTAAAAGTTTATGACCATTTCAGAAAGGTATGGGTTGCTTTTATTTAAATTTTTTGCATATAATATATTTTGATCATATTCTTTCCCCTTCTCCAACACCTCCTTGATACTCTCCATTTCCAAACTACTCAACCTCAGGTGCTTCCTCTAACACCTCCCTGATACTCTCCATTTCCAAACTACTCAACCTCAGGTGCTTCCTCTAACACCTCCCTGATACTCTCCATTTCCAAACTACTCAACCTCAGGTGCTTCCTCTAACACCTCCCTGATACTCTCCATTTCCAAACTACTCAACCTCAGGTGCTTCCTCTAACACCTCCCTGATACTCTCCATTTCCAAACCACTCAACCTCAGGTGCTTCCTCTAACACCTCCCTGATACTCTCCATTTCCAAACTACTCAACCTCAGGTGCTTCCTCTAACACCTCCCTGATACTCTCCATTTCCAAACTACTCAACCTCAGGTGCTTCCTCTAACACCTCCCTGATACTCTCCATTTCCAAACTACTCAACCTCAGGTGCTTCCTCTAACACCTCCCTGATACTCTCCATTTCCAAACTACTCAACCTCAGGTGCTTCCTCTTTCTCTCGCTCTTAAAAAGAAAAAAAACCAAAAACCAAAAAAAAAAAAAAAAACCAAAAAAAAAAAAATGAAAATCAAAGCAAAAACCATAAAACGCAGTAAATATAGCAAAACAAAAACTACATAATAAAAAGCAGAAGCACTCTGTGTTGACATTCCTGGGCATGGTGCTTGTTGTGGAGTATGCTTGATATACCGAGTAACACTTAACTACAAAAAAACAAAACATATGTATTTTCTTTATTTATATAAAATATATGCACATTTTCTTCTGATTTTAGTAGGCTTTCATAAAGATTATGCTATTATTCTTTGTCACCCACAAATAACAGCTGTCAAGCAAGATATAATATTATATTTTATATTATTTGTGTTGCTTAAAGCTCACCTAAACTGATATCTGTTCATTCAGTAATTATGTTTAAATGAAAGTAAATTACTTTAGAACATAAAGTGGCCACTATTGTTTGGTTAAGACCAAAATGAGGCCAAAAGTTCAAAGTAGACAATATTTCAAGACCCCCTAATCATTCAAATTCTGCGGCGTTCCACTGCCCATGAATAGAAAGCAGTTCTATGACTCCAGCAAAATACGCACAAATAAGAACAGAAGGGCTTCTTGGGCATATTAATTAGGTCTAAAGCCACTGTACCTCCTGCTGATCCCTAGCAGTACAAGCATGGGTTCCCCTCCCATACCCCGTCTGTGGAAAGCACACAGTAGAATGACACAAACTTGGTCAGTCACCAAAGAAGCAGAATCACTGGAGTAAAACCCAGGTTTTCTCATGTTCTGCATCTGGACTATAATCTGGCTGAAACTTAAACCTTTTACTAAGAATACGGTTACTCTTGCCTATCATGAAGAATGATTTCTGTCAGTATATGAAGGCAAAACAATCCTGTGGGTCTGAGAGCCTGATTTACATTAGAATGAAGCATCTTGTAATTAAAACCAAACATGAAGAGACAGAATCCTTCAAGTTCCCATGACTTAGGCATAGGCAAAGCCAACCATTTCTTTTTTCCACAACAACAAACCAAGGCTTCCAGTGATATTATATGGATGTCACTGTGAATATAAATTATTTGCCTCTACTCCTAGTGATATAACCAAGGGGCTAAAGGCCAGGCCAGTCTTACCAAGCATCATAATTGCCTTTAAGACAGCAAAAACGGCTCCCACTTCTATGCTGTTGTGAGCTGCAGCCAGGAGGTGTCTGTCACAAGATGATCTTATCCCAGGGAAAGGTTTGCCTATGAAAACAACAACCCTTTAATGGCCTCTTCACCGTAATTAACCATCTTCTGGACCCATCTGCAGTCAGTAAGGTCTTTCATTGTTGGCTTGTGGGCACTTAATTGACATTATTGTGCTCTAACTGATGCTCCAAAGAATCACTAGGAAACACCCACCACCAGTATTCTTACTTAACCTTTTCTCTTTAATTATTATTAAAACAATGTTTCTGCTCCTCGGAGAGATGTAGGAAAAAGATTAGGAGGATTTCCACACAGATTCTTCCATCTCTACACGGAAATGATTTAGCGTATACGATTCACTAATACCCCGCACCGCCTCAGGAAAAAGTAAATAAATGAGTTGTCATCCCCCTAAGCTGAGATGGCATGGCCCAGAATCAACAAGGGGTATGTAAAAGGATGAGACTTCCCACCAGCGTGGTATTTTCTAAGAGCCCAGGCATTTTTATTGTTTATTAATTCCTCATTTTTATTTCCCAATACATCCTCCGATTACATAATGAAAGGCGCTGACAGACTTTTCAGTGGCATTATCTCAGTCCTCCGTCATCTGCAGATCAAGCCCACGAAAATCAGGGAGGGAATTATCAACTGGACAGCTCTCTTAGTCACAGCAGAACCAAAAGCTGCAAATTAAATTCACAAAAGCAGATCTTCCTCTGAGGTCAGCTCACCTGTTGCCTGAGGGAAAAAGCAAGCCTGAGGAGCTCGGAAGAGGTGGAGGAGGAGGCGGCAGGTCATTCTTGCCCCGGGCTCTGCATCCGCATCCCCGCAAGCTGGAAAGAGGGGGAGATTAAAAGCCAGCTTCCTCACATACTTCACAGCAAGTTTTTCCAGCTAAAATTTCAGTAATATATTAAATAAATTCTCCTTTTAGTAAAGTCATTAGTTATACCTTTCCAATGAACTTTCACACTACCATGAACCAAGCACAAAGCAATAGCAGATTCCTGTTCCGGAATTCAATGGTACTCTGCACATATAGCTACTACAGCTATACTATCCCCACCAGGTTCCATCCCACCCGTTCCCTAAAATGCTAGGACTGTCAACAGACGCCTTCAACAAGCGCAGCTCCAGGCCGGCCTACCTGCTGCTAGGAGGGAGGGAAGAGCCACGTGTTGCACGACGTCCTCCAGGCTGAGACACTGTCGTGCTATCAGGATAGCAATGAAAGTAGCTAATGAATCATGGAATGAAAGGTCACTCACCTTCAAGAAAAACATTGACAGGTTTTAATACCTGACACCCTTTAATATGGCATCAGAGACCCCTATCTAAGAGAATACCGGCAACACAGTAAGACCTAGGGAAATGGCCTCCATTATTGCCTTCTTGGGCCTACGCTAATAAGACCGATCAAATCACTTATATCTCAGTGTTCTGGGTGGATGCTGACCTCTATCTAACTCATCCGCATGCACCTGAGCAGATACTACAAGAATAAAAATCAAGAAGCCACTACAGGACAGGTCATAACTGACAGTCTAGTCGGCAATGGAATGCAGTAGGTCATTTATGGGTTAGGCAGGAAGCAGGAGGTCATCCTGGTGGGAAAACATGACCGGTTAATACTTAAACAGTCTTTCTTGTTACAACTAATGTGTTGTTATTTTTTTTTAATATGTGAGAATTCATTTCAAAAGAACTCTGAAAAATTTCAATTGGGTGTTAAGTTTAAAGAGAAAGGGGAGAAAAATTAATCCTTCCACAGTGAAATGTCTATATTCCAGATCTCACAAGGCTTTGAAGGTAATGCTAAGGGAACATGACTACTGTGGTGGTAAGCTGCCACAGGACTGGTACTAAGTGCAGCTAGTCACAAGAGATTTCAGAAAAAGCCTAGGTCTTTGTTGGTGTGGAAAAGCAGCCTATACGAATGTATTTTGTATGATGAAGGTCTTCGTCTATACAATGAAGAAGATAAGGATTGTCCACTCCATCCCGAGAGAGCAGAAGCAGGAAATGGGCCTCAGTTTCACAACTGTCAAATTTCTTACATAACATATACAGATCTCTAAGATCACTAATGATAAAAGCACAAGTGAATGGATGTTTAAGACATAAATCATGGGTGCAACTTGGAACACCAAGGAGCCATGTACATGATTTTGACAATATTTCATCACTCTATAGGCACACTCTGAGAAACACTGAGTATCCTGAGTCTACACATGGCTTTTCTTATGCAAAATAACAATATCTATATTCTGAAATGCATACTGGTTCTCTTCATTTATAAGATGCTTTATGTCGATTCTGAGGAATCCAAGCTGGAAAGAAAGCTCTGGTCATTCACATATAAAACCTTAACTCTAGAATGTGTTGAATTCCTTCTATTTATTTTTATTTATTTATTTATTTTTTTACTTATTTAATTCATGGTAATGACACTAGGGTTTATCCGTTTTGGAATAAGAAAATTATTTTGAAATGTTACTGTTTAATTAAGTAGTTAAAAAAAAGATTAAATTGAAAGTTGTGGTTTCAGAATACAGAGAAAACTTACATCTACAGTGCAGAGTACATCATTAAATCCCCACACATGATTTGAAGAACAACAAAGGGCCTTGAGAACCCCCAGCCACTCCGAGCTAAGTACTGTGCAGCAAGCGGTTAATTCAGAGGAGAAATTGGCTATGTCATTTATCCTAGAAAAGAGAAAGAGAGACAGCAGGAAGTGATTTGGTCCAAATGAGGAGCGATTGCGTGTGGCTTCTCTACTGAGTACATGTTTCATTATCAATAGGCATTGCTTTAGATTTAAGGATATAACTAATAACACTTGTCAAGTAACATATAATTAGCAAAAGTGAATTGGCATATTTTGATTCTGTGAATATATCTGATTGGTGTCGGAAGGTCTTTCTGTGTGCTGTGAATATCAGTCTTTAAATAAAGGAGCTGTTTTAGCCCATGACAGGCACCATAGAAAAAGTAGAAAAAGTAGGCTGGGAAATCAGCATAGGTAGAAGGGCAGAGTCACAGACACAGACAGATGGACCCAGCCGCCCAAGAAGTAACATGTAAGGAACACCAGTGAGCCATGGGCCACATGGCAGACAGATTAATGGAAATGAGTTGAGTTAAGATGAAGGAGCTAGCTAGCAATGTGCCTCAGCCATAGGCCAAACAGCATGAAGTTAATATAAATATCTGAGTCATTTTGGCGGCTAAGCGGTCTGAGACTGTAGGTCTGTGGGCCTAGACCTCTGGCTAGAAGGTCCAGAAACCTTACTGCAACATCTGATCTATACTTTTACATTTTATAGGAATGAAAAATTAAGGACACAGGGCTGGGGATATACTGTGTGCAAGAATCCTAGGTTCAATCCCTAGTACCACCAGGATAAATAGTTAAAGATACTATATAATGAAAGGCCTAAGTACAGTTTATATCAAACTATAATATTCTTTCCAAAATTACATATGGGTTTGAGAGTAGATCACAACTAAAAAAATACCCCCTGCCAAGCCAAGAATCCAAAGATTACTGTTTCCTGAACTGAAGAAATTTAATAAGATATAGAAGGGTCAGAATCAAGAACAAAAGAAAAGTAACCGTGAGCTCAGGTAAGTAGAGCAGATTAACTCCTCTTTGGCTACTGATGCATCCAGGGCAAAGAAACTCACCGGCCAGCATCCTGGTGTCCCATGCACACATTCATGAGTGTGTTGCAGACAAAGCTGTACCGATTAGCAGCATTGTCACTAAGGATCTTGCCCAGCATTGAGTAGTTGATGCTTCTTGCTGAAGGATTCTCAATAAAATCCATCATAAAGTCTGGATCCCAGCGTAAGTTGGAATTGGCAGGCATTACATTATTATATATGGTCTGCTTTACTTTTGAACAGGCGCTACTAAGGTTAGAAAAAAAATAGTTACAAGAGGAAAAAAAATGAACAAAACAATCAAGAACAACCCTTCCCTGAAGGACATGTTAAGTGGCAACAACCTTCGTAGACAACCCACATCCTACTACTATTTATTCTTTGAAAACTAGCCTTGTGTACAATATCCTGGATACAGTAACTGCTCAATCGAGAGTTTTTAAGTTTACATGTGGAAATGAAATGAGGTATTTAGTTACTAAGCTTAATTATTTTCTAAATCTTTTCTACATGTATATACTTTAAAACATCAATGCTCTCTTTCTTAAGAGTAGCTGTTAAGTATTATAACCTAAGAATAAAAATGGATCCAGTTACACACCAGGAAAAATCCAGTGTTTTAATAATAATTGCAAACACCGGGCCCAACTCTTTGGGGTACAGTATGCCCAGTGGCAGTGCCTGTACCAAAGCTACTGTTGCCATGGCTGTGTCAAGTAGAAGTAAACATCCTGCATGCACAGAGCTCACACTCAATAGACAATATATTCTATAGTATGAAAAAAATGTTACGGCAAAAAAAAAAAAAAAAAATGTAGAACACGCTTTTCAGCAACAGGAAAGAAAAACGTAAGACAGCTGGGCACATCACTTGAAAAGGGGAGAGCTCTAAGTTCCAGGCTAACTAGGGCTGTATCCTGTATTTCTACTCTTTCTGTGAGACAAGTGAACATGTATTAAGAGCCAGCAATTTCAACTGAGAATTTACTATAGGCTACATCTAATAGACACAGGATACTAGAAATAGAAGAGAATTAGAATGGACTCTCCACCATTTCCCTGTACACAAAAGAAACAATGATGTAATCCCACAGTTCTCATAGCCTCTGGCTGTGAGCCACCAATCCATGCCCAGCATCCCCATCCCTTTCCTACTCAATAGGGATTTGGGGTAACACATTTCCTGCAGATGAAACTTTTGCTACTAGGGTGACACATAGATCTACCAAATCTTAGGAACCCAGATAACTGCTTTTCCTTAATTTTTGGGATCCACCCCACGTTGCCATCAAATTCTGACTTCTCGGAAGTGCCTCTCTGGCTGGACATCCAAACTTCGCTAACCTCTGACAGAGCCTTTCTACCTTTCCTTTCTAGACTTCTTATCTCCTTTATCTCCCTTATCCAAGAGGCACTTCCATGTGTTAATGATATGCTGGCTACCATGAAGACTATTCTCTCATTCTCCCCACTCACTGCTGCCTACGCAGGGGGAAGGAAGCCAGACAGTCAGACAGGCTCCCTCTGAAACTGCATGTCTCAGGAAAGCCTGGGAGAAATGGAAGCAATGATTGCCTGGAGGTCAGAAAACCTGTGTTAAGTCCAGGTTTCACCATATGTGGATAAGGAAACACACTTCCACTACCGGGGATTCTGACAATTCGGAACCTTAAGGAAAAAACCAGCACAGTGCTTGGTCACAGGAGCTGAAGCAGCAGCAGAAATGGTTGGTGCTATGTCCCCTCACCTCACCCCAAATTTCCACCCTAAACAACTTTATTGTGTTTTAGATATAATTATTAAAACTTTTATTACTACTATACCAACAGAAGTCTCCCTTCAACTTTAGCTTCTTTTAAAATGTTTTCCTAACCCCTAGAGCTCAGATGACACAATTTTCCAAGAAAACTTCATTCTTTTTCTGTTTGCTTCTGAGGGCAATGTCTACACTACCTGTGATGCCTATACTGCTGATGTTAAGAGTACCTTAGCCCATTGCTAGACTCCTAAACAGAAACCCTGAGCACATTTCTTAATGAACTCACTTAGCCCCACCTGTAGGAACAGTAGGTGCTAGCCACCATTAAAACCAGGGCTGCTGCAAAAAGCCCATCTTCAGTGACAATACTCTCTGAGAAATATAAGCTGAAAATTCAAAATGCAGTAATAGAAGAAAATGAAGCATTTTTATTGCTACACCATTCCCAGGAAATGACTTTCCCGCGACTCATTAAAATGTTTTTTACAAAGTATTAGTTTAAACAGACGGTAACATTTTTCAGTTTCCTCTATTAACTAATCTTTTGTTCAGCAGCAGTTCAATCATGCAGTGGCAGTACAGACAAATTGTTTCTGTGTCAAAATGCAGTAATGCCTACTAAGAATTATGTAACTTTCAAAACTTTGGAATAAAGGGCTGAACAATATAAACTCTTGGGGAATTTGCATCCCAGTGAGGAGGAGCCAAACCCTAAGTAAATACAATGAATGAGAAGCAGCCAATCCTGGCGTTTCCAGAATAATGGGCTGACAATGGGCTGTTATTTAAAACAAGGCCACAGATGGTGTGTAACAGTGAACGTGCACCAAACTGGGCTGAGCAGACACAAGCAAGAAAAGAGCAGAAGGAGAAAGTGTTCTTTCTGGTCGTGAGGACTACAAGAGAACACACTAAAGGAAGGAGACACAAAAGAGATGGTGAAAGACCATGTCAGAGCTGTGAGTTTTATATTGCACAGATGAGAACCATGGGTACCTTGCAGCCACTCTGGTTTGACCGAATGCCTTTAGCATATGTGCTGAGAACAAGCTACAGTGAGTCTGTGTAAAGGCAGTGAAGCTAGTGTAGAGAAGTCAGCAAGCTGGTCCACGGAAGAGATAGATACGTGTGATGAAAGTGAGGGGGATATTGAAGAGGAGCCAAAGGCAAGACATACATGAAAGACGGAGCTCACGGTATTTATGAGCAAACTGAACAGGGTAAAGAATGGCAGGGAAAAACGTAACTGACATGTCTTCCATAGTCTTCCTGGATTCACAAAACCCTCTGCCACATTATTACCATCTCCTACAATTAATAATCTAAAATTCAGCAGGCATTTAGTATCTAGCACCTTTGCTGCATATGGAAACAACAGTACTAAGTGATGGATGGAAGAAATTGGGGGTCCTCCTTAGACAATCAGGAAGGTAAGGACACAAACGAAGAAGCAGGCACATGAAGACAAGGTCAAAGCAAAGGGAAAACAGAAAATGTCTTCACCCAAGAAACTGGAACCACGGTTACACAAACATCGACAGGGTGTAACAGGCGGCTCTAACTACTGCAAAAATTAAACTCAGTACAAACACTGAATCAGAGTTCTGAGAAGATAAAAGTACCAAGTTTATAAAGCTGATGTGCTAAAATCTTTTCGGATTCATTTAAATGTTCCTAAAGTAACACAATTAATTGATAGGAGTGTGCAGGATCGCGGTTGCAGTCTAAAGACATAATGAGAAGCTGGCCGACTGCAGATTTAACAGCATCGTCTCATAATCCACACAGCAACACCTCTGCCCTGTCACGAACATCAATATTTATGACATTGTGACTGAGTTGGTAAAACAGGGAATGCAAGCAATGGCTTTAGATTCAGGTTGACTGGATGATGCGGAAAGCAGTGCTGGTCTCCCATCAGAAGCTCATCCACACATGAAGAGGGTAGACTTCGCTATTCTATGATGTGTAACGAATACTAAAGTCAAAGTAGCATGGGAATTCTACTGAGGGGAGATGTGGAAACAGAGAAGAACATGACAGAAAAAGTATTGCCTTAATGAGTCTTCTGTGAGACTCTCCTTTTTTCCCCCCAAGACAGGGTTTCGTTGTGCAGCTCTGGTTGTCTTAGACTTCACTCTGTAGACCAGCCTGGCCTTGAACTCACAGGGATCCACTTGCCCCTACCTCCAGAGTACTGGGATTAAAGGCATGTGCCACCACTGCCTGACTCTTTGGTCAGACTTTTACAGTTTAAATTCTATTTTAAACTGAAATAGAAACATATAACAAAATTTTAGCATGACTTCAATGTGGCTTGTCTAGAACTTCTAAAAGAATGTGAGATCTTAAATAGGAGACCCTTTCGTGGGTTTAGATTCTCACATAAAATCATTCTTATCCATGTACTAAAAACTCCTGTAATCACATACTTATTGTCACTAGGTATTTTAATATTCTCTTGAAATGAGTTGAGAAGATCAAATACTTTAGATTAGTCTATGTTAGTGCATACGATGTAACCAGCTATGGGACCTTTAACAAACACAGAGGTGGTCATGGCTGAGTTTTGTTACTTTTTCCTGCTCACCTGAAAAGGTCTCCAAATTTACTCCTAAGGTGGCTGCATGACACATAGAGGTCATAGAGGTAGGCCAGGATGCATCTCTCAGGGGAAGAACATTCTGAGGGGTTGACAACATGCTTCACCACTCCACACAACCTGAGGACAGAGACAGGGGATAAAGAGGGCACACGTCTTGATAGTGTGTAAGGAAATGATGAATTCTGTAAAGTGAGAGTGTGTCTACATATTGTAAATACATACCAGACATCAGAAAATGAAACCCAATGGTTTGAAGTTATAAAGTTATTAAACATCATGTTTTGTTATGCTGGATACTAACAGGTTAACAAAAGCCCTCAGAAACATCACTGACAGTAACAAATTCATTGAAAGGAGTTCCCGGCGCTGGGTGCACACAGGACTTAACTTTCACACACTCAATCAGTTGCTGAAGAATGGCAAGTTCACTAGTCTGAAAGAAATAATTCTTCAATGGAAAGTTCTGAACTTGATGAATTCGTAGTTTGGAATCTCATCCCTCTTGTTTATCCTAAATACTTGTTCACCTAGATTTATCTTTTGTAAAAAATAAAAGCCATTCTCTTTAAAGGCATGCTTTATAATAATGCCTTTATTTCCAAATTATCAGTACCACAACCGTTTTCCTCCATTCGAGACCATGGACTCTTCTGTTCATACGTTATGGACATCAGTATGGCACAGAAGGGAACACCTGTCATCCAACTATACACATGTCTGATTCCGTGACTCCATCACCACCAAGTATCTGACACAGGACTCTGCATAACACGTCACCCACAGTGTCACAGATGACTCAAACACTGAAAAGGGTTTAATCATCATCTAACCTACCACCTTCACTGTACAAACGGGGCTATCAGGTGAAATGACCTGAGCAGAGAAAGGAGAGAAGAGATTAGATACCCCGTGCACAGTGGAGGACTCTGCACCATTGGGAAAACAAACCAAGACAGTCAGGAGGTAGCCTGCAATGTGAAGGCCTGTTAGGGACAGAAATTCTCTAGCTTCAGAGATGGATGCCAGGGGAATAAAGTAAGGGCAATGCAGTGTCCCAGCCAGTCTGAAGCAATGTCACCAGACGGGGCCACTGGGTGACTAGAAACAAAGGCAACAGGTACAAGGGCCACACAGTTTAAGACAGAAGCAAAGATTTAATCCGTTAGTTACATGGAGGCAAACCAATCCCGACATGGCATGGAAAGTCAAGAATTATCCTGTGGCTTAAAGAAACAATTACAACTGATGGTTGACGTCACCTGACAGTAGTAGATGTTCACTTTCCAGAAATAAAAACTATGATTTGATGTTCTCAGTCATATTAAACTTACTGTTTTAGCAGAGAGAATGCCATACTATGTGCCATAGTTAGAGTCAGCTGTCAACCTGACACCACCCTGACTGAGTCACTTGCAAATGACCTGGGGGCCATTGGTTTAACTTCTAATTTACATAGAAGGGTCCAGTTTACTGAAGCCTGTGCCATCTCTAGGTCCCGGGCTGTGTAGGAAAACTAGCTGAGCAAGCCAAAGAATCAAGGCAGTAAATGGCACAGTTCCTGGATCCAGATTCCTTCCTTGACTTCCTGTGTTGGTTTGCCTCAACGATGTAGCTATACCCTATAAACTGAAATAAACCCTCTGGTGACGGTGTTCACCACAGCGACAAAAAGCAAACTAGGGAATTATTTGTAAGGTAAAAATACGACAAAGTTAAGACAAATAGGATTTTTATGAATATTTAGTAAGATACTTTACACATCAAAATAAATGATATTAAAACAATTTTGAACCAACAATATGAGAACAACCAAGCAAAAATGCTTTTTCCAACTCAGTGTGAGTTCAGGAACAATGGATGAGCTACTGAATGAATCATATAAAAGCTGAATGAAGAGTTTTAAAGGAATAGTACTGATAAAACAGCAAGAATACTTGTGAAAATATGCAAGATTCATTGGTCACGTGATGTTGGACGCATCACTTCCAAACTCTGCACCCGTTAAATGATGCAAAAAAGTGCAGCCTTGTATATACACACAGTTCCTCACACTAAAGTTTTTGAGATTCTAAATGCTCCTACTTCTTCAACTACACATAGTATTAATACATGAAAACCTTTATGAAACTAATTCCACTCAAGAAATATTGTTTATAAATTAAATGTGTATGTTGGCTTATAGAGAATAAAAACAAAAAAGATAAATGAAGAAATGGGAGGAAATGGATAGGTGGCCTAGAAGAACAGGTGGGGAGTTTGCACAGGTTATCAAGTGCTTCTCGAATTTCTTTGGTTTTTTTGTCTTTGTTTTGTTTTGCTTTGTTGTTTTAAACTCAGTCTCTTGCAGATACAGTTGGGCAATTTCTCAGCGCAATTTCACAAGTGATAGTAGAATGAACCCTTGTCTATTAGACATAAGCAGCTTTCATTAATTAGGAAGATGATGACTGAGTTTCTGCAGTGCAAGTGTGTTGCAAAGCTTATTTAACATCTGGTTCTTCAAACATAAACTGCAAACAGATGAAGAGTTATGGTCTTCCCTCTTCTCAATAAACCATGCTGTCGTGCAGCGCAGAGAAGAGGAGAGAGATGGGGAGGGCAGTAGTAAGTAAACACAGAGGTAATCACACACACTTCCTGTATATCTAGCAAGACATTTAAAATGTCAAAATAAATGGGATCCAAGTTGTGTGACTTGGGGGTTTTGTGGGATGCCTAACAATGGATGTAGGGGTATCTCCGACTCTCAACCCTTTCCTCTTTCTGTGATGCCTCATCCAGACTTAAATGAGGGTTTGCGTCAGGTCTTGATGCGTCCTGTTATGCCATGTTCAGATGACGTCACAGGGAGGCCTGCTCTTTACTGAGAAGAACCAGAGGAACAGTGGGCCTGGGGGAGAGGGGAGGTGGGGACAACTAGGAGATGGGAGGGAGAGAAGGCCTGGGTCAGGATGTATTCTATAAGAAAGGAATAGAGAAAAATAAAAAGGGGAAAAAACTACTTCAAACCAACAGTCTAAAACAAAAAAAATATTTCTGAAACTCAGTGCAATTCTTAAATTCACTGTATTTTCCTATGAATTCTACTTTTGGGGATTAGAAAAAAAAATGCCATTTATATACCCACCCTTCAAACACTTGGGCTGTCTGATCAGGATTTAGGATCAGGCAACTGTGATACCGCCTTAGAACAGCCACGATGCAGACACACAGTCCTGTAGTGTAACTTCCTGCCAGGCTAGAAGACTTCAAGAGCAGCTCAGCTTCCACCACACTCAGTTCATTCAGGAGCTGCAACAAGAGGGTCCAGTGACAGAATGTCAGTGATGGGAGGACAGTGAATCCCCTCAAGGAAACCATCAATGCAAGCATTCTCTACAGGGCTCCAGGAAACACACCAGCTTTCCCAATATTTACTTTTAAGCCTTTTCTAATTTAAACAAACGTTCTCCTGTCTAGACACCAGCTTGTATACAACCAGGATGTAAACAGTGCTGAAATGGTTTTCAAAACTTCCTGACAGCCCAAAATCCTAGACTGCATCGTCATTTTAGAGAATAAACTGATTCTTTTTCTTGCTTTTTTGTTTTGTGTTTGTTCTTTCCTCTCTTAAGTGCAATGCAAGTAATAATTATTTCCTTACTTATAAAACTAGGAGCTAATATACAATAAAAACAAGCCTAATGTTGGTTCATTAACACAAGGAATAATGGAATGAAAATGTGTGTAATTACAGTGGGACAAACAGGACTACTTCAGAAGTCATTTTTGCTTCTCACTAATAAATTCTACTACAGAGAAAACAGTATTTCATCAGTCCTCAAGCAAAACAATAAGGCCTCACAAACAAAAACAGAGACCAAAAAAGCCTTGAGAGGTCAGTATAGCTCTAAATGGCAGGTGTGTTACCAGCACCAATTTTGACCTAACAGGAAAACTGCTGACTCATATGCTCCAAAATGCTTCACTTTCTAAGCTCTGAGAATGGTTTTCATGCAATGAAACTGGCGCATGTTCAAAGACACAATGTGGTTCCAAGGGGACCAAGCGAGCTGGGGGAGATTAGGAATGATTATATTTCTAAATATGAGAAATATACAGTCTCTTTGACACCTGTATTGCAAAGTCAATTAATCCGTTGATGTTCAGTGCTGGCTCCATGAGATCAAAGATGAGCTGAATATGGTGAGCCAAAGGGAGGTGGTAAGATGTTCCAGATGCAAAGCTTGTGATTTGCTCCAGCACATTGTTAGAGATCTGCTCAGACAAAAGCAAGGAAAATCACACAACCAACTGTCTAGGTGATGCCTCAGAGAAATTATTTTGAATTTTAAAGTAACAGATATGAATTTATGGGATTCTACTTAGAAATTAGAACGTGTTTACACAAAAATCAAAACATATACAAATCAGCATTCTTATACTCATAATTTGAAAAAAAAAAGGCTAAGTAGAAGTATAATCTATATACTGGTGCCCCCAAGAAGAAACACCCAGAAATGTTAATTAGTGGACACCAGGACTAACTGAAGAACAATGGATTTCTTCTCTCTCAACTTCACAGCCTTTTAATTAAACCATCAAAGGTTTCTCCTTTGCCAATAGAGATATTGTGTCAATATGTCATAAAATAAGTACATTAGGAACTATTTTTATGTATTATTGATTATTATGAAGCAATAATACTCAACATAATAGAAACACATGTAGAAGGAGGCACCCTGACACTTATCAAATGAAGCCTGAGAGGCTTTCAAGTCTGGAAGGGGCATTTATTAAAACTTAGGCTCAAAGTACAGCGCCTGAGATGTCAAGGAAGTAGAAATACCCCTGAATGGCTACCTGGGATGTCACGTGATGCTGATCAAAATATGAGAGGAGCTGGAGTTTCGTGAACACAGTTTCTGGGGTTGGAAAAACTTCCTGCTTGTTCTTCCTGGCCTTCTGTCCTTCGTCCCCAACTAAAATAAACATGAGATGTGTTACTTTCCATTTAAATAGTGTTTTCAAAGATAATATTTTATGTGTGTGTGCACGGTCACATGTTGTAACACACGTGTATGGAGACCAGAGGAAAATATCTGGTGTCATCTTACTGGCTGAAACTCATCAAGTAGGCTGAAATGGGTGGATAATGTCTATATACAGTCACATACATGTACACCCCACCCCACCCCACCCCCAACAATGGGATTATAGGCATGCTCCATCACACCCAGCTATTTGTAGGTGTGTCCTGGCACGTTACTGAGTTACCTCCCCTGTTCCCAGATTTTGATCAAAGTACAGCATATTTAGCAGAAAGCTTACATACCCTGTATTTTCACAAATGCCTCAGAAGCCAACCTATTCCACTCTAAATCCCCTCTCCTTCCCCCAGGGGACAAAGAGTTAGACAGCATCTACCTTGGCTGGCTGCAAACTTTCGCTCAAAGCTATGTTTTAAAATTGGTTCATTGTTGAGGTAATTTTAACTTGTTCTGAAATTTAATTATTCTCATATAATTATTTCAATATGTGAATAAATGCCATTATTTATCAGTTCAAGTGAATAACCAGATTATGACTATCATATAGGATTTTTGTGAGCATTAATCATTAAGTGACTTTTACAAAACAGTAGCAACAAAAAATAAATAAATAAACGACCATGGGAGAGCACCAAGGCCCACTTTGATTAAACAGGTCAGGTTTTAGGCTTTAAAAATTATGTATTATTTATTTATGTGTTCACAGGCATTCACTATGTAACATGTGGGACACTCAGAGGAAAATGTATAGGAGTTCTTTTTTTTCCAGAAAGTAAATTCAGGTAATGAGGTTTGGTGGCAAGTTCCTTTGCCCACTGAACCATTGTACTGGCTTTTAGACTCACCTTTCTATACCAATTAAATATATATGCATGTTTATTTATAAAGAATTTTTTTTACAATTTTGCTTATTTGGGGAAACTCTTGTTTTCTTTACAGCTAAGGGCAAAATACAAAGTTACAATGAAGTACTAGAAACAGAACTGCACCTATGTATTTGCAAAGACAAATTTAAGAACGAAAAGCAGTGGTGGACTACAGGGTCTCTACCAGCACTGTGCACTAACTCATCAGCAGATCCAGAAGGAGCTCTCTGACTCAGTCTCATCTGGGAAACATTAGTTCAGACAACACATGTCTTTTATTCCTCTACTGAAGGCATATGAAGTCAGCAATATCCCATGTTACTCCACAATACTCTGCCAATGGCAAATTAGAAAATTACATCAAAAGTAGACTTCACTTTGAACAGTGTGCCAAATACCAAAACAAACGAAATTGTCATGTTTCAATTTGATACAACACATTGCGATCCCAGAATAAATTAGTAAGATGTTCTGGCATCGGGTAGGGGAGACAGCTCAGTTAGTGAACTGCTTGCCCTGGAACCATGAGGCTCTGAGTACAAATCCCAGAACCCATGTTTAAAAACAGTGCTAGGAGGGGTGGCACCTGCCTGCAATCACAGCACGGGGGGGGGGGGGGGGGGGGGGGCAGAGATAGACAGCTAGTACAGGCTGGTTACTGTGTTACAGGCCAGTGAAAGACCATACCTCAAGACAAATTAACAGTGGAAGGCTCAGGAAGAATGATACATGAAGTTGTTGCCTGCCTTTCACATACACACACCACACACACACACACACACACACACCCCACATACACAGCACACACACACATACACTCCATACACACCACACACACATACAGATCACACACATACACACCACACACACACACCACATACACACACATACACACTCACACTCACATACACACACACACTCTCTAAAGAACTGCTGGTATGACACATTAAAATTTCACTTCTGTCAAATGAGACCAAGTATCATACACACAAGGGCTATAAAATTAACTAAACTTTCTCTTTCAGTATGTAGTCTCATAAGCACATGTCAAACAGTGGATGAAGCCTTCTCTATGTCTGTTCTTATATGTGCTGTAAGTAAATTTGACATATTCAAGTTTTTATTTAGTTTTCAATTCCCTGGTATCATTCAAAACTGAAATGGTTGGACTGCTTGTCTTGTGTACAAAATGCTTAAAATCATGAAGTTAATGCATTAATTAAGTTTTCCTAAAATCAAAAGACTTGAGGAAGAAGTCCTTGCTATAACTTCCAAAGTGCATTTTTTTTCTTGCTCATTTGTGCGAATGGGCTCCATTACTGACATATGTCATAAGAGCTCAACTGGACACACATGACTGAGTCTTGCAATTTAGAAAGAATAATACTAGTATTGAGCAGTGGCTCTACATAAAAGATGACAGTGTCATTTGAACAGGTAACAATACAGTTTTAATATAAAGGCTTTTCGTACCTGTTCTGTTTTCGTGGCATACATTACTGCTCTCCAACTCCATAGTTTTTACATTAAAATTTTAAACCTTTAGATTCAAGGGTGTTGACTTTGCAGACAATGATATGGTAAACTTGACATGAAATCTGGGAGCCATGAATAATAAGGAAACGGTTTTGGCCTATGGCAAAGCAGCTTAGAGGCAGGTGGGAAATCCAAGGATAGATGAAGGGGAAGGAGGGTGGAGTTAGGGGAGCTGTGATCTGCCTCCCACCCCCCAGTCCCTACAAAGAAGCATAGGTAAGCCACCAACCGTGTGGCAATACACAGATTAATGAAAATGGGTTAAGTCAAAAGATCTAACCGAGTCTGAGCCATAGACCAAACAGTTTGTAATTAACATTAGTGTTTGAGTAATTATTTTATAAGTGGCTGCGGGACCATGGGTGGGTAAGACTCTTCTGAATTATGGGCCCAGAGATGCCAGAAACTTCTGACTAAAAATGGCGTCCAAGGTATGGCATGAACCCATGACCCTGATATTGAGAGTCTCTGGGTAGCTAACTGGAAAGGTTATTTAAGCGTTAAGTTAGGGGGAGCAGAGCTAACGAGGTTAGCAGAATGCTCACTTAGCACACAAACAGGCTGGGTTCAACCCCTCTTATCACATACACAGGGCACGGTGGTGTAAGCCTGTAATCCTAGTGTGAGAAAGAGAAAGCAAGTGGAATATAAATTCAGGGTAATCCCTGAAATTCCAACCTGCCTGGAAAAACAGAAGAACCTATCTGAAAAAGACAAATCATAGCAACAAAAGACTTCCTGTTAGAAATCCCCAAGGGGAAGCCTAGCTGGTTCCCCGGGTGTCTTCACGTTTTGTCAACCCAACAACAAAATACATGCTAGTCAAGAGGTTTAGTTTCTGTTTTGTTTTTTTTTTTTTCCCCTTACTAGTCTTCAATTTGTGGAGTAAGGTATTTATAGGTGTGTGTGTGTGTGTGTGTGTGTGTGTGTGTGTGTGTGTGCTTGCGTGCGCGCGCACCTATGCATCTGCATCTGCATCTTTCTCTCTCTGTGTGTATGTCTGTCTGTATAAGGACAAATTTCCACCAGCCTCAAGTACAGTTGACTAGCTGCTAGTACATAAACATGTTCTTAAATAATAACTTAATATCATAAAAATAAAGAAAAGAAAAAAAAATCTCCTCTGGAAATGCCACTTTGAAGTGGTGTTTTGAAACGCTGAACAAGAAATGTGTCTTTTTTAGTCTGTATGGAAGAAATGTCTACTTAGGGGTTTTGCACAGACAGGACAGAGACAGCCTGGCACTGAACAGCCACCGTGAAGGAAGGAAGTGGCCCACAGAAAGGACACCACACTGCTTCCTTCCCCTCCCAAGCTCCTTTGGTCTTTCTAAACCAGACATTTCAGAGATCTGCAAAGGCCCATGACACTAATTTGATAAATTAAGCATGACTGTGGCTCTTGCAGGCATCAGCACCTCCTACCCCCTTCCAACTATACCAAAAACTGGTTCAAATGTCCTTTGCTAGCTAGCTGCAAGGCTTCTAAATTCAATCTTCTAAGGCAACTCATTTCCTCTTTTGTCTGAGAGGAGAACACAGTACAACTGATAAACAGTTTTCTTAGACAGAGCAGTTTCTTGTTCAAGCTCAACAAGAAACCAAAAAAAAAAAAAAAAAAAAAAAAAAAAGAAAGAAAGAAAGAAAAGAAGGGACAAATTTCATTTCCCTTTCTCAGCTCTTGGTCATTTCTTATAATGCTGGTGTATTTGAAGGCCGTGAACTGACAAGGGAAGGGAGCCAGGGCATGGGATGAAGATCATACATGAGGGCCACTGTGTATTTCAGAGCCCCGGAACAAAGGCTGAAGCACACACAGACAGTCCTGATGTGCTCAGGCAAGGACATCCATGCTGATGGCAGAAAAGGCATCCAGTTCAATTATTTCCACTTTCAGGAAAATTCTAGTATACATAAGCTAGCCCTAGTACTTTATCCTGTTAAAGCCATTAAAAGGAAGAGGGGTCTCAGAGGTTTCTTCTCAGGGAGGAAAACCACAAGTGGAAAGTGAGCTCTCTACACCGGGCAAATACAGGCCCTTCCTCCTTTATATTGCTGAAGGAAAGGTCAGTGGCAGCATTAGGTTTACACTGGTGCCATGTTTTAAGCAGCCATGACTATAAAATGATAAATGATGTAAACACTGAAAAGCGTAATTATGAAGTAGATAATTATAGGACTCCAATTATGCACTGTGATGACATAATACAAGAGGCAAAGCTCTGGGGAAAAAAAAAAATCTGTGAAAAGAATAGGTAAAGAAAATCCCAAGTCAAAAAGTCATGACTATTAAAGATTAAAGCCTTATCTGGTGACAGACTTAGCCATGGCTACTATCTCCATTATCCTTCTGAACAACACGAAATTGAAAACTATATCATGATTTGCATCTAATGTGAAATATGAGAGAACGGGAGAAAAAAAAGCAGACTACAGGCTTATAAGATGATTCAAACAAAGGAAAAATAAATGGACTGTTTGTAGGCAGATTCATCTCATTATTCAGTACCTTATCCACAGTGATGACTATAGAAAACATAGCACATGGATGATAAAGTACAAAACTTACTGTATCGACCTGCAGAAGGTGGGTAATTAACACAAACTTTGCTAGTAATGAACACAAGACCTTAAAATGTAAATGTGCCTATTCATATTTCAGTGTGACAGTCATTCAAGAGAGGAAGCTTGGTGACAGTGGCGTGGACCACTTTGATAAAGTCTGTGAGAACAGGGACCAGAAACAGACACAACAGGAGCCAGGGCACTGAGGCTCCTTACCCCCTGACTCTGTGGTGCTCTTCTTGTTTAGAATTTTCAGGATATCTTTGGTAATCTTCTTCAGCTGATGCCTGGCTTCATCACGCTCTTTTCCGACTCCATAGAGAAGGATTGTGCGCTGGTTACATTCATGACTTGAAGATTCATCCTGAAAAACAGCAAATGCCTCTGAAACCAGTTTGCACGGCTGGGGGTTCATTTTATACTCCTGAAACACACTAATCACAGCCTCTCCATGCCAGCTTTTCGGGGTGGCATCTGCCTGCTCTGCAATTCACCTCCACCGGCTCCACCCCTGTTTTTCCAGTTTGGAACATGCTAATGTAAAAAGTAATAAACTGCCAGCTGACCTGAAGCACTTGATGTGGGCGTACCCTACAGAGTAAGTTCTGGCTATTGAAAGATTTTTCATTGTCTAAATATGAACATGGCATAAAATGATGATACTATTTCCTTAAGAAAATATCATTTCCTTGGTGAGCTTGGTCTTAGATGTGCAGCAATAGTGTGTGCTTTATATTTAGGAATGAAATCTTGCTAAGACCTTCAAGTACCTTCATAAAAAGATATTACACTTACTTCAACATGACTGTATAACATATACTACTATGTATTTCCAGATGATGAAAATGTAGAGTACAAGGAATATTAGGTGTAAGCTAAATAGCTATAAATACATAATCTGAGATGCTCACTGGCCCTCTTCCATTTTAGATCCCTGACTCCTCAAATAATCATGGGAAATCTTTTTTCTCCTGTGAGAAAATCAATGATTGAGTCACTGAGTAATTAATAAGAATTTAGCTCTGAGCTGGATATACCCTTAGCCAAATGTAACTGCCCACGGTGTAAACTAACTCTTATGACTGGCTCGGACTTTTCAATACTGATTTCTCTTTGATATATTTTGTTTTTTTATTTTCTCAGTAAAGTTTTTTATTTTTCAGTTGAACTTTCAATATATCTCCCCTCTGATACTATTTGTCCAAAACTGTCCATACTAAGTCATCCCCTTCCTGACCACCTCTTACCCTAAAGAACTCCAAAGGTAACAAATTGCATATGTCTATCATTAGCAAGAGGCAGACCTTTCGGAAGTAAGGAACTGCAGTGTTATCCATAGAATTCTGCATGCACTGTTCATACAGTAACAAACACCATGCTTCTGCAGCAATGTTATCCATAGAATTCTGTGCTCTGTTCATACAGTAGCAAACGCCATGCTTCTGCAGCAATGTTATCCATAGAATTCTGCATGCTCTGTTCATACAGTAGCAAACGCCGTGCTTCCGCAGTGGGTGAGTAAGCACCATCTCACTCCCCAATTCTGTCATTTACACACTTCCCTTCAGGCTACAATTAAATTACACTGTGCTAGAAATAGTGCACATTTGCATTTCCTGTTGACTTATCTTTCTATACCCTTTTGCTAATTCTTAATGCTCCATGTCTCCAAATACACCAAGGATGATAAAAGACAAAATATCCACAACTCAGGATTGCCACAGCCCCATAGTACCATGCTTGGGGGCTGAGAGAGCTTGGAATGTATCCTTGTCTTTATATTCAACAATTCCATAATCCTGGGTAGTAAACCCAGTTCTAACTCTCAGATTTTTCTTGTGGTGAATAGGGTAATGTCACCTTCCATTTAAGGCCTTGTGAAAATAAATAAGACATATGCACACGTAGTACTCCAGAGCACCATGTCTATACGGTACACACTGCTCACATTCTAGACTCCCACAGCCAGAGTCTACACTGTACTCCTTTAATCAACGTTTCCCACAGACCTGCTTAAGCTCTCCCTGCCACCTGAAATGCATGATATCAATTGCTGACATATGCCTACAGGTAGAGTGTTAGTACCCCATCAATGGTCTCGGCACACAGGGACAAGGTGGAGCATTCATCAGACATAAAATCATTTACTTTCCACATTGCTGTTTTTGGAATTAATGGTTGTCTTCCTGAGTCTGCATTACTCCCCTTAGTAAACACCAAGTTGGCCCATAATGCTTGGTGAGCACAAAGCAAAAAGATGTCAGTAGAAGAAGGAATGAATACAGATAAAGGCAGACTGAAGGAAACAAGGGAAAAAAAAACGTTGTTTTGTCAGAAACAATTGGCTGTTAAAGTGCTCAGAAAGTTAAAGAACTGGAAGACCAATAGAAAGTTCATGTTTGTGTGGTGAGCTAAGTCTTAGCTGTGACGATGAGGAACAGAAAACAGAATCTAAAGAGCACCTAAAAATGATCAGACATTAGGGTCCAAATGAGTGAATGTGCACCATGCTGGATTTTATTGAATCCATTTGAAAAAGCTGTTGGGGAGAAAACATGAAAGTGTACGGTCAGTGTGCGTTTTGTTTGATGTGGGCACTAATGTTGCTCAGAGCTGAGGCGGTAAGGAGGGCACCAAGTCCTGAAAGAGATGCAAAATCTCCGTTTTCTACCTAGGTAAGGAAAGTAGGAAGCTGACATGCTGGGGAATAAGAGCAAGCCTATTGATGCTCATCTGTGCTTCTTTATTTACTAAGATGCTCTAACCATGCAAGGCCCAGAAATCCGGCCAGCAGACATACCAAAGGGACCATCAATCAGGGTCCACTAGGGACCAAACGGAAGGGAGGTAAAGAGACCATTTAGATGTGATGCCTGTTTTTATTTGTTTGTTTTCAACTAAAAACTCGTGGATACCTCAAAAGAGAAGTTTCTCCAGAGTGGGTGTGGAGGTAGCACAGCCCCACAGCAGGGAGCAGTGGGTAAGGGCTGCTGTGAGAGGGGTGGAGGGCAGGTGGCAGAGAACTAGAAGCTGAGCGTGGAAAAGGAGCTTAAAAACCAAAACTTTAAGTAATAAACAGAAAACTCTTGTTTCGAATTATGACACACAAAAAAGGATGCTACCAAAGGATAACAAGCCTGCAGAGCAGATTTATTGGTAAGAGGCGGAAAACAATTGACCACTGTCCGAGATGAACAGGGAAGACAAAGACACTGCCTTACCCAACCAAATTTCAGGAAAATAGTGCGTGGAGACTAAGAAATGGGTAACTTGAGGCTCCAGTTAGCCACTGACTGATGTGCTTGGGGGAGGGGGGGCTTACCCAGAGGTAATGGAGTGACTCCAAAGAGGAATGCAAGGAGACCGTACTGCCTTCCTTAAGGTAATATCAGGAAAATAGCTAGGCATGCAAGGAGACCGTACTGCCTTCCTTAAGGTAATATCAGGAAAACAGCAGTAGCTAGTATAGGCTTTCCAACAGCAAAGGAGGGACATTTTGAAGTTTCCAGCAGGCTACATGACTTGATTATATTTATTTTTCTTTATAAGTAGAAAAATATACAAAACTTCAGATAGTGAATTTCTCACGTAAGAAGCAACTCAACCAATGAATACGTATCAAATACTTAGTTCTACTCCGCAGTATTTAAGCATCCTTATAATGAATACTGGGAGTAACATTTAATGACCTGAGGCCACAATCAAAATTATCCTAATATATATTCCCTGAAGAGTATATTCACTGGACAGAAAGGAACCAGGCTGAACCCTCTGCACAACTCCAACTGTCATTATTTTTAGGATAAATGCAGAGAATTGAATCAGGTCATGATCCTTGTACACTGAGTTCTCAAAAACTGTCTCCAAATCAATCATGTCCTTTCTCAATTACATCATGCTCACAGAGACTGAGCTGACTGGGAAACTGGAAGGCTGTTTCTTGAAAAGTACAGTATGGTTTGGTTAGCCACCATAGACAGTATCGTTTCAGACACACATCCTTAGAAGGAAATAATGGAGCTGACCAAATTAGGGTCTTTTCTATGTCATCTTGATTTCTTCAAAATAAACATTAAGAATATTTGCCAAATGTGTGTGCTTATAATGTGCATGCCTCATAGTGTGTAATGACAGAAAATGAGGTCACTGGGAATGATGTGGTCTCCTTCCTCTGGTTTTATGTTCAATATTTCTACAGTTATCCAATTAGCACAGAATATTAGAATTAGTTAATAATTAAGGATACATCTTTTTAAAATAATTTATGTATGTATGTATGTATGTATGTATGTATGTATGTATGTATGTATTATGTATACAGTGTTCTGACTGCATATGTTCCTGCAAGCCATCACAGATGGTTGTGAGCCATCATGTGGTTGCTGGGAATTGAACTTCTGGAAGAGTAGCCAGTGCACTTATCCTTGGGAGCTGGAGAGACAGCTCAGTCTAAGTCTCTCAAACGCATTCTGAATGTGTTGCTTTCTCTGGAACACTTGCAACAAACAGATGATTTATATGCAATTGTCCTTATACACAATACACAGATGTCACACTTTAACTTTGTATATCTGAACATTTAAGTAGAAGCCCACCATGCATTGCAAGAAATGGGACACAACGCCCTACCTCATCACTAAGAAAACAGGAAAAACCAAGTTTTAAAGACAAAACTAGGGACAGGAAGTCAAGCTTAACGGGAGGACCTGGGTTCAAGCCCTAGCATGATATGAATGAGTGGACAGCAACAAAATAGAAATGGGAACAGAGCAGGCGTTTATCTTCAATGGAAATCGTTTTTAAAAATCAAAGTCCTGCTTTTGAACATGGCATCTCTCAGCTGAATCTTACTATAATCACATAATTTTGTTCAGGAAATGCCTCAGACAAATGCCCACCAGGAGCAAAGCCTTGTGCTGTGAGGAGTACATGGAGATGCACTTAGAGATGTCACTAGGATGGGAAAATTGGCAGCTTTTCATCAGTAACTGTGCGTAGATGACAGCACCTGCTTTTATGAGTCAAGAAAACAGCATAAGTCTGAAGGAAATATTTGCTTTTCTAGCTCATAGAGTTCATGATCAACTATTTCTCTTCCTTCAAAGAAAGACAAGGCTGGCAGATACTTGAATTATAGGAAGCAGCCTTCTTCTTGCTAAATGCCCAGGACGGCTTATTTTTGAAAGTTATTATTTATATTGCCTAAATTACTATGGCCAAAAAAACTAAGCCAGCTACTAGTTATAGCCCCGATATAATGTATGTGTTCAGTCAAAAAATTCATTGATACCAAGATGCTAAAAAGTCATTAGAATTAAAAAATTCCAACGGATAATCAAATATATAATCACGCCTTCATTTTCCTGCCCAAACCTAGATGCACAAGGAAGAACCATATGCACTTCAAGGAATGACCTCCTGGGTTCAGAGTAATTCTATCTAAATTAAATAAATTTCAGATGAACAGAAAGTATTATCTTCATTGGAATTGGAAAAACAATTAACCACTTAAAATAAAAATTCTGTTCAATTTTCCGAATGGTCTTGATTATAAAATAAAACAAATTTCATTTAAATTTCCCAATAATATTATTAAAAAGTCTATGTCATGATGCTGTTTACTGACTACTAATTAATGTTATACGATAATGCAGAGTTTTATGATGAGGCACTTTCATGGCCAGTTAACAAAAGGGGAAGAAAATTTGAGAAGGTTCAGAGAAGGATGTTTGTGGTTGTCAATTAAAATCTGAGGAAAGATGAAGAAGGCTTAGATCAAAGCTCTTTTTATTCTTTAAAATCCCTACTGAGAATGTTTTAGGATCTTAAAAAGTCTATATTCTTAGAAAGTATAACAGGAATTTTGAGTTGATTTTCTTTTCAGGTATCAGATTGATTCCCTGAAGGTAATATATAATTCTCCTTCCAAAGACTTGTTTCAACAGAGATCCCAGAAACACTATAAACATCCTAAAGTTAGAACTGGGTATAAAGGCAAATAAGTGCTTATTTAATAAAAGAGAGTGTGGCAGTTCTGTTCAGACTAGGGCCTAAAGAGGAGAGAGACTGCAGAGATGCCCTGGGAAGTCTCAAGACAAAGATGGCTCTGGACCAGACATCATGGGGTGGGATGGAGTCTCCAATTGACATGATTGTTCCACTCAGTTTCCTTCATTCAAAAATTGATGATAAAATGAGTATTGGCTGATAAAATAAAAATGGGTTAATACATAGCAGTATAAGAAACAAAATGTTGGTTAATTATTACTTTGAAACACAAATCTCTTTTTTAAAGTACTTCAGACACCAAAGTCAGCAAGGAAGACTAGTTTAATTGGCTTTGTTTATATGAAGGTAAGGACGACCACATAGACATTTCAAAATATTAAAATAAAGTCAATTCTTTCTAGATGGTGGAAATATTGCAGTAACGTATGTAAATGAATGTTGCCAAAGTGAGTAAGAATGATAGCTTGATTTCAGATTTTGAATTTGAAATAAAATAAAATTAATAAAAGTCCTGTGTCTATTTAATGCAGTGGCCCTAATATTTCAGTGTGCTTGAGCATCAGATAGAGGGAATGTTACATACAAATGTGGGTCTCTGGTTCATTGAGACTAGGTAAGTACCCTAAATTCTAAAAAATATGTTCAAATGACATTGAGCTATCATGACACACTTCTATACTAGTAAATAGATTTAACAAGTGGACACACACTCAAAATTCAGAACAAGTAAGATATGCCTGTCTAGTAGAGGTTATACTGATAACAGAGAGCCATTTCAGTTGGAAATACTGTGCTTATGTACAATGAATGTTCTTTTTCTCAAAACGCAGGAGGCAGAAATATTTGTATAAATACAAAGCAGTAAAAAATTTATCCGAACATTTCATCCCAAGTGTATCTTTTGCCTTTTTGTTATAAAAGTTAAAAAGAACTGTGTGTGACAGGGATACATAGGTGATTTACTATTATCATTATCCACAGACTCAAAAATGAAATATAAATAATATTTCTCACTATTGAAGTTCTAGTCAGGACAACCTTCATGCAGCCAGCCTGGTAATGGATACAACTACTTTCTTTCCTAATATAATTTGGGAGTCTGATAATTTATAATGGGACGATGCTGTTTTGCCCACAGAGATGTTAATCAAACACAGATTTTAAGTAATGACATTATGAACTAGGAGAAAACAAGAAGCAAAAGCTTTACCACCCCTAAGGAAGCACACATTCTGAGATAACAGAATTACCTGTTAGACAGTCACACACCACCCACTTCGAGCACAACATGTTCTTAGGTGAATAACCCATCTGAGAAAGCAAGCTTGCAACCTTCTTCTGGAAACAAGTTCAGAAGACTTCATCTCAACTTAGATTTGCATGGAAGATTCCCCCCCTTTTAAAAAAAAAAAAAAAAAAAAAAAAAAAAAAAAAAAAAAAAAAAAAAAAAAAAAACCTCCACCTTACTGATTCTATTACAGGTTCTAGAAAAAAGTCACAGTGTCTTAAATGACTGGTTTTTAAAAGAGGAGTGCTCGGCCACCTTTGCCCCATTATTTCCCAAGACACAAAAGCAGAAGCCCTACACAGACAGACTTGGTGTCTGCACAGCTGGAAGGCCATCTCATACTACAATATCCTTCCTTCCTTCCTTCCCCTTGTTTCTCTCTAGAACACTCAAGACTGCACTGCTGACAGTCCAGCAGACTCGACTGAAGGAAAACCCAGATGCCAGCCTGCAGGTTCTACTACTAATATAACTGCAGACACCCAAATCCTTCAGCATCAACGGAAAAGCCAGGTAAGGTTGCACTATCACTTGGTAGATTTGTACTTATAATATGAAGTATACACATATTTTCCAAATTCGTTCTTAAAATTGAAAACCTTATACAGCAATTAATAAAATCAGAAGCATATGTTTTGAATAACATTAAGTTAATAAAAAATAAAAACACAAGTCTTAGTAGTATGAGAGATTAAATTCTTCAATAAAAATATGACAAGCCTTGAGAAAGGTTGATGTTTTTACCGTAAAATGAGAAATATAAACAAAAGGAGTGGGATCTGTGAATGTTAGGAGAGTTGTTAAATAATTTACTTATTGTGCACGATGAGCATTCCTAAGGTAGAATCGCCAGAATAATCTAGGGATGAGCAAACAGAAGGAACGAGGAATCGCAGAGAGGTCTGAACTCACGGCTTCTCCCTGACTTCTCAGAAAAGTGCTGAGATGCTGAGAGCTGAGGTCACACGCCTCTTCACACTCTTAGCTGTATAATTCAGCAATTAAAGGAGTCCATTGACATTTGGAGGGAATATCTGCTATCCTCACTTATCATTTATCATTTTAGATCTTGTATCGAGTTATGTGAGTTGCTTTAAAACTGTATTTGAATATGAGGAATTCTGTTTTATTTAATAACCATCTTATTGGTGTCATGGAAATTTGAAAAGCTTTAAATTCCATTTTAAATTTTAAGTTAGATGCCATATATGACACATTTATGGCAACTGCTACTCTTTCTTGAGCTATAATGTGATAAACTAGGGAATCAGATAAAGATCAATTTCTGCCGTTTTATTTCAGCTACTATTAAATATACAATAAGCCTCAGAATGGTGCTCTGGCTGCTTTGAGAAACATCAAGTAATGGTCACACACTCTGATGCTACCTTCTATTATTGTTACTGTTTTGTAATTCACGCTGAATGATATTCAAAAAAAATATGCAAAGTTCAAACATAATGAGCAACCTGAAAATGAGAAATGCATGAGCTAAAATACTTTAGAATAAGTAGTGAGTCTCTCTGTAAAGCTAACATTTGATTGCGTGGCTGATCGAGCACAGGAAGAAGCATTTCCCAATACACAAGAAAAATTTCTGGACTTTTATTCCCTATAGTTTACTACTTATTTTATTGAATACCAAATTCCATGGTTGGTATTTCATTTATAATTGCAGCTCATAATTAATCACTTTGCCATTCAGTTTATCAATGATACTAGGCATGAAACAGGACACAGAAGAAAAGGGAGCTGTAAACAGAAAGAAAGGGCTACAAGGCTTGAGGGAAGATGTGGGGGAAATAAAGAAAGCATCTCTAGCATACCTGTCATGGGGCTTTCCTATATAAAGAGAGGCAAACACTAAGATGACAGTGTGCTAGGAAATACACACACTCAACAGAACAAATACAAGGCCCCTATAACAACAAGCAATACACTTCATATCATTTTAATTTGCTAGAGATGGAATATTTGTTTAGATGGAATGTGCAGAGATTTACTATTAATTCCTACCAACGGCTGCCATAAAGATAAAAAATGAGTTCTAAGCAAGGCTATGCTTCTGAAAGTTATGTATACATAGATGTATATAGATGACTACCAAACCAATGGTACTAAACGTGATCATTCACACCCCCCCCCCCACTCCAGGAGCTAACACGATGGAGATGCCTGCTATCGATACCACCACACCCAATACCAACTTCACACGCGGTAATGGCACCCTGTGCAGCAGAGACTACAAGATAACCCAGGTCCTCTTTCCGCTGCTCTACACCGTCCTGTTCTTTGTTGGACTCGTCACAAACAGTTTGGCAATGAGGATTTTCTTTCAGATCCGCAGTAAATCCAATTTCATTATTTTTCTCAAGAACACAGTCATTTCTGATCTTCTTATGATTCTAACTTTTCCATTCAAAATTCTTAGTGACGCCAAACTGGGAGCCGGGCCTTTGAGAACCTTGGTGTGCCAAGTAACCTCAGTCACGTTTTATTTTACAATGTATATCAGTATATCGTTCCTTGGATTGATAACTATTGACCGCTACCTGAAGACTACCAGGCCATTTAAAATTTCAAACTCCAGCAATCTCTTGGGTGCAAAGATTCTCTCTGTTGTCATCTGGGTCTTCATGTTCTTACTCTCACTGCCCAACATGATTCTCACCAACAGGAGGCCAAAGGATACAAACATAAAGAAATGTTCCTTCTTAAAGTCAGAGTTTGGTCTGGTCTGGCATGAAATAGTCAATTACATCTGCCAAGTCATTTTCTGGATTAATTTTTTAATCATCATTGTTTGTTACAGTCTCATTACAAAAGAACTCTACAGGTCGTACGTAAGAACAAGGGGTGTAGGCAAAGTTCCCAAGAAAAAGGTGAACGTCAAAGTCTTTATCATCATTGCTGTGTTCTTCATTTGCTTTGTTCCCTTCCATTTTGCACGGATTCCCTACACCCTGAGCCAAACCCGGGCTGTCTTTGACTGCACCGCTGAAAACACTCTGTTCTACGTGAAGGAGAGCACCTTGTGGCTGACATCCTTGAATGCCTGCCTCGATCCGTTCATCTATTTTTTCCTTTGCAAGTCTTTCAGAAATTCCTTGACAAGTATGCTGAGGTGCTCTAATGCAATGTCATCCTCTGGAGAAAACAAGAGGAGAGGACAGGATGGAGGTGACCCAAGCGAGGAGACCCCAATGTAAAACATGACCCGAGGAGCTGCTTCAGTCTGTTGCGTTCAGACTCCTCCAAGGAAATCACCACACAAAAAATATTAACACTCATTTAAAAGAAGCTGAGCTAATGACTCTTTAAATAAGCAATAAGCTAGGGAAATAATCTCTATCTACTTTTCATATATACATTCATATTTACATGTATATATATGCATATATATTCAATCTTAAAATATAAGAGAAAAATCCTAATCTGCAGGAGTATAGTAAAATAAACTGTATCCTAGCTATAAAGAATTAATGATTTACCCAGTTTCTGCAAAATGAGAAACCATGAAATATAATGTCCACTGTCGTTTCAAAGCCCATTACCAACCAGTATTATTTCTGTAATAAGTGAAAAATCATGTGCGATCTGATACATCGAGCACGGTAACCACTGACTTCTCATGTATAGGAAGAAAGACAACTCCACAGACATTTCAACCAGATGCAATGACACTGGATGAGGCCTGGGTTGTTATAAATGATCACTAAGACGATAGAGGTTTAAAGATGCATCTTTCCATAGAGAGCAGATATAGTGAATAAAACCATTAACCCAAGGAGTGTAAACGTTCCTAACATTCTAATATTTTAAAATATATATTACTACTTCCTTAACACTAGAGAAAGCAGTTTCACTAAGAATCTGAGTTTACTCAGTACAGTGCCATCATTGGTCCTTAACTTCGTTAATCAGCTTTGGAAATGCCTGCTGCTTGAATAAAACAAAAAAAGAAGCATTTCTTGGTAAGAAAAAATATGTAACTACAATTACCATATTGTACCTCACATCCACCAGTAAGAAAGCAATTGAACTATTTAACATTACCCGTTTGTAATCACATGTATAATATGAAAAGTTATATTTACTCTGTATTGTTTTGTTGGAATTTCTTTGTTCAAATGTTTAGAGGAAATGGCTCAACCTTTTTTTCCTACATTAAACAGTAAAAGTATTTAAAAACTGTATAGTTTTATTACATATTATTTATCAGTCTCTTCAGAAAAATCACATCATGATATTAAGCCCTCATGTAATTATAAAGAAGGTGAGATATGTAGTCAAATTTCGTATATTTCATAGTTTCTATTTTTATTTTTTATTAATAATCAATACAGAACTGGTGCATATTTATTGGTGAGACACTTTAATTTATGCGTATAAGCAAAAATGTCCAAATTGGGGTCCTATTTAATAGCTTTAATATAAACAAAAATATCTAATGTGTGGAAGTTCAAATCATTTGTTTCAATAATTATTGCTCCTTAGAGGTGATTCTTCAACAGGAGATGGTCTAGATAGATAATAGTATCTAAATATCATATAAAATCAATGGAAAGAATAGATTATAGTACAGGCAAGTTTGCTGAACTCCAACAATGTTTTCCAAACCCATCACAACTTCCCAAGTTATATTTCGGTAAAAGCTGAGGATATGTAACTCCTAAGGTGTCAACTATTCCCAAGTTGCTACATTTCCCACTCTGGCACTGCCATAGTGAGGACAGGATGATAAGATAGGTAGAGACTGAAAACCGTGCATGTGCAGGCTGGCTGGGGCACTGCTCAGAGACAGAGTTCTTGCATGAGACCTAGGCACAATCTCCAGCACTGTAACTATAAAAGGCATATTCTGTGATACAGAGATGCAGAATAAATAGTTATTGTACTTTCTGCCACAGCACTTCACTCTCTAGAACACCCTTTGGTTTTCTAAGAACACCACAACGTAGGCAACAGAAAAAAATCTCCCTATTCAACTTTATTTTGCATGTGAGACAAATAAAGAGCAGCAGTACCCCAAACCACTCAAGTGTAGAACAGAAAGTATCTGAAAGCTCTTCATCAAGATGCCCTGAGTTCAGTATGCACATGATGAGAGAGCAACAGTCTACCTGAACAATCTCTCTTTAGTGGCCGTCCCAATTCATTGTGACATTTTTCTACAAGAGACAAAGAAATAATGCTGATAGGATTATGACATTTTAACCAAAAATTCAAGGTGTTAGGAATTACTTATGTTTTACAGTTATATTTACAGCATGAAATTTTAGATTAAGCCCTAAATCACATTGTTGGGTTTCTTTACTGAAAGGCAACAGGCACCACAACTCCTACATCAGCCTGAACCCATACAAGATAGTTGACACACATGGCTTTCTAAAAATAAAAGAACTCCCCAAAGCCAATTGTCTAAAATGTCAATATTATCAAATATCTACTCTGCATAGAACATGTCACCATCTCCAGCTGCAAATACTTTGACATATATAAATACCACATCTCACATGTCCAATTAATGTGCTTAAGTGAACCCAAATTTGGTTGACATGAAGATTTAAAAACATGAGTCAATAAAATGTAGTCCTGCCCCACAGATCAGTGGCTTACCAGGCCTGAGGAGGCTACTAGTTGGAGATTATCTCAGAGATTTCTCACAGAAAGTATCTGAGCAGGCCTTGCCCAAACCACAGGCCCTGCTTACAGATCCCCGCTCACTTGGTTTATGAGGAGTTTATGGTCTAAAAAATATTGTTTATGTTTTAAGAATAAATTCTGTGTCACACAGATGTATAGGAAATTAAAATTCCAACATCCACAGTGAGGCTTCCCAATAGCACAGCTACACTGTGCAAACTGTGTATCGAAAACTTCCATGCCAAAATAATAGAGCTGGGCTGTGGGAAGAAAGACCATTCGGTCTGAATCACTTAAAAATCTTTGCGCTCAAAAAAAACCCCATTATCTTGAATCATCACTTTCACAACTGAAATAAAGCATCAAAGGCAGAACCCTCTCACCACACACTCAGACATTCCATAGTTTGTGAACAATGTCCACAGTGGGATCTGTGCTGCCAGTGAAAAGAGAAGATGAGGAAATACAATTGTAATCACAATCACTAAGAAATGGATGGATTTAGCAAAATGGAGAAAGCATTAGAAGGTAATTTCCAGAGGGAAGTTAATGGACAATATAAAAATGAAAAGAAATATATCCCTATAAATCTATAACTTTCATTGCACAGTGTATTTACTTATAAAACTTTAATTGACTTAAAGTATTTTAGTAAGAATTGAGAGAATTGGGCAGTCTTCACAAGCTGGCAAGCAGAAGGGTGACCGTCTGACAACTCAGCTGCTCTCACCCACTAGATTCTGTTCCCAAAAGACCCACTCTGCCACCCAACCCCACCCACGTAAACATCCTCCAAGTAGCAAGCCCATCCCCACAACTCCAGCAGACACTGTAGGCCCAGGTACAGCCAAAAACCAGTCAGAAAAACAGCAGTCCCTCCACTGGGCTCCAGTTTCTGGTCCACAGCTTTGGAAGACTTCAGCTTTACAGAAGGCCAGGCTGCATCTAGGCCCCTGAGGCTCCCAAACAGCAGTGCAGATACCCAAGGCCAAAGCACAAGAAAATAAATAAATAAAAAAATAACTTTAAGAAGAGGAAAGAGATCTTTAAAGAGAAAATGAAAAACTCCCTTAGAAAAAGACAAACAAAAAATTGTAAATCAATAAATCTCTTAAAGAAATCCAAGGTGCCAATTGAAATAGAAGCAGGAAGGGAAACAAACTGTGGGAATTCTGGAAATGGAAGGTACAAGTGATGGGAGATCATAGAATCTCAGGGGTTAAAAATCTCATAAAGGAAAGAGATTCAGTGGCCCAAGAAAACGTTAAATCTAAAAAATTCCTAAAACATCCAAGAAATCTGGGATACCATAAAGACAAAACCTAAGAATAATAGGAATAAAGGGGGAAGATTTCCAGCTTGAATGCACAAGAAATATATTCCAGAAATCATAAAAGAAAACATTCCCAACATAAAAAAAGGACGTATCATAAAGGTACAAGAAGCTTAAAGAACACCAAATAGACTAGACCAGTTAAAAAGGTCCCTCGCCACATAACAATCAAAACATTAAACATACAGAACAAAGAAAGAATATTAAAAGCTACAAAGGGAAAAGGTCAAGTAACATATGAAGGCAGACCTAACAGCTTCTCAATCGAGACTCTAAAAGCCACAAGGCCCTGGACAGATGTCTTATACATACTAAGAGACCACTAATACTAGCCCAGACTACTATACCTACCCAAACTTTCAATCACCATAGACAGAGAAAATAAAATATTTGAAGACAAAACCACATACCAAAGTTAAGTAAAGATCGGATAAACAATTTAAATGGACCTATAACCCCAACAGAAGCAGTCATTAAAAGTTTCCCAAACAAAAACCCCAGGGCCAGGTGGTTTCAGCACAGAATTCTACCAGACTTTCAAACAAGAACTAATAACAATACTCCTCAAATTGTTTCACTCAATAGAAACAGAAGGACCATTACCAAATTCTTTTTATGAAGCTATAGTTACTCTGACACCCTAACCACACAAAGACTCAACAAAGAAAGAGAATTACAGACCAACCACCCTCATGAACATTGATGGAAAAATATTCCAGAAAAAAAGAAAGAACAAAAGAAAGAAAGAGAGAGAGAGGGAGGGAGGAGGGAGGGAGAGAAAGAAGGAAAGAAAGGAAGGAAGGGAGGGAGGGAGGGAGGGAGGGAAGAAAGAGAGAGAGAGAGAGAGAGAGAGAGAGAGAGAGAGAGAGAGAGAGAGAGAGAAAGAAAGAAAGAAAGAAAGAAAGAAAGAAAGAAAGAAAGAAAGAAAGAAAGAAAGAAAGAAAGAAAGAAAGAAAGAAAGAAAGAAAGAAAGAAGGAAAATACTGGCAAAAAAATCACCAACCATGACCAAATAGGCTTCCTCATATAAAAACGTGTCAATGCCAGTCACCATTTAAACAAACAGGACCATCTCATTAGATGCTGACAATAGCCAACACCTCTCCACATCTTGCAGAGATCAGGGATACAAGGAACATATCTAACCACGATAAAATCAATAGAGCAAGCCTAAAGCCAGCATCAAATTAAACGGAGAGAAAATCAAAGTGACCCCACTAAAATCAGGAACAAGGCTTTCCTGTCTCTCCATATCTGTTCAATATAGTTCAGCTGGAGCAGTACGTCAACAAAGGGAGATTAAGGGGATACAAACTAGAAAGGAAGAAGTCAAACTTCTGCTTTAGTAGACGGTATGAGAGTATACATAAGTGACCCCAAATGCTCTACTGTGTATGGAGTGCTACATCTGATAAACAGTTCCACTAATGTGGTGGGATAAAATATTAACTAAAAATAATCAGTAACTCTCATATATACAAATGACAAGCAGGCCAAGAAAGAAATCAGGAAAACAAAAACCCTTACAGTAGCCACAAATCATATAAAATACCTTGGGGTAACCAAACAAATGAAGACCTGACACGTCTTTGAAGGAAGAAATTGAATAAGCTATCAGATGATGGAAAGATCTAATATGCTCAAGGATAAGTAGGAATAACATAATAAGAATGGCCATATTAACAAAAGCAATCTACAGATTCAATGCAATCTCATCAAAATCCCAACATAATACTTTATATACCCTGAAAAACCAATATTCACCTTCATACGGCAAAACAAAAAAAAAAAAAAACCCGGATGGCTAAAACAATTCTGTGCACCCGGAACATCCAGAAGTATCACCACCCCAGATTTTAAATTCTACTATAGAGCTATAGTAATATAAATAGCATGGTAGTTCCATAAAATCAAACAAATAGATCAATGTACTTGAATCAAAGACCCTGACATAAAGCCACACATCCATGAACATCTGCTTTTGAAAAAGAAGTCCGTCAAAATTATACAACGGAAAAAAGACAGCATCTTCAACAAATGATGCTGGCATAATTGGATGATGGTATGCAGATGAATACAAATAGATCCTTATCTATCACCCTGTAAAAAACTCAAGTTAAAGTGGATCCCATAATAAATCCAGTTACACTGAGCCTGATAAAATAAAGTTGGAAATAACCATGAACACACTGGCACAGGAGATAACTTCCCAAATAGAACACCAGTAGCACAGACACTGAGATCAAAAATTAATAAATGGAACCTCATGAAACTGAAAAGTTTCTGTAAGACCAAAAACACTGTCAATAAGACAATGACAGCCTACAGAATGGAAAAAGATCTTCACCAACCACACATCTGACAGAGGACTGATCTCCAAAATATATAAAAGGTTCAAGAACCTAGATATCAAAAAACCAAATAATCCAATTTAAAAATGGGCATAAATCCGAGAATTCTCAACAAAAGAATCTCAAATGGCTGAAATACACTTTAAAAAGCATTCAATATCCTTAGTCATTAGACAAATGAAAATAAAAATGACTCAGATACCATCCTACACCTGTCAGAAGGACTAAGATCAGAAACACTGATGACAGCCTACGCTGGAGGGGATGTGGAGTAAGGGGAACACTCCTCCATTGCTAGTGGGAGTGCAAACTTGTACCGACACTTTGGAAATCAGTATGGTGGTTTCTCATAAAATTGGAAATCATCTACATCAAGACCCAACTATACCACTCTTGGCCATATAACCAAAGGATGCTCAATCACAGGACAAGGGCACTTGCTCAACTATATTCATAGAAGAGTTATTTGTAATAGTCAGACCTCAAATCAACCTAGCTGCCTTTCCATTAAAGAACTGATAAGGAAAATATGGCACATATGTTGTATTACTAAGCTGTTAAAAACAACGACACCAGGAAATTTGAAGGCAAATAAATAGAAGGGGAAAAAAGGACAGGCAACCCAGACTCCAAAAGAAAAACATTGTACATACTCACTCATAAGTTGGTATTAGTTGTAAAATAGAGGATAACCAGGCAGCCCTAGAGAGAATAGCTAACAAGGAGGATATGAAGGTAGATGCATGTATTTCCCTGGGAAGAGGAAATAAAAAAAACTCCTAGGTAGCCTGGAGGCAGGTGTAGATGGGAACATGAGGGATCTTGTTGGGGATGGATAGAGGAGGAAGTACGAAAAGAGATGTCTAGATACGAGTCATATTTTGGGGTCAGGTAGAAACCTGGTGCAAGGGAAACTCCCCTAAATCTACAAATCTACAAGGATGACCCCAGCTAAGACTCCTTGCAAAAGTGGATAGGTGGGCTGAACTGGCCATATGCTGTAATCAGATAGGTGACTACCCCAATTGTCATCAGAGAGCCTTCATCCAGTAACTGATGGAAGCAGATGCAGAGATCCACAGCAAAGCACTGGGCTGAGCTCAGGGAATCCCACTGAAGAGAGGGAGAGGATTCTATGAGACATTAGCTCATGGTCACTAAGCACACACATACACAAAAGCACAGAAAAAAACAACCTGGGCTCATAGAAGCTCACAGAGTCTGGAATGACAGCTCGGAAGCCTGCATAGGACAGATCAAGGCCCTCTACATACATGGGACAGATATGCGACTTGGTGTGCCTGTGAGACTCCTAGCAGTGGGAACAAGGCCTATCCTTAAAACTCTGGCCGGCTTGTGGGAGCCTATTCCTTATACTGGGTTGCCTTGTGCACCTTAATACAGGGGGAGGAGCTTAGTCCTAGCTCAACTTGACATGCCAGGCTTTGTCATCTATGGGAGGGAGGCCTGCCCCTTTCTGAATAGAAACAGTGAAGGAGTGAATTGGAGGGGGGACTAGTGAAGGAGAGGAGGGAGGGTAGAATGTGCTGTGGATGTAAAATAAATAGATAAATTTAATTTCAAAAAAGGAGCAGAGAATGGGATTATAAATTGTCACACTACTTATAAAAAGCTTTAAAAATATTTTGCCTAAACCTTGATCTACCCATTCTTACTATCATGCTGAAAGAAGCACATAAGAGAATATGAATATGTACATTCAGCTTTAGTAGTTGGGGAAAGTCACACTGAATGTCCATCAATAGCAACTTAACTAAAAGATGGGCAAGTCATGTGTACTATGGTGGTCAGTGTATATGTACCAACAGAGACTAAAATAAAAATCAAATTCATGCTTATTCATATACATACAGATCAACCTTCACTTCTTGCTATCTGCACATTGGTATTTAGATTTTTGGTTTTGTTTTTTTTTTTTTTTAACAGCTATGCATGTGATTGTATGAATGATTTGCTTATGTGTGTGACTGCTTCCATATACCATGTGTATACCATGGCATACATGTAAATATCAGAGGACAACCTCAGGTGTAAGCCATCATTTGCTGTATTGTTTGAGATAGTCACTTTTTCAGTGAGGCATATACCAACTTAACTGGCCTGCATGCTTCGAGAAAATTCTCCTGTTTCTACATCCCCATCTCATTATAGGAGTGTTTGGATTACACACTACCGTGTCTAGCTTTACACGGGTTAAGGGATCTCAATTTATGCTTCGACACTTGTGTGTCAAGTGCTGTGCCTACTGAACAAGCCATCACCTATGTATTTTCAAATATATGTTTTTTTATGATAAAAAACCTTTTAACTAAATATTAAGCATTTAAAGTAATACTGTGGAGGTATTCTCTGTTTCTAGTTAACTGGAGAGAATCTACTACTGATTTTCATTTCCCAGTATTTCAGGACATCTGCTTGTAAACTACACGGTTTACTTAACTTATCACTTTTGGTTATGGTAATATGGAAAGTTTAAAACAATTTCACACCACCTAAGGAAAGCACCTCAGTATATTTCAGAGGAAATGAGACGTCTCTTCTAGGAATATAGGAGTTTCCTCTTTGATTTTCATCCCCAATGACAGCAAACACTAACTTTTTAAATCTTAGCTATATAAAACATGTCAACTTCCTCAACAGATGTCCTTTTACCCCAACCTCGATCCCACTGAGGAATCCTCAGTAACTAGTAAAGGAATTAACCAAGGACAATTCCCATCACAAATCACTTGGCCCCAGCTCCCTCCTGATCATGCCGATTGGACAATTCATATTTCCCATCGGAACCTGAGTTTATGATGCAGCAGCAAGACCTACAAGTTTGTCTAACTCCATGGCTTTTTCTTTTTCCTGTATCAGTCAGTAACTTGTGGCATAAGACCTCCATAATGGAGTAAACCACTCCAGATTCATCCTGCTGTTATCTCTCTTGGGGATGGGGTGGGCGCAAGCCAGGCTCTCAGCTCAAATCTAGGGCGAGTGGTAGGTTTGCAGTAGTCTCTATTATCACTATTTTGGCAAACCACTTAACTTCTAAATTTTAGGTTTTCATTTCTAAAATGAGGCTAGGCTCTATAAATATTATAAGGAGTGTAATAATAGTTACCTATAATTTTGATTTTATTATTTTTGTTTATTTATTATTTTAAGTTTAAGGCTCCTAAATTTTGAGACTTTTCGTGGCATGCTTTTTAGTTCTTCTTTCCTGGATTTCATGAACTAAGCCCACAGCATTTTAATTTTCTTTTTAGTTGATTTAGGGAACTCACATAACACCTCTCATGACAGGCAGATATCCCTTCATTTAATCCCCTTCATTTTATAAAGAAGACACTGTTCTGTATTTGCACCATAAAGAGAAGGCAAGCATTTCATAGGGAGTGTAAATAACTTCCCAAATGATCAGAAAAGTAACAGGTAGTCAAAGACTTGGACCTAAGGCTCTAGCTTTGAGATGGCGCAGAATTCTGCAGTGCTCTAGAGGGCAGCTCTAAGATGCACCTTTCAAGAGGGAAAACCTTTTCCAACATATATTAGCATTTCTGAGAGGATCAGCTAATGGACTGACTAAGGAAAGCGGTCTGAAACTCTCATTCAAAAAGAACAGATGTTAGAGAGAGGAAGGTGGCTCTGCTAGTGAAGAGTGACCACCAGAGGACAGAGCTCAAACCAAAGACGCCACTTGGTGAAAAAACAACTGACCAATGAAGAAACCACACACACATGCACGCGCTCGCACACACACACACACACAAAAACACACACACAAACACACACACACACACACATGCACACACGCACATACACAAACTCACACAAGCACACACACACACACAAACACACACACAAACACACACACAAGTATAATAAATATGTATTTCACAAACAAAACTATGTACCTTTGTAACCCTAGAAATGGACAGTTCCCCTTTTCAAATTTCCCACATTTGGCATTTTGAAATTTGACCAAAATGTGATTTCTACTTCTCATATTATGAAATTATCCGGCAGAGAATTTCCCTTGTTTAAAGTGAAACTTTCCAGATCTTCATTTTTATGTTGGATCCTAGGCTATAGAGACATTCAAACTGGCTATGGAGGTTAAAAAAATTATACCTTAAAAATGATTTTGCTAGGTTTCTAATCCTCTTAGGAAGCAAAATGATATATATTTAAGTTATGATCCATTACATCAGTGAAATATTAACATACTTCAGCCAAAAAAAACTTTTAAAATGTTCCATCCTTGATGTGAACTAACCAAAGCTCCCAAGAATCACAGTGCATCCCATTTTAAAATGATCAAGTATAAAATCTATGTAGTCAAAATCCTAAACCAAGTCACAGAAAATTTTCCAGTCAATCAAACCCTGCAGACAGTTCAACTCTACAGTAAGTGTGTGGCAAAAAATATGAACTGAAACTTGCCATAGATAGCCGCATCCTGCCTAAGATCACCTAATTTCCTCTTTCCCTTCATCTGCCTGGCAGGCAAGCACAGTCATACACGGTCTCCACACTTTGTGAGATTTAAAAGAAACATTAGACACATCCTGGCCCAGCACCAATTCACAGAATTCAAGTCTCCAGAATGCAAGTGGTTTCCCAAATGGCTTTCTAAGTTGACATACTGTACAGTCACTCAAATTGGCAGATCAGGAAACCAAAGCATGGAGGGATTGCCATTTTTAGTTTTTTTTCTGATATGCTCAGTGCTAGGCCATCTATGCACCTCCCCAACATTCCTAACAAAGGAGATAATGACTTCAAACTTGTGACATGAGGAAATGAGACGTATAAGCTCTTAAAACGTTCATTTAGAAATAATACCAAATAATGGATAAGTCCAGGGACAGTAGCCCCCACTTCTTAGAAAATGTGGCACAGAAATCTGGGGATCAAAAGACAAACAGCAATGTCTGAAAAAAAAAAAAAGCACATCCCTCAACACGGAAACTTCCTGCAAGCCGAGTACAGAGGTGAGTGTCTCTCTAGTTTTGAAATCAAGTCTTATCCGCCTGCTTGGTTGTTATTTGGTACTATTTCCTCCATCACTTAAACTCCTATGGTTGAAAATTAGGTATTCAAAAAGGTCACTGAACATGAATAATGAAAAAAAAAAAAAAAACTTTGGGGCTAGAGAAATAGTTCAGCAGTTAAAAGCACGTTTTAGGCACTCACTTCTGGAGGCTCACAATTGCCTGTGACTCCAGCTCCAGGCAATCCAATACCTTTGGGCTCTGTGTGCACCTGCATGTTTATGACCCCCTGTACATATAATTAAATATAATGAAATATCTCACATGTTAGGAATGTGGCTGAGTGATGGTGTGCTTGCTGAGCCAGTGAAAGCACTGGCTTCAGTCCTTAGCACACACAAACCAATGACTACTACTGGCCATTGCTCCAAAGATCTAAAGATAAAGAGGTTCTAGAAAACAGAGGTATTTCAGAAGCCCACAGTTAAAATGAGGAAGGAAAGCCAGTATAAGAAAGCAGAACCTTTACTTCACAAGCCATTCGTGAGTCAAGCTAATGACTGCCACAATACATACAGCTGAGTATCTTCCCAAACAAAGGTTAGTTACGTTTTTTTCTTATAAATGTGCTTGCTGTTAAAGGTAGAATGAGACTTTTTTAAAAATATAATTTTTAAAAAATATATAAATAGACTATAAGAACAAGGCAATACATAATGTACAACAACATACCCTGTATTCTTACATCTTAAATTGTGTTAGTGCTGTTTAGATTTCACAAGGGTATAAATTAATGGGGCTTTTTAAGAGATCAGAATTAAGGTATCTGTTCAAAAAGTTTTAGGTTAAAAAAAAAAAAAGAAAACAGATCTACTGAATGAGTTAAATAAGGCAGGTTTTTGTTTGTTTGTTTTTCAAACAGAAGCATTTGCCAAGTAATGAGGGCTCTTTGTTTACCTTTGTTTGTGTGCATGTTTGTTTATATATCAGCTGATGCTCCAGACAGCCAACAGCACCGTGATGCAGGGCTTCAACAGGTCTGAGTGGTGTCCCAGGGATACTCGGATGACACAGCTGGTGTTCCCAGCCCTCTATACTGTGGTCTTCTTGACTGGCCTCCTGCTGAACACCTGGGCCCTCTGGATATTCATTCACATCCCCAGCAATTCCACTTTCATCATCTACCTCAAAAACACTCTGGTGGCAGATCTGATAATGACACTAATGCTTCCGTTCAAAATCCTTTCTGATTCACACCTTGGACCCTGGCAACTCAGAGCTTTTGTGTGTAAATTTTCTTCTGTGATCTTTTATGAGACCATGTATGTAGGTATCATAATGTTGGGCCTCATTGCCTTTGACAGATTCCTCAAGATCATCAGACCTTTTAAGAAAATTTTTGGGGAAAAACCCATTTTTGCAAAAGTAGTCTCAATCTTCATCTGGCTCCTAATGTTCCTCATCTCCCTGCCAAACATGATTTTGAACAACAAGGAGGCAACACCATCATCTGTGAAGAAGTGTGCGTCCCTGAAGAGTCCTCTGGGGCTGGTGTGGCATCAAGTAGTCAATCATACATGCCAAGTCATTTTCTGGACTGTGTTTATTCTGATGATTCTGTTTTATATGGTGATTACCAAAAAGGTATACCATTCCTATAAAAAGTTTACAAGCAAGGACAGCAAACACAAGCGGGTGGAGATGAAAGTATTTATTGTCATAGCTGTGTTCTTTGTGTGCTTTGCCCCGCTGCATTTTGTCAGAGTTCCGTATACATACAGTCAAACCAATAAGACTGATTGTAGAATGGCTAACCAATTGTTTATTGCCAAAGAAGCAGCTCTCTTCTTGGCAACAACTAACATTTGTATGGACCCGTTAATATACATATTCTTATGTAAAAAGTTCATAGAAAGGGTACCATGTACGAGAGGGAGGCAGATGGTAGCATCAAGCCAAGAGCACCACAGTAGTCATACAGACAACATCACCCTGGCCTGACAAGGCTTTCCACATAGTTAATCTACTCATAACTTTGCTTCTATGTAAGGACATTTACTTGGGGACTTTATTTAAACATTACAAAAAAAAGGAGCAATAAGCATTTTCCTATATTTTATTATCCTAGAATATGAAAAAGATCATATACATTTTAACCACATAGATATATTTATAAACAGAATGAATTAACATTAAGAGAATATTTAAGAAAGCAAATGGCCAGTAGGTGTCATCTTCTGAAGAGCATTCATGTAATATGGAAAAGACTAATGGGTAATAGGTATGTCAAAAAAAAAAAAAAAACAAAAAACAAAAAAAAAAAACCAAACCACCTCACTTCCAGGGACCATCCCACATTCTCTCACACATATAATACCTAAAACATTATCCTGACTTTTATAGCCTTTATAATGTTGATATTTGTGGACATAAATCAATAAACTTAGACATCTGATACTTGAGGAGGAAAGCCTAATAAGGCAGTAGCTGAAAGAAATGTGGTCTGAGGAACCAAAGTGGGTCACTGCTACATCTCAGTAGTACACCAGAAAAGGTACACGCTACAGGCAAAGCCACTACACAGCCATGGGCAGTGTGGGAGGGGTAGGGCAGTGTCATTCAGCAAAACCTTCTTGGGCAATAGAGTGTGTACCAACTGATGGAAAATAACTACTCCTCTGTTTGTCTATATACATTAGGGTCTTTGCTGTGCATTTTCTTAGACTAGTTCATTGTAATCTGGACCACATTTCCCAAAGACAGGGTTCTTAAAAAGACAAATATGTCGCAAATTTTTGTTATCTTCTGAAATTGGCTCCCAACCCCCATGCACACACAAATGGACTGCAGACATCCCTGACAAATATACTAACCTTGGTGCATATAAGCAATGAATTGGTCTGTGGTTTGTAATATCCACATGAGAAGATTTTTCAAAACATGACTCATTTTATTTAGGCCCAAATATTTTTCTGGATTTCTTTGTGGGTTTAAAGAAAAAGGGATTGTGGATGCTGCAACTGAGCTCTCCCTCTACCCATAGCTGCCAGATGAAGTCTCAGCGTCTCAGCTTCCCTTCTCCCATGGCCTCAAAGGTGAGACACTGTCCTCACACAATAATTATTTAAATATGCATCAACTCCCTAAATAGACTGTATATTTTTATGGAGAAAGTTTCATTGTTCAATTAATAAATGTTAATAAATGTTTACTAAAACAAATCAAAAATGTTTTGTTTGAGATAGGGTTGTACTAATTCCTGTGCCTGTCCTGGAACTCACAAAAAATCTACCTGCCTCTGCCTCCCAAGTAAAGTGCTGAGATTAAATGCAAGCACCACCGTACCTAGCCCATATGAGTCTTATTATAATGCACAAAAAGTAAAGGAAAGCCAACTTCCACTCATCTGTCACAAAAAGACTAAGCTTTCAGCAGCAGAACCCTGTTTCGGAATATCTGACTACACCATGACACCCAAGACCTTATTAATATATCAATCTTGGAGCAGGGGGCAGAGCCAGCAACCAGTTAACAGGAATGAACCACAGTGAGTATGGAAGAGCCAGGGGGACAGATAAAGGGATGCACAGGAAGGAGTAAGGAGGGACTTGAAGTTTCACAGTCTTTTTGGCTCAGAATGGCTCAAGAGATGCTCTCTCGCTGACCAAAAGAGAAAGTCAGCTGGGTGCTTCTCACTGAGCTAGCATGTTTTCACCCCAACATCTGATTCCCAAGTCTTTTTGGGAGATAAAACAATAGAGACTTGGTTAAAAACAACATTTGGAAGCAGCTGCAGAGCCAGTTCTGTGGGACTGTAAATCCCACTCAGCCTAGGCCTGAGCTGCTGGGCAAGGACTGTAGGTCCACAGAGGATAGATTCAGTTGAGTTATTAAGATAACAGACAAACAACAGAACCCTGGCGTTTACAAGATCCTGGATTTGTTCCCCAGCACTGGGACAAAAAAGGAAAGAGCGTGAGACAAAAGCTTTAGTTCTCTACAGTTTCTTTTCTATAGCACGCATGAGATGACGCAGGATGTCACCCACCTGGGCTATGAAGGACTGTGAATGAAACTAAATGACTCAGCACTTAAATTTTAAAACTACTGACAAATGATTTAGTAATCCACTAGCGGGTAAGTAAAACCTGTAACTGAAGAATAGTACAAATTCCAGAGCTCTTCTTTAAGACTGATTCTTGGTCTCTCAAATAAAGCAGTGAAATCTCAAAAAAAAATTCATGTCACTTTAGATAGTACTGTTACAGAGCACATTCCAATCACCAAAGACTTTAATACTGTGTGGCACACAACTGCTTTCTGAGCCACTTGTTAATAATAATTCTTACTTGGTAGTATAACCTATATAGTTTACCTCTGATGACAATTTGAATCTCCTTGACATGGACTTACAATTAATATATACAATTTTTAGAAAGATATTTCCAGATATAATTTTAATAGCAAATCTTCCTTTCACAAGTTCAAGTATTTTTGATCCATTATAAAAGCAGATTGCTTAGTCAAGCATTGTGGTGCATACCTGTATAATCCTAACACAACAGTCTCTATGAGGATCACCAGTCAATACTAGCTTTTCGAAGTGGCAAGACTCAAAACAGCAGCAACAGAAGCATGATCTATAGAGGAAAGCTGCCAAGAATCTAGAGAAGAGGTATGTGAGGCTTAAGTTATGTCCCCAAGCAAACCCCTAAACTGTCAAGGCAAACCCTAAGCTCTAGAATACTTAGAGAATGGGATAATAGAAATTGGCCATAAAAAGAGTAGGAAAGAGTGAACAGTAGGCCAGCTCTTCAGAAGCTTGCTGGGCTCTGGGCCAGGGTGCAACACTGTGCAATCCTGCCCTTCAGCTCCCCCAGATGTCCATGCTTAAATCTGTATTAGAAATTTCTTAGTAAACTCTAAACTGCTTTTTTAAAAAACTGCAACTCTGATTCAGTATGTGAGCTCAATTCACAGCAAAACTGAAGGCTTTTGTCAAAAGCTAAGATAAATAACTTCTATGAGGGGTGAACGATGGGAGTGTAATTACTGTATGGGGAAAGATTCTGGAGAAAGCTCAGGAAGTTACTCTAATGTGGGAACAGAGGTGGGGCAGAAAGCCACAGTGAGAATTCTCAGCGCAAGTGAGCAAAATGACATTGATAAAGTCATTTAGAGGAGCTTCAAATGTCAGTTCCCCCTATCTTTACAGGAAAAATCTCCCAGAAAAGAACAGCACAGGCCAAGCAGTGTCTACCATTCCAAATAAAAGATTTACAAGCAATTATCCCCCGTAAGTGCAGAATTTACAACGCACTTGAAAGACCTAGCAAAAGACCTGAACATGTTGAATTTCACATGGAAACTCAACATGTGTAGTAGAAGTATATAGGGCACATGTGCTAGACAGGTCACGTGCTTTCGTGAGCACCAGAATCAGATTGCTAGCCACACCTTGAATTCCTGACTCTGTTTCTGTGAGGCTTAGTGAAGCTTCCTGATGACCAACTGCCCTAAATATCTGTTAAGGCCCACACTTTCCATTGAAATTGACTGACAACCCAGCTCTCATGGGACACACATAATCCCACTTCCTATACTCAGGGTGCTGAGGCAGGAGGATGAATTTGAGGCCTGCCTGGTCTACAGAGAGAGCTACAAGGTTCAGGCCAGCCTGAGCTGCTTTAAAAACAACTGGCTCACTGCACAGTCCTCTTGATTAATCCAGCTCTTAGCCGCTCATTTCCAACTGGAAACAGAGCGACATTAGTGAGAAGGCAGGGCAGCTACAAGGTGTGAGCAAGGGACTGAGCCCCAGGGAAGTCCGCCTGACTTAGGGGACACTGAAGGTGATTCAAAATGGTAGTGGTGAAACTGGGGGCAGTGAAATCAGATGTGAGTGTTTTCCATGGTACTTCCCACTAACCAGCCAGGTAGACAAAGACTTCATCACATTCCAGCGTTTACCAGGCCCAGGAAGACTTTTCTTCATTCACACAGCTCACAAGCAGCCTGGCTGATAACTATCATACACTGGCTTTTAGGCCTATCTAAAATGACAGAACATTCTCAGGAAAAAGCACAACTTCAGTTTATTAATCCATGTGCTGTATCTTTTGTAACTTCCATAGCCACTCCCACACTCTCTGCCTTACCTAAAATAACAGCTTCATGTGTGGGCTACAGGCAGCCAGGAACTGCTGGCTGATAAACTCAAAAAAAATAAGTTAACAAAGACCTCCCATCCCAGGACCTGCACATCAATGGTGTGTGTGTGTGTGTGTGTGTGTGTGTGTGTGTGTGTGTGTGTGTGTGTGTGTGTGTGTGTGTGTGTGTGTGTGTGTGTGTGTGTAAGCATACTCAAACCTGTATGTGGAGGCCTGAGATTACTGCAGGGCAATATATAATATAATATGTGTATATTAAGGCAGCATCTTTCTTGAGCCTAGAGGATAGCCAGCTCCTGTGCCCTGGTGTTCCAGGCAGACCGCCATGCTTATCCAGCATTATGTGGATTCTGGGGACCCTACTCCTGTTTTACCTGGAGCCATCTCCTCCCCTTTGTAATTATCACAATGTTCTTTAAGTTTACCTGTTGGTAAAGGGGGATAAGAAAGTGAACGTACAAAGAAGACAGATAGCCAGCCATTGCTGTTCATCTCCTTGGTGACAAACACAGATAATAGCTCATACTGACACCCAGACAAGGAGACTCAGGAATAGAATCTGCACTGTCTGGGCCCATATCCAGGCATGACTGCAAACAGAATTCCCCTAAGGCTGACATCAACCCCACTGGTGAATGATGAGGAGTGGCCTCCTGGAAAGGAAAAGGTGAGGGGGGGAGGTACACTTCAACACTCTCTGGAAGAAGAGAGGGTCAGTCCTGGCAGCTGAGTTCCTGAGGGAAAGAGAAGCCCCCAATCGGATTCACTTGCTCACTAGGCCCATCATCCTGTAGGTGCCAGGCATAAGGCTGGTCTCTGAAGCTGCACCCAGGTAAGGAATGCAGACCACAATGTGTGGGAGGTGCTGTGCGAGGCATGGTTATCCAACCACAGAAAGCTTGGAGGTTTGTAAAGAAGACAAATTTCAAATAGAGGAATTGAAGAATGCCTCAGAGGTTGCGAACATTTGGATTAAAGCTTAAAGGGGAAGGGATCATTTAGAAGAGACTGCTGTGCAGCGTGCAGGAGAGTCCTTCATGGTTACCAGAGACCCTCAGAAGGATGACTGCACCAACCAATGTAGAAAGTGAGCTGAAACAACAGAACACATTATGCACGCCTGGACTTCTCCAGTAAGCCCCGGAGTTTCTGAGATGGAAAACTACATCTGTGGAGCTTGTTTCTGGGTAAACTTGGGCAGCTTCAGGACTCTCAACTGAACTGAAAGAGCAGCTAGGGCTTGGAGGTCAACTCTCCTCTGTGCAGGCAGGAGCAGAGTGGGGATGCAGGAGGAAGGCATTTCCTCACCAGCAGATCAAGAGAGGGCCATAGAAAATGACTTTTAAAAATTTTAAAAAGATAGCCAACTTTTAGCTTTTTCCTCACCCTCCTGATCTGAAACAAAAAGCTTCAACTTCAGACAACAGGTCCCCACTTCAGGTTGACCAAAACAGGCTGGTCAGATGTATTCAAAGTCAATCCAATCACCTCCCTCCCCCTCCCCCCCACTCTTTTTTTTTGTTGTTGTTTTTGTTTTTGTTTTCCCCTCAAAGTTGATCAACCCAAATGTAGAAGAAGGGGAACCATCTCAGGCCTCCCAAACTACTTTAAATTCCCAACTCTTCTGGGAAAAACAGATTTTGATGGTCAGGTCTCCTCTCTGGGGGTGTGTGTTTGTGTGTGTGTGTATGTGTGTGTCTGTCTGTCTGTCTGACTGTCTACATGTTTGTATGCTTGTGTGTGTGTGTGTGTATTTGTTTCATTTTAAAGGTTTGTTGCCTGTTGCTTCTATTGCATATGAAACAACAATTGCCTTCTCAAGGGAATAAGTTTTGAGTTCAGAGCCCAAGGTTACTTAGGAAATTCTAAGTAACATGTTTTCAAAGGGTCCATTATAAGTGTCGCCATTCTCCTCCAACTCAAGAATCAACTGCTGTAGAGGTCCTTAGATTGAGTGAAGTATTAATGCAGGAATAAAGGCAAATTGCAAATTTGGGTATGTCGAGATTGGATTATCATTGAGGAATCCCGTCAGCAAGTCAAGGCTGATGTGGATAGAAGCTGAAGACAGGGCATGTTCTCCAGGAGGTCAAAGGTAACTTAAAAGAGGTGGTGTGGTGGTGTTCCAGTTTGTAGATGGGCAATGAGGCCCACAAGTTCACTCTGATCTTTCTGAGCTAACTCCATTTGAGAGATGCAGAGTGACTGCATTCCTCAAGAAATAAAACAGAACAAAGGCACCAATAACATGGTTTACCCTTGTAAATGCCTTGTCTGTCATGAATGAATAAAAACTCTAGTCTTTAGCTATCAGACTATTGAGAATGGATCCCAAGAGATTAGAGTTTTCCCAGGAGTACCCTGTTGGGAGGAAAAAAATGGCTGAAGCCTTGATTACATCAAGCCTTGACTTTTTCCGAAAGATGTTCAATTTATCAATGACCTTGAAGGAGAGACTTACACTACAGGAGTGACTTGGAGCAAGGGAAGCAGAGGACCACACCATGCCAGATTATGTAGTAAATGTTTCTCTTGCTTCTATTTAGACCCTACTTTCATGTTAAGAATCCTGGAGAAATCCTGAAGATGCACTTGAGACGATCGATGGATCTCTCTGCCCCTCTTCCAAATGTGGTCATTTTGAATAAATCCCCATTTTCTGCCTTTCCCTAACACATAGAAACTGGCTTACTAAAGACAGGCAGCCTATCCTGACTTGTTGGGACACAGGCTGTGATCCCTAAGTCCAGCAACAACCTCAGGCAACCTCAGAACCAGCCTGAGTCACAAAATAGGTATGTCACCATTTCAGACATCCATGTTACTTGAGTCCAGACTCCCTAGCTCTATTCCCAGGAGTATGCAGAAAAATGAAAGGGCAATTAGAGAGTGAAGGAAGAAAGGGGGGTGTCAGAACATCGAGAAAGAATAAGGCTGGCGTTAAAAGAAAAGGAATAGAGGAGAAAGACAAAGGTAAGAATATGAAAGAGGCAGGAAACCCAATCTCAGACTTCAAACATGAATGTGATTGTGCTTTGGAAAAATCACTCATATTTCATTTGTCATTTAAACATCTGTTACTCCAGCAATAAAACTCAAACTAATAACACAGCATCCTGAGGCATGGGAATAGAATGTTGTACCTTTGTTTACAAGGTGGGTTGTTTATATATGATTTCATTCAGAAGTATGTCTCTCAAGCAAGTTTATCTAATGCATATTTGAATATCTTCCTATCTCTTTTTAAATGTTGAAAGTCCTGTCAAAAAAGGGTTATAAAGAGTATTCAAGGGCTCCTTGGCTCATCACTAAAGGGAAATTGATGTTTTCAAAAGGCAAGCAAAATGCTAAAGGAAAACCATGACTTCTGAATTGAGGATTTTCACCTTTTAATCATCTCATGTTTCCAAGCATAAAGGCAGACCTGCCTCCTCCATTTACTTCAGTTCCCACACCTATGTCTTCCAACAAGAAAAATCTAGTACTGTTCCTGGAATACCAACCAAATTATAAACAACATAATAATTTCCCTGTGTATATTATCTCACTGCAATTAAAGGTATCCTCAAGCTTAAGAAGCCACTAAGGCTGAAGACCTCTTCCAAAGTAAAGCTGCTGTGAAATAGACAGTAGGATCCAAGCTGGAGTTTACCTGATCCCAGTGATCAGCTTTGTCACAGCCCAGCATTGCTCCATAAAGCAAGATTCCCACAGTAGGGGACAGGATGCCAAGCCTAGAAGAAAGCTACAAGGGGAGGACACGGGCAGACTTGGGCATCTCCAGATTCTATCTCCAAAGCTCCTGTCCCCTTTAATCAGCCACTGCAAATGATGTTCCCATGCCAGAAAGGGTTAAGGGCTTTATGTCAAGCAGACCTAATCAACACTAATCATTTTCAGTGACAGATTAGATTAAACATAGTAGTTCAAGCATAGACCCAAAGATATCAATCTTCCCTAAGGGATATTAAAGGGTCTGTAATAATCACGTTCAGCACAAATGCACGGCTCCTAACTAGATATGAGCTGCAGAATAACCATATATACAGAAACCAACTGTAAGATTCTTGAGAATTTCACTGCAATCCTCATGGCAGGTTCTGACTACATGGAAGAGACAAAGATATTCAAGACCAATCCTGTAGGTTGTCATGGTGAGTCATGCCTGTAGACCCAGCATTTGAGAGACTAAGGCAGGAGAATTACCATAAATTCAAGGCTAGACTGGGGTATATAGGGGATTCTACCTCAAACAAAGAACCCAAAGGGTGAAGACAGTCACCTGAAGCAGTGCTTCACTTTCCTCTATGATTGTCTGTGTCTTATTCAAAGGGCTCTGAGCACCTTGGCAGGTACATTTTCCCCTGAGAAGGAACTTAGCATACCTGGCAATAAAGTGATGGAGAAAGGGGGCCTACAACAAAACTCATGCCTTCTAACACCATACAGAGCACACTTGCCCAGCTTGACACCAAGGCACAGAAACCTAGAATGCAGCCATGTGAAAGTGCCCAGTGTCTCACGGGGAAGAGCTAGGGTGGGAGTGAAGAGCTCACCTCAGAGTGAGGAAATCTCATCAGCTATGTTATTGACTCTGCCTTCTCTCCATGAGTGTCTCTGTCTCTAAGAACTTATCATGGAAAAGCCATCCAAATGTCTGTGATTAAAGCAGGATCTTAAATTATAGACGCCAAACACAACAGAAACTGAGCAAGTCATACAAAATCCAGAAGAAAAGGCTAATTTACTTCTAATCTACAAGCATTTGCTCACGACCCAATGGACGTGTGTCCAGATAAACAGATGGAGGCAATTTTCCTATACAAAGATTAAAGAAAAAATAAAATATAAAGAGATTAAAAGGTTTGAGTCTTAAAAAAAAAAACAAAAAAGAAACAAACCATAAGGTATGACTGATTCCACAAAAATTAAGATAATACTGAGGACTGAATTTACTGCAGACAATATTTCCACTGTTTCAACATTAGCTATCACAACCAGTGGTACTAGAACAAGAAGGCCTTAAAGTATACTGTTAGGTCAGGTAGGATGGCTCCATGGGAAAGAGTGCTATTGTCAAAGCAGAAGATATGAATGGATGCCTGGAACTCTCATGGTGAAAAAGAACTGTCTCTGACAAGGCATCACCTGGCCTGGACATGCGTGTCATGCCATGCAAGAAAGCAAAAGCACGTATACACAAAAATAAACTAGGAAAATGCATCTTTGGGGTAATACATGCACAGGCTCTTAAAGGTATTGGGTTTGTTACAAAGACTACAACTTTAAACACATCCCCAAATAATGTATACAATGATTTATGTGCATACGTGTAATCTGTATGTAAAAAGTGTTTAGCAGTTTGGAAATTTGGATGAAATACAGCTAAAACACTCTTTCAAATTGTACAATTGATTTAACATACTTAAAAATAGTGTTAGGAGGGCCCAGTTAGTAAAGTGCTTACCTTTCAGCACAAACAGACTCTGAGTTTCCCCCCAGCACCCACATAAAGGGTATATGTATTACCTCTGTGCTAGGCAGGCAGTGGTTAACAGCATCACTGGGGCTTGCTGGTTCTAGGTTCAGTGAAAGACTCAACCTCAAAAAGTAATGTGTCGGGCACCCAAAGGAGACCTCAGGTCTCCACACGCATAGCCACACACCCATAAACAACGTTAGAAGGTATTAAAGTCACTACCAATGTACGAGATGACTCAGCAAGTCAGGTCACTTTTCACTGAACCTGACGACAGGAGTTTTAGTCCTGGAACCCACGAGGTAGAAGGACAAGACTGACATCCCACATTGCCCTCTGACCTTCACATCATCAACTATAAAATAAATATAATTTTAATTTTTGATGTTCTATTTTTTAATCATTGAGAAAACACACACACACACACAACTATATTATTAGTGAATTTGCTAAAAAGAGCTTCCTGGCATGTTACCAGATGATCTTCTAATGAAGCAACAGGGTAATTATTGCTATAAAATCTCCCGGAGCTTTATGAAATGTAAAGCTTGCTATAAAAATAAATAGAAAAATACTAAAGGCTTACATACGTTTACCTTTCAGTGCCATGAACAGTAACAAAGGTATGGGCTAGCCGCTAGCTGCTCTTTCCATAAAGCCCATTCAATTCACTCAGGTCTGAACGTGTATGATTTCCTTTTTTGAATGTTAGGAAAGATGAGCTTTAACAGGTCCCAACTTGAGAATAGAGTATACAGCACTTTAAAGACTAATGCATAAAGACTATCTCATGTTAACTTTTTCATTGCCAGGCATGATTCCCATCACCAGCCAAGAAGAGTGGAAATACTGTCCCCAAACAAGGAGTCTGTTTATATATTAAGGAAGGAGACTTATTCTACCCACAATGAGATGGAACACAGCTTGTTCCTCCTCAATAGTCAACATACAGACACATGCTTCAGCACCTATTTCTAACTCCAGAATCCTTACGAGGAAGGACCTGTAAACTTGTGGCCAGAGCCTGCGCTCCAAGAAGCCAAGTTTAGCCACCTGCCTTTGAGAGGCCCCACTCCAACAGCCAAATTAATAGTTATTAAAAAAAAAAAAAAAAAGGCAAGGAAAAACAGAAAAAGAAGGTGTGTGTGCGTTGTTGGTGGTGGGTGTGTATGTGTGTGTGATTTCTTGGCAAATGAGACAAAAAATCAACACAGGTAATAAATGTGTTTGAATTTGAGGCAGGCAATAGAACTTTTTATTCTTCTAACAGAAGCTTGGCAAATACATATCCCATTACACTGCCTTCTATGATTTCTGAAGAAGTGAGGTGGAAACCCCCCAAACTGCAAGGAGATCAATGATCACACTTGTATCGAGGCTGCAGGAGATATGCTCCCTTCCAACTAAAGCTTTAAGATTTACTAGGTAGCTGTTCTGGCAATAAGATTTCAAATTACAGACAGCACATTATATACTATTTACAATCATGCTGAAAGACGATGTGCTGACCCTCTGAATGTGGATGACAACTGTGTGGCTTGGGCAGTTTGTGGGGCCTCTGGCAGTGGGACCAGGATTTATCCCTTGTACATGAACTGGCTTTTTGGAGGCCATTCCCCATAAAAGGATAACTGCTCAGCCTTGATAAATGAGGGAGGGGCTTGTTCCTGCCTCAACCGGATATACCAGACTTTGTTGACTCCCCATGGGAGGCCATACCCTCTCTGACTAGTGGATGGGGGATGAAGGTGGGGTGGGGGAAAAGCTAGGGTGAGTGGGAGGAGGGGAGGGCGGTGGAACTATGGTTGGTATGTAAAAAAATTTAAAAAATTACTTTTAATTAAAAAGAAATTTAAAAAGATGGTGAGCAAGCTAATCTCGTTCAACACACAAGCTAGAGTATCTAACAGGAGAGAACCTCAACTGGGAAAATGCCTCCATAAGATCCAGCTGTAAGGTGTTTTCCTTAGTGACTGATGAGGGAGAGCCCAGCCCATCGTGGGTGGTGCCAATCCTGGGATGGTGGTCCCGGGTTCTAAAGGAAAGCAGACTGCCAGGTAGTGGTGGGAACACCTTTAATCCCGGCACTGGAGAGACAGGGGCAGGGGAATCTCTATGAGTTTAAGGCTACCCTGGTCTACAGAGTGAATTCCAGGACAGCCAGCTGCTACAGCAAGCCTGTCTTGAAAACAAAAGAATTCGGGAGAAGAAAAGGAAGAAGTGGAAGGAAGAGGAAGAAGAGGAGGAAGACAGAGCAAACCATGAGGAGCAAGTCAACAAGCAGCACCCCTCCATGGCTTCTGCACCAGCTCCTGCCTCCAGGTTCCCAAGGCTGAGCTCCTGTCCTGACTTCTTCAATGCTGAATAGCTGTGTGAAAGTGTAAGCCAAATAAACCCTTTCTTTCCCAACTTTCCATCATGGTGTTTTGTTTTGGCAACAGAAACCCTAAGACAGATGGCGAAGAATTTACTTAAAAAACAATGTGTCCCTGAATAAGGTCTATAATGGCACAGCTTCCCTAACTCAAAACTGGATTCTAATGTCATGATCAAAATCCACAGAGAAGTATAAATAGTTTGAAGAAGCTCCTAAGTGAAGAGTTGCTTATAAATCCACAAAATTCTTATCATATATAAGACTAAGCTATTAAAGTGGCTATTTTTCCCTTGAGCGCTTTCCTGGGACTGCTCACTGTAGCACCCCAACAGAAGGAAAACATCAGGCTGAGATAGTTTTCCAGTTTGTTTAGGAAATATCAAAAGAAAATAAAAGGATAACAACCCAAATTTAGTAATTTCATTCAGTTTCCTGTAAAACACAGGAGAAAAATGTACTAAAATAGCTTTTCTTAAATCATACCTAAATTAAAAGTAGTTTAAATCTCTAACAGATTTACCAACTTCAAAATACTTCCACATGATATTGTTATTTCTCTCCATTCATGATAATAATAGGTTTTTAATTCATTTGGTTAATTTTTCTTATGAAGTTGTATCACATTTGTGTATTTTGGGAGTATCTTGGAGGAGGGGCACGTGTCACAGTGCACATGTGGAGGCTGGCAAGTAGGTCAACTGTCTTCTCCCCTCTATGCTTACTGAGGACCAAACCCGGGTCATCAGCTTTGGTGCTAAGTGTCTCCACCTAAGGAGCTCTCCTTACAGCCATCATTTGTCAGATCTTTATGGATTTGTTTAAATATTACATTAAAAAAAACACACACTTTGTTGTTTGTTTGAGACAGCTTCTTTCTACATAGCCCTTGGTGTCCTGAAACTATGTAGACCAGGCATGCCCAGAATTCACAGAGATCCACCTACCTCTGCCTCCCATACGCTGGGATTAAAGGCTCTTGACACCCTACCTGGCTAGCCCTGAAGTTTTTATCTGAAAGTTTAAAAATTATTCAGGAATTAAATTTTAATTTGATAATATAAATTTGTCATTATGGGATGCTTTTTAGAAAGAATAAAATAAGACAAGTAAGGTGGTTCGTACTTGTAATCCTAACACGCAGGAGAGTGTCATGAGTTCAAGGCCAAGCTGAGCTTCATAGGAAGGTTAAAGTCAACTGTAACAAATGGACATCTTATCTAAAAAGCAATAATAAAAAATATACAAAATACATTTTTAAAATGTTATTTATTGTTTTTCTAATTATATATTTTAGAGACAGGATTTCACATGTAGCCCTGGCTTTCTGGAACTCATTATGTCGACTGGGCTGACCTCAAACTCAAGGAATAAATCTGCCTCTGCTTCCAAAATGCTGTGATGAAAAGCATATGCCATCACATTCAGTCCACCAAAAAAAAATGAGGAATTATCTCCTTGAATGCCATTCAAGACAGTCCTAATTTAAAATGTTTTTAGTAATAATGTGTGTGTGTGTGTGTGTGTGTGTGTGTGTGTAAAAACAGGTCTACAGATTGTATTAGATTGTAGTACAACCACAGGTTTTCAAAGCTAACAATTACTACTACAAACATGATTAACACAATTATTTTACTCAGATAATATTTGCAACAGTGTTTTTGAAAGATTTCTCTTTAATATATTATATTCTTGGGTCACCAAGATAGCTCAGAGCACATATTTTGGACCCTGACACTATACAAAACACACACACACACACACACACACACACACACACACACACACACACACACACACACACACATATACACAAACACTTGGGTTTGTATATATATATATATATATATATATTCTTACTTCTTTTAATGGTGAATTTCGCCAGTAAATGGTGACAAAATACATTATCTTCTAAACAGCAATAGAAAACCTAATAATAAAAAAAATCTATGTAGACATGAACATTAGTGCTGATTACTGAGACCTACCCTGAGCCTTTCTCCCCTGCTTCTCACCTGGGCTTTTGACACTGACCCAGCCCTCTGGGTACCCTTCAGGTGAATCACCCCAGATTCCTGTTGGTTCAGGAAATGCTCTTCCCCAGTCTCTCCAATGTGAGTCATATACATTAGCGAGCCAGCAAGTTGCTCCAGTTGTCCGTGGGCAGATCGGTTTGAAAGGTGCCCCAAAGGACAATCTCAACAGGGCTGCAATGCACCCACCTCTTCTCTGGCAGAACAAAATGCAGATTTCCAATGCCTTACCAGAAAATCTACTTGCCTGTCAATCTTAGTTCTGAGATTTATTCCTACTTAAGAGATGAGGAGCCTGCTTCAACCTGAAGACAGTATATCAAGTGAACAGCCCGCTACCGCAATGAAAGGTAAACCAAGTTTTTTTGTTTTTTTAATTTTTTCTATTTTCTTAAAAGCAACATGTTGTAGCATAGAGCCCTGTTTAAGAATATGACTGTGTATCTTCTCAAATTGGAGCTTAAAGAAAAAGTAAGAAGTAGAAGGAGGGCAGAATCAGACATGCAAAGGTGCGCGTACATACACACAGCCCTTCTCATAGAGGAGACCACAGTGCTTCCTATTGTCCCAATCAGGCAGACTCAGGCTGTGCCTCCAAAAGGGAAAATGTGTTGGTAGTCATGTGTATTTGGTGAAAACACAACTTTTAAAACCGTATTTACCTTATTAAGTGAATAAAATGAGATGCCTTTTATTACTGTGTCCTGTTTTCCAAGGCCGGACATTTTTATACGTGTTATTTTCAAGGGAATCATAAGAAAGGGCACTTCTCAGTCTCAGTTGTCTCGTTTTGACAAAAAAGAAATCAGAGTCTTCTCGTTCTACAGCAAAGAGCAGGGCAATCCTCACTCTGAGGCTTTCCTGTTAAAACATGTCTGAAGAAGCCTAGAGACTGCCAGGACTCGCAAACAGGCCATCCCAAGACGGGCTCCCAGGGAGGAAAGCGCAGAGTCGGCATGCTCTGATTCTTCTAAATGACTCTAAGTGACTGACAAGCCTGTAGTGACTTCTGATTCATATTTTAGGAAGTTAACTTCGAGAGAACTTCAGATTTCATTCTCAAATGCAACATTCTCTCATGGTAGAGAGAATTAGGCATATTAACCAACCCATATAGCCCCATGAATATCAATCAATTTAGCCTGTTATTAGTAAATCCATGGGTAGAGTGAGTGTGGGCTGAGTTTCTATCTCACTCCTTGGCTTTGCCCCTGTGAAACTGGGGGTCAAGGATGCTCTCTGAGCCCCTTTTAAAGACCCTCATCTTCAGGTTATTGCTGCTATTCCTCTGCTCTGCAGGGCTTCTCAGGCTGGGAGGAGGACGGGGGGGGGGGGGGGGGGACAATTAAATTACCCGAGCTCCATATTTAAGAATGGTGCCTAGGCAAAGAAGGCCACCATGGAAGGTGGGGGTAAGACTTAGATGGTCCTGGAGAAGGATTATTGCTTTGGGAAAGTAGGCCAGGGAAGCTAAATTACAATGAATGTGCTTATTTAGGTTGTGTTCAACACAGCCTGCTTGGCTTTCTTCTTGATATCTTAGGGCTTCATTCACATTCTTTAAGAAACAAATTTGCTTCACACAATCTCTAAGAAGATAAAAAAGAAAGTTAACACAAGATACTGAAATGGCTATATACTCTTACGTATGTGCTTGAACAAAAAAAGCTAGGAAAACACAAACACACACACACACACACACACACACACACACACACACACACAGGCACATTAAAGGGGGGGGAGGTTGGCAAAGGAAGAAGGGCAGTGAGGTTAGACCCCAATGGTCACCGTCTGGGATCTTCAGAGCAGTTATTAAAATTCTCTTGAACTTCTAGATTCTCACACACCAAGTGGAATGCTGAGGTATGGGGGCTGGTTACCAAAGAACAGTAGGCTCAGAGGAACACACCAGCCTTCTTTAGAGGAGCTGATGTAAGCAGCTTTCTGGTTCCTTCCCTAGCCAGTCCCTTGACACTAACCACATCTTGACCTCTCTGAGTCTCAGATTCTTGCTTTGTCAAACACAGATGGACATTGTCACTGTTTGCTCCCTGACCATGGTTAGAAGTTACACAATACAGACACGAGAACCTGCTGCAGATCTTAAAGTTGTTCACATCTGCGGTATAGGTAAGAGAGAAATGTGACCCTGCTGTGAAATTTAAAATAAATAAATAAAAAACAAACAGACAAAAATGTCGACACCAGTGTGCATACTGATGGAGATTCAAGCCTCCAGTTTGAGGCCAGCAGTTAAGGGCAGGCTTTGATCTCACCTAGCCATGATTTTCAAAAGGGCTACCATTTTCTATGGCAAACAGAAGCAGAATAGAACATGTATAGCATATTTCATGTTTTATTAACACTTTACTGGCCAAAATTGAAAATTTTATGCCAAAATAACTTGACTAAGAATACTGTAACTATCTGCAAATCATCCTTCTAGGCCCACCCTCTTTTCTAACTTGAAAGCACATCATTTCCCCTTTTCAATTCAACTCTTTGCACACTGACTAAAATGCTCTCCCAACAAGGGACATTCTCACTTCTTGTCTCAAGGCATAAAGAACTCCCTTGCTGAACATGCAGCTTTCTTAGAACTCAAATAGAAACTCAAGACTTTCCCCATCTCCTTTTCTATTTGCTACTGACAGTCCAGTGGTTTCTCTCCCAAATTCTATCCTTAAACTTGAAATACACACACATACACACAGCACACTAATTATGCTGTACTTAACATAAGCCATCATCTTAAGCCTCATTAGTGATTCCTATGTAGCAATTCCCTCACTGGGCTGTACATAGAGCAAACACTGAGAATCTTTGCTGCAGCAGTCAGCCTGCCTCTATCCCAAAGTCTGCAGTTCTGTCTAAACTCACCTCTAGCTACTGCTACTCTTCTCAGGGTATCCGATAAGATCAACTGTGTTGAGCATTTTCTATACTGAAGGATGATAATGATTCCTAGGTGTCTCAAAGGAGGTACCAGATTACAATCTGGCCTGAATAGCAGTTCACCTGAAGCAACTGCAGGAGAGGCATGGAGAACACAGGCTTCAGAATGACATATCCAGATTGAAGCCGTGCCACTCAGGAACAGGATCAAAGGGAGGAGGTGGCCCACATATACAGATCTGCTGACAGATCATCTCTAAGCCCCAACTTCTTCAAGCCAAGAGGGAAGATTTCTTACAGCACCCACCAGCATGTCTTGAGAGTTCTTATGAAGGTCTGTGCCATGGCAATGCCTCATAGAATCCCATGAGCACTGCTTCATGGCTCTGACAGTGGTTAAGTAACCTATCCCACGGATACCTCTTTAATAGAGAACCTAGTGACCTTTTAATACATTAAAATATATATAAAATAATTTAGGAGCTTTAGGCATTTAAACCCTGTGGTTGCCCATGAGGCTGAAACAGGCCTTTGGGCTGCTAGAGGGTTTGTCTAAAGCCTGAACAGGCTCTGTGACCAAAGAAAGAAATTCTCTGGAGGGCATATAAGTGAGCACAGTTGTACTTCTCCAATCTGTGACCTAAGTAGCTATGCCCTCTGTAATATCCTTTATTCAAAATAATCCTGGTGGCTCCCACAGCAAGGTCAGAGGACAACACAAACTAAATAACCTAAGATTCCTCTACCAAGGGAGCTTTTAATATAATCAAAGAAATAAAACCATTCCCAGGATACCTGGTGCACTCCCACGGATCACAGTACCCACAATGTGGCTCTCGGGCTGAAAGCATGAGCTGTCTCTGAGTGGGATAAGCCCAGGGCTGCATTTTCTCTGGGGTGGGTGCCTTGACCTTCCAAGCCTTCTCATAACTGGCAGGCACAGAGATTGAATCATTTAAGGTAAGTTCACTAAGAATAACTAGGAATACTAAGAAGACCTGTCATCACTGGGTACATGGTCACACTTCAGGATTTACAAGAATATGGCAGTGTCTTTAGATAACTCCAGCCACGATTCTATTATTGTTTTAAAGTGGCATTTTAAAGATCTGATGGAAATATTAAGAAATATTATGGCTTACAAGGATTCAGAATTGTCTGAGTATAACTCATTTCAGAATGATATTCTCTTAAATCTGCTATAAGTTATCATTAATATCTGTGAGAGGCTAAAACAGCTGAAAAAAATTGCAGCTGTACTTACTTTCAGTTTTGTTTATAACCTGTGAGTTTGTAAGTATGAAGAGGGATGAGATTAGACAGGGGGTCACACACCGCAAAAGAGGGAGGTAAAACAAATGACTAGATGAAAGTCAAGTCTCATCTCAAAGGTGTAAATCCATCAAAGGATCAGCAGAGACCACTGTGATCATTTAACAAACCCAACTACAAACATCCTTCACACAGCAACAATCCTTACACCCCTTCACCTAAAAGTCACCCTACTTTATATGTGGAAACAACAAAAATACTAAATAAATAAAATCCAGAACAAACAAAACCACACAATCCTATAAACCCTATGACTAGAGTCACCAGTGTAACACTTTCCTTTTTTATTTTCTTGAAAACCACAAATGGTATCTAGTAGGTACACAACAGTGTCCAAAGACACTTTTGGGCTCAGTGTTTTTGTCTCTTTATTTACATTCGGTTTACAGTGAACATGAAACCACAGATCAGCCAGCCATCAATTAACTAACCAGCCTGTGCAGGAACCATTTCAAGCATTCTAAATTGCAGGCACCTGAGAGAAACAAATCTTGATACACCTAGCCCTTTTGGGGGGAGGGAAGGGCTTTGGCTTCCTTTGCCTTTCTAATCAGTAGGAGACTTAGGAATTAACTACCTCAGTGTCTGTTCCAGTGGGACAAAGCCAAATACCTCAAAGATTATTCCCCATCAAGCCCCTATCAGAAAAGGATGCATATCCCCTGCTGCATCCTTCTCCTCTTCCACGAACAACTCGATTTCAAGACAACCAAGTACTCCTTCCTTCCAAAACTCACAGGGTTGTCACATTTATTTATATTCTGCCTGGTCCAAATATGCATAGGTATGTACATATGTGTACACACAGAGAGAGAGGGAGAGAGAGAGAGAGAGAGAGAGAGAGAGAGAGAGAGAGAGAGAGAGAGAGAGAGAGAGAGAGAGAGAGAGATTGAGATTAGAACCTTACAGAGATGCTTAATATGTAAGAATGTTCCAATGAAATTTAAGTAAGAAAAGGGGTGGGGATGATGGTCCATTGGCATGGTGCTTGCCAATTCACTTGAGTTCAGATCCCCAGAACCCACATAAAAGGTCAGGCATGGTGTCATGCTTCAATAATACCAGCACTATGGAGGTGGAGACAGGTGATCTCCTGGAGCTCTCTGGCCAGCCAGTCTAGACAAATTGCTAAGCACCAGCCTCAGTGAGAGAACGGGTCTAAAACAATAAAGTAGAGAATAATTGGCTCATTATCTACCTCTAACTCCACTCACAGGAAAACACACATGTAGGCCACAAGTCCACACTCTAATATACACATGTAAACACTCCACACACAGTGAGAATATACAGCAAAGAGAGACTGATTTATATAAAGAGACAGACAGACACAAAGAGACATTTAAAGTAACATGAGAAGCAATTCACTCATCCCCGTCCATTTGAGAGTAGTAAGTCTGAAGGCAACGGTGTTGGTGCCTAGAATACAGGAATGAAGAATTAAATATTGATCACCTCATTGGAATCCAGAAAGAGCAACCTTCCCAGTAAAGAGACTAGAAATAACTTTCTCCCAAGAGTCTTTACACAATAACTGAGGCTATAGATAGAATCCGAGGAAGGAGGTCCAAAGCCTGCAGGTGCCAATCAACGCTGAGTGCAGATACAGCCATTCTGCAGAGGCCAGGCACAGGGCTCACGCTGAGTGCAGGCACAGCCATTCTGCAGAGGCCAGGCACAGGGCTCACTTGAATGTGCTCACCTTACTACTTCTGCATATTACTGTAAGGAAAACTTTCTCTTCCTTCTCCCTAGCTGACATGTTTCTGACTTTCAGAACTTTCTTAGTACCAGACTGGTTGAATCATTTAAATGTAGAATGTGGGCCAATAAAAAGTACCTTCTTATGGCCAGCACCAATTAAAAAAAAAAGAGTTCAGAGATCCTGAAGAAACATAAATTTCCAATCACTTGTGTGACTGAGTTGTAATAGTCTCTTTATTATGCAAAAAGTTTTAAAGGCTTATGAATTTTAAGTAAATGAGAAAACGGAACCAAATGAGAAGAGATTAATAAGGGTGAGGAGAACGCTTGGGACGGACAGGTGTCAGGAAATAAGAACGCACAATCCTCGCGATGAAATAAGGTGTGAAGGTAGCTAAGCTGTTCCTGCAGATGAGGCCATGCTGTGCTCCCTCCTCTCTGAGGAAATGGGGTATGCTCCCGTTTTTGGTTGGTTGGTTGGCTTTCGTTGCTGTTGTTAAGATCTTACACCCCAACTCCTTCCTCTCCTTCCAGTCCTCCCTGCCCCCAACACACGCACCCCTCTACCCATATTCACTCCTCCTGTTTCCCTTCAGAAAAGCATGGGCTTCCCGTGGATATTAACCAAACATGGTATATAAAGTTGGAATAAGACTGGGCCAATACCTTCATATCAAGGCTGGACCAGGCAACCAATAGATGGAAAAGAGTCCCGAGAGTAGGCAGAAGAGTCGGGAACATCCTCACTCCACTGTTAGGAAGTCCCATAAGAACACCAAGCTGCACAACCACAACATCAATGGAAAGGACCTAGGTCAGACCTACGCAGGCCCATGATCGTCAGTTCAGTCTCTATAAGCCCTGATTAGTTGGTTCTGTGAGGTTTTTTTGTGATGTCCCTGACCTCTGGCTCCTACAGTCTCCCTCCTCCTCTTCCACAGGATTCCTCCAGTTCTGCCTAATGTTTAGCTGTGGGTATCTGCATCTGTTCCCATCAGTCATTGGATCAAGCCTCTCAGATGATGATTACGCTAGGTTCTGGTCTGTGCTCATAGCACAGTATCATTGGGAATCATTTAATTGAGTATTTATTTGTTTTGCTGAGTGGGTTTGTTTTAGCAGAGGCCGAAGATAGAACCAAGAATGTTCCTCACACTTTAGCTGCTGGCCTGGTGGTGTTAGCTTACTGGAACTCTTCCCTCTTAGAGCTGGCTCACGCCTCCTATTGACGTTGCTTGGAGTGAGCACCTGTGTTTGAGTTTACAACCCCTCCATAGTGAACTGGTCAGAGATACAGACTGCGCAGGTCTGTCTGAGAAGCCCTCATCACAGCCTGCTCATTTCTTCTGTTCTCTCAGCTTGTCCTTCCTTGCAGTCTCTCGCTCGGTTGACAGGGAGACAGGAAGAATGGCAGAAGCCCACCTACGTAAGGTTAGGTCATCATGGAGCCAACTTCCATGTGAACTTAACATTAGCAAAATGTTTGTTGAGCAATGACTCTGGTCTTCAGGTATCCTGGTTAGACCCTCAAAAGAAAAGGTTGCAGGACACACGGGCACCCTAGAGAACTACAAAGATGAAATGCACAGCTGGAAGAATGGGCCATCAACCAATAAATAAAAACACTGACATGGCACATGAACAGGAAGAACTACAAGAGGAGATGGCAGATGAGTTAGAGGTAAACATTACCAATAACGTACCTAGAAAACATAGAAGAGGGAGATCCAGGACGAAGGCGGCACTTTAGAGCTGCCGAAGGGCAGGTAGGCATGGTCAGGAAGCCAGCTGATAAAAATAGTAAACAGAGAGGCTCCTAATTCTCACTGGGATTTCCTGTATTTATATTAACAACCAGAAGAACTGTTTTTATTCATATGCTATCCTTTTAAGAATGACTATTTAAGCTTATTTAAAAGTACTGTAAGTTTAAGATATACTTACATAGAGGTTCCTTTGAGAGATAAATACATAACATGAGAGAAGGATGTGTTCCTGTGGGGATGAGGTGTTTGGTCTCCGTGAGAGGAGAAAAATGAGGTGGGAAGGACATGGGATACTCATGTTAGAAACCTCACTTCAGACTTTTCAAACTGTTAGTGAACACTAGGAAGAAAAGAGGCAAATGAAAACGTTCTCTTAGGTAACTGTTTCCGTTAATATAAAGAACATTAAACTTAAATACAGTGACCTAATGCCATTACTAAAAAACGCAACTCAGAACCAGTGAGGTAATTTTCTTCTCCCCCAGGTTCTCTGCTGTGGATTAACTTTCTGGAGTCATTTTTTATTCATTCTTTCACAACCCTCCCATTAAGTAGGAAGGGATTCTTAGGTAATATGATTCCAGGGATTAAGGGAGGTTTTCATTTGGTTGGTTGGTTTTGGTTTTTTTTTTCCCCCTTTCCACAGAGGCTTTGTGCCTGGTACTTCTGCATTCTTATATTTTTACTATTGCAATGTAAGGCCGTCACCAGTATTCCTGAATGGCTTTGAACTTTCCAGCAAAGAAGTAAAAAACTCAACTGGAACAAAATTCTTACAACTAAGGGAGGTGACCAAGTAGAGAACAAAAGAGACAAAGGTACATTCTGCCACTTTGGACCACTGGCACCTACACCAAGTCTAAGAACTCAGTCAGGAGCTACTGCACAGACTGCTAGGACCAGATGAGCATGTTGCCATCTGTGAAGCCCATAGCTGTGGCCCAGCAGGACATACCTGCAGGATCCTCCTGTACAGGAGGGAGTTCCCTGGCTTAAACAAGCAGCTCCCCACCCATGCTGAGATCCAACCCAACAAGTCTGAGAGCAGATCAAGGTCCTACATGGTGATGCCCTCTGGTCATCCCATCAGACGCCCAAAGAGCAGAGGTCTGTCTCCAACACTGGCCCCTGTTCTACCACTTGTGAAGTAGTAAGAGCAGGATACCTACCACTTTTCAGATCATAAAAACAGTTCAGTAGCAGGAATCGGATACTGATCTTCACTAAAGAGGTACAGTAGAGAACTAAGCCAAATCCAGCTCTAATTCGACAAAAGTAAAGTTTTAGATGTGAACTTCAGATATAACTCAGTGTCCACCAACTGCATGATCTGCACAAGGCAGTCACCAGAAGCACCTGTGAGGAAAATCACCTCTTAGGTATGAAAAATATTATTTCTTGAATCCCCTGTTTTTGGTGGCTAGAGAACTGAGAACACTTTACAGCATTCTAACGATAATAATTCAAGAAAAATCAGAAATAATGAGATGGGGATAAGATGCATCTACAGTTTCAATGAAGCCATGTAAGAGTACACTGTAACTGCAGCAGAAGAGGGTTGTGCAATCAAGTGCCTGTGGGCTGGAGAGGCAATGCTCAGAGAAGGAGGCTATGCCAGGGAGTGCCAGCATATGTGGCAGAAGGCCTCCCACCAGGACGAGGTGGCTGATGAGCAATGTTCCTGCTCTGCAGAAGCTCTTCTCAGCTCGCCGGGTAGGATCCCATCTGGACTCTTCTAGGATGCTTCCTGATACATGCCACATTGTTCATGCCAAAAACTAGACTCTAGCTGAACATGCTAGCAGTTCCCTCATGTGTCTGGCAGGAAAACGAACTCCTCCCTCTCCCCAATACCCTCTCCAGTTTCCTGACCTCCAAAATAAAATTAACTCTCAAAATTATTCTTCATTTTGACTCTAGCACAGTACAGAAGAAGGAACTGTGATCAGCTTTCATCAGACACGTTTTAAAACAGCCAACAGAAAAACACAGTCAAGTAGCCAAGGCATGATATCAGTGGGCGGCTGAAACATTCAGGTCTGTAAGCACCTACGCTGTCTAACACCAGAACTGCTATGAAATGTGGGGCCACTACAGACACCACATTCTTCAGTGGTTTCATCAACCGTCAGCTAAGGGTGCAGTAGGAGGCAGGACCAGAGTCCCACCCATGACTGATTTCATCTGGAACACAGCCCTTTACTACAGCTGAAGCAATCTTTGTAGGAAGATGTGAGTGCCAGGACTTGCAGAGGCTGTAGGGCATACCACAGTACGCGCTCATGGAGGCAGGAAGCTGAGATGCAGACTGGGCAGTGTGGAAGCACACAGATGAGGCTGGGATAAAGCTAACAGTGGATTCCTAAAAAGGTAGCTGGGACGCGAACCACACAGCAGTCTCAGTTCAAACCAGAGGGCAAGGAATCATTTCACCCTGTGCCTGGCTGTTCATCTCCAAGAAATACTCTGTGTAAAACAGGAAGCCTACCATATATGCAATTATGCTGGTGTCTGGTGTCTATGTAAAGTTGTACCTGGTTTTCACTTCCCAGAACAGAAAAGAACATTTGAAATTTGAGAGAATGGAGAGTCAGGAAGCTGAAAAGCAACAAAGCTGAAATTCAAACAAATCTGATATATATATATATATATATATATATATATATATATATATATATATATATATATTTGTATTGCATCATGGCTAGATGTCGGGACAAGTTGTTAGCATTTTTTGGTCTGTTCATTTTACTCACACTGGGAAAATATAATTTCATGACAAGCATTAAATGGTATGCTGAACAAACTCATCCACTAATCATAAAAGCCGTTCAACGACACAAACAGCTTTTATACCCATCTCACCTCTGGCCTTCCCCCTTTCCTTCCCATAACAGTTAAAGAAAAAACTGTCTGCAACTGATTCACCAGATTTGCATGACTCAGCCCTGGCTCATCAGGCATCTGCTCCATTGCCCTCCCCTAGCAGGCATCCCAGCACAGATGGACAGGACTCCATCCAATGGTACTTAGCTGTCCTTCGGCATTTGACTTTCCCAAAGGATATGTCCAGTCACATGTTCTTTATTCAGTGTTAATCTTGGGCTACATGACATCACTGTCTTCCCATAATCCCAAAGCCTCTGGCACCCCTGTATGCAATGCACTGCCCCTAGCGCTGCTCCTCAAAAGAGGTCATCGCTCTGATGTCCTCCCTTCTTTGGGAAGTTGAAATGATGCCACTGATAAAATGTCTACCTACATAAATACTTTGAGCTTTCTTAATTGGATGGTGTTCTTCTTAAGAGAAAGTTATAAAGCTTCCCTGTGCATTCTGAGTACAAATATTCCATTAGACTCATGAAATGGGAATGACTTATGTCATTTCCAATTCTGTGCCCACTTGCCAACTGTGCACTGTCTTTCTTACTGCTACCAATGGCACCTAAGGCAAAGGAAGACTATATGACCTGGGAACAGAAACAGCTAAAATTAAAGAGGTTTCTGTCTCATGAATTTGTTAAAATGGCAAATTGATTTTCCATTTTAACAGTAATATGGCAATAAAAAGTAAGGCTTTTGCCTCCTTACCTTCCATTAAAAAAAGAACAAAAGGCCAACATTCAAAGAAGATTTTAAATTCCCTAATTATCTATATTCCAGTAACTGAAAAAAGGCCGCTACATCCCAAGTAGTAGGGTTATTTGAGAAGAGAAAGTAGGGAATCTTCTATTTTCTCCAAAGAGCTAGCTTTGGATGGAAAGGAAGAGATCCCTACTTGAAGGACAAATTGGTTTTTTCTACCTACTTGTACCTCATTCAGCACGACTGCTATCAGGATAGCCACTCACTGAACATGCGTGCTCACTAGACCCCAGTGCTTGCCCGTTGGCTCAGCAAATGCAGGGGAAAGCTAAAAGTGTGCACTGGAGGGATTGGCAGTACTGGGAGCTCTCTGAAGCTCTGTGAATGACAACAGCCATCAGGGAGGGGACATGGAAGCCCCACATGATTTCATTTCCCAAGAAACAATGTGACTTCCCTTACAGGAAACTGCTCATAGGCATATCTTCCTTTAACTGCACGCTTTTTTTCAAAACAGTTCTCATGATGCCTTCTCTATTTGGTCAACACCTAAGAGGTTAGGAAGTCGAGACAGACCTGGTTGCAAAAGAAGAAGTCAGGAAATAAGATTTCAAAATGTATGATACAACATAATGCTTTCTGCTAATCATTTTTTAAAGCCTCTCTCAAGGCCAGAAAAGCAAACTACAGAATGAACTACAGCAAACACTCAAACCTAGTTAAATAATTCTCCTCAACCCTAATGTTAGTGCAACAAAGAATTAACAAAGCAAATATTCAAGTGATATTAAATACTTAATGGAAATCTACGTATGAGGAAGATATATAAATTCATGTGAATTAGAGTCTTGACCAAGATTTACAGAGCTTTTGGTCCAGTTATAAAATGGGCATGTGGACTGGCTAAAGGTAGCATGGCTGGTTAGTTTACAGGCAAAACTAGAACTCCCAGAGATCACAGAGTGCTAAATGCATCACTGAAACACCCATATATGGGCTGGAGAGATGGCTGAGCAGACAAGGGTACTGGTTGTTTCTCCGGAGGACCCAAGTTCAATTTCCAGCATCTACATAGAAGCTCATCACCATCTGTATCTCAGATGCCATCCCCTCTTCTAGCCTCCATGGGCAAGGTACACACATGATGAACAGACAAACACACAAGCATTAAATAATACATCTTTAAAAAAATGCTATTTTAAAATATCTATACATATCAGTGCTGGAGCTTTTAAAATTAACCATCTACATTTATATATTTGTCTCATTATATATGAATTTATTATATGATTACGTTTTTAATGGGATATGATATAGAAAGTTAAAACAGAAGCTGAGATTTCTGAATATACAAAAGTGCCTATCAGCTTATTTGACACAATCCTTATTGTGTTCCTGCAGAATTGCAATCGACATTACCACTTCAGAGATGAGAATCACTAAGTAAGGTGCTAACTAACATTCCTAAAGTCACACTGTGGCATGCAGAGGACACTGCAAAGACATGGTCATACTTCACAGTAGACTATGCTTCTGTGGCAAGGGTGTTCAAATCCTCAATGGTTTCTGTCTGTTTTCTTTAATCTAAGAGCCTAAGGATGTCTTGTTGTCTATTTACTTCTTTTACTGACAGAATGACTGTTACGTCCTTACCAACTCTTGCTCTTTTCATTTCTCTCTCTCCAGAAATCAAACCAAGAGCAACTTTTGCTGAACTCATGCCTCAGCTGTCCCCAACAACTTCTTGAGATGTATCTCCACTTACAGTGCATCACATCTAGAGAATGGGGCTCAACCTGACGCTTGAAAAATTACCAAGTAAGCCAAAGAAAAAGACGTATTTTAACATGACTTACGAAAGCTAAAAACCATTTCTCATTCCAGCCATGCGGGATATTATTAGGAAGGTAAACTAATCTTGCTGTAACTGATTTAAAATTTTAGATAATCTCAACACTATCTTTAAAATGAACAAAGGTTAACAGAATATTTGAGAAAGATTTCTTAAACCCAACATAAAGTACACTTTCCTCACTTAATAGTCTACACCAACGTTTACTGAACCTCCCCAGCAGGCCAAAAGCAACATCTACCTACTTGCTAGATAACTATTTAGATGATCCTGGGCCACTGTACCATGGTTTGACACCCTATAATTTATACAGCTTTATTATTTCACTCCATCTGGTAGGTAGGGCAGTGACCTATGTTGAGACTTTAATTTCTTGTGTCAGAGAGACACACCCAATGAGCAATAGAGTACATTCACTGAGGGCAAAAGAGCCAAGGTTCTGAGCACTACCTTTATCACTACATAAGAAGATTTTTAAGAGAAAATGGATGCGTGATGTATGTAAATGACAGTGATGAAAAGCCTGTCTGGGCTGGTCAACATGGAATGTGGTCATCAAGACCCTGAACATGGACAGTGCAATAGAGACTTTTATTTATGCTCTCAAGCTTTCTCTAACACACACACATTCATACAAAAAAAAAAAAAAACAAAAATAAGTAATTCACGCATTGGATTTCTTACTTGTCATTGCATTTGTAAAGTTAACTGAAAAGGATAGAGAGAGAGAAGGCAGAGAGGTCAGTCTATTTGCTCTCAATCATCTTTCCATATTAAGCTACATGCAGAACAGGGAATACCATGCTAACAAGCAAAGAACATCTGAGAAGAGAGTCGTTCTATTTTAAAAGTAATTTCAATTTTTTCTTAAGGAATTAACCATGCTATGAATCACTGAAGGGGGACACTGAATTGGCCACATTCTTTACTGGAAGAATAATGTGGTGAAACCAACAGAATGAAAAAAATCTTTTCCTTTTAATGACCAATGTTCCTACGGAGGAACGAGGGAGATGCAGGCTACAAACAGACCAGGAAAATCTGAAAGACCAAGGGGAAGACATATGTGAGCAGCTGACAGGGAAGGACAGGCTGACTCATTCAACAACAAATAAGTCATGCAATACTTTGCAAATTGAGCTCTGGAGCCCTTCAGAGCTGCACACAGGCGGTTTTTATCCTGCTCCTTAGGCACCATGGCTGTCTACTATTAAATTATTTCCAAAGACAGCCCAGAAGAAGCTTTAACTATTTATTTGTTTAAGCTGTGTTGTAAATCAGGAATTTGTGAATGAAATGATAGCAAGGTTAGGGAGGCCTGTGTTCCACAAGATTAAACAGTTCTGACCATGAGCTAAGGCACATTCTGTGAGAACGCACCATCAGAACGCCAACACAGACTGACTCACAGCCACAGCAAAGACCTACTGTCAAGTCCCTCATGCTTCAGGGGTTTGGTTTTGCTTCGGATTCTGCTTTTCGGTTGATTTGTTTGATCCTGTTCATTTCTTTTAATAAGACAGAACGGTACACAGACTTCTTCTGATACTCTGATTGAAGACTATCTTTAATATTAACTATAATTGCTAGGTATATTATCATTTAATAAGAGTGCTTGTCTATATAATTAAGCCTTGGAATATAATAATAATAATAATATCTGGAAGACATGCAGCTACCAGGAACACTAGGAAAGAAGGCTGTGTTGTTCTAACCACGAGGGGTGCACACAGATGGAGGGAGCCAATACTAACAGCTGAAATACCCCATGCACAGGGGGTTCAAGCTACTGAATTCTACCAACACTCACAATGGCTTTGAAAATCAACACGTATGTGATTGCAACAACATACAGCCGTCATTTCAGGAGATGACATAGCTGTTCCTTTTCGAGCTTTGCCACTCAGATGAGCACATTCATCCTGATTGCAACGTAGTACTTGGCTTGCACAGTTCCCAGAGTGCTATCCCCAGGAAGATGAAAGTGGCAGGTAATAGCTTAATTGGGTAAATCAATTTGAGTGTCTATCTAAACTTCAGCGAAGAGGCACTTCTCATGCTTTTAATGGCTTTGAATGCTGATTTGGATCTTCTGGTAAAGAAACAGCCAAGAGTGCACGACTTTATTAAATCAAGCTGGGCCTCAGTGAGATTGTTCAGACGGGAAGCAGGGAGAGAGACGGCAGATGAATCAGGCATTTTCAACTTGTAAAGCCTAATAATACTGTCAGTTTCATAACAGGCTAGCCCAGGAAAACCAGTTTTTAAAAACATAGCAAGGAGTGAAAAGGTAAGAAAGTCTCAGAAAGGGGAGACAGCTCCTGAAGAAGAATGCACACTCACTCCAGGTGGTAATTTAAGAACCTGTTTTCGGATCATAATCATCACAACTGTCTTTCCTGTCTCATATCTTCAAAGAAAGAAAACAATATATAATAAACAGCTATGTAGGCAAATAAGAGGTAGATTCACGCTGTTTCCTAAACAAAAATCACTCCCAAACATCATTAAGATAAGTTATTATTAGTGGGCATTAAAAAAAACCAGAAATGACCTTCCTTGGATTTTTACATCTGAAACATGGCCTTACAGGCTAGGCTAGGTTTTGCTGTCTAAAAACAGATGACAAAATATGTGTTGGTCAAAGAGCTATGGGGGAAACGGCTCCAAGAGAAACTGGAGAGAAAGGAGGCTTCCAGAGCATGACGGCCGCATCGGGTGGCTGTCCCATGCAAAGACTGCTCCACAGACCTCTGTCAACATGGGCCATGGGGGCTCACGTCTTTAATCCCAGATTGGGAGGCAGTGGCAGGCAGATCTCAGAGCGTTAGAAGCTAGCCTGGTCTACTGAACAAGTTCCAGGGCAAGCTCCAAAACTACACAGAGAAACCCAAACAAATAAAAATGACCTCTGTCAGTCAACCTCAGAAACCCTACTTTGGAATACACGTCATCACTGCAGCGCCCCTCTGAGCTGGAGCAGTCCTGGGAAAGCATCATGACATCAGTAACAGTAGTGATGGTCCACAGCACAGACTGGAGTTTTGCATCCCTCACATAACCACCACCATGCTTCCCACAGTTCCCACAGGAGACTGGTGGAAGAATCAAAAGCTTCCACACCACCTCATCAACTCCATAACAGAGAGTGGGGTGAAAGCATGGTAACTTTAACCATACACACCAGAAAGTTAAAAAATAAGTAAAGGATCTTAGCAAATTCATAGGAAGCCAAGTAGGTATAACCTAACTTTGCAAATAACAGCAGAAATAGCAGGCTGCACGTATTTTTTTACATATACTTCTTGATAATAAATTTGTATACTAACATAAATGTAAAATCAGTTTGTTTTCTGCTGGATTACGGACTTGCATGTCTTCATAACTACTCAAACACTTTACTGACAAATGCACCAGATAGTGTATAGTATCTGTGGGTGATTATAACCCGCTCCTTGATCACCTTCTAGTGAAGTGAGAATGTATGGATCTACGAGAATCCACAAGTTAGATCCAATTCTTGTCACTTTCTTGCTCCAAAAAGTGATCCCAACATAATCCCAGGATACAAAGACAAAGAATTCCAAGGGCTTTCTTAGTTCACTTTGTGGTTTGGGTTGACTGCAGAGCTTAAAACTTGGGGAGTGGGAAGGGATAGACTGTGTCGACGGCTACACGGACATAATTTCCACACTCTGTTTTATTGTTTGTTAGAGAAAACTCTAAATCTCTGTCTCAGCTAACACTATCCACGGTTGGAATAAATGCCTGGCTTTATATGGGTATAAATATAATTTTTTTCAATCGGATGCCACAGAGAATCAGAGGGTTTTGAAATGTAGGGAAGGGGATGGTACCAGTTATTTATCCACTTCTTTAAACGTTGGGGGCAGGGAATGGAGAGATGGGTTGGCAGTTAAGAGTGCTTCAGGCTCTTCCAGGGGATTCAGTTCACAAGTGTGTCAAGAGCCCACAAATGCCTCAGATCCAGAGGATCAGAGACCGACCTTCTTTTGCCTCTGTAGATACTGTCATGCGTGCAGTATATACCTACAGAGACACAGATCTATACGTGAATAATTTTTATAATCTTTGAGACATCGGCTCAGCTCTAAGGAAAACAGTTGTACTAACACGAATGTCTCCACATCTGCAGGTAATGAGCTGCACAGCCAAGCGAGTCCCTCTACAAACAGTACAAGCCCGGGACATGGGAAGAATTCCACCCTCTACAACGAATTTGACACCATCATCCTGCCGGTGCTTTACCTGGTTATATTTGTGGCAAGCATCCTGCTGAATGGTCTGGCTGTGTGGATCTTCTTCCAGATTAGGACTAAAACCAGCTTCATATTTTATCTCAAAAACATAGTGGTGGCTGACCTCATAATGACACTGACGTTCCCATTCCGAATCGTCCGAGATGCGGGATTTGGGCCTTGGTACTTCGAGTTTATCCTCTGCAGATACACCTCAGTTTTGTTCTACGCAAACATGTACACTTCCATCGTGTTCCTGGGGCTCATCAGTGTCGATCGCTATCTAAAGGTGGTGAAGCCTTTTGGTGACTCTCGCATGTACAGCATCACCTTTACCAAAGTCTTATCAGTTTGTGTCTGGGTGATCATGGCTGTTCTGTCCTTGCCAAACATCATACTAACAAATGTTCAACCAACTAAGGAAAATATTCATGACTGCATGAAACTCAAAAGTCCTCTGGGAGCCAAGTGGCATATGGCTGTCACCTATGTGGACAGCTGCTTGTTTGTGGCTGTGCTGGTGATTCTGATTGGATGCTACATAGCGATATCCAGGTACATCCACAAATCCAGCAGGCAGTTCATAAGTCAGTCGAGCCGAAAGCGGAAGCATAACCAGAGCATCCGAGTGGTCGTGGCTGTGTTTTTTACCTGCTTCCTCCCGTATCACTTGTGCAGAATCCCCTTTACCTTTAGCCACTTAGACAGGCTTTTAGATGAGTCGGCACACAAGATTCTCTACTACTGCAAAGAAATGACACTTTTCTTGTCAGCGTGCAATGTGTGCCTGGATCCAATAATTTACTTTTTCATGTGTAGGTCATTTTCAAGAAGGTTATTCAAGAAATCAAACATAAGAACACGGAGTGAAAGCATTAGGTCACTGCAAAGTGTCCGGAGATCAGAAGTGCGCATTTATTATGACTACACCGATGTGTAGGGACCAGACGCCAGGTGGCCTTCACTTATTGGAATCAGTATGTAAAAAGTGTAAATAAATGCTCCTTTTTAGTATCCTAGCTGAAGCCCTTCAGAAGTACAGATTTTTTTTCTACACATAAAAATTAAAAGATATTGGGGCATAAATTGGAACAAAGAAAAATATTAGGAAATGGGGGAAAATGTGGGACCAATTGGAGATGGAAGAGCTCACGGAACAAACTGATGAGCAGAAAAGACACATTCACGTGAATGCCTGCACCTGTCTCTTGGACTACACTCTGTGCTCTGCTACACTCTAATGCAATGGAGTCACTTCGGTAGAGAACTCACAGTATAGAGAATTCCTGTGGTTCAATGATTGAGAAATAATTGACTAAGAAGCCTATGAATTCTACTGACCTAGTAACCTTTGGCCAACTTCTCCTCACTGTGCTTATTAAAGTCTTAAGCACATTATGAGCACGTGTGGTGGGGCAGTGGGGCATGGCAGAGAACGAAATTCCCCTACATGTCTATAGAATACGCTGAAAATGTCACCATCGACTAAGTCATTTTAAATAAGCTATTTTAGAAAAAGAAATGTGACAGGATATTAAAAATATTCCTGTAAACATGGAATTAATCCTTGTCATCATTTCATCCTTACGATATATTTAAATGCTAGTGTGATAAGGGTGCATAAGAAACCATGGAGACATAGATAACAAGTGTATTGTTAGTCAAACAGTAACTTAATCACTTCTATTTCAATAAAAAAAATGTATTAATAAAATATTCTTCCCTACAAGGTATGCCCAATAGGAGTATCAACAGTTAACTATGGAACTCTAAGATGAAAGATGTAGTTCACTAAATTATGTCAAAAAGGCCACTGGTAGTCATTTAAATGTAGGGCTATTTTCTCTCCTCCAACAATACACTTTTCAATGACCTTGTTTCTGTATTAGTCCTGTCGGAGGGTCATACTATGTTTATTTATTTTGTGTGTGGAGGGTGGGATATGTGATGTGGATGTCAGAGGACAGCTTGCTGGAGTCTGTTCTCCCCTCCCAGCATGTGGGCTGTAGGATTTAACTTCAGGCGTGGAAACAAATGTCTGTATGTGCTGAGCCAGCTCTCCAGCCCCTGTTCTATTTCTGACACTGTACTAGAACCTGGAGAAAACCTTAACAGGCAGAGCTAAAATATGCTTGCTGACTACAAGACATTGTATGAGCACAGAGATGGATCAGAGGGTAAAGGAACCTGAGTCAATCCAGAGGAAGGGTATGGTAGCATGCCCGTGGTCCCTGCTCTCCCACAGCGACACTGAAGATAAAGACAGGAGAGTCCCCAAACACATACAGCCAAGCTAACGGGGCATAAACAAGGGCATATACTGAAGGCTGCCCTCTGACCTCCACGTGTGTGCCACATGCATGCCTGTATTCACATTAGCAAATGTGCACACATACAGACATACATCATATGCACAAAGATATTGAAAAGGGAAGACTGACGTTAACAGATAAAATACACAAATAACTGACTACAATATTTCATTTGCATTCTAGAAAACTGTGAAATTCTGAGAATTGATCAAAACAGCAGCAGCATGATGGCCATCATCATTAGCCACGGAAACAATATAAAGACTACAGATTACTGAGGAAGCATGGACATTTTAGCAGAGGAATTTATAATAAAGGAGTTCAACAATCTGATAACTTTTATCAAAATATTGATCTCTCAGATTTTAACTCCCTAAATGAAATGGCCATTCAAGCAAATTAATTTTATACACCTTGTCTGGTCACTGGCACAGTTACCCCCAACACCAACTGTGTGACAGTAAGTGGGTTAATGCAGCTATGTTTTAGATCAGTTAATGAGAGCAGATGTAAGATTAAGGCCTTCACCTGCTTCCTCAGAGTGACCAGGATGAGGTACAGCTACCCTAAAACAAAGGAACAACAATACTGCCGCAGGGAAAGTCTTTTGAGTCTAACTTGGCTCATCTTCTCTCCCTCTGTCTCTCCACCACACCACAGCATCCCAACAGAGAACTCAGATCAACATAACAAACTCCAGCACTGGTGGACATTGTTGCATTTGGGGGCCCTAGGGAACCCAAAGCCAGAAATGACTTCTTTAACTGCATCAATGGGCTCTATGTAACTGCAGTTTACCAGGTTCTCAAAGCTCAGCCAGTGCGTTTGTGATTCTTGCTTTAATTCTAAGAAATCTTTAAAACATGTTAAGTCTTATTTGCTATCTCTAAATTGGATATGCTTAGGGTTATGGACATATTTAATGTAAGGTTGATCATATTTCTCTAAAATGGTACTGTTAAATCAATGGCGTGCCTTCAAACATTGACTTAGAAAAAAGATAAGGATAATCCTCATTTAAATAAGTCATAGAATAAAGCCTATCTAAATAGTAGCTCATATTCAAATCAATAACCCCAAAGCGACTTATCTAGGACCAAGATTTAACAACTTACAGAACAGTAATAGTGACAGGGGTAATATACACTACAGCAGAGCTAGGGAGCAGCACACTAGGGCTTTTGAGTTACACAGGCTGAGAAACCTTTACTTGAAGTTACTGGGTCCAGAAAAGTTTCAGATTTCAGGTGTTAGGTATGAGAATATTTGTATTTAGCTGACATAGTATCTTGAGGATTTTCTGAAGTGTAAGAACAAATTCAATGTTTTATATATAACCTCCCATGCATCCTGGGGGTACTCAATGCTGTGATCTGTGTCCTCTGCCCTGGCTACAACCATCACATGGTATATAACCTCCCATGCATCCTGGGGTACTCCATGCTGTGATCTGTGTCCTCTGCCCTGGCTACAGCCATCACATGGTGTATAACCTCCCATGCATCCTGGAGTACTCTGTGCTGTGATATGTGTACTGTGCCTCTGCCCTGGCTGTAGGCATCACATGGTATATAACCTCCCATGCATCCTGGGGTACTCCAGGCTGTGATCTGTGTCCTCTGCCCTGGCTATAGCCATCACATGGTGGCACTTGTGCCATCACATCAGAGCATTTCAGACTTCCGGTTCTGTATTAGGGATACCTGACAAATATGTAGATGAAATTTTAGAATTCTCTCACACAGAAATAAATACTATATTCACTCTCACATGCAGAGTTTCAAAATGCAATTTTAATCTTTTCTCAAAAATACCCTATTTAAAAAAACTTTACTTACTATTGATTAGAACAATACATAAATTCTTATTTGTCATTTTAAATACTATGCCAGTATTTCTTTCTCAGATAAAGTTTCAAGAATATAGCACCTAGAAAAACACATTAATGTAGATTAAATACTCAAGACAAATGTGTGTACGAGTGTGTGTGTGTGTGGGGGGGGGGTTACGTGTACATAAGGGATATTAGGGATTGTGCAGTTTAAGACAATAAATCATACAATCACAATATAGAAATACACAAAAGATAAACTTAAATAAAGGTACATTAAAAATCTGATGATCAATTCAGTTTTCTAAACACACACAAACTCTATATAAAGCCAAATAACAAGTCAATAAACACCCCCACCCCCCACCCCCTACCCCCCACCTCCCCCCCATCCCCCACCCCGCCCCCAGTAGATGCTACACGAAAGAGCACTGAGTCCAACACGATGTCCTAGCAGGACCATTTTCAAATGTAAGCTGGTGAGACAGCCGCAGGAGGTTTCTCCTTAGCATCCACCACCATCTAGTGGTAAAGCTCCTAACGTGTAGACCTCATGCCCTAGCTCCTTATGTATACAAGTATTCAAGGAAGGTGAGGTGGAATAGTCCACAGGGGCATTAGATAGAAGCATGCTGCAAACACCAACTGCTCTTTCTGAATTCAAAAAAAGGAAATTTCTGAACAATAAATCAGCTCTGTGCTTTTCAAAAACCATTGTGGCTTTGAACACTGACTGCCACTTTCTTAATATTTATAATACAGACCTAACATCTTTTCTGTAATGTGTAGGACAACCTTGCTCCTTTCAGAGACTGAATCAGGTTCCTACATTGTACAGTTTATGCCCCCCCCCCATGTCATGAAATGCGGTCGGCGCCCTCGGGTCAAGTTTCTTGTAAACATCTCCCTACATTTTCCTCATTTATGCACAGTTATGGAGCAGCAGACACTCAAGCTGGATATTTGCAAAGTCAGCTGTCAATTCTGTCTTTCCATTTGGTTTCCATTTCACTTCTCAAACTGTTAGTTTTAACTCTTGATATACATTCATCTTTGAAGCTCATGTCTCCCTTCAATGACCTTTTTTTTTTTTAATTCCCTGTGTTATTGTTGGTAAATGTGGAAGCATCACAAGACATCGCAAAACTTTGGTCTGCTGCTGTGATAAAACATTGTAGCCAAAGGAACCTACAGAGGAAAGCTTATTTGGCCTTATGCTTCCAGAAGATGAGTTGACTTTGGTAGGGAAGCATGGCAGCAAAGGACAGGCACAGCATGAGGAACAGGAAAACTGAGAGCCTCTATATTTTGTTGTAAACAAGACACAGAGAGAGTGAACTAGAAGTAGGGTGAGGCTGTAAACTCTCAATACCTGAGCCAGTGATTCACTTCACTTCTCCTTCCCTCAAGGACGCACCTCCTAAACTTCCTAAAAAGTACAACCAACTGGGCCCCTGTGTCCAAATGCTGAATCTATCCAGGACATTTCTCATTCAAATGTCCACAGTGGGTCTGCATAAAAATAAAGTACATTTCAGTGTGAGAAACAAATCATGTACTGATAAATGTATTTTTCACCCATAAAGAATTTAATGGTTTACTAGTCACTGAAGCAGGAGATGAGTCTTTACTATGGAAGAGTGTTTCTATTTTAGAATATATAAATCACTAAGGCCCAGCCATTTAACATTGGTGTGATAACACATACCCCACGCTTACAAAATCCCCTCCAAGGTACTTATATCTAGAGTGCTGAAACAGGTTATGAAAACACAGGTTATGAAAACACTGCAGACAATGAGAAGAAAATAGCTGTGATTCGGGTAATACAGAAAGCCAGGCCTGCTGCTGCAAAGTCCTTGTGCTAATGTGGGGATGGGATCAATGCCCAAGTAACCTCTTTTTCATCCTGTTCCTGTGTAATCACAAAAGCCATCAGAAGAAACACATAAATGTAACTGGCTGGTCAATTCCAAAGTTCGTGTCATTGACAAGGCTGCCCAACTGTCCCTTACATGCAGTCGACAGCACCCTCACTTACCCGGCCTGCTGTCTCTTATCCTCACTACCACTAGCAGCCCTCTAACAGAGCTACCCATCCACCCCAGGACCCGAGGACATACTTGTAGGCCTAGAGCAAGTCTATAGTTAGTTCTGTGGTTCAATAGAGGAGCAAGGGTCCCAGAAGTAGGCAGTCATGGATCCCTTCCTCACAGCCATGACTTCCAGCTGATGAAATCACTACACACAGCACTACAGCTGGGGATTATCACTGCTGTGACTCTGCTTCTTCTCGCCCTCCGCTTGCCCACTTCTCGGTCTTTAACACTGAATGGCTGTGAGCTGATGATGTTCTACTGGCGAAGGTATCAGAGAGGAAACCCCACAGTCAGATCTCACCCAGCTGTCTTCCAGCTTCCTCAGCCTCACTCCTTCTGGCTTCTTCTGCCCTTCTGTCTTTCTATATCTGCCTTAAATACTCTCTTCACTCAGTTAAGGCTTGGCCCCACCTCTGCCTGCCTGAGAGCCTGGAACTCCTTCTGTAAACTAAAATGACCTTGAGCTCAGATTGGATGAAAAGCTTAGGTCACCACTCCCCGGGATACTCCCTGTGGGTTAAAGGTGTGAGTTAACACTGTCTGATCCTCCTAGACTGACTGTGGGTAGATCCCTCTGATATCTCTAACTGTTTTTATTATATTCCCACATATAATTTATTCTCCAGACTTAAGGTACTTTTGAGTAAATGTCAATGAACTATCATAGCAGGAGAAGTAGAAGGCAGTAAGCACACAGGACTCAATGCTCAAGGCATGCATATAAAAGCACGCCTGCCTCAGCATTGAGTAACTAGTAAAATGTACTTTTTTATTCTTAACTGAAGTCCATCCCTTCAGATAGGCCATAGACTATGACCATGTATTCGTATCCAGACCATTCAGCTTTAACTTGCTATAAATTAATGGCCCTAAAGAAGACATCTATAAACAAACGTGATGCTTACAGATCCAATGGCTAGCAAGTCCAAGATGAAGGTGCATATACACCCCTTAATATCAACATGTACAATAAATCTCAGGGAGACCCTGCTTCATAATCACAGAAGCTCAGAAAAAAAAAAAAAAAAAAAAGCAGAAACATGGGTGTTTCTTTAATGGCCCAATCCAATAAAGAAATTTGGGCTACTTTTTAAAATTGACTAAACTAACTGATCCAGACAAAGCAGCTTTTCCAGCTGTGGTGGTGCACAGATTGAATCCCAACCTAGGAGAAGCAGAAACAGTGAGATAAGGAGTTCAAGGTCATAGTTGACAACCCAGAAAGTTGGAGGCCATTGTTGGCTATAGGAGACCCTGTCTCAAAACAAACAAACAAAAAACTACCCAAAACCTACAAAGAAGTTAACTGTTATTAACTACAGAGATAAGCAATCTTTACAGAATTAACTGCTGAAACCCACAGGGAATCCAGAATTACAGACATGCATTTTTGCTAATAATAGAAAACTGCTCCTATACAATTTCAGAAAACATCCACCCTGGACTGTGATCTCTGAGGCACTTCCTCTAACTCGCTGTTAACCCTCAGGCAAGTTCCTGAAGTCTCCATACAACAAACTACACTTGCTGAGCCCTGTTCCTCCTACAACCATCACCTCAGCATGAGGAGCAGACTTTATTCCCAAAACAACTCTGGGCAAGTTTATTCTGCATGTGTTTCCTAAATTTCATCCCAACTCGGGACTCTCAGTGACTTTTCAGAGCTGACTTTCCAAACTTGTTCCTCTGCTAACCGAAATCCTCTGGAGTGGAGAGAGAACACTAAATCAATTAAAAATAATCACCCTCCCAGATCTGTCCCAGGTTTAAATCACTAAGCAATACCTTGCAGAACAGGCTCTGAAGTGCAGGGACTGGAACAATGGGGTGACGTAGGTGCCCTGGAATGATGGGCGCCATCTGCAGACCAATTCCATCCCTGCACTTACCTTTAGGTACAGAACAGAACACACAGTGAAACCACCCTGTTCACAAAATAGTCTTTGAATATATTCACTCAATAGACTTTTAAGTACGTCATGTAGTACTGGACACTGAGAAAAGCAAATACAGTGGGCATTCACTGCTCACTGTAGCTAGGTATGATTCAAAACAGAGGCACCTCAGAAGTATCCAAACATTTCCAAATAAGGTGACAGCTAAGGTTCATCTTGGGAGCCAGATCCATGCAGAATGAAGGTAAAGGAGAAATGTGATTTTTCTGAGACTTAAGTTAAAACACATAACATCTGCTTCAATTTTCTTAGCATCTTTTTCAAGGAAAAAAACCACACCAAGATGAAACCGTGTTCAGAGCTTGATGGTTTGTAACAATTAAGGTTCTCAACTTTGAACTCTTGCTAAGATCAACTTAAAATACTACTTCTTCAAGCTTGCACTTGGCCAGGTTCCAGGCATACATGAAGAGCCTACTGGAGTGGCACATGGCTGGTATTCAAGTGGTAACACTGGCACCTCACCAGTACCCACGTCCAAGTGAGGCTCTGTGAGCTGTCCATCACTCTATAAATGTCCCACATAGAAATCATTTTATAAACTGACACCTTTCAGTCTGCCAGAAGGTGGTGGCATTGCATCAGATATTTGCTGCACAATCATTTTCAGATGGAGGAACAAAAATGACAGTGGATTCATTACCAGAGGAATCATTTGGCAATGCAATGACCTCTATCATGTTTCAGTGATAGACTAATGCCCTTATTCTTTACTACTCCAAACCTGCGGGTTGGAGCAAGATTTAGTGTGTCAAATAGAGAAGTACAGCCATGCTGTGCATGCAATTTTTTCAAAGTTTAGACTTTTTTCCCTTAATTTTAAATTATCCCAGTTAACAACAGTCATCATCTTCTTTTTAAATTTTTTTCCTATGACCACTGGATGTCAGATTTTTTTTTTTTTATTGTTCTCCCATATATGACCTCAGTTTCCCCTCCCTTTTCTCCTCCTAACCCCTACCTTCCTTCTTTTCCAGATTCACACCTTCACTGTCCCCCACCCAAAAAAACAGGCCTCCCAGGGATATCAGTGTAGCACATGATAACAAGTTAGAATAAGACATAACAAGTTAGAATAAGACATCCCCTAATGTCAAGGCTGGACAAGGCAACGCACACGCACGCATACGTGCACACACACACACACACACACACACACACACACACAAACACATGCACACGCACGCACACCCAAGACCATACAAAGAGCTGGTGAAACAACTCACTAATGAAGCAAATGTTTAGCTTTTTGGGAGGCCCAGGCTTGATGCCAAGCATTGCTGACCATCGCCCTTCCCATGAACACACACAAACACACACCAAATATTCGCACATAATTGGATTTTTGTGTAGGAATCGGAACAACTATAGAATCAGAATGTAGAAGGGAAACCTGCTATGGGCAGCGGATGACAGGCCAGATCGTAACTGACTGGAAACAATAACAGATATATTTTGGGATTACATGTGTTAAAATCCCTCTGTTTGTAGTAAGAAGTCACGAGGGATGTTTATATATAACCAGTGTTATTACTAACAATGCAGGCCCTGCTTGGAAACTGTACAAGAGAAAGGAAGAGTGTGTGACTGTGAGCATGTCCAATTGGGTGGGAAGTTTTGAGAGAAAAATAAACAAGGGTGAACTTGAATGTCACAATTCCACAGAAGGAAATGGGAACATGCAGAGAAAACAGAAACTCTTTAGCACACACAATCCCAAACATCACAGATAAACAGAAAATCAGTTCTCAGTATTTTAACCTTACTTTTCCCTTTTGCTAATGAGTTTCTTAAAGGGACCATGCCCTCTCTTATTTTATATTTTACATTTTATTACTTAATGTGCTAAATTAAAATAGGATTACACCGCTTTCCCTCCCCCCTTCCTTCCCTTCAGCCCCTCCCAGTCACTTTTCCTCAGAACCTAAAGCCCCTCAAATCTAGGGTCTAAAGCAGCTTTCAACAGAAAAAAATTAAAATGGGTAAGAAATGACTAAAAAGTGCCCATGATCTTTAGCAATTAGGGAAATGTAGATTTGAAGGAACTTGGAGATTTCATCTTGCTCCAGTCCAATGGCTGGAAGGCGCTGAGCAGAAGCTGAAGAGGTTGTGGGGATGGGGAACCTTCACTCATTGCTAGTGGGAATGAAAAGCGGTGCAGCCACTCTGGAGATCAGTGTGGAGAACCCTCAAAAAGCCTAAAAGTTACTTGGGATATATCCAAAGAAGTGGGCAGCGACTCCACACGTACCTGCTCAGCACAGTCACTGCTGCTCTATCACAACAGATAGGAAATGGGAACAATGTAAATATCCTTCAGGAGATGATTGATGCTGAACACGTGCTACAAACACAATCGAATATTATTCATCAGTAAAGAAAAGTGATGAGTGTGCCTAGAAGAGATTATATCAAGTGAGGAATAGTTATTTTATCAGAAATTATGTTAAATTTTCCCTCATGTCCAGTATTGAAAAAAGCCAAGGCATTTCCATTGTTAAATGTCATAAGATACTTAATTATATAAACATATGTAGTTTAACCAGTATATGCTATCTATTAAAATAAAATTCTTTTCAACCAAAAGATACTTTAAGCTTCAACAGACAAAAATGTATACAAGCTAATCTTCCTATTTAGTCACTAACACAAAATGCCCAGCATTCACCTCATGGCAAACAATATGGAGAAAAAAAATCAATTTTGAAAACCGCATGAAAATATTTCTGAATTGTTCACAAATTATGGTCATATTTCCACAAACTTTATACTCCAAGATGACCTGGTTGGCAGTGAGGTCCACAATCTTCCTGCCCAGAAGCAGTAGGAACAACAGACAAGAGAAATCATGTTTACGTCACCCATGCCATGCAGTGTGTAAAAAACCAGGATAGAAAAATAAGCCAAAATTGCAACTGGGTACCTCTGATGCAGAACTGTGCACTCTGCCAGGCATGAGAGATGGGCCTGTCACTCAGGACGCTGAGGCAGAATTGCTAAATTTCAAGCAATCTTGAGCTACTTACTGAATTCAGAGTTAACAAGGTCTAAATAGGGAGACCTTCAACTAAATAAAACCCAAAGCAAAGCAAATCTAAAACCTAATAATATGCTCCAAAATCCAGCTGTGGAACATCAGAAGGTTTAAAGCTTAGAGAATTTCAAGCTGTCAGATTAGGGATAACTAACCACTAAAGCTATAAAGTTATTTCTCTAAATCAAAACAATCCTTCCTGTAAGGAGAATATTTAATACCCAGTGAGTAAAAGAAGTAAGACCTGGGAAGCTAACAAAGAAAGAAAACCCCTGTCCTATCACCCCACCTCTACTTCCTACCAAAAGACCTGCAACCAAACCAAGTGGAGCAGACCTAGGCAGGCCACCTGTGGTGTCGTCGTGTCCCCCCCCCCCCCCCCCCCCCCCCCCCCCCCCCCCCCCGCTCTGCTACCCTCCTGCTGCCCCATCAGACAGCCCTACCTCACAGTCCACCTCTTTTGTTTTGGTGCTGGCCCCAGAACCCCACTTCCCACCAGGGATCCTATACCCACTGAGGGTTGCTCCTCCCCCACTTCCTCTTCCTCCTTCTCCATCCCAGTCTTCTAATCCTCCAAGGCCTGCCACAAAAAGCCCTCCCCTCAGCCTATCTCCCTTCCTTTGTGGCTCCCCATTGACCAAACCTCTACCTGGTGAAGAATACATACAAACACCTGAGTGATGGCCAGGAAAAGGAAAACACACCACTGAATGAGACAATGAAGAGGATCTAGAACTGGAAACCTGAACTCAAGATCAAAGTGAAAAACTCAGAAGACCAACTAGATAAAATAGAACTAGGTGACAGCAACCGAAGAGTGTGGAAAACATTTAAAAATACATGGTAGGAACATGCAGGAATTGTAGGCTATCATGAAAAAACTACCAATAATGTAGGCATCAGTGAAGAAGAATCCAAAGTCAAAGTTACAGACCATTCAATAAGACCACAGAGGAACACTCTCCAAAATTAAAGACAAGCCCATAAAACGTAAGCAGAACACAGAACACCAATTAAAACTAGAGAAGGTGCTTGGCACAGCCTCTCATAATTAAAACACCACAGATTCATAACAAAGAAGGAGTTTTGAAAGCTGAAAGAGAAAATAAACAGTTATAAATAGAGAAAAAAATCATCAGAATAACTAACGATTTCTCAAAGGAAACTTTCAAAGCTAAAATGAAAATGCCCTGAAGCAATGTGCTTAATGCTCTAAGAGCCATGGATGCCACTGTAGACAACTATGTCCAGAAAACTATCTGCCATAGTTGAAGAAAGAAAGTTTCTATGATATAAATAGACAGAGATCTATGACGACCAAAAAGCCCTACAGATGATTCTGGAAAATCTTCTGACAGGGACAAGCAAAAGACTAAAGAAAGAAAACCCATGGTGACATAATTACTGGAACATGTAATAGAGCAAGGAACCCAAGCAGCAAAAGAATAAGAAGATGGCTGTAATCAACACACATCTTCCAGAAATAAACATCAATGGCCTCAACTTTGAATGAGTTAAGGACAAAGCCATCTGTCTGCCTTCACTCTAAATACAGGCCCCGCCTCACAGCAAGGATGGAAAAAGTACTTGAAGCAAATGGGGCCAAGAAGCAAACAGATATAGCTGCCCTGTTATCTGATGAAACAGATTTTGAAACTAATCCCAAGAAATAAAGAAGGACACTTTATTTTTATCAGGGGAATAACTGACACATTAAAAGTAGTCCAAGAAGGAAATTTATAGTTCTAAGTGCCTACATCAAAAATTATTACAAAAATATTATTTTTAATGAAAACAGAACACTTCCACACGCATTTTATAAAAACCCAATGTTATCCAAATACCCAATCCAGAAAAAGATACAACAGGAAAATATTAAAACAATAAATATCCCTGATGAGCACTGATGCAATAATCCTCAATAAAACACCTAGAGATTACAGGCACATTATTAAGAAGATAATCCACCACAAAAAAGGTTGACTTTGTACCAGAAATGCAATGATAGGTCAACATATGTAAATTAAGAGATGTGATAAATCATATAAGTAATACTTGAAGATAAAAACCATCACATGATCCTCAATTAGATACAGAAAAGGCCTTTGACAAAATCCAGTGCCTTCAACATAGAATTGGAGGGAACCCACCTCAACATAAAAAAGGAGATTTATGCAGGTACACACACCACACACACAGATGCACACACTCCACACACACACACACACACACACAGAGACGCACACACATTACACACACACCACACACACAGAGATGCACACACACTCCACACATACACACACAGAGAGAGACGCACACACATTACACACACACACAGAGACACACACACAGACACACACACATTACACACACCACACACACACACACACACACACACACACACACACACACACACACACACAAACCCTCACAGCCAGCAGCTTAAGTGGAGCAAAACCTTAGAAGAATTCCATTAAACTTAGAAACATGATAGTGTGCCCACGATCCTAACTCCTTCTCAATACACTGCCTGAAGCCCTAACTAAAGCAATAAGGGAAAAAAGAAATTCCAAGCTACAAGTAGAAAAGGAAGTCATCATTATCCTTATTTGCAGATATTATGCTGTACACAAAAATCCCCCAAATTTCGCCAGAAAACTAAAAACTATCAACAATCTCAGCAAAGTGGCAGGATGCAAAATCAGTTTACAAAATTCAGTAGTCTTTCTATATACCAACAACACACTGACAAAGAGATCATGGAAATAATATTATTCACAGTAGCCTCCAAGAAACTAAAGTACCTGGAAATAAGCCTAACCAAGTATGTGAAAGACCTCTACAATGACAATTTTAAATCTCTGAAGAAGAAGAAGATAACAAAAAATAAAAAGATTTCTCATGCCCGTGGCCTGGAAGAATCAATACCGTGAAAATGATCATTCTTCTACAAGCAATTTACAGACACAATGAAATTCCAACAACACTCTTCATAGAAAACAAAATGCTAAAATCCCATGAAACCACAGAAGATCCCTAATAGCCAAAGCAGTCCTGAGAAAATGAATGTTTGAGAGATTACTACTCCAGATTCAAAATGCATTGCAGAAATAAAGTAATAAAAAACAAATATATTAGCACGCTATAGGTCCTAGTAAATCCAAACCTTAATGTAAGTAACTACAGGCATGTGATGTTGACAAGGACATCAAAACACACATTGAAAAAAAGAAAAAAGTATCTTCAATAAGTAGTGCTGGTATTCCACATGTAGAAAAATGAAATTAGACCTGCATCTATCATCCTGGCCACAAACAAATCAAACCCCCCAATGTGAAATCTGAAATGCCCGCTCAATGGCTAGTAGAAAATATTCGTAATATTACTAAACACTTGTCCTTACACTGGAGCTCTCTAATGATAAAAGGCCATCTTTGCTTTAAAGATCAGGACTGTGTCCAGGTACCTGTAACTCACTCCTAGGAGGCGGTGAGCTTTCTCAGTCACCTGAGATCACATGCATGTGGATTCAACAGCCCTGGACTTGATCATCTTCAACACTGACTGCCAAGTGCTCCGCGTAACGAAACGCTTCTTACATCTGTGCTTCCTTAATAGTTTTGTAATTATATTTTAAATTCCATCTGGTAGATTTCTAAATGATAAACTAATATTAGTCTTGTTTTTAGTGAGGCTACAAATGTCCTTTTTCTCTGATCTTACCTTTTTGTTATGACTATTTGCTTTTAAACTAATGTTTGAAAGATTCTAATTTTCTCCATTGTCTTAATGAATATTTGAATATATTCACATTCCTGTATAATCTGAATAAAACAAAAATGTCTGATTTTTAAGCTAAATTTTAATTTCATTTACTTTGGTGAGCTATAACCAAAGAACAAAAAACATCAGTATCTAAGACAACATTCATGATGTTTTATACCTTAAAATACTGATGTGTCTTGATTTAATTTTTATCTAGAATGTTCTACAATACAATTATGCAGGAGTAAAAAAGTTAATGACAATATTTGTATTTTAATAATAAAATGGAATACTACTACAGTTTACTCCTTTAAAATTCCCATTTCTAACCATTTAAATATAAGATAACATATTGAGTACTAATTACTATAAATACAGGGGAACTATAAGGTCAACCTTGTTTAAAATTTTAAATTTCATTCTCATTAAAATATATAAATTTTGGTTATTTTAGATATTCAGTTTCTCTGTAATCTTTACTTCATCAGGCCAAACTGTATCCTTGATTTACTTAATTTTAGATAATCTATGTCACATGTAAATGTTATATCAAGTACAGAAAGTGTAAAAAAAAAATTAGGTCTAGATCATAATGGCTGATAGCTTTGCTATGATCTGAGTGGTTTATTTATTTATTTGTTTGGTTTGTTTGTTTTTGTTTTTTTTAATGGTTTTACCAGCTATTCCTCTATCCTGAGGCTGCCCACTACTCAACCTCCTTGACAGCAGATCTCTGAAATGACTTGTCTAGCTACAAGGGATCTTATAACATTTAATAAATAACATTTGGCCAACATGGGGAACTATAAATTTAAACTCCAGAGGGAGAAAATAATGGCAGTGTCTAGTTGTGAATGAAAGTTCTGAAAGGGATCTGTGTCTGCAGAGACAATTGGTTGATCAGAATTTCATACTGGGGTGAGTCTGGAATGGGGTTTAAAGGCTAGTTAGCCTCCCTGGAGCTAAGCTCTGGGCCTCTGGAGCAGCCATTTCTTGCCACGGTGAGTCAGAACTAACATCATGTGACAACACATAAAACTCTTTTAGAATCTCCTGATTTTAGCAGGCAACTAGGTTCTACCAATCCGTAAGCTAAGGATGCCATCAGAGAGCATCTTGAGCCTATAGAAAAGCTTCCCCCATCTCCATGTACCTACCTCTCTCAAGTACCCACCAATGAATTTTAAACATTCCTTGATTTATGGCTTTCCCTGTTTTGTAAAACTATAAAATCTTAGTGAAACTACTTCCATGTCGAAACAGGAATATGAGCTATAGACACTCAAAATGGTTGCAAAATTATCTCTCTCATTTTGAGGAGGAGGAGGAGGAAGAAGAGAGGAGAGGATGAGGAGGAGGAAGCAGCTTCTTCTGCAACAAATGGAAACCATTATAGAGATTCACAATTGACCAAAATGCAGGCAATCGCTGACTATAGGACGCCCAACCCAGCTGATAAACACAACACCTACACCTATGGCTCTGTAAACACTGCATATGTGGGAACAGAAAGACTGAAGAGCCAGGAGACCTGGACCTTTGCTTCATGGTTGCATCTTCTATACAGAATAGAAAAGTTACACCTACAAAATAACAACACTATGGTTATCTAAACCTTAAGACTCGAACTACATCAGCTGACATACCAGTGAGAAAGGGGAAAATCTCACACAAATGTCTCCTCCCAGATGAAGAAATACAGGCAATAATGACTGCTGAGGAATAATTAGTCTTCTCCTGGGCTGAGCCTCCTATGATCCCTTAAGAACAAAACATGAATAATACTAGATGAACTCAGTAGGAGTTCATTTAGGGAATTGTGCCACCCACAGTGGCTGAGTCTTTCCTTCCCCTCTCTCCCACCTTCTCTTGATGTGGGAATGTCTTTCTGTATGCTCTGAATAGCAATCTTTAAATAAAGGAGCTGTTTTGGCCCATGACAGGCACCATAGAAAAAGTAGGTGGGGAATCAGAATAGGTAGGAGAAGGGCAGAGACACACAGACCGAACCAGCTGCCCAAGAAGAAACATGTAAAGAACACAGGTGAGCCACGGGCCATGTGGCAGACAGATTAATGGAAATGGGTTGATTTAAGATGTAAGAGCTAGCTAGCAATGTGCCTGAGCCATAGGCCAAACAGCATGAAGTTAATGTAGGTGCCTGAGTCATTTCTGGGGGCCTGAGCAGTGGCGGGCGGCTAAGGGCTGAAGGTCTGAGGGTCTGGGCCTCTGGCCACCTGGGACCAAAAAACTTCATTACTACATTCTCCTTCTCCTTAAATGTATCTACTGAGTTGTTTATTGATTTTGCTATTGGCTTCTAGAAACCAGGTTTGGTTCTTTTTTTTCTTTTTTTTTTTTTAAATCACAAAGCCAACTTTGGTTCCTATTTGCAATTTCACTGATCTTTACATCTACCTGTTGTTTCTCCAGTCTAGTGTGTTTTTCTCCTCATGGTGGATATGCATGTTTAGTGCTGGGCATCTCTTTTGTTTCTTTATCTGAATATAGTGTTATAAACTCCCTTCTGGTTCCTGCATTAGCTGTAACAATTCATATTTCAATACAATGTTTCTTTGCTTCAAATATTTGCTTTTCAATTAGGTTAAAAAATTCTCTAATGCTCCATGAAGAACATTTAACTTTTAACTCATTTGTGTCTGCAAATGTAAAAATGTATTCCTTGAGAGAGAGTACAGTTGATACTGGCAGATATTTATAAACCCAAGCTGAAAATCCAACTTCTGATAGGTGTTTAAGCCATTTATAATTAATGATTATTAATACAGTCTTGTTCAAATTATGGCTATCTACAATTGGTTCCTACTGGTTCCGGCTGTTCTTTCCTCCCCTGTGACTCATTCTGTCTATATTCATATTAACTAAGTTTCTTTACTAGTGTCTGGAAACTTCCCCAGTGCTTCATAAGCAGTGATAGGAACAGAGAAGAGTCCGGGCTGCTGGGCTGCTCATGTATTTCAGAGCCTCAGGTACATGGTTGGTTTTCATGCTGGGTGGTTTTAAATGGACACAGTTGCCTGGTGTCAATCATATTCCTCTCGGTGACCCTTGACCCTCAGTCCTTTAAGTCACCCCAATAAACTCACTGTCTACCTCATCACTTAGAGTGACTCATCTCCTTGGGCTGTCCTTAGTGCTTATCTGCAGTGAGTAAATATTTAATCATGTCTTCCCAGGAAAAGCCACAAAACAAGAGCCTGTATAAAGAGGCCAAACTCCTGCAGTCTATTTTAGCTTTTCTGAAGAACCTCTACACTGACTTCAGTGATAGCTGCAGCAGATCCATCTCCCAGGAACAATGAACCGATGTTCCTTCCCCCATGGGGACACTGGCACTTGTCACGTGTCCTCTCGATGACAGATGACATTCATTCTGACTAGGGCTGGACAGAATCTCAAAGTACCTTCAACTTGCTTTTCCAGGAAGGCTATGGATAGTGAACACTTATTTTTCAACAAATATTTATCAGTTTTTTCTCATTTCTTCCCTTTGAAAAAGTCTACTAATTTCATTAGCTTACTCCACAGTATGACTGTTGTTTCCTGACATTTATTCTTTAAGTTCCTTATGAATCTAGGTATCAATAACCTATCAGATGTGTAGTTGGCAAGGAATATTTTCTTACCCTCTGTGGGCTCTCCACTCTTGCTGTTAGGTTTCCTTTGAACTGCAGAAGATTTTAATTACACAGATACTTTTTTAATTACGTGCAATCCCATTTGTCGATGCTTCAGATTACTTCCTGTATTATTGGCTTCTTTTTCAGAAAATACTTGCCCATAACCATATCACGAAATTTTCTTCGCTGTATTTCCTCCAGTTTCAGAGATCCTGGTCTTACTTGACGTCTTTGATTCACTTTGAACTGATTTTTGTGCAAGGTGAGGAAGGTCCGCACAGTATTTGGGAGCACTCAGTTTTCTCAGTATTATCGGAGGGTGTTGTCTCCTTTCTGGTGCATGTTTCTGTAATCTTTGCCAAGGACTAAGTGACTCTGGCTGTTGGGGTGGAGGGCCTCTCTCACTAGGGCTAGGCTGATTTCAATAGTGTGGCTTTAGACTAGAGCTTGTGATCAATTGCCGTGAAGACTCTGCATTGCTCTTTCTACTTAGGATTGCTTTAGCTACATTGGGTCTTTTGTGCTACCTTAAAAATTTTAACTACGAAGCCCTTTTCTAGAGAAAAGACCACTGTGTCCTGGATGGAAAGTGCATTTTAATCCATAGTATACTCATTTTCACAATATCAACTCTGCCAATCCATGAATATGGGAGTTCTTTCCATCTGGTAAATTTCAATCTGAAGAAACACATTTGGTACCAAATACTTCATATAAAGGATTGTCAATTTATAAAAAGTCTATAAGGCTCTCAGAAGAGCAAAATGACATGGCATTACCATGGCAAGTTCATCCTGATGCTCTGTCCTAGATCTACGAATCAATGTCTCTCTGGGGTTTCCCTCCCTCCCTCCCTCCCTCCCTCCCTCCCTCCCTCCCTCCCTCTCCTCTCCCTCTCCTTTCCCTCTCCTCTCCCTCTCTCCCTCTCTCCCTAATATTACTCTGACTAGTTTTTGGAGAATAAAATGTTTATTTCCTTGCGGCACATGCTCACACAACTATCCAAAGCTAATGGGTCCAGACACTGGAGTGAGCTGAACCAATGCAACACTTGCCCAAGAGATATTCCTCCAGGAGTAAGGACAGAAGCTTCTAAACAGGGAAGCAGGGATGCTGACAACTGGCAAAATTCCTAAATGACCTGGATACTTTTGAGAAAATCAGTTCCCTACTCAAAAACACTATATTTAAATTTGATTGTTTTGAAGTAGGGTCTTAACGGATTGTGTAAAGCCCAGGCCCAGAGGATACACCTAAATCACAGCTCCTCCATCTATGTTCAGATGTGGGAGATTATGTTGTTTCATTGTAAATAACTGTCCCACCCACTGGTTTAATAAAAAGCGCTGATTGGCCAAAGGCAGGCAGGAAGTGAGGGCGGGGCTACCAGACTAAAAATAACTCTGAGAACAGGAAGCACAGAGCAGAATGCCAGAGAGAAGCAGGAGGAAGCAGAGGACAACTATGCTGCTGTGAGAAAAGGTAGCAAGCCACATGGCTGAACAGGATTAAGAGTCATGGGTTAGATGAAGGGTAGAGAGTTAGAAAGTTATATGTCTGGGCCTTAGGCCGATCAGCCTAAAATTATTGTAAGCATCTGTGTGTCTCTGCAGGTCTGTGGGTCTGTGGGTCTAAACTTTGAGGTTAAGCCTGAAAGTCCGGGCCAGAAACCTCTTACTACATTCAGGGACTATCTTGTAAGAGTCAGAAAACCAGGATATTTGTGAAACACACTTATTCTAATTTGATTCCTTAGAAGCAGTCTTATTTCTGGCCACAACCGGGAGGGAAATCAGAACATTATGCCAAGCAGCACATGAAGGGAGGTGGTGTTCACATGGCAACCAAGAGGCAGAGGCAACAGCAGGAAAAACATCAGGGGCGAGGCGCATCTTTCTACAGCATACCTAGACCTACTTCTTCCCTGCATCCTACTTACTACTCCCTCCCAATAATGCTATTGATTGAGTCAGAGGGTTTAAGGTTCAATCACTTCACAGGAGACCATCAATTCGTCAGCTGTTGGTTATTGCCAACATCCGAGTGCCACTCAACAGGTGGGTAATCATGCCTGGTACCAGAAACCTAGCCAATGCCCTAAGGCTAGTAAGGTCATGGATTTTTACAAGAAAACCTACTACTACCTATTTACTAGACCTGCAAAATCCCTGACGGTGTTCTAAATCATAGCCTTATTCCCAAAGATAAGCACAGCTCTTAGCTCGCCGAGAAGCCTCTCCTTACTGTAAATGGCAACCATCATAGAAAGCGCAACTGGAAGCATGTCCAGTGGATCTATCTACATGGCAACCCTTACAAGAGGGGGCAGAAGGATCTGCAAGATCCACAATACCAACCAGTCAACGAATTAGTCCTTCCAGAAATGGTCGTGTATATAAGTATGTAAAAACGTTAACGGCCATCAGCTTATAACACGAGAAAGGATAATACATGAGCCTGCTGGAGACACTTCATATACAAGCCAGGTAGCCCACAAGTTAGGAAGCAGAAATTGGATCATTCCGGGGATGCAATGAGATGAGGCAGAAGGTTCAAGCATTTCTCCCTGAAATTTCCTGAGCACAGAGAGAAAAGCCACAAGACTCTTGTCTTCTTATCAGACAGGCTCTCCAAGTAAGTATTCTGAAAAAGATAGCCTGTCTTGAAACACACAGTCTCAAGAACACAAGACAAACAGATAATGCATACATTCTTTCCTAAGGACATATATGACGTGGGAATGTCTTTCTGTATGCTGTGAATATCAATCTTTAAATAAAGGAGCTGTTTTGGCCCATGACAGGCACCATAGAAAAAGTAGGTGAGGAATCAGAATAGGTAGGAAAGGAAGGGCTGAGTCAGAGAGACAGACTGGGCCAGCCACCCAAGAAGAAACATGTAAGGAACACAGGTGAGCCACAGGCCACGTGGCAGGCAGACTAATGAGAATGGGTCAAGTTAAGATGTAAGAGCTAGCTAGCAATGTGCCTGAGCCATAGGCCAAACATCATGAACTTAATATAAGTGTCTGAGTCATTTCTGGGGCCTGAGCAGCTGCAAGTGGCTAAGGGGTCTGAGGCTGCAGGTCTGTGGGTCTGGACCTCAGGCCACCGGGGGGCAAAGAAACCTAATTGTAACAAATGGCTTCCCAACATGGACCAAATATCTACTTAAAGCCTGAGAAAGTTGACAAAAGGTTTTAGCATAGAAACTGAGCCAAAGCAGCTTCTAAATTGTGTATCTGAAGCAGGTCACTGTATAGAGAAAGCACAGCGTTCAAAATGGCACCAGTGGACTGGAGGCAGGTAGTATAAGCTGCAACCAGGCCAGTTCCTGAAATCTCACAGAAGACTTGGTAGCATGTGATTGATTTAAGGTTTCTGTTTACTTTGAGTAAAAAGGAAACAGAGTCAAATATGATTTCTTAGTAGCAGCATTTCATGGGTCTGCTCTGTTTGCTGGCAGCAAACAGAGACGTGGCCCCTTTAAGAGAACTTACTGATTCAGCTTTATCTGCAATAACTATGTGGCTCTCTAAGAGAGTGCTAATATTTTAAAAGCTCTTCTAGTTAGAAAATGATTAAGGATACACACACACACACACACACACAAAAACAGATTCAGATAAAAAAAAAAAAAAAAACCCTGTAAACGGGTCACAATGTATGTAAAAGGTACATAGGCTTCAGAGAGAAAAGAAAGAGGATAGAGAAAATCTTTAAAAAGAGAAATAGAGTAATAAAATATAATAAGCAACATAAGGATGGAAAATAGACACAAAATCTGGATTATGGTTATTATTGTGTTTTCTTTTAATTTTTTAACTGTTAACGAACTAACTGCAGAAAGACAGTGGATTACAAATGCAAAGGCTACTAAGTTAAATAAGAATATATTTTAAAGGTATTTTGATTTTGAAATTTGTGTCTAAGGATTTATTGCTTTGGAAGAGTTCTGCTTTTGTTTCCACAGAAGATGAGAAACTGTGGATTGCTTCCAGGCAAATATGGTTTCATCAACCAAAATCCCCGGAAAAAAATCTCTGATGGGAAGATATTGCCATATCAGCTTCAGGGCTACAGACTATGATGCAGACTCAAGAACCCGTGAGATTGTCGACGCCCTTAATCAGCAGAAAGTAGTAATGGAAAACTACGCCCAAATTCCCAAAATATTGTTTATAAATATTTGCTTTCATTATAAATGGTTAATGGTCATAGTTAATATCTTTCTAAGAAGAAAAGGGGATATAGTATATGAATGATTTTTTAAAAATTAATTATTGAATTTACTTAGATCAAGAAATCAGCTGTTAATCTCAAAATGTTTTACACTGGTATGGATTTTGGTTTATTGATAAAAATTTAAGGTCAATTCTCTTATGCTGTATGTATTTTTCTACTCTTGTTTAGGATATGATGTTTATGTAACTGATTTAAAATTGTAATGTATAATTAAGAAATGCATGTTACTTAGATTTTTAGGTATACAAAGATATATTTCAATTAGGTAGGTAATCTTCAAACAGTTCTAAGACCTACAGAATATGGCATTTAAAATATTTTAAAAACTTAGACTTTTCTGGACAGTGAGATAGGTCTGTTCCTGGCAGCTCCAATCTACTTCAAGAGAAAAATGGGCATCAAAGAAACTTCATATGGAGATTACTTTCTTTGTGGCATTGATTAGCCACTGGGCATGAACCTGTTCTTATATTGACTCCTGACAGTATGCTGTTAAAACTGGACATGCAGGTTCCATTTTCTACCATCCTTGGGTTGTTTTGTATATTGACTGTAAAAGGACCCAAAAAGAAGGAAGTTTGTAGAAAGTTGGGTGTCTATGCCTATCTCTAAGTGTTGTATACAGGCTCATCTTCTGAGAGCTGAGCGCTGCACTTCCTACCATCCTCCTCCTACAACCCCCATTAAAACTATACTAAAGGTTATAAACTGGCTGCTCACAGTTGGTATTTTCCTGTATATGGTGCATTCGTTAGGTTGTGTTTCAGCCCCTAACTTGTTAGGATGACATGGGTTTGTAAGGACTGAAATTGGACTTCAATACGTCAAATCTGAGGTGGGAAAGGGTGAGACCAGAACAAAGACTCCAGGAGATTATACTGCCACAGTTCAGTGATCAATTCTAGGGGCTGAGGAACCCAGGTAAGGGGATATAGCACACACAGCAATGGTGCAGTGTGCTCGATTACACTAGCTCAGAGACAAGGGAGGCAAGAAGAAAGCTGGCAAATCAGTGTGGCAACTGACTCCATGTGTGGAATGTCAGCTCTCCACTCTCCTTACTCCTAAGAATCTACCTGTGGTTTTGCCACATGCCAGTCAATCCTTACACTCCTGGAAAACACAATGCCCTCCCCGAAAGCGCTCTTCAGTAGGTATATGGACACTCTGGGGGAAAGTGAGGAAAGCAGAAGCGCACTGGGGTGTAAGTGGGTGCTGGTTGGTCACACTGTCAGGTCAGCAGTGTGTCATGTAACAGATGGGGTGAATGGTCTGGAGAGCTGCCATTTAGAGATGATAGATAATGTTGATCATCCATTTAATTATACAATGTTTACATGTGGGAGACGCTCGGTAGAAACTGGTCTCTAGAGACTCCTGCTTTGGTCTTTGCGTCTATAAGTCTATTTACCCAAGAGACTGCACTGCAGCTGATTATAAGAGCTCTTTTTCTTTATGGGTATTCTCAGCCCTTAGTGAACGCATTTGCGATGCAGGAGCATTTGGTTCCTTCTCTCGTGAAGCCTCGTCCACAGAGGGAGCTAACGCGATGTAAGAGCTTCATAAAGAGCTTTTTTGAACAATGGTACCTTTGAGTCATTTCCACACTCTGCTGAGATTTTTGTAGTCTGCCTCTAAACACATGTGGCCCTTTATCCTCATCCATCTGTTTTGCATTCAAGTTTAATCAGCTACACATCAAAAATACTGGGAAAAATAACTGTATCTGTAATGACTGTGAATAGACTTCCTGTTGTCATTATTTCCTAAATAATATGCTAAGTTAATTATGTAACATTTATAATTAAGTATTATGAGAAATCAAGAGATGATTTAAGGTATTCCTATAAGGGTGAGTGTCAGTTATGTACAAAGATGTCGCTATAAATGACTTCCTGTAAATGAAAATCTCCAGATGACTTGAGCAGTGGTGGATGTTATCATCATACCAAGGGAGTGAAGTACATAAAAGGTCACTGTACCCTGTTCAGGGGGAGGGATATTGAACATTAAAAGCTATTATTACAGAAGTTGGGATGAATTAAAAATACAAATAGTAGCGTAAGCAATACAGACTTCTTCAAAGCATTAATGTGTGATGGGTTCATCTGTAGTCCTAATTCATTACTTGTCAGCAATGGTTAAATGTGGAAAAATAGGTGGGAAATTAAAGCAATCAACAACAGACCTTACAAAACAAGAATGGCCAGTGGGGTCCAAATCACTATGGAAATACTGACTCTCAATTTCTAGCCAGCTCCAATACCGCCCCTCCTGAACCTGCTGGACTCTTTAATCTCCTCTGGAGTGTGTCAGAAAGAATCATGTCTTGCTCTTTGCCTCTTATGCAGTTTAACTGTGAATAGTAAAATCTCTGTGGGTCAGTGCCTGTACGTTTACTCACATTTTGACTAGGAAGCATAGGAAAAAGTGGTAGAGGGGAAGACAGGGAGACTCGGCCAGGCTGCTATCCATATTACTCATGGAAGGGAACCAGCAGACGCCAGCTGGACACCCACAGCCCCATACAGATCAAAACATCTCCGCCTTTCCTTTGCTTCCACTTTCTAGGCTTCACTGAGTTCTAACTGCCCTGAGTCGCTGACAGCTGACCCGTTAGCTCGTGGCTTTTGTCAAGTTCCTGATTTTCTTTTCTTGATGATGAGGAAGAGCTCTGTTTAAACAAAGTGTCCTCTGGAACCTACACTTCCAAAATGAGTGTGCTCTGATTTGCAATACAGAAGCCAAGATCAGGTAAGGGAATTCTCTGTGAAATAACCTGGGTGTATGAATGGCAGAGTAGGTCATGAGTGGGGTGACACTGGACAATCTTCACAAATGTTTTACTAGTAAACTCAGTTTGTGCTTGAAATGTTAAATATTTGTCAGTGGTAACTTGGGGATCCAAACAACCTTAAGTATTATAACCGATGATTATTTGGGATTCTCAGTTGTGTTTAACATATCTGTAGTAATTCAAAAGAAATTATTTCAAAAGTGTCAAAACCATGGGGAAGGGCAGTGAAATGTTTTCGCCAAAGTAAATCCAGTCTCATGTATCTTCTTTCAAAACTTCTCATTGTGAGTAGCTTCTCCTTTTTCTGCAACTGGATGCATATGCATATAACAAAATTGTTTCTTTCTGAATATATACTTGCAGAAGTAAGAGCTTCAACCTGGTAATTACTGCGAAAGTTAGCCTTAATGAAACCTAACAAAATATGCATTTGCTCTTAAAGAGGCATAAAAGCCAAAAAAAAAAAAAAAGCTTTCCTATACATAGCAAAAATTCATCCATCAGATACTAATTTATATTCTATATCTAAATCAGCTAAATTACTTGAACAATTTTAAATTCCACAGAAAGCATGGACTACAGTGTCAGTAGACTCAAAACTTAGCGTACACTGCTTTTGTTTTCTTTATTGCAGGCTTTGTTTGGTTGGATTGTTTTTTTTGGGGGGGGGAATTAATTCAATGACTCTATGGAGAAAACTATTCAAAATAAGAGTAAGGAAAAAATAACTTATATACTTATAAAAGTATACAAAACCAAAAATAAGCTTTAAGACTAATTTATATATTGATTTAAAAATAAGAAATAAGGCATTCGCTAAAATAACAAGGTAACATTCTAGATTCTACAAACATAAAATCTTATACTTTAATAAGATTTATAAATATATCCAAGCTACAGCAGCAATCACATACTCATAGACATGTATAAATAATTACTGTCTTGTTGCTTAAGCACAAGGAAGAAGTAACAGAACACCAAGGTACTCAAAGCATAAAGACCCAATGAGGGAAGTCTGCAGTGTGGGAAATGGACTATCACTTACTGGCAAGTAGCAACAACACTTCATAGGGGAAGCAGGAGATGAAGGAGTATGAGGTAGAAGTCAGCAGGGGTGATCTCACCAGGGGCCCAGCAAGGGCTTTAACATATATATCTGAAGTAATTTCCATTGTGATGGTTTCACTTGCTTCCTGTTCTGCCTGATAGTATGTCCTTGTCAATCCCCTAAAATCCTGTATTTGGGGCACTTTTTTATCCATCAAATAATCACTGACAAGTGTAAAAGAAAATATCATATCAAGGAGCATATAGTAGTAAGGAGAATTGTGTCTCAAAGCCAATATGATAGGGGACAAAGCACCCTGAAACAGTTAAAAGTTACAGGAGGCAACAAGGCACTGAGTCACCACCCTAAGGATCCTACCAACCAGCCCCGACTTTCTGAGCCAGAAAGCATCAATTCAGATGATATATGTGTAGTCATTAACAACACAATGTATGAAGAAAGCATAAGTGAATGAGGGGTAACACTGCTGCTTTTAATGTTCCCATAAAGATTACTATCATAGGAAAAGAATAATTATACAATACACCATTTAAAAACATAACCCAGCATTTCCGAGACAACACCTTTGAATATTAAAAAACAGTTAAGACAGAGTAAGAGGAAGGTCTTTCAAATTTTAGCCCACAAGTAACTCACCTAGTCCTTAATTGTTAACACCTAACCCTGCGTGTACCTCTGGAGGATTTCCAATTTTTTATGTTTAAATATTCAAGTACAAGGAACTTCCCCATGGTGCTGAAATTGGTGAACTGAGTTGCGCTTTACATTCATATGTGCCTTGCTGATAGGCTGCCTACAAGTCTCTCATTCAATCTGAGAATTAATTCTAATTAACAAATGAGTACCTAAGGAACCAAACAGCCCAGTGCCTCTCCATTTACAGCATTAGCTATGATGTGATAAAGGACTGCACTGGTCTTGACCACGAGATAGTGAGTGAAGAAAGAGAACACTGGTCAAGACCCTTTACAGCCTCAGATGCTTCCAGAGTAAATTGCTGACCGCAAGGGTGACAGGGCTTGGAAACAAGGTTCCTTCTAGGCAGTGCTTTCAAACAAACTTAAGTGTTGAGGCTTTTCTAAGCCTCAAACTAGGAGAATTCAGGAGTCAGGTTCAATGCACAGGCTCTCAGCATGAACAGACTCTGCCACACCAGGAACAAACCAATCTGAGGGGCTCTATGACAGGAGCATCTGTCATGGGCTTCTGTGTTTAAAAAGCATCATCTAGCAGTGGAGAGGAAACAGAGCTAACACTTACATCAACTGAAAAAGTTATGAGTTCAAGAGTGCCCTGTCTGGTTAGGTAGAGTTCTCCGGGGATAGGTGAACTTATTTGATGGGTAAACATTTGACCCTCAAGCCACGGAATCAGAAACTCAAGGGGAAAAGCTGGCAGCCTATGTTTAACTAAGTCCTACTGGTGATTTTGCACAAATTTGAGCTCTACCATTCTAGAATGATCATACAAATAACACACATGCCTGTTACTTGGACAGAATTATAAATAGTGTGTTCTTTATATTTCAAAGTGGCAGGGTCACCTCATAGTCAAACTGAGTGCTTTAGTCAGAGGCAAAGTACTGCCTAGGATTTCAAATGAGCTCTAAGTATACGGTTATATCCAGAGTCCCTACAAATATAAAAAAGTTCTTCATCATCAGAATATAAGCACATCAGTTTAAAAAAAAAAAAACAATCATAACACTGGCGCACTTACCTTTAGAAAAAAAAAAAGCACAACATACAAATAAAGTGTATAAAATCTAGTTTAAATTCTCAGCATCCTGAGCAACATACGGACAACATATTAATAGAGAAGTTCTTCCTTCCAACATATAATTTCCCAAACCAGGTCTTTAAAATCCACTTTATTAAATCTTCTGGTTCCTCCTTATGGCTCAGAGAGCATCCTAGAAAATGTAAATTATTCTTCTAGTAACCACTTGGCTATAATTATTCACAGGGAAACCAAGTTTACCATAGGGCTTCTCAATACACCTGCACTTTCAATATTGAAGCCATTGCTCTGGTATCTAATAAACTTCTGTTTCCTTTGAAAATTCTGACTTTACTCAGCCTAAATTAAATTGCTAGCCGTTCATTCTCTGTGGAAGTTAGCCATCTGCTCTTTGTGAAAAGCATCAAATGTCTTACATGTCATATTCTGACTGCTCGTCCTTCAGATAAGAGAACAGCGGAGGTTGATGGTTTCTGGCCAGTTTTCACTGTTGATGTTAAGATATCAAAAAGAAGAGAAAAGAACAGCTATGAGACAAAGAAGAAACTATGTGTTGATGCGGCCATCCTGACAGGGAACTGGACGCTTGGTTTTCCAGGGTCACAAAATTAACTTCTAATATGTCACACATTGCCACTGAATTCTATTGTACTTAAAAACACAGTCTGGAAATACGCCCAACTTTTATGGTAGGAGAGATGCTAGGTTTGGAGATTTTCCCAGAGTAACCTCACAAAGCCTTCATCTAAGAAGCATTTTCATCCTACTACAAAACATGGACAAAGTCCTCCTCTTACTCTGACTCTTTACCACATGACAGCTACAAATTTAGATGCTAGTGATACTCTGCATGAAGCACATGCCTCTGGACCCCATTCTAATGGGTCACATTAAAATCTTACTTTTAATATAACCACGATTCTTATTCTAGTACTAATGTTTTAAAGTAAGGCCAATCATCTTTGAGCACATAATTTCTTAGGGTATATTTTTACAGACGTTTGACAGATGTTGAGGCAATGCTAATCTCACTGCAAGCCAATGAATATTTGCTGGCTTGTCCCAACTCCCTAACCTGCTGGGAGCTTACAGCTCTACATTTACTAATAACTAAAAGAAAATCTTTAAAAAATGGGACTTAGGCCCTGGTCATCAATGCCCTCTTCCTCTCCTGCCTCCTGAAACTGTCTTTCTGCCTGCAAGTATCAACTAGAAGTGAAAACGGGAAGGGAAAGGGTGAGGTCTGTCATGAACAGAAAACCCAGGGCCAGGTGTCACTGGTATCACCAAGTCTGTAATGAGTTTGAACGTAGCAGCTGTCTTCTTACCTCATCCCACTAACACTGACTAGTGAGAAACATAGATTAAGTAACCAAAAACACAGGCTGAAAGGAATCATTTCTAGAAAACAAATATCCTTTCAAATACATTTTTATTCTCTCTCTCTCTCTCTCTCTCTCTCTCTCTCTCTCTCTCTCTCTGTGTGTGTGTGTGTGTGTGTGTGTGTGTGTGTGTGTGTCTCCCCACAAATATGGATGAACTCCATAAAGGTAAGAGGACAACTGAACAACTTTGGCAGTCAGTTCTCTCTATCCACCAAGTGGGTCCCAGGGATAAACTCAAGTGAACAGGCTTGGTAACAAGCTCCCATACTCACCAAGCCATTTTTCTAGCTTTTAAGTACATTATTTTAACTTTGAACACACAGTGCCATTTACTACTCAATCTTTTGATATCGTGGCAAAGCCCTGACTAGTTAGATCTGCTCTGATTTGCTTTTCTACAGATGTATCATACTGCCAGTCCTGTCTGGTTTCTTAGTCTATTTCAAATAGTAGGAGAGAACTTTAAAAAACCAAGAAGCCACACGAGTAAAATGACTCAGACGCAGATTAGCTTTTCAGAGAACTAACTCTGTTCTTAACAGATAAGTTTCCCAGACAATGGATGGAAATATGGAAAACCTTACATCAAACTGACATTAATGTGAAGTTTTATCTAAATCCATCCTGTGCTGAGCCGTCTTGGAAAAGGCACAGTGTCCTGTGATTCCTAAGGCAGGAAGTCATCTCATTTGTATAAAATAATGTGAAACAATAATCATAAGAGGTGTGCATTCTGGAATAAGAGCCGTGCATTGCAGAACAGTTTTAAATCCACTTAAGTTTGATGCCACCTTAATGGAGCTACTACCTCCTCACCAAGTACCATGCAAATAGCCAGAACAATGGGTGGCATGGCATAAGTGAGCCATCAATGCACACTGGCAGTGGCATAGTGTACCAGTACTGAGAGGGCTGCAAGAACAAAAGAAACCAAAATTACAAGATGATATCACTTCTGACTGCTCATTTCATTCATTTACAGAATAATACAGATTTAAAGAATCACTGTAATAATTATCACATGCCTAGTATAAAATTAAAAATATTATAGTTATTAACACAAAAAGCCTATAGCATATACCTACTGCAAATTCACACATAAAAGATAACCCTTTCTACGGATCTATGTCAATTCAGAGAAATCACACTTTTCAGGTGCATACTCAGAGAGAGACAGAAAGAGGGGGAAGGGAGAAGTGAGGGAGGGAAGGAGGGAAGAGGGAAGGAAGAAGGGACGACAGATTTAGAAAAGAAGATGCACACTTTAACTTGGCATGATTATTTACACCTTTAATCCCAGTACCTGGGAAACAGCGGAAAGCAGATCTCTGAGTGTGAGGCCAGCAGCTTGGACTACAAGTTCCAGCCCAGCCAGACATACAGTAAGACTTTATAATAAATAGAAATAAAAAACAGAACAAGGTGACAACCCAGAAGCATCTATGTAGAACGAGAGCCATGGCTGGCCTAGCCCCAGGATAAGCTTTTAACTAAGACTGGGAATCCAAAGTTTCACTTTATATACATCGGCGGTTTAACCCAATACAGAAAATAGTCACATCTACTCTCGTTACTGCGCCACTGGTGTGGACTGAGTTCTGTACACATTAGACTCCACAACACAGGGCCATAGCTCTGATCAAGACTTCCCAGTGAGTAAGATGGGTTTCAAGATCTGTTCTCTGTGGTCTGAGTCATCGATGGTCTCAAGATGAAATTCCTATATTTCATCTTGAAAAATGCCAACTTAAAACATAAAGAAAATTATTTTTGATATTCAGACAAAGATATTATTCAGAAAACACATTGGAGAATTTCAAGCTACTTTCCTGAAATTTGTTGTGAGATTAAAAGACTTATATGAGTAAAATATTCATCTCCACTTGACTAGGTTTTGGAAAAATTAATACATTTAGTAGAGTAACAGAATAAAAACACTACTTTCAAGAGCTGTATTTTGACAGCTGTTTCCTTGTACTGAGCTTTGTTTAGCAAGGTTCACTTCTTATCCCAATTTGGAGATTAGCTTTCTGCGCTGCAGCTGGTGAGTTATCATGGGAAACATACTATCCAGCAAAGGCCCATGAACTTGGTGAACTTCAATCTGCTGTTTTCAACAATTCTCTAAACTAGCATTTCTTCAAGATAACCAATGAATTGCTCAGAATTTAGAATATAAAAGATAAGATGGAAATGTGTTCTATGATCCTGAACCTATTTCTTTAAAAGTAAAAAAAGAGGCATTTAATTTCCTGTTCTCAAGTATTTCAATTATCAGCATTTTCTTACAGTACTTATTTTTATGCCTTTCTTTATGTCCAATGTGCAATCCTTTTTCATACCCAAAGAGCAAAGTGTAAAGGAAGTAAAAACTCCTCGTAAAGATTGTCTTCAGCCAAACATACAAGTACTTCATAATTTCAGTCAAAATACTTTGTTATTGAACAGCATAAGTGTCCATGGCAAAAAAAAAAAAAAAAGTACTTGAATGAGCTACCCACACATTAAACTAGGAAAACCTTATATTGCAATATAAAAATAATTCACCAACATTAGCTATCAAGAAAATTCAAACTTCCAATATAATCCACTCTGAATCAAGTTGACTGCACTCCATGAGAGACTAGCATTGGCCTTGTTTCCCTGACTAAGTCCCAAAGTTTTTTTTCCTATTGCCAAAACATCTCTCCACCAATGTGGTCATACCATTTACTCATTCACTGTGTGGTTTACTAAAAATCTTTGTAACAAGGCATCACCTAGTTTGTAAGGTAACACTAATGCTCAAAATCAGAAATGCAAAAACTACATTATTAAGTAAGCATTTTATACAAAAATAATTCTAGTCGCTATACATTGTGTTTGATATTAACTTTGTTCATTTAGTCAAAGAAATTACTTCTATCTGCTTTGCGTTGTACATATTATCCCAAATTTCTCCTGTTGAATATTTCAAGGTGCACTCCAATGACAGGGCTCAACTATTTTACCGGCTTGTTCACGCCTTTATTTTGATTAATGCATGTTGTCTTTGTGGGTTATGCGTGTAGTGGCTGCTGGGAATCGAAGCCAGGACTCTGCATACTAAACACATGCTCTAATAGGCTACATCCCAGACCTCTCATTTTCATTTTCATGAAATATCTGCAATATTCAAAAACTAAGGCTTTGAAGGTAAATCTTGTTAATGGAAATCCAATAGGCCACAACTGTAATACAGTTTCTATAGCAACACGTACCACAAAGAAAAGCTCTGTGGAAGAAGGGAGTAGTGAATGGAGGGGAAGTGACCTGGAGTTAAACCCAAGTGCCCTATGCACACTGTCAAGGGCAGCTTATGCTTTGCACTTAGGAACTCTGGCAATGAATTAACTTCAGAACAACCATAGCCTCTTTGGTCTTTTCTGACACCTGTACTTCCTACAGCCACAAGAGATAGTTACGGGCCTTTCCCTTATGCCCTGGAAATGTCACATACACCTCTAATTTTAGGTATTCCAACTTATTTTTATCTGTCAGGAGGAATATTTATTTCAACAAAAGTACATCCATATATAAGGCCTTTCAGAACAGAAGTGTTCCTGGCAAGGCTATTCCCTCAGTCCCCCTGGAACACTGTTTACAACGTCCTCAAGGCTGGCTCAGATGGGCCAGCTATATGCTCCCTAGTACACAGAGAGGGTTACTGAGCATACATACTGCACAGTCATCAACCCTAGTCTGAGGAGAGGAAGGAGATATGGACAGGGAGGGCTTGTAAGTGTGCACTTACGAAAGAAAGAATCAAAAGCATTTCAGACATAAACAAATGAGTAAAAACAAGTAGGTAGTAGGCAAAATCTGGTGGTGGAAAACCTTTAATTTGAAGACTCAGGAGGTGGCAGGTGGATCTCGGTGAATATGAGGCTAGCTTGGTCTACGTATGATGTTTCAAGCTAACTAGGGTTTACAGTGAGACAGTATCTTAAACAAACAGGTAATATGCTGAAAGGTATAAATTTCTGCTTCCTGAAAAAGAAATCTCAGATATTCCATAGCTGCATTTGAAGAAAAAAAAAAAAACCAAGAGACTCAGTTTCTTTAATCAATTTCATTCTGAGAGAGTGTATGCAGATGTCTCCAACAGGTTATACGTAACAAAGTAAGTGCATAAATGCAAATGTGTGAAGACTTGCATGTGGAGGTCAGAAGACAATCTCACGGGTTCCAATTTGCTCGAGAAAGGATTTTTTTTTTATGGTTTTTCCAATGTGTATGCCAGGTTAAATGACCCTTGAATTTCTAAGGCTTCTCATGTTTCCCCCTCCTATGTCGCCCCCTCCCCCCCGGAGTGCTAGGATCAGTCCTGGAAATTCAAACTCAGTTTCAAGGACACTGCATCAAGCAATATATTCTATATCCTCTAAGTCTCTCTCTCCTCCAGCACCTTTATGCTCTCTGCACACTGTGCTAGGCTGATCACCCTAGAACATGGGTCCACTTATCACCAAGCTATGATCCTGACAAAAGACCTCCAGTAGACAAGCAACTCACAGCCTCAAGAATAGCTTTGAGGGGGAAGGACAGGCACAAAAGCAGCCAACTGCTCCCAAGGAAACCGTTTGGGACACTTTGGCATCACTGGATCAGAACCTGATTTGTGATAATAGCATGCTGTTGTGCAAAGGATAGTCAGAACCATGCTGCGCTGCACAAAGTAAGTGTAGACAAGGTTGGGGGTCTCCAGTGGCACAAACAGTAAAGCCTCTCCAATCTAAAGACCTGAACAGAAGCTTGGTAGGAAAACTATGACACTCGGGACACAAGATGAGTAGAATAACTATCTCCCAAAACACTACGAACTTAGAAATGTCAGCGGCCTCAGCTCTCGGCAGTTCTTAAGTGCCACCTACTTCTGAGTTCTTTTCCTTCAGACAGGGTAACTTTCCAACTCTCTTCCAGGAACCCCAGGTCAGCCAGTCCGGTCCTCTAGCGTCTTCCCCCACCCCCTCCCTTCCTCTTCACAGGGACTCTCAGTTTCCTTGTAGGTCTCTCTCCACACCTTGGTGGCCATTTTATACTGAAAAAGCAGGCTGGGGGCAGAACACAGTGTGGCTACCAAGTCTATGAGAAGTCAATTGAGACCTGCTATGAATACTACAGACCAGAACAGAGAGCTATGAAATGAGCAGGCAGACATGGGAAGAGTACAGGGAAAATGTCCAAGACATGGTGACACCCTGGGGGTGGGAGGTCATGGGGAGGACATATCACCAGCAAGGCAGAGGCAGTGCATATAAGGATACAGATAATGTGAGAGGGAAGATAGAGACAGCACTCAGAGAGAGCCACGCAGGCTAGGTTTGAGATCTGGCTTTTATTCTAAGTCTCAATCAACAGTACCCCCCAAAAAGAGACAGGAAAAGCGTGGGAAAACTAGAAGACTCTTCCCTTCACTATGACTGAAGGTTTTTAGTAATTAAGCCACAACAACAATTTCACCGGAATGACACTGATTACAACCAATCCATATAAGAAAACTCTGTGCTCTGGTTGAGGCTCAGCTAAGAAAAGGTCACTTTGTGCAATCATAAACCAACAAGTTTCTATTTAAATTTCTGAAACTGCAAGACATTCAGAATACAAGCCATTCTGATAAAATGCACTGCTATTGCTTTCCTTGATTAAAAAAAAAAAAAGTTCAGTTCCTAGAATAGCAGAGCCAATGATGAATTAAATGTTACAATATATGAGCATCAATTCTTCGATGTACATCAAACAAATACTGTCTAAATAAAGGAACCGATTTACAGCAGTGTGTACAGACAAAGCCCAAAATCTAGCCTTGGAAGACAGAGTGGAAGAAACCATAAAGGAGTCCTTTTTTCAACTAACTTGTAGGCAGTTGCTCAAAAGAAAATGGAGAGAGCGTCCAAACCTCACAGAGGAGAACCAGTCACCCAGAGAGGTGGAGCAGGAGAATGCAGAGACCCCACTGGCTCCATGTTTTTTCACAGACACTGATCACACTAACATCGACATCGCTTTGTGAGTATTACCTCCCTAAACTCTTTCCACAGCCCCATGGGATACAGAAAATTTACTCCAGTTTACTGATGCATAGAGTGTCTTACCCAGTGAGTCAGCTGAGAACAGGGATCCAGCAATTCCAACCCTTCACCTCTGCAGTGTACTAATCCCTGAGAAATGAGTTCTTTCTTACTCACCGAGTATATTAAATCAATCTGTTCTCAGATTCTTTCTTTCAAACACCATGAAAGGAAACATTAAAAGTTTCACTTAGTGTTCTAAGAAATAGTTCTAAAGGAATTTAATTAATGATGAAACATTTAAAGCTTTGATAGTTGGCAAAGTTGATATGACCCACACTGCTATTAAACTCAAGATCAAAGTCCAGACGAGCTTCACAAACAAATGCTATTTATAAGCAGTGGATATTTTGTCAACCCTTGTTAGGATAATGAACTGTGAGTGCCACATTTGTTTAAATCCTTCTGGTTTGAGATGCTTATAAATTTCAAGCACTGAAAATATGTCATACAGTTTAAACTCAAGCAGATGCCCAGAATTTTAGGGAAAGTTGAGAAGATTCCAGTCGGCAGGCACTGTTTGGACAGTTTCACAAGCTACTAACATTGGAATGAACACAATTCCAGGTGACCCAGTAAAGGGCACTGTGCTGTCCCAAAGGCTGTGGCCTGCTGCTGATTTACCTTTGCACCTATCTCTAGCATGCAGAAGCACTGGGATCCTCTTTTATCGTGCTGACACACTCACAGGGGCTTTTCTCCCTCTACCATCCACCACTCATTGGCTAGGCGGATTCTTCTACACCCAGGAGAAAGCAAGTATTTAAGGACAAAGAGCCCCGACATCACTTATGGCAGCTCAAATCCTCAGGGTACAAGCTCAAGCAGGACAGAAGAGCACTGACTGAGTTATTTAGCTGAGGGGACACTGACCGTACCTACCCTGTACACTGTCAGGTTTTAATGAGGTAGTACAAATAAGGGATTTAACACAGCAGCTAGCAATATGCCACGTATACTACTGAAGAATTCTCAGTGAGCTATGATTATTGCTATCATTTTCCTAGGATGTGACCGGATAATAAAAGCCCTTTCCAGTGTCAAAGTCACCAAGTGAGTTTTTAATTAATTAATTAATTAATTAATTAATTAATTAATTAATTAATTAATTAATAAGGCCCTGCGGCCCTGCAATCTTGGCTGGCTTAGAACTAGCTGTAGTTTCAAACACAACTATCCACCTGCCTCTGCTTCCCAAGTGCTGGACTTAAAGACATGATACACCATGTTCCCGTGACTCTATATTTTGGTTTACTATATTGTATTATATACTATATAGTTATATATATATATATATTATATTATATTATATTATATTAGCTTACTATTCACGATCTTGTTATTATTCACTGGTTACCTGAGCACAAATTTAATGTGATCTTCTTCTTTTGCTACTTTACCAATATAGCCCATGCAATCCTCTGTAAGGTTTTTACAGTAAAAGTGCACTACCAAATCCCTTCCACTCTGTTGGTAGAGGGACCTCAAAAAAAGCACCACCATTTCTTAGCTTTGGTGGAGCAAGCAGGTGCCTACTGCTGCCAGCCAGAAGTCGATATTATATTCAGAGCAGGCCTGGCTTAGCATTATCACTGGAGCCAGGATATAAACTCTTGCCTTACAAATGCTTATGGCAAACTATATTCCAAAGATATTAAAAAACAGATGATGAACAACCAAATTTTCAACTGAAAATAATAACTCACAACTCAAAATGCAGTGACTGTTGTAGGATGAGCTCTAAAAAAAGCAAAGTGTCCGTCTTCTATGACAACACTCAGAAAGGGTCGCACCAATCTCGTGTACTATAAATAACATTAGTTTTTATTCTTGCTTCTACCAAATTCTGAAACCTGTTCTCAAGCCAAAACTACAGAAAACTACTGACTTAACAGAGATTCTCAAGTCAAGATTATGACTCCTGAGGGCCATACCCACAGCAGGTTTCTGGAGTGTCAGGATGCAAGAGTCAGTCTTAGACAGTGTGGGTCCTGATCAGGCTCCAGTCCCTAACAGCCAGGCTCTGATACTGTCCACCTCTCTATTTCCAGCATATCACCATTTCCTCTAGTGTCAACACAAGGCAGGCTACACCTAACAGTTCAATTCACTTCAGAAAATACTTGTTAACGTCCTTATATTCCAGGCAAGCACATTCCAGGTGATGTGGGAGATGGTGCTGACCTCCAAGCCCAGGTTTGACCCCAGGGATTTAACAGTGGAAAGAGCAAACTAACCCCTACCAGATGTCCTTTGACCTCATCTGTATGATGCAAGATGTGTGTGCGCACACATACTGACACACACACTAAAATAACTGTAAAAAAAAAAAAAAAAAGTTTCTAAAAATTTTAAGGGGTTGGAGAGATGGCTCAGCGGTTGAGAGCAGCGACCGCTCTTCCAGAAGACCCAGGTTCGGTTCCCAGCACCCACATGGTAGCTCACAACTATTTGTAGCTCTAGTTCCAGGGGGTCAACCTTCACACCAATGCACATAAAATAAAGTTAAATAAATTATATTTTAAAGAAACTTTTAAAAGCGCCGTATAACCGATTAGATAGCATTAGAAACTAGTTTGGGCATTAGGAAAAAACAGCAGCCATACATGCACCTTAATCACTTGTCTCCTATTTCATCCATCACAGAGACACACCTTTTTTTGGGGGGAATGGTCTCCCCATCACTTCTACATCCAAAATACCTTCCTCATCTTTCCTATGTACAGGTCCTTTCAAATGTGGGCAGGGACCAGTACAGTGTAGCTTGGAAACTTACCCCATCTTAAATCAGAATTTACCACATAAATACAGGGCTCTGAAGAACAAAGTCTTTGCCATTTGACCATTTGTTATGCAGTGATCAGCAGGTAGTTAGTTCCTCCTCTGCAACATGTAAATACACGGTGCATGAGGAAGCAGCTGACGGCTGAGGACACAGAACCTTGGAGAGATGAGAACAAACAGTGACCGGTCATAGATGTCACATGTGAGTAATCTGGTTTATTACAGCAAGGATGGCACTTTAAAGAAATATAGTCATTTACGAGATAAAAACCAGAGGTTATTATGTCGTAAGGATTAGGATCTAATGTTCCTACTGAGAAAAGCAATCAACATTGAGCGAAGCTGGTACATTCTGGGCTGTGCTTTGGAAGATGTCATTAAAAACAGGCTCAAAAAAGACTTTGGACACAGGGTCACAGGAAGCAGGCAGTGGTCATAAGCTCATAATGTCTTACAGTGTCAGTCAAACAATTTCCTCAGGCTTCTTTCTCCACTTTCAGACAGAAAGGCCTGAACTATTCACCCAGCAATACTCTTGTGATCTGACACCCACCGGGGACCTTCCCAGTTCAAAAAAGCATCATAAAGGAAAGTGAGTAGAAGGCTGTGCTTGATCAGTGAAATGCAAGTTGTTATGAAACACACACACACTCAACCTTTATAGAGCTGACAAATCTCATTTATATTACAACAAAGGTACCAAACCAGGATTTGCTCCAAAACATTACAAATCTCATTTATATTACAACAAAGGTACCAAACCAGGATTTGCTCCAAAACATTACAGTGAAGATATAAATCTTAGAGAAAGGAAAACTTAGAGGAGGCCACAGTGAGAAGAGCCCAGGAGGAAGGTGGGCAGCCACTGCAGACCAGGGCACTAGTCTTTTAGGCTTTGGGTGGGAAATGCTATCAACTTTTCAAGTACTAGATGAAAGAATCCAACAGAATACCTATGCGTCAAACATTTTCAGCTAAGTGGCTCCTGGTACACATCAACCCTGTATGATAACAGCACTCACTACAGAAGAGAAGGAAGATATGCCTTGGGGTCCATCTAGTGAAGTCTGGGCCTTCAAAATAGTTTCCCAAAGTCCTGTTCCAACTGCCCGGAGTGTTCCACTCTTGTGAGAACACGTCCCACAGTTTGCTTGAGACAGAGCAGCTCACTTCTGCTGTTTCACAGACCGCCCCAGTTGTAAAGTCATTTCACTTTCTTCCCCAGTTGGGCCTGTAGTAGATGAATCTTTCCAGTTCACTCCTATGGCTTTATAACACATCCTCCTTAAATCCTACAGGCATAAAGAAAACCTAAATTTGGTTCAAAGAGAGCTTCCGCTTCCAACAGAACACCACATGCTGCATGCACAACTACCCAAGTCCATAGCCGAGTAAACAGATCACAGTGGACCTAACACTGTCCTATCTCTCAGCCCATTTAATAACGTGCTTTGTTCTTTGTATATTTAAAATCTGTCAATTACTAAATGCTCTTTAAAAACATTTTAAACAACATATTTAATACTGGTATAAATTATACAATGAACAAATGCATAGAGGTGTGTTTATCACTGAGGGAAATGAACTATAAATAACACTGTAATAGTGATTCAAAAAGCCAAGACTCTAGTGGTTTCATTAGTTGACTCCATGGCTGACCAACTTATGTATGTACACACCGAGCTGACCCAGCGGCCTCTTGGCAAGTCCAAACGCACCCATCGCAGACATGCATGAATTATGTAACAGTGTCCCTGCAGAAAGACAGCTTCATCTCAAAGAAAACAGCAGGCAGTTTATTCTAATCAAATATGAGTCACGCAGCCCTGGCACACAGATTCCAGTCATTCTAAATTATATGTTAAGTATGGCAGCAGTTTCATAAAGGTTTTACAGTTAAGAAACAAAGTATAAGTCAAGACACTTCGATACATGTGAAAACACCAGGCAAGCAGGTCAGAGCAGCAAAGCAGGGAATTTGCTGTAAATAGGCCTCAGATACTACTCTTACCCTTTGGCTGGTGGAGCTAGTAGTCTGTTAATACATCCCAAAAGGTTGCACCTAATAGTCACAAGGATGTTAGGCAAACACAGAGGTGGGCAAGGAATCTCTATTCTGAGCCTGCAACATTCCAACCTCCTCACAACCACTGAAGTGCCGCTGAGTCAGTGGGCTTTGCAGAAAGTTTCACTGAAGGAGCAGTTCTTTCCAAGAACCTCTGTAGCATAAACATGAATTCCAAACATCACAAAAGGTGCAAGATAAGTGTCCAAGCAAAAAATTAATCCCACAAATTTGTCCTCAGTGCCAAATTACTATGTGTCCCAGAATCCACTGGCTGTTCAGCTTTAAATATTCAGACCTACTAAGACAGCTGACCATACCAGCACCTTGTACTATATGGTCAGGGAACAAGAATGGAAAGGGAATTCCCAACCTCTTGGTCACATGACAAAGTGAGACCTGCAGACCCCTCAACACATCAATCATGGCGAATAGGTTACCCAAACCAAAAGAAACCACGCATTATTTAACTGCCCTACTGGAATCCTACAGACTCTAAATAAGCCATCTAGTATTCTCCTCTATTTCCATCACCTCAGTTTCTAAATGTCAATCCATGTCATATCAGTGAGTTACACAACCATCTGTGAGGTCCATAGATAGGACTTGCAGGCTGGGCTCATTCTAGAATAATGGCATTCTCAGAACAACAGTGCTTCAAATTATTTTCACAGTCTCAAAGAAGACCACAGTAATGCTTAGGGCAGCAACCATGCAGTCTTCCCAACCAGAGGTATACATTCATTTACTTCATTTATGTGATGTCTATTTAAGACTGCAATTTTAAAAGAGATGGAGATACTTGCTCAAAACAAAAGTATGCACCCAGTCTACAAGCACCCACTCACACATTATCTTACAATGTGCTTCTAAAACCAGGGAATCCTTATGAACATCTTAGAATACTTCAAGAATGGCAGGGGAAATGAAAATATTAAAGGAGAGAAAAGATCCTGAACGTTTCATTACAGGGAAACCACAGCATAGCCCTGAATACCTCAGTGTCATCCCACCATCCCCCACTCTGAGCATCTACTCCTCAGAGTGCCCTAAAAGTAATAACTGAGGGTCTAAAGAACTTCTCTGTGACCCAAACCTTGCTCCTATCTTGCTTGAAGATCCTTCTGATTCATCTCATGGTAGCTTTAAGCAGTTTTATGCCACCTGATTCAGAAGAAAAAAAAAAAAATGACTCACACAAATCAGCCTGTAAATACACCAAAGCATCCAAGGACAGAAAGTGAAACGGTATGATGCTCAATGTGTGCCTTTGCCATCTAGGTACATCCAAATGCGAGCTTTATGGGCTGGTGAAATGGTTCAGAGGGCAAAGTGGTTGGTAAACAGGACTGGTGAGCTGAATTCAATTCCCAGAACTCATGTCAAAGTAGAAGGAAAAAAAACCCTAAGTTCATCAAGGTGTCCACTGACCTCTACGTGCACACTGTGACACACACACACACACACACACACACACACACACACACACACACACACACACACACACACACACACACACACACACACCAAGTGGAGAAAGAGAATAAATATCACTTTAAAAATAGAGCTTCATGTCAGGAAAACTAAAACTGAATTTTAAAAGTTCTAGATACATAAGGTGCTCCAAGAGAATCAGAGAAATGAAGGAGAAGGATCCATGGACAGAAGATCATCTAAGCATTGATCTGCAATGCTGTTACGTCAACCCATAAACGCTATATTTAATTGCCCTTCCACAGCCATGCTTTCATGGCTCTTAGAAATGGTAGGCAAACTCACAATGCATATTCTTTTCTTTATTTTTTCATGGATCGTATCAGAGGGCAACACATATTTGGCCAACACTCACAGTACTCTTCACAATAAATGTATGAGTGGCTACCATCACTTCCTTTGTATGGGGATAATCCATAAAGAATTGGAGCACAGAGGTTTAAGTAATGCTTCCGAGTACACACAGATTGACCAACCACATGAACACATGACCTCTCCAATCACTAAGAATACAGGTCAACAAACGCTTCAACTGTCTAAAAGCCAATATGTGAGGGTAAGAGAGCAAAAGTATTTAAACCACAACATGCCAACCGGCAGTAGTGCGGACTGAACACAAGTTGAGGGTTAAGTGGAACAGAGGAAGCAGCGATATACACCTCCTGAGCAAGTCTCTTAGCAACCACTGCAAATGGTTCTGAGCAAACAGATGGGAAATGAGAGCATCTCTGATCCACACTTTTCTCTAAGGACCCTGGTTCCTATTGTTTCAGGAGGCTGTGCTTTGAGCTATTTCTTTATTTTCTTCTGCTGCCTTCAATATCCCACGTCCTCACAAACCACAAAGACTTTGTAATGTGGACCCAGTAAGTGATCTATGATTCGACAGAAAGTGAGATATTATTTAGTAAATTCAGGTATCACCTTTTCCCCATGGCCCATGTGGGAGGGGCCTGTCTGGAAGGGTTTCATCACTCTACAGATACTGCTGCACCACACATTTCACCAAAGAAACGGTATTCTGTAAGAAAAACCAAAACAACCCCTAACATTACCACCTATTTTGGCTAGACATCACAGTAAGACAATGCACCACGCTTCCTGTGCATGTTCCAGCAACCATGACAAGGAGGTAGGACTTAGGGCACTTGAGAAAACAGGCAACAAGCACATGGTCCTCTCTAACTCGGAGGCCTTGGGACAACTTCTGAACCCAAATGCAACCTCCCTAGACGACAGGTTCCAAGGTACTTTGGAAGCATCCACAAAGCACATGGAAGACTTTATCAGGCTGCCTTGACTACAAATGGCTAAAAGCCCAGTGTCTAAGATCAGGCAACTAAAAGTTTTCTGCTGTGAAATACAGGAGAAAATGATTAACCACAAAGATTTTTCAAAAGAAGTTTCTGTTGAGCTCTAACACTAAGAACCCTTGATGGGATGTGTGGTGTGTGTGTGTGTGTCTGTGTGTGTCTGTGTGTCTGTGTGTCTGTGTGTGTGTGTGGCGTGTGTAAATAAACTGGACCAAATACTTTCAGCTGAAATATAATATTAAGATATGAGTTAAGATTTACACACATGCTATTTATCTCTTATCCCTAAACTAGAAGAAGCACTTTTTAAATTTCAGGCACTTGAAATCTTATATTTACATATATATGTGTGTCTATATATAAAATGACATACTCAGGACTGTAGCCAAATTCTAAGTCCAAAATTAAGTTTTACATCCCTCTTACCCATATAACGTGAAGGAAAATTTACGCCGTATATTTTGTGAAGCTGTGCTTGACAGGGATTTGTTCCATGAAGTAACACATGAAATCTTTCATTATGTTTTGTCAAAAACAAATTTTTTGGGGGAGTACCTAAGATTTCAAACATAAAACAGACTCAAAATTGTAGTCTATTTACATTCCTTAAGTAATGTATATGGGAAATGGCCACCTGGCTGGCAGGCAGAGTGGACGTCATCTCATGTACACTGGACATGGCTCACCTGGTCACTGGTGGCATCTGTGCAAATGTGATGCTTAGAGATCAAGGCAAGTGGCCACAGACAATAGTCACCCTGCTCTAGCAATGTGCTCAAAGGATGCCAGCTCACAATGGATGTAATTATCTTGAATAACAGAGAATAAACATGAAAAAATGTCAACATGAACCATACAGCCTCAAACTACAATTATGGAGAAAGAGAGGGGCTGCTAGCTAAAAACTAAAGTGGCTACCAAGACTCTTTCTAAGAGTATGATCTGCTACTTTCATTCCGAATTCCATCAAATTATTTGGCTTCCTAAAGAACATAAATGCATGACTTGGACTGACATCTTAAATCAGTTTAATATTTATTAAGATAAAGCAAAGAAGGAATGAGAATCCATGTTTCTTGGGCTTGGAGAAGCATGAAGCTAGCAGTGGTTAAATGCCAGTGACTTCCTTGTACCAGGAAGACTTTTCTGCTAGCCTCGAGGACCCAGGTCCACAGAAGACAAGACAGGGGCAGTGACCCACATCCAAGAAGCCAATCCGAGCAGCCTGTGGGTCCTGACCCTCCTCCAAGCCAGAGTAGCCAAATGACTTCATGAATCAGATTGAGAAAGGACATCAGAAGACCTACATTTCCCCTAAGTCAGCAGATACACACCCCGTTGCCATCTGGGACACAGCAAAACAAAGCAGAATATAAAGAGGCATCACAAAGTACACAGGGACAAGTCATCCCTTCCTTCCTCCATTCTTAATAAGAAGGTAAGACAATGCTCTATAGAAAAGAAGAGACTGAGCTGGGTTTAAGGATACTCAACACCTCAAAGGTGAGGAACAGGAATTTTCAGGTGAAGGGTACAAGAACCAGAGTGGCAAACGATATGATTTGTTCTGGAAACGGGGTACGGAGTAACCCACATCAAATGTATCCTTCATGATACTGTTGCTCGACTCCATCTTGGGAGTGGGGGTAAAAAGGGAATCTCCTGGGACAGGAGTTAGTGGTGACTAAATACAGAAGCACAGATTCACTGGCCCACACCTTTATTCCTATTGCACAAATTCTATTTGGTATATAATAAACAACCAGAGCCAGATATTGAGGAAAAGCTGAAATATCAGAGATACAGAAACAAACCATAGCCACTTCTCATGCAGCCAATTCCTCAGGCCTGTCCCAAGGAATCCTTAGACTCCAAGCCTCTCTGTCCTCAGCTGAAAAGGGAAGTGCCAGGCCAAGCTGAACTCCTCACTCCTCTGCCTCTGCCCAGCTATCAACTTTCCTAGAGCTAGGATTTCCATGGCTTGGCTCTGTGGGTGGCTCTGTCCTCTCATGTTCCAGACTATTTTTATTAAATAAACTACATATCACCAATAATCCCAGTACTTTGGAGGTAGAGGCAGGCAGATAACTTTGCAGCCTAATCTACAAAGCGAGTTCTATAACAGAGAAACCCTGTCTCAAAAAAAAAAAAAAAAAAGTACAGACTGAACCAAGTAAACCAAAGTAATAAGATATGTGCCTCAAATTAGTATGTAAAAATATATTCTCTACCAAGCATCTGCAGTCTGTGACCTACAAGATGCATGCATCTCAGGTCCAATATTTGTAAGTGAAAGTCATAAGGTAATATCAAAGGCTATATGCCCCCACATCTCCACATTTAAACCAGACAGTTTTATTTGATCTTGGATCTTCAATCCGAGACACTGACGTTACCTCACTGGGAAGAGTTCATGACCTGTTCCTGGTCACTGAAATGCCTTCGTTATGTAGCTTTGAACTTGTAAAGTTTATAGTTTTTAGTCTCATGCCCTATTAATTCTCCCTTCACAAAATGTAAAATAATCATGAACAGACTCTCAGTTCCCATTTCCCCATGGCATGTTCATGCAAGGCTGGCTTCTTCCTGAAACGCATCTCTGCTCTAATCCAATAAAGGGAACCAGGTTTGAGCCACACAATCCAAACTCCTGGTCTTAATAAAAATTTATGTATCTTATTCAAGGCTTGCTCCCTACCTATCTGGGAAAATTCTAGAAGTTATTGAATCACAAGTAAACAAAGCTCCTCCTGCATTTCACACAAGTATTTATTTTTAAGAAATGTTATGTTTTATGCTATAGATATCAGCCTTCAGAAATAAGTGAGCACATAAACTCTCACTGTGGCTTTTCCAAATGTGCAGAAGTATCATTTACAAAATACACATTGCAAGCAACACATAGAAGAGAAACTGAAAACCAACACATCTTAACTTTCATATTCTTTTAATCCCATGAATAAAAATGGTAAGCAATGAAGATAGAAAGGTCCTGGCCAGTCATGCCTGCCCTCACAGCTCAAGATCTCGATAAGACAAAACAATGAGGAACAGTTCATCCAGAGCTGTGCTTGCAGCCAAGACCCCTGCAGCATCTCGTATGTGAAGGCAGCTAATGTCAGCTGGTTGGCTAAAGGGAGAGAGAGGTGAATAGCCTTGTTGTTGTCACTGCTGTGAGGAGAATGAGTTATTCTGTATGGGCAGGTGAGGCAAGAGACAGGATCCCTTCCTACGTGCTGGGTGAAGATGTGTCTGGCGGTAGTTACTTCTACAGAGACCAGCTTATTAGACTCCTGGCATTACCTCAGTGTTGTTTGAGAGATAAACTGTATCAAAGATTTTGTTTCTTTGCTTAAGATGAGAATAAGCACTTATTTATAAGGTGACTCCATACTATTCAGAATGATATAAATCCCACTTATGAATTACTTATAGAATTTTCCATTTAATACTTAAAACCACGAAGAGATGATTACTGTGCCTGAAACCACTGAAATCCAGATCTCAAGCATCTGTATGCTCACATGGCCTTGGGATACACAACAGTCAAAAGGAACAAATGACCATGTGTCTTTGGAGAGCACATAGCGTGCGTACACATGATGCAAAATTATTCAGCCTGAAAAAGGAATGTGATTCTGCTATAAGCTGCAGCATTCTAAGCCCAAATCATAACATACCAAGTGAAATAAGCCAACCATGAAAGGGCTTTGTGAAAACACATAGCTACAGTACCCAGGGAAGTCAAATCCATGAACTTAGAAAGCAGAGTGGCAGTTTCCAATAGTTATGGAGTTGTGATGGAGGTTCAGTTCTGCAGGATGAACAGAGTTCTGAAAACGAAGGTAATGGATTCATGACAACATGAGTAAAGCTGATGTCACCGAACCGTAACCTTAGAAATGGTCAAGAGACTGAGTGTAGCAGGTTACAATTCCAGGACATAGGAAAATGAGAAGGATCAGGCATCCAGCCTCAGCTCAGAGACACTCATCACAAGATAATAAACAAACAAGGGCCAGGTGTGGGGCATACACCTCCCATGTCACCATCCAGGAGTAGTGAGGGGAAAGACTGCGGGCTCTGGGCTTGCTGAGGTCGCCAAGAAAGCTCAAAGAGAGCCTGAAATTGATAACAGGACCATTTAAAAAAACAACACAAGTCAAGATGGGACATTCCATGTGCATTTTCACAATTCACAGGAAAAAAGTCTCTTTTAAAATAGCTGGCAGGCTGAGCAGTGGCTGTGAGGAAGGGCCATGCCGTTCAAAGTGGTCACAGGAAGAAAGATTACGGGTTGTAGGGGAAGTGGACAGAGCACACGGGAACCTTTGCTTTTTCAATGCATCTGCAAAAAGAGTTACAAGAGCTGCTTGATAGTTGCTTAGAAGATAAGGAGAGTTTGAGGAACCTTTTAACTTTTAGTTCTCTGAGAGAGAAGGCAGGAGACAAAGTGGCAAAATAGGGTAAGAGGTATCCAAGAAAGGGCACAGGGAGTGAGGCAGGTCCCACACTGAAAGCACATGGGGGACCTGAATGTACTGGTACTCAGAGAGGAGGTACTATTGTGCTAATCCAGAGTACAACTAAAGAGTAAAAAACAGTGGGAACATTGGTTTAATACTAAGAAACTGGGGTCAGGTAACAAAGCAAGATGGAAACAGGGATATCCAAAGTCAGACTTGACTTGTACTGACATTCTGGAGACAACGTCCCCATGCAGCATTAAATGCTGATGCAGACTAGCCACAATCAGTAGTATCCAGTGCACCCCAAGGACAGAGTATTCACGTCCCCAAAGAGCCTGGGACCCTCTTAGCCACTCTCTGATCATCTATTGCTGCATTGCCAGCACAGGTAAAGGCTCCTGTGGATGCCCACTCTACATGTGTGCTTTACTCCCAGATTAATTTTCAGTTTCCCAGGAAAAAAAAAAAAAAAAAAAAAAAAAAAAAAAAAAAAAAAAAAACACCAAACTTTCAAAAAGTTAGCTTGAATCAGGAGACTCAAATTTTGAAAATTCTTCCCAACAGAGAACTCTGTAGCTATTATTACGACAGCCTCACAGAAAAGGTCACAGCTAGACATGGGAACAATCCATCCTCCTGCCTGCTGGGTTTCTCTCCCTAGCCACACTCTCTCTTACACTCTTCACCCTTGGTCAGGCCTGGATCTTTGTAATCTACACAAATGTACATCAAATCCAATTTATACAAGCACAGATTAGAGCTGATCTTTTAAGGCTAGTAGAAGTCGGTAAGCCTTTGGCGAGAAGTCAGCTTTTCAGAGCGTACTTTAAATGTTTTGGTTTGAGAGCTAATGCAGCATTTCCCACTTGTCAACATAAGCAGCCCAGGCAGAAAGCAAAGTACACTTTCCCTAGTACCAGTCGGATGTTCTAGTCTGCTGCTGATCCGATCTCACCGACAAGGACTGTAGAAGCTGGAGGGATTGGTGAGGAGGAAAATTCCATCCAGTGTAGGACATAACTGTAAAGCTTCGGAGGACTTTGCAGAGAAGGGGTTAAAGTGAGTGATCTAATATTGTAAAGTGGACAAGTGAGGCTTCACTATGACGCACTCCTCAGCGCCAAGACAGTCAGTAACTAAAATGCTCAAGAAAGAAAACAAATACAGAGCATGAAGGCCACAACCCTGCCAAGACTGCCGAAGCCGGTCTTCTCGGAAACACCAATGCCTACACTTCTGATGAGGACTAAATGGTGAGTCACATTTTAATTTCAAAAGGAAGAAACAGGAATTAAATTGGCCTCAAAGTGCTTGTGTTCTGGGGCTTAAATTTCATTTCCTTCATCCTTAAGTTCTGTTTTCTTCCTTAAGATTTAAGAAACCTGTAAATGGTAGTTTTAGTTTTAATTTGCACGTAGCAAGGATAAACAATATACTTATAAAGTTCAATTTATAACTTACTTCTTTATAGATCGTAACTTCCATGAAGCTCTGACAATTTTCTAACTTAAAACTTGCTTATATTATTCTCTAGTTGATTTATCGGCTACCTAAAGATTGTTAGATTAATGAATCCCATTTTAGGGAAAAATTATAACCTGAAACTGAACGGAAAGATTTAGACAATCCAATCATAGCATGTCCTCACTCTGAAAAAAAAGTAGCAAATTTAGTATTTACTATATACTGACAATCTTAAAGTATTAGCACTAGTCACAAGAAATTATCATGTGGGGGAGGGGAGTACAAAAAATAGTCAGATTCCTGCAAGTTGATCATTTTTTGTAATAAGAAAGGGAAGAGCTTTCTCTGCCTTTAGCTCCAGTCATGTGTACAAAGGCAAAGAGGCATCCCATCCCGGCACTGTGTGATTTTAAAAGATAGATACCTCTCGTAATACCTCCGTGCACTGAGCTCAGAGGTTATAGCCTCCACCTTTAAAGACCTCACACACATGCTATCAAATCACCAGATGTTCCCAACAGCCAGATGACACTGGGAAAATCTCTTCATGTTTCAGTCTCACCAATCTGAAAACAAGTTCAGCAAGTTTCAGGAACAAGATGACTTGTCTAATAAAGGGCAAGGATCCTACTCAGGAAACAACCATCCCATCCGGCTCCTCTCTCCTTCCTTGTCTCTCGTATCCAATGATTGGGCTAAAGTGAGCGATTTACGCATGAGTAGAAGTGAGGTGCAAGACTGCAGAACAGGTCAGCTCTTCCCATGGATGTTTACATAACAAGGACAGTAATCGCATTATACAAAATAGTCAATATTATTGGGACTCAAAAGGAAGCTAGCTTTGCAGATAAACAGCTGTATCTTGATCTACTGAGACCTTGAATGACATTATTTGGGATTTAATTTTTTAACCTGTTTCATCTCTCTCCCACCACCAATTTAAACAACAAACAACACCAACAAAAAACTAAGGCTGGTGTATCTGGCACATAGCTGATGTTTAATAAGAATTATCTTCCCTTTCTTTGCACTACTCAGTAATTGAGAAACAGCACTACCAGGAGCAGCACCAACACACAATTACCTAGCCTGGAGAAAGCTCAAAGAACTCTGTGAAATTAAGGAGAAATGAAATCCTATGAAGTCCTACAGAAAACTGAACCAAGGGCCAAAGCTCGTGTAGTGAACAGCTATCAACCAGGTCCACTGAGTACAGCACTGTAATCTGGCCACTCCTTCCTGGCCTCAAAGGAATGAACTTGGAGTTCATAGTTAGGCCTGTATCCATAGAGCTGGTGGCTGTACATGAAAAGAGATGAGAGGTAGACACAAGAGTTAAGTGTGTTGAGCTACCATGCTCACCCAACATGTACACGCATGTGTGTGTGCATGTGTATGTGTGTGTGTGTGTGTGTGTGTGTCTGTGTGTGTATGTGTGTGTGTGTGTGTGTGTGTCTGTGTGTGTCTGTGTGTGTGTATGTGTGTGTGTGTGTGTGTGTCTGTGTGTGTGTGTGTGTCTGTGTGTGTGTCTGTGTGTCTGTGTGTAAAAATATCCAAGAAAACTAGAGATGCTAGCTCTACAGGAGCCAAGGCACGGAATAAGGGGCTTTCTGTGTGGTTTAATTCATTCATCAGCATGATGTTCCTTTTTCTGTATTTATATTGCTCAGTGTACAGACACCAGCGGCTAAAGTATCAAAATTAACAAACCAACAACAATTTTAAATTCTTTTAGTAGAAAAGACAGTTAAATATATTTTATTGAGAATGTTCAAACTTTTTCCCTTAGGATTCCCTTTCACTCTTAAAGATCACTGAAGACTCTTAAAGAGCTTCCGTCCAGACCTTCCATGTTGCAAACTAAAACTGTGAAAAGCTCTAAAGTATCAATTTTAATGCAATTTAAAAGAACATCAAATGCTTAAACTTAAATAGCATATGTTCAAAAAAGATTGTACAGAGGTAGCGGGCAATCATCTGCACTTTTCACATCTATTTAATACCGGGTTCATAACAGGCAGGCAGTTCTCAGATCCATGGACTATATAAGCTGCTCAAAATGCTGTCTTGGCTAAAGAAGGTAAAGATCTAATCTCACCTAAGGAATGAGATGAGGCGTGTCCTGGCCCTGGGCTTCCCTTTCTGATACCAGAATGCAGCAACAGTAGTTTCCTAAAGCGTGACCACAATGTTCACATACAAATACCTTACATTCTGTTACTGAAATCTCCGATTTTAATGCTTAAGTAGATCTTTTACTCATGTTTCATAGGCTAACACATTCATGGAAAACTTTCTAAGTCTAGATGGTCTACCCTGCTAAAAGCAGAATTCACATGGTTACTGGTACCTTGTCTCAGTATCAGGAAGTTTGAGCTCATGGAGGTGAATTGTAATTTTCTATAATTCTGCTATCTGAAAGAAACTGACTAAATAAACTGGGGAAGAGTGTGCAACCTAGATGGATAAATGACAGCTACAGTTAACAACATGGATAATACGCACAAACACAGATGCAAATCCCTAATTCAACAACTGGAGAAATTCTGATTTAGGTTTTCAGCTTAATCACACACACCTCACCAGCACGTTTATGAAAACATTTTAAAAATCAAACACACACACATACATATATGCATGTATGTATGTACACATATTCATACATATATGTGTGTCAAATGATAATATTAAAATCATAAAAGATTACAAGATTTTTTTTTAATCAAAAGACTGCTCTGGAGAGGTGGTGCACTTTGTAAATGTACCTATCATCCCTGAGGACTTGAGTTTGTTCTTAGAACCCACACGGAAGAGAAAAGCAGAATCCCATGAGTGGTCCTCTCCCACACGTGCACCGTGCAAAGACATGCCCCCTAATCAACCAATGAAGTAATGAAATAAAAATATTGTTTAAAAAAATCAAAATTTTATATACATGCATATGCAAATCACAAACGCCTTTAGGAGTGTGTGGGCCTGTGTATGTGTGTGTACGTGCATATACATAGATAGCTGTTATAAAACTGTAAAACAGAAAAGCCAAGGCTAGAGAAGACAGGATCCAGACCCCAGGGAAAGAAGCGAAGGATGGAGGGTCCCAGTCAGACCACTGGCTGCAGGTACACACTCACTGTCACAGCACTGGGTTTTTGTGTTGTCGAGTTTGAAAGCGATAAAAATAAATACCTAGCAACCATGCTTTGATAAGAATGCATAATAAATCATGAGCCATAATATTCTAGCTTATTTCCAAGGCTATCTACATAATTGATCTGACTTATGGGACGTGATAATTCACAAAAGAACACGTTGAAGCTCTCAAGATTTTGAACAGACCCATCATGTGATAGCTAAGTGCTTAACCTTCCTGCAGATACAAACAGTGAACACCGAGCCTCTTCTTTCTGTCACACATCATTCAGAGCCTTCCTAAGCAGCAGCTGACAGTTAAGTCTGCACTCAAGCAGCTCACCTTTGGGACACTGATATACACACAGATGGAAAGAGGTTGAAAATATTATTTAATTTTAATATGCATTTATTTCGTGTTATATGTATGAATCTTTTGTTTGCATGCATGTATGTGTACCACATGTGTGCTGCTGCCCTCCGATATCAGAAGATGGAGTTGGATACCCTGGAACTGAAGCTCACAGATGGCTGTGAGCCACTATGTGGGTGCCAGAAATAGAAGCCAGGTCTCTGCAAGAGCTATAAACAACTGAGCCATTTCTTCAGCGCTTGTTATTTTAAATAATTAAGAGCAAGGTAAAGAATACACACACACAGGGAGGTGGCAGCAGACACCGTAGGAGAAAAGGCTCCTGAGACCAGCAGGTCTGCAGCTACACAAACGTCAGGACACAACCTCGGGCAGGCAGACGTCAGGGCTCCAGTTACCTTTGCCTCAGAGAACTTCTGCTCTTTTTAGATTTCATCCCTAGTAGAGTGAGAATACAAAAACAAACCCAGCCTGTTATCCGTTATCGCTCTGTAGTGTCTGACAAACTTAGGTGGTCATTCTTGCAAGATCCTAATATTTTGCAAGCCCCTATCACTTCCCAGGACCCAAAACCTTTAGGAGTTTGAGACAGACTGAAAGTATACATCTACTCCACTCAGCCTGGCATAAAATGACAGAATCTTGAGCGCTATCAAGTTAAACTTTTACTTTTTATTTTGAATTTTTGGGTACAGGTCCAAAATAAAACACCCAAATAGCTAATAAACTCCATCTAAAAGAACTACTCTGTTACCCAGGGTACTAAGTGTCTATCCCTTGATGTTTTTCCCTGCCCATATACTACACCAACCCGCAGGTCAACTTTGTCATTGGCATTCAAGGGTTATACAAAACAGGACTCACATGTCCTGCGCAGCCTGGCCAAGCGCACACATGGAAGAGGAGGGGGCTTCTCCATCCATCAGTTGAACAGTGGGGATTTGCTTTGGCTGAGAAGTTAATTAGCACAGACAGGGACAAGCCATGCTTTACCAGGCACTGACTAACAATTGGCATCAATACAATACTGTTGTAAGGATGAGAAGTTTTGCTTTATAAACGATGGCATTCAAAAGATTTCAAGTAATGCAGTCATGGAGTGTCAAGTGGTGGAGTATACAGAGGAGGTGTGGGCTAAGGGGTATCTGCAGCTCTAGGGATCTCAGTGACCCAGGCAGCTGAGGCCCTGTACTTCCAGGACACTGCATACAGGACCAACACTGCTCTTGGTACAGGAGTGACAACAGATCTAGCTTTGGGGATGCTGTTTTGTGGTGTGCCCTAAGGTAGGGCAAAATGGAAATAGCAAGGCAAGCTTGGTTCATTCAAAGTGTGAAGCTGCCCGTCAAATATATCCTTTAACAGGAAAGGTACCTGAGGCACTTGCAAGAAAATGCTGGGGTCAATAAACCTAGTCACAAAGCTGGCTGCCTGATTAAGATGACCCTTTCCCACTGAATCAACTAAGTTTGATTTTTTAAAAATAGTTTGTTTAGATGGAACAAACTGGTACAGAATAATTTTCTCCAACACAGTTGATGAAGTTAGTGGTACATAAGAGACCTAGCATAACTCTTAACAATAAAGACAGGGAAAACCCACTTTCAGCACTGCTGGCGGAGGACGAGCTCCACCAACATCATATGACTGAACATAGACACTGGATTTATGGGTTTGTTTGTTTGTTTCCGTGTATAATACTTTAGATAAGGAACTAAGTCCTGGTCCTAGACTTTGGGAAATTATCCTCGATAAAAGTGGTTCTAAAAATTCTATATTTGGGGCTGGAGAGATGGCTCATTAGTTAAGAATACTGGCTGGTCTTCCAGAGAGGACCCAGATTTGATTCCCAGCACTGACATGGCAACTTCACAACCATTTGTAACTCTAGTTCCATAAAATCTGACTCCTCTTCTGGCTTCCACGGGCACCAGGCATACGCATGATGTACAGACATGTGTGCAGGCGAAACAAAGCACCTATACACATAAATTTTTTAAAAAGTTTAAAGAGAGGATTTTATTTCAGACTGGGACTCAGGTTCAGCTGGCAAAGGCACTTGATGCCAAGCCCAAGACCTAAATTCCCTCCAAGGAGACAAACAGAAGATCAATGACTTCAGGAAGCGGTCCTCTGTGGGGCATGTGGGGCATCACTCACACACACGACTTCTGGATCTCTAGGTTTCCTACTCTCAGTAAAATTATGGACTTTTAAAACATTTATATCTTGAGGGAAAGATTTATATCTTGAGCACCTAGGCCAAGCAAGGTGCTGAAAATATAAATATAAAAGAAAACATTAACATCAGAAGAAACATTTGAAGGTGAGTTCAGGCAATCCTCACTACAGCCATTTATTTAAAAAAGAAAGAAGGAAAGAAGAGAAAACAGGAGTAAAAGAAAAAACCTTTTTCTGGATAGTTTCACGAGAACTAAAGGAAGTCGGGATAATGACTCAGTCAGCAAAGAACCTGCATACAAACTATGAAGACCCGAGTTCAGATCCCCTGCACCCATACAAAATGGAGGGTGGGCATGAAAGCCTGGCTGTAAACAGGATACCTAGGGGCAAGCTGGCTAGCTAGCGTGACTAGCCAAATCTATGGGCTCTCAGTTCAACTGAGAGGAAGATACTGGATCTCATCCTCTGGTGTGCATGCACACAGACACACACACACACACACACACACACACACACACACACACACACAGACACACACACACACACAGACACACACACACACACAGACACATACACACACACAGACACATACATACATACATACACACACAGAGACACAGACACACATACACACACACAGGCATGCACATACGCCTATACATAAATAATACACTCATGCCCCAAAAGAAGAGTCCAAGGGACCCCTATGCATGAAATACATGTCACAGCTATAGCTTCCAACAGAAAGGAGGGCTTATCGTAAGTATTTTCACACACACAGGATTTATCAAGGCAATGGTGAAACAGCATCTGATAGTTGCCGTGGAGCACAGCAAGGTGAAGAATACTTTCACCTGTGACACTTGAATGATTCTATTAAAATCTACTTGAAGGGTAGGGTATAACAATACCAGATGGAATTCAATAGTGAATCCTAGTCTGGAGGTCAAGGATTACCATAGATTAAGTGCACCCTGGGCATGACCTTTCAGCTGTGGAAAAATGTACCTTCCACAATTCAATTCTACAAATTTTGAAAGGAGTTTGGTGGTTCTCTGATCACGTTATACTCAGCAAAACATTTGCTTAACCACTGCTCAGTTTATAAGCCAGTATTATAATCTACTAAAATCAGAGGCCATTGATCCCTCCTACAGAGGTTAACAGTTGTAGAGGGAGAGAGGGAGGGAGGAAGGGAGAGAGGGAGAGAGGGAGAGAGGGAGAGAGGGAGAGAGGGAGAGAGGGAGAGAGGGAGAGAGGGAGAGAGGGAGAGAGGGAGAGAACACACACACAACACCCTGGGGTCAAAAGTACTGCCACTGGAAGGTCTAAGGGCAACTGCATAACTGAGCGACACCATCTCTCTGGGACCAAAAGAGGTTAGAGATTCATTTCCTTGCATAGCTCTAGAGAATAGAGCTGTGTTCCAGGAAGAGTCATCAGATCCAAACCACCCAAGGCAGGGCTATGTAGCTTCATGCCAGCCTCATCAAAGAACAGGCTAGCACTCACTGCTGAATAAGAGCACAGAACCCACAACAGCCCTGAAAGCATACAGCATTTCCCCCTCACTTCTGGGTGCTAGTTTCCTGGACAAGAATGGAGGCAGTTAGAAGTGAAGATGCCCATCACTGCCCCAGGAAGGTGGGAAGTGCTAGGCTACACACCCAGGGAAGGAAGCTCAGGGCACTATACTAAGGGCCCCCTGTGCTTCCTGCAGTTCTGTACCTCACTGCAAAGGAATGCCAACCTAAATAAATATGCAGAAGCCAAGAAAACCAAGAGGTTGGGAGACAAAGCGTTGCAGAGGCTTCTGCTTCTTCTGTTGTTATCATACTCACTGAGATGTTCCCACGGATTTACACACTGCCCGGTGCCAGGTGGTTGGTGCTTATAGAAACAGGAACCTTATGACGTAGCTACTGTGCTCCCAAATTAGAGATGCAAACTCTGATAGACAGAGGCACTTGGCATTTATTACAATATCAAAACTATTAAGAACTTGAGCCAACTTCTAACCAAAGTCCTGTGCATCTCCCATGTATGCTTTCGTTCTATGTGGGATAGTCTGTCCACAGTTCCAACACAGCAGAAAATTATGTGCTCATATTTAGTGATAATTATGTAGTCTAGATGAACTCAAGGTTTGGTACCAAAAAGACAGATAAATCATCTGCTTGTATCAGAGGGACATCCTATCAATCTCTTGACCATTAAGCAACCACTCTAGCAGGAATGTCTGAAGAAAAACCGGAGTACTGCTGGCACCTAGTGGTCAGAGGCCATGGCTGCAGCTGAATATGTAACAATGTACAAAATAGACTATCAACCAGGAGCTAGACCCCAAAACTGTCTAGTGCGGGCTAAGAAATCCTGACTAGTATAAAAGTAACAAGATATATTTTACCACAGAATCATCCAGGTTATCAAGATATGATCTGTGGTGTAGAAGCCAGCAGCATGTTGACATTGTACAGCATCCAGAGCAGAGGTTTTCAATCTTCCTAAGGTTGCAACCTTTTAATATAACTCTTCACGTTGTGGTGACCCCCAACCATAAAATTGTTTCATTAATGCCTCATAACTGTAATTTTGCTACTGATGATATGAATCTTAATATAAACATATCTGATATGCAACCTCCCTCCCCAAAAGAGTTGAGAACTGCAGCTCCCGAGATTTATATTCAGAAGACAGCAGGGTCATGCTCTGGAAGGCCCAAGTGCCCGCATCACCACATCCTGTCCTCCTCCAGGAGCATCTCCCTTGATCTGCAGGCATAATCACAAGACACTGAACACAAAAAATTTGCAGGCGGGCCGGATGTGGCAGACTTTCATCTTTTTGCAAGTTCCACTGTGTTTGGGGAAGTGGGTAGAATTACAACACTAGCTTTGGACACTATCAATTTGTTGTCTATTCTAATCTAGCTCCTATCCCTTTGATCGTCTCTCACATCATCAAAGGTTGACTATGTTGTTTTTCTTCCTGAATTTTGATGTCCGGACTAGAAGTCAAGGCAGACCAAGTTTGTACTTGGTAGGAGAGTACGTTCTTAGGGGTGTGCAAATGAGCCTTAGGCACACAGGTATTTCTCAAGAGAGAGCTAAGAGTTTCCCACGAGTGGAAGGCCACAGTGGCCAAGAGCTGGACAAGTCATGTTAGGCCTCTCTAAGGCTCCCATCTACCAACACAGAAAACTGGCCAAAGATGAGAAGCAGCAGCCAGCTGGGCTTCCTCTTGCCAGGGAACTGAGGATCCATGTAGCCTCCCGATTTACACAGCAGCACTGACTTCTTCCTGCAGCAGAGTCTTAGCATGAAAGATGAAAGCTGAATCAAAATCAATGTTAATAGGACCTCAGTAACAGATGGTTTAGAATCTGGCAAAGAAAATGGAGGCTTTCTATAGAGTCGTGTCTGGAGGACGGTGAGAAAAACTGAAGAGATCCAACAGCCCGCAGAACTTTAAAGCAAACACAAAAAGGCAACATGTTTATGAACACAAATATACGCCTTTCCAAAAATGAAAGGCTGGCTCCTAAAAGAACTCCAGGAAGCGGAAGGAGCCCATGTACATGCACATTATCTCTGAAGTAGGACACTTAACAGGTCTAAGGTTAAATACCATTTAAAAATGAGAAACCTATACTATCTAACTTGGTAACTTAGCGATTCTAAGTATTGGCTTGCTGACTCCTAGACAAGGCTCTACCTAAACACTCAGGTAATGCATAGCCCTGCTGTTCTACCATCTCTGGTATCTTAATGTCTGATCCTATGCCTTTCTCTGTAACGCCACCCTCCACATGCCAATCTTTATAATCACACACTCAACATGGCTGCCCTCATATCATGTTTCCTGAGGCTACATAGGATTTTTTCCCCTTCAGTGAGGCCCCTTATACTCTAAAATGCCACTCTCTTCAGCCACCTAGCTTAGAAGCTCCCTTAGAGTTCTCCGACACTGATGGTTTCCACAGTGCCCAACAAATATGGTTTGATGTCTTTAGTAAGACAATGAAGTGAAGACTGAACACACACAAGAGCTAAAAGCCACAAACTAGAACACAGACTTTCAATAACAAGTAACATAAAAGACTGCAGAGGTCAGAAAATAGCCCAACTAAGGAAAAGACAGAAACTTAGAATTTAGATCTGCAGTGGCTTCTGGGATATGTGCTGCTGAGCCCTGAATATCCTCAGCGTATAAGAAAAAAATTAAAAACCAAAAGGATCCCTTCTCCTGGGCAGGGGTGGAAGCTGAGCCAGAGAAGACACAAGGAGACTATGAGAAGCCCTCAGACACAGGGAATGAGGCTAGAATAGCCGCTGTGAGACTCCAGCAGGAAGCCAAGCAAAAGACTTTCTGAGAAATGGCAGTGTGGCAAACCAAGCCAAGTCCCTTCCCCTAAATCACTTGCCACACGCCACTGTCTGTCTGTGCCCCAAAAGCAAAGACGACCATTTATAACCCCTTAAGAGCACAATATTGAGCAAGACAAGTAGGGACTAAGGTCTAGGTGTTATAAGGTCCAAAATACACAGAGCGGCTAGAAATTTGAGGGCAGACTTGAGGTATAAAATTCAATTAATTTAAAATATATTTCAAACAAAATGATAATGTATCTAAAAACATAAAATTCCTTGGAAACCACTTAGAATAATGTCACCAAAGGAGAAGGACACATTATTGAGGGAGAGACATTGAAGGGAAGTGAGATCCCTGGGCTATCGAGTCACAGGTTCTTGGTGACCCCAACGGTGTTGGGAATGGGTTCTACCTCTTGGAGCGGGCCTTGAGTCAAACTGATACTGGGCGGTCACTCCCACAAACTTTGTGTCACTGTTGCACTAGGGTATCTTGCAGGCAGGACACCACTGCAGAGAAAAGGGTTGTGGTTTGGTTGGTGCTTACATTTCTCCTTTGGTAGCGTGAGGAGTACTTTCTTGTACTGAAGACACTAGACCACGGCAGTGGCAGCTCTGTGTAGGCACCAGCTCGATTTCTCCATTTCCAGTGCCTCTTGTATCTTGGTAGGCGTCTCCTTGGTAGGCGTCTCCTTCGATAGGCCTGCGTTTCTTTACCTCCCCTATTGCTGTTACTCTTAGATTTGTCCGTTTTATACCGTCCCAGATTTCCTGTATGTTTTGTGCCAGGAGTATTTTAGATTTAACATTTTCTCTGAATGATGTGTCTATTTCTTCTACCATGTCTTCGCCTGGAATTCTCTCTTCCATCACCTGTATTCTGCTGGTGAAGCTGCCTCTGAGATTCCTATTCAAGTTCCTAAAGTTAATTTCCATATTTCCCTCAGTTTGAGATTCTTTATTGATTATATTTCCACTTTCAGATCTTCTGTTGTCTTATTCAATTCCTTCTACTCTTTGTGGTTTAATAGATGTATTCAAGGGATTTACTTCCTCTTAAGGACCTCTATCATATTTATAAATGCTGTATATAACCTTATGCTTATGCTTCAGCTATGTCGGAATGTTTGGGGGCTGCTATGGTGGGACTCTACTGGAGACATTGTTCTGGCTATTATTTATTATGTTCTTACACTAGCGTATAGGCATCTGACGTCAGAAAGACTATAATTCCAGGTGCCGATATCTCGTCCTGTCTTTGTTGGGTGAGTGCTTTGTGTCTTGGTTTCTGGTTCTTAAGTGTGTGGTGGCTGTGTGTTGCCTGGTAGCAAATGCTTCTCGGATCCTGACAGGCGATGCCACTGGGGGTTCCAGATAAAATGTGTTTCTGGGTATTAAGAACTGACACTTCAGAATGGGGATGGGATGTGGGGACTAAGGGAATCTACAATAGTGAAGAAAGCAGGGTGTTACACCAGAATCTGCTTAGCCCCCTGGGGCTGCTGACAAGAGAGTGAGGAGGGGTCACCACAGAAGTTATGCTGGAGTCCTGGACATGAAGGAATGGAGGGAAAGGTGAAGATCTGCAGTTAGCCAACTTGCTTCCGAGGCTGGAATGGCCTGCGGTTTCCCAGGAACACCTAAACTGCTTGCTGGAATTGGGGGTTGGGATAAAGTCATGAGCATTATGGGAGGGAGGTTAGATTTGTATGGTGAACTAGAGAGAGGGAAGGAAGTATATGTGATCTCCTGCAAAGTTAGGGATGAGACTGGGGGATTAGATTTGGAGGGGGAGTAGGTAACGATCAGTGGTCAGCTGTTTCCCAGGTCAGAGTTATGACCTTGTCTATTTCTTATGCAATAGACAATCCTGCCTTTTGGTCTCAATATAGAACTGACTTCACTTTTCATAGATGCCTTCTTAGATGCTGTCACACATGTTGAAGCTGATTACAGATCCTCCCTACACAAAAGCTACATATTGTTGAGCTAGTTACACCCACAGAGGTATCCCATACAGTATTTTTTTTCATGTTGAAGAGCTTTAAAGCTGTTATCAATAATGTTTTACAATTTATATTAAGATGAGATGTGTCTGCTGTGAGCCTTTGGTATATTAACATAGGCCAAGAGAAAAGAAGACATCTCCTCCACCAGCAGGCAGTCTCAGACCATCACATCCCCAGACATTTACCTGTGACCACTGCAGACCTGCCAAGTATGTGGGGTAAGACCAAGCAAATCAATCACAGGTATTTATTCTCATTCCACACCAAAACCACCGGATTCAGGCCAACCCTTCCCAGTCAAGTCAGAGGTCCAGGGAAGCACTGTCTGCAGGTGTTCGCACAGGTTCTCAGAGCAGCTACCTTTCCTGCCATGGTGGAGGGGTTCACAAGACATACAACGCACACATTATGTAAGTCCCACAACGCCAGGAAAGTCACTTTAAACAAGTATCTACAGAGAAGGCAATTGTGTCTCTCATGAACTCATTTCAGGGAAATATGTTACTCCTCTATTTTTACTGACATCTATAACCTAAAAGGAAAAGAATTTAGCTCTCATTGAATCATTTCAGAGAAATTCTACTTCACTACATAATTATGTAGCATGCAGTTCAACACTCTCTTCTTCAAACTTCAAAATGATCCTACAAATAAATGCGTTCCTGCCATGAATACTGCACCATCGTAGCTAAGAGGATGGCACCAAATTAAAGCTAGAAATGTACATGAGTATGTATCTGCTCAAGCTCTGCAAAGCTGGCTTTTATGCAAAAATTCATCTACATGAGAAGACAAGTTATTGAAGAGTTAAGACAGTCACAGAAAACAATGAGGAAATGAAAAGCATGGTCACTGTCACTAATCACTTCCTATCAACTATAGTTTGGATGTTGAGTGTCCCTAAAAGGCCTTGTGTTCAAGACGTGTCCCCAGAGTGATGCTATGGAAAGTGGTGGATAAAAGCTGGAGTAAAAATTAAGGTCTTTAATCCAGCAAAGGCCCCATATCTAAGGAGCAGGGTTCTAGTCTCTCCTTCCCTTCCCTCCTTAGCCTAGTCCTAGGTCTCAATCAGCAGGCCAAACCATCAGGATCTGGAACCTCCCAAACTATAAGCCAAAGTGACCCTGTTCTCACTGTAAGTCAATCATCTCAAATCTCAATCAATATAGACTTTACTAACAAAATATGAATCTATAATATATGTGTAAGACGTAAGAGTCCAACAAGGCTGCAAACTGATCTGCAGAGCCAAGCATACACAGCAGTGGCCTGAGGGGGAAGCGTTAATAAAAGATTCTAAGGAACTTTAAGTAATTTTTCTTGCACAGGAGAAATATGCACTGGCAGAATCAAGTAACAATACGTATTTCTAGTTTTACCATAAGGCATGTGAAAGGAAAATATAAAGAAAAAAGTATCCCTTTGAAGGAAGTGATACACAACTGGTCCTATCATATTTTTCATATGGCACCAAACTGAACTTCATACTCCACAGTTACAATTCCCCTTTCTCACATGTCCTTATTTTACTGGCAAAGTCAGCCACTCACTATGTACAAAAGATGCTGCCAGGAACCAGCAACATAAACAAGACACATGTGTAACCTAAGAAACACACTGTACTCCACTACGTCTCCTTTCCACTATTATGGATTAGATGCAAGTATTTCTGAGAGCTGTAATTCTCATTCCATTACCAAATACATTTCATATTTGTTTATCTTACAATTATCTCAACTACTTCATGCTCTAAGCATTAGGCTAAGAACATTCCCTCTCTTCTGAAGGAGACAAACAGGAGAAAGACACAGAACCCACAGAACCCACATTCCACGCAGCACAGCTCAGTGTGGGAGAGTAAAACTTGAAAGAAAAATGGCATCCAGCTGGCTGCAAGCTCAGTCATTTGAAGCCTGCCAGCTAGGAAGGCAGCAATGGACTGTCACACAAATACAGGCCCCTGTGAAGATCCAATGGGTGTGGGAAAGAAAACAAGCAAACAAACAAAACTACAAAGAAGTAGAGGGACCTGGGCCCTACAGCAGAGGTGAAGGATGCAGAGAATCAGGTCAAGGAAGGACTCCCAGCAACTGGAGGTCATTGAGTCAGGACTCTTGCCTGAAGGCAAGGGCAAGAGCCTCAGAGGCTTCCAGCTGGCCCTGATAATTCTCAGGCACAGAAGGAAAAGTAAACATGCCCTGTGGGCATGAGATAATCATCTGAATACATCTATTTGCAGTCCTTCATCAAAGTTTTCCCATTCGTGAAAAATATAGAGGGCAACAGAAGTTTATGGTGCTGCCTAACACAGTGTTGCCCGGTACCTACTTACTGTGAGCCACGAAATATGTCTGACTTTTCTTTATTTGTATAAAGGTTCTGTGTGTGTGTGTGTGTGTGTGTGTGAGAGAGAGAGAGAGAGAGAGAGAGAGAGAGAGAGAGAGAGAGAGAGAGAGAGAGAGAGAGAGAGAGAGAGAGAGAGAGAGAGAGAGAGAGAACAAGGATCCAGGCAACACGAAGGTCAGAGCTGCAGGATCAGTTCTTTGCTTCACCACGTAGGTTCCAGAGATCAGGCCAACAGGCTTGGCAGCAAGTAGCCAAGTACCCTTACCACCAAAGCATCTCACTAGCTCTAATTTAGACTTTTTAAATTTTAATTAAAACGCAATTATATCATCTACTCCAATTCCCTATGCTCATCCCTTCTCCCAAACTCAGCCTCATCTTTAACCGCTCGTTACTATACATAAAAACACATTAAAATAAGAACACATTCTATTCATTTTATTACCCGAATGTCCTATTGAGTCTTGTATATTTTTCCAAAGTAAATTGTAATTAAGATTAATTATATATTTTATTTAATGAAATCTTTCATGATGTTTTACAAACTCAGTGATATTTTACTCTTTTTTCATGCTGTCTGCATGATTTGGTGGATGCACTGCTGACATTCAGAGTCCTACCAGACTGTGCTGGCCAACTTGGGAGGGGAAGGCAGATGGACCTGGGAGTTCGAGGCCAGCCTGGTCTACAGAATGAGCTCCAAAAAACCAAGGCTACAGAAAGAAACCTTGACTCAAAATTCCAAAAACCAAAACAAACAAAACAAACCCCTAAGATGCCGGCTAACGCCAACTCACTAGAAAGGTCTGATGGAGAAGACACACCTTGGGAAGCACTCTCAGAATTTTTATAGAACATTTTCTTTATTTATTTTATCTATAGAAATGTTGCAACTAGTTTTTCAATGAAAATACAGAAAAATGCAATTTTTAAAAAATTATTCGGTGAAACGGGAGAGAAGGCTCAGAGGTTAACAGCAAGTACTTACTGCTCTTGCTGAGGGTTCCACTTGGTTTCCAGCACAAAATGGCAGCTCACAACTGTCTACAACTCCAGTTCAGGGATCCAAGACCTTCCCTTCAGCCTCCAGGGTCACTCTGCACACATGGTACACATACATGCAGGCAGGCACAACACTCATACATATAAAATATAAATAAATCTCTTAAAAAGTTAAAATAAAAATTACTCAATCGTCCTATATTAAAAATACCAGTTAAAGTACAGGTGTAGATGTTTCTACGTCAAAATCATGTTTAATATGAGCTTCTTTACCTCAGAAACTCTTCCAAAGTGGAATGAAGATTCATTTTATGAGCTCATAATTTTATTTTTATAATAAAACTAATATACAAGGAAAAGACTGACACACTAAAAAGTAATTGTGGATAAAATAGACTATTTTTATGGTTGCTACTTTTCAAGCCTGTGTTAATTAGTAAATCTTCAGACTTCAGAAAAAAAGCATTAGGTGTGAGAAAAATGCTACCCTGTGCTAATGAGTCTCATGCTCAGTTACTCTTTCCATTTGAAGGAAGAATTAACAAAAGGAAATAAACAGGTTCAAAATATTGAGGGGGTTTCACCATATTCATATTCTCCCACTTTCCTAGCTATCAGTCACAAAGGACTTAAAGGCTGTAAATTGTCCTTTAAGTAACTAACTACTCTGTTTCTCTATCCAGATCTGTGTCTCCAGAAGTTACGAGATGGCCAACTCAACCACCACAGAACCTCCAGGCCAGTCCTGCTCCCGGAACACCCTGATCACAGAGCAGATCGTTCCTATACTGTACTGTGTGGTCTTCATCACAGGGGTCCTCCTTAATGGAGTATCAGGATGGGTATTCTTCTATGTACCAAGCTCTAAGAGTTTCATCATCTATCTCAAGAACATAGTTGTGGCTGACTTTCTGATGGGCCTGACTTTCCCTTTCAAAGTCCTTGGCGACTCGGGTCTCGGTCCCTGGCAGGTCAATGTGTTTGTATGTAGGGTCTCTGCAGTGATCTTCTATGTTAATATGTATGTTAGCATCGTGTTCTTTGGGCTCATCAGCTTTGACAGGTATTATAAAATTGTAAAGCCCGTTTTGACTTCTATTGTCCAGTCAGTGAACTATAGCAAAGTGCTGTCTGTGGTTGTGTGGATGCTCATGCTTCTCCTTGCTGTCCCAAACATCATTCTGACAAATCAGAGTGTCACAGACACTACAAAAGTACGGTGTATGGAACTAAAAAGTGAGCTGGGACGGAAGTGGCACAAAGCATCTAACTATATTTTTGTGAGCATTTTCTGGATTGTGTTTCTTCTACTCATCATCTTCTACACCGCCATAACAAGGAAAATCTTCAAGTCTCACCTTAAGTCCAGAAAGAACTCCATCTCAGTCAAAAGGAAATCTAGCCGCAATATATTCAGCATCGTGCTTGTATTTTTCGTCTGCTTTGTGCCTTACCACATTGCCAGAATCCCTTACACAAAGAGTCAGACGGAAGCTCATTACAGCTGCCAGTCAAAGGAGACCTTGCTCTATGTAAAAGAATTCACTCTGCTGCTCTCTGCTGCGAATGTATGTCTGGACCCCGTTATTTATTTCTTCCTTTGCCAGCCATTTAGAGAAGTCTTAAACAAGAAGTTACACATCTCATTACATGTCCAGTATGACATAGACACTTCCAAAACCAAGAGGGGAAATACAAATACAGTTCTTGAAAGCACAGATACTTTGTGAATTCCCATCTCCTTCAAAGTACTGTCCATGTTGCTGCATGATAATTAAGAAGTATAAATAAAATGTACACCTGTGAGGATATGTAACTTATCTGGCAATATTATCCAATAGTAAGTATGAAGTTCAAAATAACTGGTACATTAAAATTCAAAGTTTCCATGTAAAATGTAAATGTAAAATGAAAGTTCGCACACATCACAACATTTTAGAAAGTGAATGTAGTTTCTGGTCTGTGAGTTAACAAAACTAAATCCTTGTCTCCTGTTAAGTTGCTTCTTAGAAGATACCCAATGTTTCAGATGTTCTTCCTAAATGGTTTTCTCTTAATGCTCATATCTATTTCATGTTTTATACTCTGTATGTATCAATAAACAAGTTGTCTTCAAAACTACCAGGGATTTTTTTTTTTATAACTAATCATCAGTGTGTGAAGGGACACCCCCAGATTTCCTCACCACCGCACATGGGTCAGTACAGCATGCTTAGTCACACTTCAGTTCAAGGAAAGTGGTTACACAGAAAATGGAAACATTCTACTTGTCTCTGACTTTCCCAGTGGAGTACTTCATATGCTCTAAGTTCTAGTAATACTTTAGACCAAATGCAGCCTAAATGGAAACAGAAAGTTTCTGTGCTCTGCTAGGCATCATTTTCCACTCTCCTAAGAGCTTCATGATTCCAGTGGTCAGTCAAATAAACTCTCAGAAAGAACAAAACTTCCCGTGATCTGACAAGATCTTGAGGACTAAGCTGGCTGTATGTGTCTGGCTAACTGCAGATAGGGGACCAGAAGGGGACTGTGTTTATTATCCTTCATAATTCCCATAGTCCCATAGTCAGAGCAAGTTGCCCCCTGTAAGACTGAAGCAAATTTAAGCGGAGAAGAAAGGTACTAAATAAGGCTTGGGTCATGTGGGCTTTCTCCTTGACTTCCATCCCATTTTCTCTACAATACAAGTGAAACTTGACCTCAGAAAGTCACTTTCCATGTCAAGCAACGCCTCTGTAACCACTATGCCAAAGCTGACAACTAACAGGAAAGCAAAATGTTCTAGGAAAGGACATGTCCGGTGGATAAAGGAGATTAGAAACCACAGTAGAGTAGCAATTGCTGCTGGCCAGAACTCTTATTAGGTGTAGGGAAACAACCAGGAACAAAGGGGCAAAGGGCTGGCAACACAGGGTTAACCTGAGCACTCTTCAAATACCACGGTAAAGAGGTCACAGGGAACACTATAGGGATGCTTCTGTAGATGAAGCTGCAGCAGCGCCCAGCAGAGAAGGTAATGTCAGCAGTGACGGGAAAATGAAACAGGGTAGTGAGGTGAGAGCTTGGACATCACTAAGTCAAGTCTTTTAGCTCTAGCCAACTGCTTCCTCATTTTTATAAAAAATGTAAACAATGCTGGGCCTTAAGTCAAACCAGTTATTGGTTGGCCGCTCTCACAAGCTTTACGCCTCCACTTTGCTAGTGCATCGTACAAGCAGAAAAGGGTTTCTGGCTGGCTTGGTGTTAACACTTCTCTTTTGAGAGAGTGCGGAGTACCCTTTTGTACCAAAGACACAAGAACATAGGGGGTGAAGGCTCTGTGTTGGCACCAGCTCAACATCTCCAAGCTTGGTGACTTGTGTTAAGTATTGTCTTCAGCAATGAAGCCTGCTGCCAGTTTGTGGAGAGCAACCTACAGCCACAGCAACAGCCTGGGTTGTTTTAAGATTACTATGGGGCGCCTTTGGACAACAACTCAGTTACATGTAACCCAATCCTGCTACTCAAAGAGATGGTCAGCTGGGGCTCTGTCTGCCTCAATATTTGGCGATTTCATTTCGATTGCCTTCATATATGTATATATATTAGACAGGTTCTGTTTCTATACCAGCTCTCAAATGTCCCAGCTTCTTAGCTGTCTCTCCCCATAATCTCTCCCCACCCACCTATACTTGATTCCCTTCCTCCTATTTCCTTTACTGGCAAGATCTATCTGCCCACTCTGGTCCCTTACTCTATACTTACCTACCCTTTGTGGTTCTTATGGGTTTGTAGCTTGGTTATCATTAACTTAACAGCTAATAGCCATATATAAGCAAATACATAGCGTTTTGTCTTTCTGAGTCAGGGATACCTCACTCAGTATTTGATTTTCTAATTTCTTCCATTTGCCTGAAGTTTCATGATGCTTTACTTTTAAATGGCTGAGCTCTGCTCTGCTGTCTAAGTCAATGATGACACATCTGTGGCTAGAAAATGACATGTCAGTAGCCATCCTGCTTCTAGAATGCAGAAATCTAGTAAAAAGTGTTCAAAAACAGCCTAGAAGAACTGTAAGTCCCCGTCATTAAAATATCTCTGATTTCCTTTCCCAACTCAAGTTCCCATTTCTAGCCTAACTAATCCCAAGTACCTATGCCAACATGTTTTAAAGAGTTTTGTGAAAGAAATATCCAGGACAGGAATCAAGACGCGTACCACAGAGCATTCACAATGGCATATACCAAAATTATGCATGGTCCACTGAGGAGCGAAGTGACCCAAGTAGACAGTTTATAAAATTGCCCTCAGTATCTATCTGGGATACCTCCTCAGCCTTCCTTTGAGAAGGCCACGTTTTATCTTCCGAGCCATACAGCTAGCGTCGGTGAATTAGCACTATGTAGTAAGTAGCCAGTCTGAATCCAGCAGTCACAAATGAGAATGGAACATGATCCAAACTGAGCCAGTGAGAGCAAACCCCACGTTCTGGAAAGGGGGATGCTATGCAGATATAACCTCCACATGTGCAAGAGGCTCCTCTGAATTGAGGCTCATAGCACGGAGAGCAGACAAAAGCTGGTTCGAATATAGCCATGGTTTTAGAGTTAATACCTTTGTCAGCCCCCATAAAGCCACACCCACAACTTTGGACAAACACTAGCTTATATCAACCTAGTAAACTTGTTACAAAAATTGTCACATCTAAGATGGTTGTCCAGTGCCAAAAGTCAGCCTTGAAGATAGACATACAGATGATATTGTGGGGACTGGGCAGGTTCTACTTAGGACGATCTCTGTAAACACAAATACACATAAGCACGTAATAACAATCAGTGACAAGAGGGCCTGTCAATCTGAAGATCTAAGAGTATGTGGCAGTGGTTCTTAACCTTCCTACTGCTGTGACCCTTTGGTACAGGTCTTCATGCTGTGGCAACTCTCATCTACAAAATTATTTTTGTTGCTACTTCATAATTGTAATTTTGCTACTTTGATAAATCATAATGTGAATACATTTGATATTCAGATATCTGATATGCACCCCCTGTGAAAGGGTCATTTGACTCTTGAAGGGTCACTACCTTCAGATTGAGAACCACTGGTTGTGGGGGGAAGGCGAAATGTAATTATATTATAATCCCAAAAGTAAAGCTCAAGAGATACTATGTAAATTACATCACACCCTGCCCATTCCTAAAACAATGGCACGGGTTATCTTTTAGGTAAGTATAAATGTGGGCATCTGTTACTACTACTGTGTGAGATTACCAATGAAAAGTCACTATTTCGGAGCCAGCAATTTGCTGCTAGAGTCTGATAGCAGATATGGATGACAAGTTTATAGAAGTACATCCCTGCCCCACCCCAAAATTAAAAAGAAAACGCTGTCTAAGCCAACTATAAGTGAAACATTTGGAAGGTGGGGGACACGGGATGGACAGACTCTACTCTGGATTTGGGAAGAAGCTATGCTTAAAAGAAGGAAAGGGGTAAGGCTGAAGGACAGAAAACACCGGGTGCTGTTGTTTGGCTGCTGCATCCAGATGCATACTCACACCTAAAAAACACCGACGGAGCTAATCAGAAACTACACAATCTTTGGGTTTCTATCCTTCCTCTTTGTTTGGCTATGTGTATATGTATTGCCTTTTTATATTGTTTTTATGATGCCAACGTGGCTTAACAGTGAATGGTCACATAAATTAGAAGTATCAAATTGGTCCAAATTCTTCTACTTCAGAGTGTGCCTGCAATTTTAAACAGCTCCCATGAGTTAAATTTATCCACTGGTGTGCGAAGTAAAGACTAAACTCTGTCCAAATCATTTCTCGAAACTAATGAAATTTCTAACTGCATGCTAAATACACAAGTGATAGATCTGCAATGAACACTTTGGAAGGGCCAGGATGCCTGCTGCTAAACAGTGCCCTCTAGATAGGACAGGGAAAAGGCACCTAGGGACTCAAGACCAACATAATTAACAACACCAGCTGACTTGCAAATGCTAAGGAAGACCCACAAAGTCCCACCCCTAGATGAAGAGCTACAGGTTCAATGGCCAGTGGGAGAGCAAAGCACTTTTGTCTAGGGACACACCCCCGCAAAAATTGTCTAATTAAAAATACATATATGCTATATGTAAATGTGTACGTATAGATACATAAGCACTTGGACAGTTTGAATGAAGTGATCATGTCTCCCCTAAGAACCACAGACTGTCTAACAGAAACTGTAGCATCAGGTGAGGGGAGCCTCCCATTTAGCCATTAGAGGTAAAGAAATGTCCAAGGCAATCTAGGCTATTGCTTTTGCCCTTGGCTCTCTCCCAGAACTTGAACATCACACCCTATTGCTGAAGACGCCACATACTTAGGAAACACTGAGCTGAGACTGACCCAGAAGCCTCCACAGACCCTCAAGTATCCTAAGAGGCTGTGCAACCTGCCGTGAGATGAAAGCAATCAATAGTCCTCCTGGGCCATGATACCTACATCCCCAAGGGTGAAACAGTGGCACTTGCATCTTAGAGATGTTTAAACAAAGCCATCTCCTGGGCTCTAAGGCTAACTCAATAGGAAGAAATCATGCCTGGCACTATGCACATAGCCAGCTGTGCCAAGATAGTAAGGTCATGGGTTCTAGAGAACCTACTCCTGCTACTTTTCATAAACCAGTATAATTCCTAACTGCTTTATTAATATCTTTCCGCCCGGAGGTTAACTGCCATTCTCAGCCCTCATCAAAGAAGCTTCTTTTTGCAGAGGGTTAATAGAGACAATCGTAGCCTGACAAAATGAAGAGAGTTAGCTGACTGTGGGGTGTACGGCCCCAATTGATTCATATACAATTCAACCTCTAACCTGAGACTCAGGGACCATCTCAGACCAGGAGCTGGAAAGATTATAAGCACGAGACAACCAGGGCATCTGCAGGGAGACAGTGTCTTCGGTATATGATAAGGAAGCTGCTCTCGCAATGACACCACCAGGTGACGTGCCAATGTGGATAAAGGAAATATCACAAAGCCCCATCACCAGATGCAGAAATACAGGCCGTTAATGACCGTTTCAAGAGAAAGAACCAGTGTTCTCCATGGATGAGCCTCCTGATTATTTGTTTATTATTTATTTGGATTTCTAATCCAAAGCAATCAGTCCAAAATATATACAATTATGAGCAACACCAAATGGATTTAGCAGGCTATATCTTTACATATACATGTATATAAAATCATTACCAAAAGAAGAAGTCGTAAATTTAAGATGAATTCAGGACATAGGAGGAGTTAGGATAGGGAGAGAGACAGAAATTTAAAAATTACTAAGGACAATAAAAGGAAAATATTCTCCAATAATTCAGATATTTGGGACTTATTCTCAAAGTGAGAATGCAGACGGATGGTTAACCCCAAACTCAGAGGCAAGAGGATCTGAAGCTTCCAGTCCGCCTATGTAATGAGGCCATGTCTCAAAACAAAACAAGAAAAATGAAAATAAAATTTGGTTTCACTATAACACAGTTAGTTCCTGCCAGGAAGTGGTGACACAGGCTCTAATCTTAGCAGGGGAGAGGCTCTAACAAGGATTCCTGTGAGTCTGAGGCCACCCTAGTTTAAAAGGCAAGATCCCATCTCATAAACACAAAAGCCAAACAGATTAGTTCACACTATTCCAGGAATGAGGTGCAGGGACAAAGAACCAAGGCACTTTAGCCTGCTCACATTTGGCAGCCCACACCTAAACAGTGGTCTTAGAATCTTAACAACATTGAGTTGCTTGTTCTTTTTGGTCATCTAAATCTAATCTAAAACAAGGAAGTAAACAGATAAAAACACCTACGCAAAATAGAGAAAAACTTCCAGAAATACTTTATCTCAGTTTTCCTTCATATCTCACTAAAACTACCCACTACCCAATTTGCAGCTAACTCTACCTCTAAATTCTCTCCGCTTCACACTTACACCCAGGGAATGAAACTCTGTCCAAATACCTTGGGTTTCTTTCCTGCAAATGTTTCTCCTACCGAAGCCACATCTTGGCACTTACAATTAACTGTGCACCAGCACACTTATCACAATGCTTATATATACATGTATCACAATAAAATTTATATTTATTTGTCGCAATAAACATTAATCAAATGCATGTGGGGTCAGAAGCTCATGTTCACTTTCATAAAAGCTAGCTTGTTCTAATTTACTACGCTGAAGGCCTTAGCTTTGATCCTCAGCAACTCAGAGAAAAAAAAAAGAGAGAGAGAGAGAGATTGGATGTCTAGTTTTAAGAAAGAAAATAAAGTCAATCACTAATGACACAAAGCTTCTCATTCATATCAGCAAGCTGTCGGAAATGCTACCACCGCAAAGCTAGGCTCCATGCAGACACTAGTTAGTGTGTTTTTATTGCAGGGGAATAGTTAATTATGCACCGTAAGGTATAACTTGCTAAGTGCATGTCCTGACTCATTCATTAAGCGGTTTGGGTGAAGTAGAGAAATACTTTCTGATTGTTTTAGTCTCGTTACTTGGAAAACAGATAAAATATATTCTTTAATTTTTCTAAACGTGTGCGTGTGAGTGTGGAGATGTGTATATCGTGGTACGCACGTGCCAGTCAGAGGATGGGTTTTGGAGTGGGTCTCTCCTACGTTTACATGGCCTCTAGGGATTAAACTCTAGGTGACAGACTTGTGTGGCAAACACTGTAGCCTGCTGAGCCAGCTCCCTGGTTTACATGTAAAACATTCATGAAGGAAAAACTTTGAAGTCATATACACAATAGAATTTATGTGGTTTATATAATAAGCACAGAAAAAGTTAATTACATAAACCAAAGAAAAAAGAATAGCAGTTTATCCCTCTGTTGCTCCAGTGATAGTCTTAATGTCCTCATATATCACCACAAACATGTACACACATACACTCAAAATAATAAATGCAGAAAAATGTTTTTCTGACATAACCAATCAGATTTTATTTTGTGTTAGTTTAAGATGGTTTCACTCAATAGCCTGCACTGGTCTTAAAGTCACCACAGAGCACAAAGCTGCCTCCAGCTACTTCAAAGTCACAGCTTTCACCCTACCTTAGGCTTATAAAGGCTGGGTTTGCAGATGTTTAAGAGCAACTGTATTGGGCTTTTTTTTTTTTAAATTAACAATGTCTTAGCAAGAATATAAGCTGAAACAATATTATATGATTGTTCCTATGAAATGTTGGTGTATAGAACCATCCTAAACAAGAATCTGTCTAAGCACCTTACTGTCTTAAGTCAGAAACTTGGCATCACTTTCAAGCTTTAACGCTGATATTTTTTAAATTATCATGAAACAGAATGGTCTGAGGAACTTTCAGTAACAAAAGAAAAAGCAGACAAGGTATTTATAACTGATAAATGAAAATTATCTTCTCTAAAACAGTCACTGACAAATGTGAGCTACTTAAGATACATAAAACTGTTTTCTTATTTAAAAGAAAATAAACTTCCCCAAGAGACTTTTCGTACAGCTTAAACCATTTGCAAACCACAGTTTCATCTACGTCAATCTGTAACATTTTAAAACCACACAAAAAGGAAATTTTTAGTTCAGCAGACAGCCCTGCAAAATGGGGCTGCTGCCAGTGTGGCTAACTAAACAGCTCATGATTCTTTGAAGATCTGGTCCCAGGCCCGCTCAGGCCAAAGAAGACACCTCCAGGTATGTCCTTTTCAATCCTTAGCTAATTTAGGGTTTTGCCATAGGAGCCAGAGTCATGATTTTGAGTTTTGAAGCAGAGCAGAACTAAAAGTCACAAGGCTGCTAGGCAGCAGGGAAACAGCTTCTGGACTGTGGGCTTCTAACGGCATTTTCTGCTTTCCTTTGTTCTCATCTGTCTTAAAACACACCACACACACACACACACACACACACACACACACACAATTCAAATTAGACTAATTATCCAGGCAAGGATAGCGTGAGATATTCATTTTTCTAACTAAATTGATAAGCAAACCATGGTTTATCTTCCCAACAGGTCTTAACCAGATTTCCTCTACCGGTTCTACATTAGCAAATTTCAAAACATGTCTACCACGACTCCCAGGGGAAATCTGCTAAGTTTTTGTTCTGTTTTGTTTTGCCCCCTAAGGAATGAGAATCTATGAGAAAGAACCAAGAAATCTATTTCCATTCCTGACTTTGCTATAATACTGCTGAGTGAACCTACTTTGCACAGATACAATTGCCACATGTTTCTCAGGCTCTTAAGATCTCAGACTCGTGATCAAGTACATGGGATGTTGTTACAGTACAATTCTGCCTTCTGATCAACACATACAAAGTTTTGAGAAACTACTTTTTCCTGGCAATCTAGACACAGTTAAAAAGCAAAGGCAAAGCACTCAAGGCTGGGCAGTGATAAGTTACAGTGTGACTATCTGAAGTAAGTTACCCCTCTCTAGAACAGAAAGTCAGCTGTATTACATGCAGAGAATACCAATCAGACACACTATTATAAAACTTCTCTTTACCATATGCCTTACCAATAACACGAGAGCTTGCCATATAATTACTTAAGCAACAGGGAATTTAAAAAAGTAACTATTTACTATCACTAGTAACATCTGAAATGCCTGTAATCAGAGAAGCTTGGCACGACATTGAGACACCAAGAGTCTCCTTCAGGCCCACAGGTCTATAGCTGGACTCAAAAGGAAGGAGGAGAGAGGATAGATGTTCAGAGCGTGATCAGCAAGTACAGACCTGCATCTTGCTCAAATCAACTACAGAAATATTGAGCACTTTGCAGTCTCCTCAACCGATCTGAGAACTGAAAAGAAGTCACCAATGAAGAATCCACCCACCCACCAATAACGTGTCACAATTCTGAAGTTCTACCATACGCGTAAGTGCAGAGAGAGATAGGATTTGTTCACAAACAGCGTAGACTCAAACAATCTAAAGTGGGACCCTAGATTAAGGGAGGTGAAGGTGTAGATCACAGATGGCATCTAGATATGCAAAGCCTTGAGCGCAACACAAAGACAAAGACAGCCATCAGGAGTACTAGGGGAAAAGTCATGATAACTTTGACAGTTTACAGGAATTTACATAAAAGACCTAAATTTAGCTTTTAGATATATAAATCTGTGAATGTATATATATACATGCATATGAGACATACACACACTCAGTAAGATTACACTGCAAAAACACATGGACTGCCTACACTTTTCTTAATACTGAGTACTTGAAAGAAAAGTTAAAACTAAGAAGTCTACTTCAGCTGTTTTACATGAAAACTGCTAAGAATATTCCTGCCACATAACCCTCAGGGAAGAATTGGTCCTTACAGCATTAGTCATTAACATTAGAATCATCATTGGATTATTGTGGCTTCTGAAATGTGACTGAGATGGAATCTCGGCTCTGTAATTTGGCAGCTACACAAGCAAAGGATTTAAGCTTGTCATAACTCAGATTATAGCAACCACACAATAGAACTCGGACAATTTTTTTTTTAAGGGAAAGTCATCAAAACACAAATGGTAAGTACTTTAAGTTTTTCATTAAGGTTGGCACAGAATGGCAGGGCACATGAACCCCAAAAGCCGTAACTCAGGGGGAAAGGGATAGAGCATGTAACCTTTAAGTGACTTAAGGAAGTTTGATGTGCACCTGCCTATTGAACTTACTTGGAATCATTGCATCCTTCCAAGATAAACACAGCAGGGTCATCTAAGGATGGCTCACCTAGGAAAGGTGTAAATTAGGTACATGAGTAGACCTACGTTTCGTCCCAGAATTCAGCAAAGGGTAGAAGGAAAAAACTGACTCCACAAAGTTGTCTGTCCACAAATCTCCACATGCACATCAAGGCACAGCCATAGTCACACATCATGAACATGCATAATAAATAAATAAATTGTAAGGGTACACACTGTATCTTTAAATGTTTTGAGATGTTAATGTTTATTAAGACTTTAGATGGTATTTGATTTAAAGAGGGATTTTTATGGCTGCTGAGCCCTTCTATCATCTGTAACATTGCTACGACTTTGCAAGACTGAGAAACCCAGGTTATACACTGTCTGATTTCTGGGATGTTGAGCAAACTCCACACAGACTTGCTTTATGGAAGTGATATTTTTACTTCACTTAAAGAATATTATTTAATATAAAAATGGGTTTACCATATCAAGACGCACAGCACAAAGTGGCCCGAAACAGGGCAGTTAGACTACACCATACCAAAGGGAGCTCAGCTCAACTTGAGCTCCTAGGTCAAGCCAGCATTCTCTACCCAGAAGAAGCATGACAGGGCTCTGCTGTGGTTCTCTACTGTGCAAGTCAGAAGGGGGTTTTGCTTTGTTTTCTTTCAGACTGAGAGAAAGTCTCAAGTATACCAGGCTAGCCTTGTCATTTAGCTAATTACAGACCTAAAATAGTCTTTCTCCTGAGTGCTCAGATTGTAAATTAGTATCAACAGGTCCAATCAAGGTTTAATACAGATACAATTGGACCTTTCTTGGAAAATGTAACCAGTAAGTACAGACCCATGTTCTAGAAGCTTTTGAAATGGACTCTCATAAAACTACAAAAAAAACAAAAACACTTCCAGAGAAATAGTTATAGCCATTATGTTCAACAAAAATACTTGTCAACAATATAATATAGGAGAATTTTAAGAAGTAAAAAGAAATACAAGAAAGTAAATTCCATTAACATAGGAAAAATAATATAACAAGAATATTATATGAGTACTCAGAGTTAAATATGAAATGACGTAAAATTTAAACTGCTCACCAGCCACACAAGGCTGGAGGCCACAACACTGGCTTTCATGGTCTATACCATTACAAATCTGAAGCTCGGTGAGAGGGGTGGCAGGTACAAATTCAGAACCAGAATCTAACCCTTCAACTCTTCCCATTGAAAATAGGAGACAGAATTTTACTTCTAAAACATATGTGAACAGGATTCACAACAGAAGACCTGTTTTTCAAAATAACCATAGAGAAAACCTCTCAACCGTTTGCTATCATCTCTGTTCTCAGATCAACCCAGGTTCTTGCAGCATAAGTTATTAAAACCTATGAAAAGAAACAGAAAGCCACACTGAAATCTTTGCAGACAAAACCACAACACCTTCCTCCCTCCGCTTCCCAGAAGCCTCAGTCATTTACCTCCTCTGCCAGTAATAGAAAGCTGCACAACACAACCCACAGGGCCAAAAGCACACCCCCTACCCCCACTCCCTACCCTCCACCACCCACCCCCCCAAAGCAAACTGACTTGGGACTTTCAGAAAGTCCTAGAAACAGACAATAGAGAACATGGAACCATCTAGGATCTTCCCACTGGTCCAGTGAAACTTCTTAAAAACTAGGAAGACCATACTATTGAGTACAAATATTTTTAAGGAAAGCATTTTCTGATGTGATTTACTAACATCCACTTCCTACTCTTTTTAACAGAGCCGTGGGTTTTGTCCTGTTTTAAAATCATTGCACTCAAGCTTCTCCCTGAAGATGACCAACAGCTCACTGTTCTGTCCAGTTTACAGAGATCTGGAACCATTTACATATTTTTTTTATTTAGTTTTTCTCGTTGGAATTATTGGAAGCTGCTTTGCAACGTGGGCTTTTATACAGAAAACCACAAATCACAGGTGTGTGAGCATATACTTAATTAATTTGCTTACAACTGATTTCCTGCTTACTCTGGCATTGCCAGTGAAAATTGTTGTGGACCTGGGTGTGGCACCCTGGAAGCTAAAGATATTCCACTGCCAAGTGACAGCTTGCCTCATCTACATCAATATGTACCTGTCTATTATCTTCTTAGCCTTTGTCAGCATAGATCGTTGTCTGCAGTTAGTACACAGCTGCAAAGTATACCGGATTCAAGAGCCCGGATTTGCAAAAATGATATCGATAATTGTGTGGTTCATGGTTCTTCTTATAATGGTGCCAAACATGGTGATTCCCATCAAGGACATCAAAGAAAAGACAACTGTAGGTTGCATGGAATTCAAGACAGAGTTTGGAAGAAACTGGCACTTGTTAACAAATTTCATATGTGTGGCAATATTTTTAAATTTCTCAGCCATCATTTTGATATCCAACTTCCTTGTGATTAGACAACTCTATAGAAACAGAGACAATGAAAACTACCCAAACGTGAAAACAGCTCTAATCAACATTCTCTTGGTGACAGCTAGTTACTTCATATGCTTTGTTCCTTACCACGCCGTCAGGATCCCATACACCCTCAGCCAGACAGAGGTCATATCTGATTGCTCGACTAGGGTTTCCCTCTTCAAAGCCAAAGAGGCCACACTGCTCCTGGCTGTGTCCAATTTGTGTTTTGACCCAATCCTGTACTATCATCTCTCAAAAGCATTTCGACTAAAGGTCACTGAGACTTTTGCCTCACCTAAAAAGACTAAAGCTCAGAAAGAAAAATCAAGATGTGAAAACGATGTGTAAAATACAGGGGTTTTCATGCTAGCCCTTCTTTCTGAATCAATCACAAGGCTGGTCGAAGTTTTCCAAGATAAAGGAAGATAACTAGTAATCAGAGCTGCCGATGGCTAGTAAACATGGACTGGTTCCTCTGGGAAGTTCTTTTCTCAATACAAGCCAACCCTGTACTCACACAGTTGCTGATATTCTTTGGCCCCAATATTTCTACAAGAAAGTTAACAGAGCATATTGAACCAAGGTCAGTCTAGGTGGCCCAAGTGGGCAGAGCATTGGAGCAAACTCAGAGGCTCATTTCAATGGCTGCAAATAACTTCTTGATGGAAATTGCTAAGTAATCTGCATCTAAGTTGCCAGGGAGTCCTTTAGCTACATAACCTTAAAGGTCTTCAGCCATCTAAAAAATAAAGACATAAAAATACCGTCACTGTCTTCATTTTTATCCGACCATTTTGAACATTAGTAAATGCTCTACTCAGTACATCTGATAGTTTTACAACACAGTAACAACTTTTAGTTATAAAAGGTTTCCAGTGACAGGATCTGTGGATCACTGCTGGAGGCAGCGGCAAAAGGTTCCTTATGAGTTTGAAACTAGCATGAGCTACAAAATAAAGTGCAGGCCATCCTGGTCTATTAAATGAGACCAAACCCTAATTAATTTTAAAAGGGGGTTGCAAATATATTATGTTTTTAACAGCACAAGGGAACTGTTAAATTATATTAACTCTTGAAACTGCACATCAAGGTATTAGAGAAATAAGATCAGCCAGAGTCTTAAAGTACAGACATGGACTCATACCACCAGGCTACACTAGGAACATAGTCTATGCTATGCCAAAGTACCTCTCAAGACACTCAGTCAATCAGAAAGAATCTGCAGTTCAAAGTACAGGTCACTCCAGCCCTGCCTGACCAGATCCTCTCCACTCGGTGAGACATGGCTGTAGGCAGAGTGTACTTAGAAGGCACCAATACAGGATAGATATTTATTAAAATATAAATCAACACTCACAGTACAGGTAACAGTTTATAGTAGCACCTGAACAGGGACTGGAGTCTGGAACGGTGGACGAGTGATGGATGGATGATGGATTCCGATCCTGTCTCTCCAACAACCAGGAACCAGGAAGAGAGTGTCTTGTGTTCCAGAAGCCCCTTATCAATGGGGTTTCCACGCCCCCTTCAGGGGCCCGGGACCCTGGATAAGTGTCTTTTGACCTTATCAGCTGACACCTGAATCCCACCACACATGGCATTAAATAGACTTACTAAGAAAATCAGAAAAGTATTTGATAAGCATGCATACAGTTTGAGTTTGTATTTTGTTTTACTTTCTGTGGTGGGATTTAGGTGTTAGTTGATAAGGTTTGAAGACATTTATTTAGGGTCTTGGGCTCTTGAAGGGGGAGTGCCTAATTTTATTTAAAAGGGGCTGTATAAAGCTAAACCTCTAGCCGCCCAAAACCAAAAAAACCTCATTACAACAACTTCCCTTTCTCTTCTTTTTTTTTCCCCCTTTTTCTTCTTTTTTGGAGAAAGGATCGATGGAGTCTTGAGCTCACTATGTAGCCACAAATAATCTTAAACTCCAGATCTTCCTCCCCTTACCTTCTGAGTTCTGGAATTATAGACATGTGCTATAGCTCATTTTTATAGCTCTTCTATGCATATTTTTAACATAAAAGAATCCAAATAAAATAGTTAATAATGCACTAGAGAGACAGCTAATCAGTTAAAAATACTTGCTACTCTTGCAGAGGGCCCAGCACCCCATATCAGTAGGCTCACAACTGCTTGTAACTACACTTGCAGAAGGGATCCAAAATCCTCTTCACTTCCTCTGGTACCAGGTATGCTGATGGCATTTAAATTTCTCATACACACATACAGGCACGCACACATATGCACATTAAATAAAGGAGGGAGGGAGGGAGGGAGGGAGGGAGGGAGGGAGGGAGGGAGGGAGGGAGGGAGGGAGGGAGGGAGGGAGGGAGGGAGGGAGGGAGGGAGGGAGGGAGGGAGGGATTACTGCATTGTAATGGCTGTGGTGATGGCTGACAGTAACCCTGGACAAGATGTGGTAGCACAGGCCTGAAATACTACACTTGGGAGCTGAGACAACTGCAAAAGGATTGTAAACCTGTACAGATTTTATAGACACACACACACACACACACACACACACACACACACACGTGGGGGTTGAGGAAAAAGGAGGGAACAGGGAGGGAGGGTAGGGAAATGAATGTGTTCCTAGATGCCAAGAATATAAGTTTGATTGCAATGTTATTTTTATACTTGAAGAATTAGTTTCAAACTCCAGTGTATAAGTTCATAAACATATTCTTAGTCTGATGAAAATAATTTAAAATCACCAGCTTTCTATATTTTAAAAAGAAACTTCTAACAGTAGTTTCTAGAAGACCCAGCATAGGGCCCAGCACCCCATATCAGTAGACTCACAACTGCTTGTAACTTGTAGAAGGGATCCAAAATCCTCTTCGCTTGGTTCAATATGCTCTGTTAACTTTCTTGTACAAACAGTGGGGCTAAAGAATATTAGCAACTGTGTGAGTACAGGGTTGGTTTGTATTGAGAAAGGAACTTCCCACAGTTCTTGTAAATGACAAGAACGCCAATAAATATGACGAGTCTGGCACCCTGTCAATTCTTGCCGATATACAGGTGGGTAGAATGCATACACAATAAGACTGTGCTGTCAGTGGTCGAAACAACAGATCAAAGCAGACAAAGCAGCCAGGAAATAGTATATACAGAACTATTTTGATTCTTTGCCCGAGTACCCCTCATCCTCTCTCGTTGGTCTCTAAGATAACACAAAAGTTAGCAGAAGACCAAAATGTATTCTTATATTCCCTGAGTCTCATGCACAACAGGTAGCCATATTTCTCCTAATCAGGGAGGAAAAAAAAAAGAAAGACTATCAATGTAAGGCCAATATTTTATTGCCTGTGTTTTTCCTTTGATTTATTCTCAATTATACTCATTATTTAAAAAAAGGAGCCTTAAATAAGCCAGTAGCGGAAAGCTGTGCTTATTATGGTTTTTTGATCAACTTGAAATAAACTGAACTCATTTTAGCAGAGGAAAGTGAGAAAACGCTTCCATCGGCTTGGCCTGCAGGCGGGACTAGAGGTATTTTCTTGATGAACGATCAATGTGGAAAGGGTGAACCCACTGCGGGCAGTGCCACCCTGGGCAGGTAGGTGGTCCTAGATGGCATACGAAAGCTGGCTAAACAAACAAGAAGCAGCAAACCGTTAACAAGCATTCCTCCATGACCTCTTCTTCAGTTCCTTCACGACAGAACGTGATCTGTCAAAGAAGCAAACCCTATCCATTCCCAGGTTGCTTTGGAGGTGGTTTTTATCAAAGCAAGTAGAACAAAGGCTGACTAAAAACTGGACCCAAAGGCAGCTCAGGAGGTAGGAATGCTTCCTGTGTAATCATGAGGACCTAAGTTTAGATCCCAGAATCCATAAAAAAAAGCCATGAATCGCCACTCACTCCCCGTACCCCAGCACTGTAGGGAGCAGAGACAGTAAGATTACTGAGCTCTCTTGCCACCAGCCAGAGACTCCTGGCATAGAGACAGACAGAAAGTGGTAGAATAATACATGAAGTGTGTACACAGGTGCACACACTTACACACACACACAAACATACATCTTATACAACTTCATAAGCACACCTAAAATTAATAAAAATTAAAATTAGAACCTACAACAACCGTCAAGGGACAACGTCAAGCACCACTTTCTTCTAATGAGGCAGACAAGGTCATGTCAAAAAAAAAAAAAAAAAAAAACCCAAAGAAGCTGATGTGTGGAACCTGCTCAGATCTCAGAAACACAGAAAAACAGACCTGCAAACTCTGCTTATACAGGCTAGTGCATGTGACTCTCAACTACTTTCAGCTCTTGATTTACGTGTAACCCAGGCTGTCTTGGAACTCACTCTGTAGACCAGGCTGGCCATGAACTCATAGAGATCAGCCTGCTTCTGCCACCCAGTGCTGGGATTAAAGCCATGGGCCACCACTTCCAGGTTTATGCTTAATATACTTTTTAAAAAGAAAAATCCCAAAGTATGATACTTCATCCATGAATGTGTCAGAAGCATCTGTAATATGTAAGACCAATCTCTCTCTTCCCACAAATGAACTACCAGATTACTCTGCTGTACTGAAAACTGGTGGTACAAGGAACTATAGAAATAAGATAATATTCTGAGAGGAACAAGAAAGAATTCTGTAAAGTTTTAACATAGTTCAAGGACACACACTGAAAGGGCATTTTAAGTGACATAAGACAAGTTCAAGCCATTTTGGAGGATGTTCCAAAATATCAACTATATTTAGCTCTAACAAGATCCTCAGCTTACTTTTCAAAGCTTCTAAGTATCGAAAACATAACATGTAAGAAACAGTTTATCCAAGAATTAAAAATGTCTCAGCTTTTAGCCTAATGCTCATTACTAATGTCAAAAATACTCTGCTATCTCTTTGGGATAAACACTTCACTACTTAAGACTGCAACACTAAGCTCCCTGCCAAGCTCTCCATAAGTGCCATCCAAACTTTAAATCCACCAGGTCCAAAGCCACGCCCATCCCACCTACAACCTCTGTCAAGTCAGAACCAACTTCTCAGTGACAATGTTCCTTCTCCCTAGTGTTCACTGTAAGAACAGAAGGGACCCAGCAATGTCAAAATCTTGCCTTTTAGTGAGTGTATAGGTTATCACCCAGTTGCGCCCCAAACTCATACTCATCTGTAAAATGCCAAAAGTAGCAATAATCAAACAATACAGGTTAAAAAAACAAAAACTAAAACTAATCAGCAAATGGCATTCAAATTAAAGGAGGAAACATATTTAGACATTACTTAGTCAGTGGCTCACATCCATCTAATGAAAGTATATTAATACAAAAAATTCTATTAAATCTAGCTAGTCACTAATTAATACACCATAATGTCTAAGCAATATTGGCAAACAAGCTATTATGATCCAAATAATAGCCATCAAAGCAACAAGTGTGAATTTCCACCTGACATCACTATATGCAAGCAGATGAGCAGGTGAATAATCTGAGGGCTAGTCACAAATGACCATATAATGAAATCATCCCAGTACACACTGATGGAACCGTGACTTACCAGAGGTATAGGGAAGTGCGTTGCATACTGCAGATGACGGAGGAGGTCATAATTTGATGGGAAAATTAATTCTCTTGGTTTTTCTCTCTTTAGCAATTTCTCACCATTAAGTGACATTCTTCTGCTCAGGGAAGGGTTGACACTCTCACAGGATTCTCCAGGCATGGGAGAAAAAATCTATGTCATGTAAAACAAATATTAGACAGCATTAATGAAAAGAGCAAAAGCAGGCGATTGTACACATACCAGACCTTCAAACACAAGATGCTCACAAAATAGATAATGAAAGGACATTGAAAGGACATGCAGAAATTTTATTAATTTTCACAAAATTAAATCTCTCTCTCTCTCTCTCTCTCTCTCTCTCTCTCTCTCTCTCTCTCTCTCTCTCTCTCTCTCTCTCTCTCTCTCTCACACACACACACACACACACACACACACACCTGTCAGTATCACCAGCCACACCTTAAGAAAACAGGAAAATAAAATACACACATGGGAGGACAGGGGAGGGACCAAACCAGTAAGAGGATTGACCTTGTAAGCAACTTAAAAGTGTTATTCTCAAAGGGTTACATTTCCTCCCAAAACAGATGCTTTATAATACTTAATAAGATTAATCCATTGACAAGTGTTTTAAAATGTACAAACAGTGCTTTTATAAAAATAGCAAGATTCATGAAAAATACATTATACAGAGAGACAGTAGAAAAATGAACTAGCCCATAATGCTGTTCTTTAGAAACTCCATACAGAGATTATCATAAGAAAACTACAACCCCACAGTCCTCAGAGAGGTTGGTCCCAAAGGAAGGGTCAAAGCCAGCCTAAGGAGGCAATGCAAGCCTGCTGTGAGGATGGCTAGGGAAGAACACACTGCAGGAGAACATTGTGACTTAGGGTGGATGACATTTACATCACAAGTGTCAGTCAGAAATAAAAAGATGGAGGCAAGCTGGGGTGGGGGGAATGGTGGGTTAATTGCCAATGACAATTAAAGGTAGAACCTACTGGAAACTCAGAACCAAAGTCACTTTTAAAGTCACTCTTGTCTACTTCATCAAAAATGTTAGTGGTTCCTGAGCCAAGGCCCATGTGCGCCATAAGACTGTGTTCCTGGGTATTGCCAGAAAAAGAAAGCTGTATTGTAAATGCGGCAGTTTAAGGATATCTAACAGCCTATTTCTCTAAAAGAAGTTGAAGGAAATTTGAAGGCATGCATCACATTTAAGAGTCATATTCTTTCCCCTCGTGAAGAGAAAGCTTTAACTCCCATATTTAAAGAAAGAGCACAGAGCTTTATCACTTAAAACAAACTGGCCACAAATTCTTTCATTGGGTTATTTCCAAAAATGAAAAAAAAAAAAATGAGAAACTTGTAGATCTAAGAAAAAATAAGATCCTTAAAAAAAAAATCTAATGAAGCCTCAACTTTAAACAGATCATAAAAGTACAAGAGAAATACAGCTGTATTTTGAGTACATTCACAACGTCATCGTTTTCCACTGTTTCTCACTGTCACCTAAATCATTTTGTCTTGTTAAATATCTGGGACAATGTCTAAAATCTCAGAACTCAACAGAAAGGCATACGGTGAGACCCCTACCATACACTGCTGCAAAGAACAATTATACTGTTTTAGAAAGAGATGACGCTAAATTTTGTAAAGAAAATTAAGAATTAGGGATCCCTCCTCTAGATGGAGAAGAGTAGTGTATGGAGACGTTCCTTAAAGTGACAGCCAAAGGGCTACGATATTAAAACAAGTTCACCTTTGAAAAAAAATTAAAAGAAAATTTCAGGCTACAAACATCATACTATAAGCATACCACTCTAATCTCATGAAAAAAATTGTGGCCAGTCACATCTTGTCATTAGCTATACAAAACAGAGAATTCTAGAAGACATATATTCCAAATGTCCTTTGTGACTGGAAGAGAAATAAACCACGTTGTGAGGAAGTAACTAAAATCCAATTGCCTTTCCATCACCAAACTGACTATGTGAACTGACACCCTCCGCAGAGTTTCCTTTGGGTTGTGGTATGGACATCACCCCCAGGGGTGTACCTCCATCTTCATATCATGGCTCTTAGAATAGTGTTCATCTGAATTCTCTTCTGGTGGTGACCTCAGCCCAGTGGAGGCAGTGACTGACAGATCTCCTCTCGAGATGAGGGTGCACATATACGCATCATGGGAGAAGACGTCATGGCGGATAAACTCACAGAAGAGCAGCACCAAGTTCACAAATTCTACTTTCTCGCATTCACTGTTTGGATCCGCTGAGGAGAAACAAAATTCAATCACAAAGTCCTTGACCAAGCCAAAATAAATAAAATTAAAGGATTCATACCATTTTCACTAGCTTTTATACTTTATTTGACATTTTAAAAAAAGTACAAAAGGTGCAGTAGAGGCAGGAACAGTGGTAGATGGGTCTACCAGCTGGTTTTATGCCATCTTAACACAGCTGGAGTCATTGGAAAGTAAGGAGCCTCATGTGAGGAAATGCCTCCATAAGATCCAGCTATAAGGAACTGAAAACTACCCCAACCTAAGGATGGATAAAGAAAAGATGGTATGCTTACAAAATGGAGTTATACGTGGCTGTCAATAACAAGACAATGGCATCTTTAAATGTGCAGGCAAATGAATAGAACCAGAAGAAAAAGTCAACTTGTGTGGGGTAACCAAGGTAACCAAGACCCATAAAAACAAACATGGTGTGTACTCACTTACAAGTGGCTATTATCGTTAAGTAAAGGATAATCATGCAAATGTCCACAGACCTAGAGAGTCTAGTAATGAGAAGGGCTCAAGGGGGCCACATGGACCTCCCAAGGAAGGGGAACTAGAAGAGATTTTGTAGGTGGACTGGGGGTGAGTCGGGAGGGATCAGGTATGGAGAAGAGAAAGTGAGTGCTGGGAAAGACACCTGGAATGGGGGGGGGGGGCACTTAGTGGCCCATTTAGAAATCTAGTGCATGGAAATTCCCTTAAATCTATGAGAAGTGACCCTAGTGAAGTCTTCTATAACCAGGCAAGGCTCCCAGCAGTGGGACTGTGACACCACCCCAGCCACAAAACCTTTGACCTACAATCTGCCCTGCCTGCAAGATGTGGTGGGATAATGGTGGTGCAGAACCTTGTGGGAGTGGCCAGCCAATGACTGGTTCAACTTGAGGCCCAAGTCACAAGAGGGAGCCCATGCCTGGCACTGCCTGGATGGCCAGGAACAGGAGGCTGGACAGCACAGAGACACAGAATAAAAACAAACATGACTGGTCAAAAAAAAAAAAAAAAAGACATTTTTGCTAATGATATCCCAAAGCCCAGCCCAACTGTCATCTGAAATACATCATCCAACAACTGATGGGAGCAGATGCAGAGACCCATTACCAAATACTAGCCAGAGCCAAGGAAGCCATCGAAGAAGGGGAGGAGCCCGAGGGGTTGAGGACACCATGAGACCATGGCCCACAAAATCAACTAAGCAGGCCTCACAGAGACTGTAGGGTCTGAGCTAGGCCCTCTGCATACATGTTACGGCTGTATAGCTTCCCATCCTTCTGGGACCCCTAAAAGTGAGAGTGGCAGTGCCTCTGACTCTTGTCTGTGCTGGGGGCCCTTTTCCTCCTACTGGCTGCCTTATCCAGCGATGATATAAGGGTCCTGTTCAGTTGACAGCCCTGGGAGAGCTGCTGTTTCTGATCTGAGGAAAGAGGAGGAGTGGATCTTGGGTAGAGGGAGGACTGGGAGGAGCTGAGGGAGTAGAAACTGAGGTTGGGGTGTAATGTGCAAGAGAAGAATAAATTACCCAGCTGGAAGGCATTTTCTTAATTAGTGATCAATGTGGGAGGGCCCAGCTAACTGTGGGTGATGTCATCCCTGGGCAGGTGGTCCTGAGTTCTTAAATGTAAGAGCAGACCAGAAGATTAAAAACAGCTCCAAAAGTAAATATTATCTTCACAGTGCAACTACATGTCACAAGAACCAAATTCCTCTGTTTGGGTAAGAGACTCAGGAAATAAACTAGTGCACCAAATATAAGGGTATGAGGACACTTGACGTCTACATTTTAAAGTGTTTTGATACTTTACTGATTTTTTAAATGACTAAATTTACCCAATGAAAAAATATATTACATTTTCCTAGTAAACATGAAAAGAGAAGGCTCAGCTGGTGAAGAGAGGGAGGGAGGGAAGGAGAGAGAGGAAGGGGGGAGGAGAGAGAAGAAGGGAGGGAGGGAGGATGGAGGGGAGGGGAGGAGAGAGAAAGATTAAATGCCTCATCTAAAAGCCTTCTTTACTTACACAGTGATGGAGCCTGTGTATCTAAAAATCTTAGCAGAACGTTCTGGAAAACAGGCAAGCTAGATCCAGCAAGAGAGGCTGAGGAGACAGACTCTTTCTCATCCAAGACTTCTGATTCGCCACATCTCTGCAGGTCAAAAACAAACAAGTCCAGTGAGTCAGAACGCAGTCACAACAGACGGTGATTGGCCAGTTCCTATAAACGTCCAAACTCTTAGACAAAGTAAGTGAGGTCTCAGCACTACCTGAAGACCACATGTCACTGTGAGCATAACTTCCATAGAGGAAACCTCTCCACTACCGTTCAACTGATGGAGAATACACCCTGAAGAACATGGTCTATGTCAACGGTAGCTTCAGCTCTGTACCATACAGTGAACTCTGCACTGTTAACAGTGCCCACTGACTATATAAGGCACTATGGTTTAAATATTCCTGACTCCTATGCAAACCAGCAGGCCACAGTTTACGTTCCTGTCAATGGTGTTTCTCCTGAGCTCTCTGGCCCGGGGCTAGGAATGAAGCCTTTCTGTTGTGTTTCTCCAAGGACATTGGATATGGACCGTGGGTTCCGAAGTGTCAACTGGAGAAGCAAACAAATCTTCCAAAAACATTCCTTTGCTTATTTATCACACTTCAACAAAAGAGCCTCTAGGACTCTCCCTAGCTCATGAAACACATCTAGAAAAGTCTTTTTTCACTACTATTTACTTCAGAATTTCCTAAGCAAGAGATTAAATATTTAGAAATAACCAGAATTATCATTTCTATTTTTTGGACATTTCTTTTCCTATTTTGATCCTTTAGGCCTTAACTGGATTATTAAGAATATTATATTAAAATACTAATTAATCTACCCTCTACTTTCAAAGGTCCAATGTTAATGACTCCAATAATAATAGAGCTCAATTATCTCAACCATCTCTAAGAAACAGATGTTTAGATATAGGTTAGGATTTGACTTTGAAAGTGCTCTATGTGAATCTCCTCAGAACGCTATGCTTGTGCATACATATGCATGCATTATAAAATACAGAGACAAGAGTAAACTGGTCTGGAAAAGAAGAAAAAACTTGGAAAGAACCACAAGTGAAAATTGAGTCTTGAGTTGGGAACAGTCACCATAGACGAGTCTGTTTATAATGTGTGGCAGACAGAACTGAAAGGCTCTTCCTGTTTACACTCTACACAACCTTATAAGTCCAATTTCAACATTGTCATCTTTTGTTTTTGATGGCACGGCTCTGCCAATAGGGGAGAAGACATCTGTGGAAGTATTTTCCCCATTTCATTCCCCATAATTCCACAGGAAGTTACTAGCAGCCTAATGGAGAGCCAAGTGGATGTTCATCCATTTACACTAAAACTTGAGAGGCCCAACACAGTACTCTGACCAGGATAGGCCAGACTGGTCTACAGAGCAAGTTCAAGGGCAGCCAAGGCTACACAGAGAAACCCTGTCTAGATAAAACAAAACAGAAAGGGAAAGAAAAAGAGGGAGGGAGGGAGGGAGGGAGGGAGGGAGGGAGGGAGGGAGGGAGGGAGGGAGAGGGAGGGAGGGAGGGAGGGAGGGAAGTGGGTAGGCAGGTGGGCAGGTAGGCAGGTGGGCAGGTGGGCAGGTAGTTAGGCAGGTAAGTAGGTAAGTAGGTAGGTAGGTAGGTAGGTAGGCAGGCAGGCAGGCAGGCAGGCAGGCAGTTAGGCAGATAGGTAGATAGTTAGGTAGGCAGGCAGGCAGGTAGGTAGGTAGGTAGGTAGGTAGACAGACAGGTAGGTAGGTAGGCAGGTTGGTAGGCAGATAGGTAGGTAGGTAGGTAGGTAGGTAGGTAGGTAGGCAGGAAGGCAGGCAGGCAGGCAGGCAGGCAGGTAGGTAGGTAGATAGGTAGACAGGTAGGTAGGTAGGCAGGTTGGTAGGCAGATAGGTAGGTAGGTAGGTAGGCAGGCAGGCAGGCAGGCAGGCAGGTAGGCAGGTAGGTAGATTACCTAGAAAATTCCCCTTAACAGTAGCTAATGCTAACAAACATTGACTATGGTTTTCATTTCATATGTCTGGAGCTTTAATGATTCTACCTAGAACTTAATCATAATTTCAAAAATATCAAACTGATATCTATGATCTCATAATCCTGTTTCTAGAAAATATTCCCAAGGCTGCTAACACATGATGTATCTTTAAAATGTCATAAAGTTGGTTTACACTGTATACAAGTTCACATGTATTTACTGCTGTTTTATAAATCTCAGTGCCACAAAATTGGTTTCTTTGTTCTTATCAGATGTTAAGCTTTAATTTTAAAAGATACAGTTCTTCATTATTCTAGAACACTAATTATTGTCAGCATCTACTTACATCCTACTATGAGTCTCGAGATGATGACATACTAACTCTCTCTCTCTCTCTCTCTCTCTCTCTCTCTCTCTCTCTCTCTCACACACACACACACACACACACACACACACACACACACATACACACACACACACACACACACACACACACACACACAACAAAGAAAACTAATACAGACAAAAGCCACAGTCCTCCTGGGGGCAATACTTTAAACTACATCATGCATAAGTAGAGAGAAAACTGGACCTACCTCTGCTTCAATCTCTGCCTGCCTTTTTTCCAAGAGTTTCGCCACGGCCATGGCCCTGTGCTTGCCGGATCTTTTGCAGCTTACAGCCCATTCACATAACAATGTCACCACAGCTTCATCATTGGGGGCAACCTAATGACCAAGAGAAATACCAGCCATGTCATAAGGACGCACGCAAAGGACTCCTTAAACTTTAAAGCTTTGTTCCCAAGTTTTGCTAGCAGATGCTTTCAAATCATTTTAACCAAAAAACAAGAGGAAAACCTCAGTTAGAAAGAAAGAAATCACTCAAAATTCACCTGAATGTGTAACAAGTCCAGCAGAGCCAGGGTTTCCTTAAAGAAGCCTTGACCCACAAAGCAAAACAGCTACTGAACTGGAAGAACAATTGTAAGAAAATCCACACACTTAACTCTATGCTTAGCTGTGAATGTGGGCTGTGAATTGTCTGGCATGCAAGCCTATCAGGCCTCATTATCAAATGGCCAGTGAGAAATCGGGAGAAACAAACCAGGGGAAGGCTGGAACAGTAACATGTGTGGCTCATCTCACCATAAGCAACAGCCATGAAGAGGGAAAGGCAAGCATCCAGAGAACCAAACTCTAAAAGCAGACCTGGTCAGTGAAGTGCCCTGGATATATACAGAGCAGCGCTATCGGTCCAGGGACAGACAGAATGAGAGGGCTTCAAGGACCCAAGGGACATGCATGACACATGGCTGGTGGGGTTGGGGGGTGATGGAAAAAAGACTGGGCCATGCACTTTCTTTACAACATTTAAGCCACCATAGCAACATTCTCACTGCAAAACTGTAGTATTTCTCAGGAGCATAAACATTATACTAGAAAGAGTAGATCAGCTTTAGCTCTTAAATACAATGCTGGACACTTAACACTTTAGAATTTGTAAGCTCAGCTACAGTTATGATATAGTTATGAACACAATCCCAGGAAACATAATCACACACACAAAGCAAGGCCTGTGGACTCTGATACACATTTAGACTACAGAATAAAAATGGACGAGAATCTGTCAATACTACATAAAAATGGACGAGAATTTGTCAATACCAGCAATCCATTCAAATCCTAAAATCAATTTGCTCCGACAGTCTATTTGGAAATCTCATTTCCCTTCCTAACACGTATCAATTACAAATAGCTTCTTGGTCGGATGTAGGGGCTTTGTGGCCATTTCCCTTTTCAAGGCTGGGACTTTGTCTGGCCTGATCCGTGTAGGTGGTGTGCTGATGTGCAAGCCTATTACACCAGGAAGACGCTGTTTCTCTGATGTCATCCACCACCTCTGGCTCTTAGGAACTTTGTCTCTTACGCTGTGGGTTTTGATGAAGACAATCCATCTAGAATGGACTGCTCAACGTCATGGGTCCCTGTGCTACTCCCCATCTACCACAGGAAGTGCCTCTGATTTTGGTTGAGCAATGTACTCATCTATGAGTAACAGCAATGTGTCACCAGGGGTCATTTTACTGCCTTGTTCATTTAGCAAAATAACGTAATAGGTCCTCCCCTAGGCTGTGACCTATCTAGTCTCAAGTTCCAGGCTACTCAGTGTCGGGCACACACTCCAGGGAAAGCCACACGGTTATAGCTGGCCAACACACACAAATGCCATGTTTTGAAGACTTTTCTTTGGGGGGGGGTCTTTTTATTTTGTGGGTTTTTTAGGATTTGGTTTGTTTGGGGGTGTTGTTTCAATTGTTTGCTTTGATTTTCATTTCTTTGGGGGGGCTGTTTGTTTGTTTTGAAGGAAAGAGCACACAGGCATACCTGAAATCAGGTAGGTAAGGAGATGGAGAGGATCTGAGAAGAGCTGGAAGACGGGAAAAGAAGATCAAAAGATAAGGTAGGAAAGCATTTCTAAAATCGTTTTTTAAAAATTGCTCTAAATTTTATCCAATGTTTTTAAATTTCTCTGCTTATGTGCTGGTATTATTTTGACAGACACCTGATTGGGAGCTGTGGTTAGATGGTTCAGTGCTCAAGAGTACTTGTTCTTGCAGAGCACCTCAATTTTCAGCATCTCCATAGTGGCTGACGACCATCCGTAACTACAGTTCTATGGGATCTGACCAACGTGGGAATCAGCATCCATGTGGGGCATAAACATAGATGCTGGCAAAACATTCATATACATAAAGTAAGTAAATATTTTAAATATTTAAAAATAAAACAAGGAAAATAATTCAAGTAAAATAAATCTTGATCATGGCATTTGCATTTTAGAAGACAATTGTGAAGAATTTTCTGGCTGAACTCAATGTAATGCAAAGCAGGGGGAGCAAAGATCAGTCAACTCATGAAGTACCAACTTCACTTTGAAAATATGAAGGAACAGTTGCACTAATGAAATACTGATAGCAGTATTTTTACTCCAATCAGCAATGTGCGCTATAGTCACATTTTTAGGTATTTCCTTTGTATCACCAAGGTGAGATAAACTGTTACTTGTTATAAAAAGCTAAGTACTCTACTGCTGGTACCCTCAGGCCTGACTGTTCAATTGCCTTTAACTGTTGTCCTTAGCATACGTGATTTTACATCTGAGATGCTACAGTATGTGTGTTCAGTTACATCTCACCTAGGTGAGAAACACCCAACTCTACTGAATGAACTACAACAGGAGTCAGTTACAAAACCACATTCCCTTCTAAGCAAACAGCAGCTTTGTAGCCACCATCTCTTGGGAAAATATCCATGAACAAAGACTCAGTGTAGGTGTGGAGAATGTGCACCCCTGCCCCATCATGTGTTCACATGTCTGAATTCTTGATCCCCAGTTGGTAGAACTGATTGGGAAGGATCAGGGGGTGTGGGCTTACTGTTGGAGGCATGTCACTGGAGCTTATGCTGTTCCTAGTTAGCTCTTTCCCTCTCTGCATTATGGCTGAGTCTTAAGCCCTCAGCAACTGCTCCAACGCCAAGTCTTCCTGCCTGCTGCCACACCATAATGATCACGGACTCACCATCTCAAACTGTAGGCTCCAATAAACTCTTCTGTATGTTTCCTTGGTTGTGGTGTCTTGTTACAGCAATAGGAAAGCAACGGGGCCAGTAGACAACACTCTGAAGCATAGTGAGCAATGTACACAAATGTACAAAAGACTTGGAAGACAGGGAGAAGCCTGATCCCGGTGACTACGGTGTGCACGCAAGGAGACAGACGCCACTAAAGAAAGGACATCATCCTCTAGAGATGAGAAGGCAACATTAGTAAAAAGCTCAGCCCAGAGGGGAGAGGAGCCCTGTACGGCCATTGAGTGAGGGAGCAGGGCATGGCTAGGACATGTCATGTCATAGTCTCAATGTTCATAGTGTTTTCATCTGGATGGAAGAAGTACAGTTATAGTACAAAAGAAAAATATTTCTATCTGAATAAGGAATGAAACTGGGTCATGAAGGAAAATTACAGGTTTTCTGATAAATAATAATAAATACATCAGATAGGAAAGCCCTATTCAAATATAACAAAACCCAAAATACTCAACTTTGGGGATAACCCTACTCTTGTGAATACTGTAGACTACTCACTGTGTTCTGCCCTATTTATGTGTGATCTCATTTCACAATTACAGAAGCTTGAAAATAGTTATCATTCAACCTATGATGAGAAATAAAGGCCAAATCCATTGTCTAGCCCAGAACTAACCCCAAACTATCAAACTCTAAATCACTCATGACTGGATACAAGGAATCCCCATCTCTACCTGCTACATCAACTAAAGCACATTCCAGACCGTGAAGAAACAAATCATTAAAAATCTAAGTTCATACTGTGTAGGTTAAAACACAAAACAAAAACAAAACTATTCAGTTTTGCCACTATTCACGCCAGAAACCTGGGTTTCATCTTGCTCCAAAACATACACCCCCAACTATAAAGGAGTACCCTATGCATGCCTTGGCAACCAGTCTCTGTCCAGTTAGCTGACAGTGGGGCTGAGGGCAGATGAGTCCTGCCAGTCACTCCCTGGGGCTGAGCAGAATGATGAGTGTCAATGGCCCAGACCTCCCCTGTCCACCGGAGAGAAGCACACTGAGACCGAAGACTTGTCGAAGCAGGATCACATTTTATTGTATCAGGCAGGGGCTTATATAAACTAAGGTAAGGAGGAGGTAGGAGACTTGGGTGGAAGGGTGATAGTTTAGAGTTTGGGGCCAATGAGATTATGTCATGACAGTAGTAGTTAGGCAGAGGTGGTCTTTGGGTCGGGCCACGCTGAGTCACTCATATGCAGCAGTCATGGCCAAAGAAAGGTCGGCAAACTCAAGCCAGGCTCAGAAAGTTACACCAGGCCCCAGAATCATTGCTAAAGGGCTGGCGAGAGGCCCAATATCTCCCCCTTTTGTTTTTGTAAGCCATGGCCCCTGTCTTAGGTTGCCTCCCACGTGGAGATCATACCTGTCCTTGAGTACCATGGATCTCAAATAGGCTGTCTCAGCCCACCTGTCATTGGTCAAATGGAGGGCAGAGGAGGGGCATTCATGGGAGGACAACCAATCATATGAGGGACCAGACTCCTGAGTGGCCAGCCTGTGATAATGTACCTCTAGCCTTTGTGGATAAACTGTGTGATCTTATTGATCACACAGGCCCGACGGTAAGGAGGAGGAGGAGAGGTCCAAGTAAGGTAAGAAAATAGGGAAGGAATCCATGAAGGCCGGTCCACAGGGGATTGTCCTGGAAATCTTTTCATCTCCGTTCTAAGTCTTTATCTTATCCTGGATGATCCCGGATTTATTGGCATACAGTGATCCCCTTTCTCTGCAGTTAGTGGGTCTAATTCCCTCCTATTTTGGAGGACTACTTCTGCCAGGGAACCTAATTGACTCTGTAAGTCCAGTATAGTGCTGGAGATGGCTTTTACATCATCAGTTAACTGAAGGGGTATCTTTCTGAAAAGGTGGGAGGGCAGGCTATCCCCACGGCCCCTGTGGCCATGCCAGCAGTCATCCCCAGCCTGGCAAGGAGGGGTGTCATCTGAATGGCCCTTTTAGATCTTCCTCCTATATAATCAAAAGAGGGCACAGGGACAACCTTGTCTCCAGGGATTATATTTATATTGGGGACCACAAAGGCAGGGACACAAAGGCCTTTTCAGTTACTGGGGAGGAAATCATAGGCCATTCCCTTCCACACACGAGGACCATCCCCAGAGGTGGGCATTGTTGAGTATTAGGTATAGTCATATTTTGGTTGAAAAAGGAGGGAAAAATATGGCTACATCTATACTGAAGTTACCCGAGGAGGGTGGAGCCAACATGCAAGAGTTAGAGGGGGGGAGAGGAGAAGCTGGACATTGATGCACTGCTGACCAGGAAGGGTGGAGGGGAGGGTGGAACCAGCAAGAGTTAGAGGGGGGAGAGGAGAAGCTGGACATTGATGCACTGCTGACCAGGAAGGGTGAAGGGGAGGGTGGAACCAGCAAGAGTTAGAGGGGAGAGAGGAGAAGCTGGACACTGATGCACTGCTGACCAGGAAGGGTGAAGGGGAGGGTGGAACCAGCAAGAGTTAGAGGGGGGAGAGGAGAAGCTGGACATTGATGCACTGCTGACCAGGAAGGGTGAAGGGGAGGGTGGAGCCAGCAAGAGTTAGGTGGGGGGGGGGGGAGAAGCTGGAGAAGCTGGACAGTGATACACTGCTGACCTGGGAGGGTGGAGGGGAGGGTGGAACCAGCAAGAGCTGGGGGGGGGGAGAAGCTGGAGAAGCTGGACAGTGATGCACTGCTGACCTGGGAGGGGGAGGGTGGAGCCAGCAAGAGTTAGGTGGGGGGGGGGGGAGCTGGAGAAGCTGGACAGTGATGCACTGCTGACCTGGGAGGGTGGAGGGGAGGGTGGAGCCAGCAAGAGTTAGGTGGGGGGGGGGGAGCTGGACATTGATGCACTGCTGACCTGGGAGGGTGGAGGGGAGGGTGGAGCCAGCAAGAGTTAGGTGGGGGTGGGGGGGGAGCTGGAGAAGCTGGACATTGATGCACTGCTGACCTGGGAGGGTGGAGGGGAGGGTGGAGCCAGCAAGAGTTAGGTGGGGGTGGGGGGGGAGCTGGAGAAGCTGGACAGTGATGCACTGCTGACCTGGGAGGGGGAGGGTGGAGCCAGCAAGAGTTAGGTGGGGGGGGGGGAGCTGGAGAAGCTGGACAGTGATGCACTGCTGACCTGGGAGGGGGAGGGTGGAGCCAGCAAGAGTTAGGTGGGGGGGGGGGAGCTGGAGAAGCTGGACAGTGATGCACTGCTGACCTGGGAGGGTGGAGGGGAGGGTGGAGCCAGCAAGAGTTAGGTGGGGGGGGGGGGGTGGAGCCAGCAAGAGTTAGGTGGGGGGGGGGAGCTGGAGAAGCTGGACAGTGATGCACTGCTGACCTGGGAGGGTGGAGGGGAGGGTGGAGCCAGCAAGAGTTAGGTGGGGGGGGGAGCTGGAGAAGCTGGACATTGATGCACTGCTGACCTGGGAGGGTGGAGGGGAGGGTGGAACCAGCAAGAGCTGGGGGGGGGGAGAAGCTGGAGAAGCTGGACAGTGATGCACTGCTGACCTGGGAGGGGGAGGGTGGAGCCAGCAAGAGTTAGGTGGGGGGGGGAGCTGGAGAAGCTGGACAGTGATGCACTGCTGACCTGGGAGGGGGAGGGGAGGGTGGAGCCAGCAAGAGTTAGGTGGGGGGGGGGGGAGCTGAAGAAGCTGGACAGTGATGCACTGCTGACCTGGGAGGGTGGAGGGGAGGGTGGAGCCAGCAAGAGTTAGGTGGGGGGGGGCAGAGAAGCTGGACAGTGATGCACTGCTGAGTGTCCCTGTCGTTCTCCAGAGCTCCAACGAGCTGACTTCCTCTCCATCATCAGGCTCGGTGATCCCTGCTGACCAGAGAGACTCTAAAATGGATTTAGGTTGTTCTATAATCAAATACCTAAACACCTGCTGTTAGAGCATCAATCAAGAATTCACGCAAAGTAGTTTTACACAAGTAACATAAAACACAGTTATAGTTCACATAACTACATGGGGCAGCACACTGGTGTTTGAATATTATTTGTAAGAAACCTACAGTTGAAATTTTAAAACTGGAAATTTTCCTTAACAACATACTGTGTAAATAGTGCCATGTAGGATGTTGTTATTAAGTGCAATTTCACCTTAGATATAGAAAATCTTCTTCAAAACTAATGTGTTTTATATAAGGGTTAGGAAAAGTGTTATGAAACAGGCGGACCCTGCACTTCATTGTTCATTCATTTAATTTCTATTGGTCACTTTACTGTAAGGTCGTCTTCTAAGTACTGAATATAAATGTGTTCTCATATTTTACTTTGGAGGAAGAGAGATCACTAATATTCTCTTGGATATTATATCTACACAATCATTAAAATACTCATACAATTTGTTTCAATAATTCAATTTCTGGGAATACAGATAAAGAAATGTGTACTCCAGGCATCAGTGGGGTATGCTACCAAATGATGGTCCTGCTGATCCCTGCCTCAAGAACTGGTAGTAACTGGAGTAATGAAGTAAGTCACATGCAGACAACAGTGCACACAGAAAGCTCACGGATAAAACAATCCATCTTCAATAATGTTTAGAGATGGGGATTTGTTTTGGAGGCAGCAATGGTTAGATTTTCACACTGATATAATCCTAAACTTCTGCAGCATCCACCTCTTCGCTTGTAAATACACACAAGCAAATGGTGGCTAGGGGAGCACAAACTGAGCTATAGCACATAAAGGTAAGGGCAGGGAAAGCGTGCCAAATTACGGGGTCAAGCCCTGGCACAAATTAAAACATGAAATCAGAGCCATTTATCTATATGATTGGATTCCCAGCCAGATGAGCATATACCACATGCCTTTAATCCCAGAACTCGGGAGAAAGAGATGGGCAAGTCTGTTAGTATTCCAATCCAAGTCTATCTAGCCAGTGCTACATAGTAATACCCTGTCTCAAAAACATGAGGAAGAGGAAGAGGAGGAGGAGTGTTCAATTCTGGCCAAAAGACCAGATCAGAACTAGCGAATGTTTATGAATGGGCTAAGGGCTCTTACTGTTTTATATGCATAAATTCTACTCTTCAGATCTAAAGCAGCAGCTGCTATTCCCATTTTATAGATTATTGGGAAACATGCAACTGCTGTGCCATGTTGCTGCTCACCTCTACAAGAAAGCAGACCAGCCAACCACTACAGTCTCTGGACTAGCCCCAGCTTCTCCCTCTAACCTGACTGACATGCACGAGTCAAAGAATGGACCGCCGAGCCTTTGACATGGTCAAAGATGACACAGAATGAACTTGAGGCCTTGAGCATGCAGGAGATGAACGACTAGAAATGGACCACTGGGCCTGTCCTCTTCCTGTCAAAACTGCCAGACCGGATGCTCATACAAGAAGAGGAGCTTGACCCACAGTTTGTTTAGACATCTACTACAGGGTTGAACAAAAAAGATTCAACATTTTTTTTTTTTAAATCAAGGGGAAAGGCAATACGCTGTATTATCTGGAACCAAAAGAAAAGCATGAGAAGACATCTGACTTAACGTAACTGTTGACTGAGTACAAAATGCTAGAGGGTTCCTTTTGCTTGCTCACCGAGTCAAGGATGAGGCCCTCAACACTATTACTTAGCACCACAGGCATTTCCCAATTACACTACTCTGGTGGAGCCAAGAAACAGGTGAACAGAAAGAGAAAGAGACAAATATTTTAAAGAAAACGAACATTACCGCAGCCCACATAAACTATTTTAGAAAACTATTAAAACCAATTAAGAGTTCAGCATCATAAACAGATGTATCATATGCAAAAAAATTGGTAACATTAAGCATTAAAAGAAAAATTTTAAGCCATTGCATAATATCACAGAATATAATCCCAATTATTTCATCCCCCATCTTGTCATAGTTAACTATCAATATACACATAAATATGAATCAAAGTTAACAGTGCTATTGCTGGTACTATACTGAGGTAGAGTGTTTGTGTGTGCTACAGCATGTTCTTGCCCAATGCTTTAATAATAATCCATGATTTTTATAGTTAAGCTGAAGCCCAAATTTTATCTTGGCAAATATCTAAAAGCAACCAGCAAAATAGCAACTACAACTGAAAATCAGCCTCGAGCCACGAGACTGCCAGGCTCAAGATGAGGTATGGGCTGAAAGAAACTTAAGATAGACAATGCATCCATGTACAGGTATGTAACAATCATAAGAAATAATTTCTGTAATGGGAATAAACAAAATTAAAATCTCATAAAGGTCCTTCACATAATAACACTGTTAACTCCTAGTGGTAAAATCCTTACTATTTCAAGAACACACAATTATCTTTAAGGATCCAAAATGAACACACCACGATCATGAAAAAGTCTTCTAACATAAGGTGAACTTACAGCTCTCAATGAAAAAGCATCAAATTCTGCCTTGGTTATTGTTCCTTAACCTGAGTCTATATCAAAGTTAACTAGGGATCTTTCTTGTTTTCATAAATAAAGGAAACAAGATGTCAACTAAATCAGATGTTGACTTCCTGAAGAAAGGAGAAGACACCTGGTGTGCTGGTTCACTTTTTAAGATACTTAGGAACACTACCTGGATTATAAAATGATACCATTAGAAGGAACAGAAGAATGTAAGTCAGTGGACTCGCTTCTGTAAGCAACTAACTACAAGGCCTTAAGGCTGGATGCAAAGGAAAGCTCTCAATAACTCTTTGCTCCCAAAGGAAAAGGATGCCCTTGTTAATAAAATCAACCACTCAACACCAAAAACGGTCACATGTGAAAATATTTGTAGAGCAGCACCAATAAACCATACAGACTGACTTACAAAGGCGTGGCAACAGCCAGCAGTGGCCTGCAAGCTAAGACACATCATGGGGCACTGAGTAAACATCTTGTTATGAAGGCAGAGATGGTTTAATCACTCAGACATAACCCCTCTGTACAGGGTCACATTTCTAAGCAATTTTAAACATAAGAATCATCATATAAGGTAATAACGCAGAGACTATTTCTGGTACGGTCAGAGAGGGGCCCAAAATCTATGAGGAAAAAAACCAGGAAACAGCCATGCCAGCTGGCCACATCCATGTACATACTTTAGAGGGTTGCTCTGCACCCCTGTAGAAATGTGCTACCAGATCACATCTCTCCTACAGCCTCCTCCCTTCCCACTCCTTCCTCATATATGGACACTAATAATAGTTTAAAGTATCCAATAAAAATGCATGTAGCCATATAGGGGAGGCACAATTTCAAAAGTATATAAAAGTCCCAACCCTGTAACATTGGCTCTAGCTTGCTGATAATCATCTGTTAGACATCTGTCAACATAATAAGCTGCTTCCTGGTAAGAAACCTTAGGGTGGCATTTCTGAAACAGGAAACCTGACTACATAAATCTCAGCGCAAAAGATTCTTGGATTTGTTATGTAACACATATGGCATTTATTATACCTAGAGCGTTTCCATAAGTGCACTTTCCATAGATAGTTTAGATGCCTGTTCTGTAGTTTGTCCTGAAGGATGTAGAGATAGAGCAAATTTTCCTAATCTTACATCCTTTGGACCAATGTGGCAATCTTTAGATTTTGCAACATTCCAGGAACTGAATGTCTGAAACAGGGGGCTGCATTCTGTTTTGAAGTGCAGCAGATGCAAACAGCACATCTGTGAATTCTGACAACAAATAATGCCATCTGAAAACAAAACTGAGACAGTCCTTCAGAACATCTTAATCAACTAGTCACTTACTGCAGCGAGACAAATACAAAGCTTTCCAGCCTTCAGTGAAATTGTCATTTAAATAATATAAATGGGAAAAACAGAGTCCCAGGAAACAGACGCCATGTGTAGAGAATTGAAAAATCCTTCCAAAGACCCTGAAAAGTCTCTATCTCCCGTACTTACAATAATTAAAATGCTATACTTACACCCCCCAAAAATCACTGTATGGTACAGCAAGCCATATCATGCATGTTAAAGAAAATGAGGGTAACATAAATAAGAGAAATACAAATTTCTAGCATTTCTTATTTAGTTATTTGCTCTACTGTCTTGACAAAGTTGCCTAGCTATGAACACAACCACCGTGGTTAGCTAGCACTACCATAGGAAGCACGTGCAAAGAAAACGATGCTATGGGAGCTCACAAAGAAAGAAAACTTGCAGGAAAACCAGATTCAAAAGACAATGTAAACTAGCAAAAAAGTGAGCAGAAGAAGCAAATCTGCACGGTCCAACTTCAATACTTATTGTTCTACATGACACGGCTCCACAATCCCAGCTGTAAAATATGGTGAGACAAGCCCAGACGTTCAAGTCACTCCTGAGCTACAGGGTGAGCTCTCGACCAACTCTGACAACTTAGTGAGACACTGTCTCCAAGTTTAAAAGAGAAAATAGAGGGCCGGAAATACCGCTCATTGGTAGTGCTTACCTAGCAAATGTGAAGCCCTGAATTCGGTCCTCATTGCTGCAATAAATGTAGTGTACTATGCCAAATTATCAAAGAAGCCTTAGGAAATTACAAGTCACTCCTACGTGAAAATGTGCCAACATTGATATGTAGGAAATCAGTTTAGACATCACAAAGGTTGCCCCTCCTCCTGCTGAGATTACATCTGTCACTGGTCTATTCTGCTTTATTGTTGGGTGAAATGATTTCTAACAAGAACAATCAATACTCAAATCTATCAGCCAAGTGTGTTTCTCTCCTCCCACTAATGAATTGGGAGTGATCTTGGATAGCTCTTCTCTGATCACTGATTTCTCTCTATCTAAAAGATTTTAAAAATATATTCCACAGACCAAAGAAAACTATAACGCAATGGCATAAGACAAAAGATAGAGCCTAGTGCATAAAAAGTACTTATGTCAAAAAAAAAAAAAAAAAAAAAAAGTTAGTAAGCAAGACTTGCAGAACCAGCAGAGCAGCCATGGTGACATGTACCTGTTAACTGTGGCACTCAAGAGGCTGAGGCAGCAGGATGACAAGTTTGTAGCCTGTCCAGGCCAAATTGAGAGTTCCAGGCCAGCATGGGCTACAAAGTAAGACTATGACATAAAGTAATTTTTTAAAGCATTTAAGTCCTTGGTGGTTAGAGAGATGGGTGCTCTTCCAAGAAGAGTTTGACTCGCACCCACAGGCTAGTCACCACGATCACCCCAGCACACACACACAATAAATGTTCTAAAAAAAAGGGGGGGGAGGGAGGGAGGGAGGGAGAGAGGAAAGGGGGAGGGAGGGGGGATCCCAAGCTCTTCCCCTCACTTTTGTTTCCAGGCCATGAGGTGACTGGCTTTGCCTGCTGTGCTCCCCACTCTGGTAATGCCACCCTGGCACAGGCCCAAAGCAACAGGGCCAACCAACAATGAACTGAAGTCTCCAGAACTGCGAGCCAGTATCAATTTTTTCTGGAGCTTGTGAGATGGCACACCAGGTGAGTTCAACTGCCACTAAACCTGAAGACTTGAGATTGATACCCTGGCCCCGCAGGACAGAAGGAGAGAATCAACTTCTGCAAGTTATCTAGAAGTCACATGATCTTCACAAGTGCACCACAGTCAGACACACCTGATAAATGTAATTAATGCAAATACAAAATTCAAAGTATGTTTCCTATTTACTGACTGATAAATGTCCAGACAGACTTTTTGTTTACCCCAACTGTTAATATCAATGCTACTTAGATAATGGATTTAAGAAAATGGTAATTCTGAGATTCATGGGACTCCTGAATGGAGTAGGAAGTGCGGCATTCTAAAACACACTCTGTACTTGCCAAACTATGGCAAGCATTAATAAATTCAGTCTCCAAGGACCTCAGAAGGAAGCCATCCGCATACACTGCCCTTGTTTTACAGCTAGGGACTCTAAGCTGATCCTGCAAAGCTCATCTTAATAGCCCCTTGCTAGTGACACAACTGGATAGTGCTGGAACCTTGGTGAACCTGATGGAAGAAAATATCTTTAAGTAAATATTGGAAGCCCAGCCCATTCCCCCCTCTCTCCTGCTCCATCAGTGTACCACATAGTCCCCTTATGATGACTCAGCTTCACTGTAGGCCCAGAAACAATGGAAGCAAGAACCATGGAATGAACCCTGTAAAATCATGAGCCAGAATCAACCAAGTATTCAGTCACATAGCAGCAGAAAGCTGACCAACATACTGATAGATATACCGCTTAATTATCTTGACTGATACTCAGAAAGCGCCTTGTTTTCCTTATATCAAGCAAGGAAAACACAAAGAGATTAAGCATTTAAGCACTGAGCCACCTCACCCTAGGAGTCCACCCCAGCCAAGTGCTTCTTATAACCACACTTAAAAAATAATACTTTACGAAAAAGCAAAAAGTCCCAACAGACCTTTGCTGAGACTGATGCATGAATAGGCTGTACAGTGGCTATTTGTATATGCATCCATAAAAGCATCAAGATGCTCTGTATAATCAATTTAATCATATTATACTCATTTCTCCTATGTTACCTGCCTCACTAAATTATGAGTCACTATTAACAGTAGCTGCTGCTATTAAGAACCTAGCTACATAGCAGGCACTACAAATGTTTAAAAATGAAATGCCTCCTTACACATATAAACAAACCACCGATGGGTGACCTCAAAGCCTGTTGATTTCACAGCTGAGCGGTTTCCTATCATCAATACCCACACCTCCACTTGCACATACCCTCTTGTCTGTCTTAGTCTACACCAACTGTAGAGGGATACACATTTCATGAAGCTGTGCTCCCCACCCCTAAAGGTGAATCCCCCTCCCCGTTACTGTACCAGGAGTCTTTTAATGAGTAGAAAACCCCACAGCAAATAAATATACACTGACCACATCTCTGGAACCCAGGCATGAAGCTGGGGACTAATGATGTGCAGGAAGACACAAGACACAGACTGAGACCACAGAGCAAAGGCCTGAGAAAGGTGAGTGTGCAGCAAGCACAGCCGAGGTAGGGACACAACTCTTCTAGCTTTCATGACAGTAATCAAGCAGAGAGTCTAAGCCTGGTGAAGCCAAGGTAAGTAAAGTACACGCTAAACTTGAGGCTTTAGTTAACTAAACACTCTAAACACAAACAAATATATTCATACGAAACAAATATAACAAGAACCATGTAGCTTTTGTGGTCTGGGGTTGGTGGTGGTACTAGGAGCAGGGACAGCAGAAACACCCATGATGCTACTGTCCTGAAGCTCTCTGCCTGGTGCAGCTGGTCTGGTTTTTCCATTACTCAGTACAAAGTCTGTTTCCTGGGATCCCAGAAAGAGAAGTGAAAAGCAGATTTTCCAGCCACCTTTGGACCTTCCCTTTTATTCATATCCCTAAAGTACCCAAAGATGCAGCTTCCTCTGTTCTCACATCAGCCATAATCAAGGATAGAGGAAGGAAGTGGTCCACGAGCTCTGCAAAGCTTAGGGGCTCTCCCTGCCTGGCTGCTGGCAATGATGTTACCACTAACCAACTCACTTAGCAACTGGAAGCTGAGGGCCCCACAGCCCACTGTGACTCTCCTCATGTGGCTGAGGGGCCCTGACACTCCATCTTACCACCCAACAGAAAAAGGCTCTGAAGCCTTGACCAACTTAAAGAAGTAAATGCCACAGAAGCAGGCACCAGCAACTTGGAAGCAAGCTGCATTCGAGCAGGCATAGCACAGATTTGCTGCTTGGCCTGGAAAGGCTTATTCAAATCCTGATACTCCATTTCTGCTGAAATGTTGGGTACCCAGAACACAGCCATTCTGTAAACAACAGCCTCTGAGAGGGGCCGCCCTCTTCACACAGGGCATTTCCATACAAATCTATACCACTTGCCTAACAACCATCAAACAGTCTCTGAGTTCTGAATTAAATCCTGAAAGTTTATTTTATACTAGACAGAGTGGAAAAATACGAAAACACAGAACCAGAGTAAAATATAAGGGGTTTTGAAGAGAATTCTTTACCATCTTTACCACAGCACTCAAGCTGGTATAGCTCCAGGAGATCACAGGGGTCACAGGAAGGAGCAAAGAACGCCATATCCATGAGCTATTAGTGAAAGCATGCCCCCAGGCCTGGGCAGTGTCAGCTCCTCTTACCACAGGCAGGACCAGGTCCCAAATCCTCATCTCTAGAGTTTCAAATTGGCTTTCACTAACACTGAAGCTGGCACTGCACTCAAATCTGGACAGATGTTCTCTGTATCTCCTACAAGGATGGACAGAATTAGATTTTCCCCCTTTGATTCCAAAGGCAGAGAATGGAGGGGCTGACGTCTCCCCAAATGGTGAGAATCATTCCCAGTAAGAGCAAACCTCAGACCACAGTGTCCAGGGGTTGGTAACTTTACCATCTAGCATGCTATATCAATTCTAGACAGATTATGAAATCCAAGAAAAAGGGAAGTACACTTTAAAGATAGGAGGTGTGTTTCTGAGTCTTAACCAACCACTCAATATATTCTGTCTTACCAAAAAAACCCCAAAAAACAAAAAACAAAAAAACCCCCACAACTACATCATCTTGGTTCTTCCAATATAAATACCGGCAACAGCAAATTCTGGAATCTCAAACTATCCATGTTCAAGTGCTGTATAATTATGTAAGAACTCTGGGCGATAGGCCACATAGCTATCATCCAGCATTGACTTGTGAATTCCAGAAATATAACAAGTAATGTGGTGGTCAGGAAAACAGTAGCCCCTGCATGTGTGTGTCTGTGTGTGTGTGTGTGTCTGTGTGTGTGTGTGTGTGTGTGTGTGTGTGTGCGTGTGTGTGTGTCTGTGTGTGTCTGTGTGTGTGCATGTGTGCGTGTGCGTGTGCGTGTGTGTGTGTGCGTGTGTGTGTGTGTGTGTGTGTGTGTGTGTGAAGGAAAGAGAGGAAAAGAGAGGGAAGCGGGAAGATACGGTAAAGAAATGGTGATGTAAAACTGTCACTTGGAAGCCTATACATAAATACATGCCTTACTATAAATGTACAGCAAACACTAAAGCCATAGTTTTTAAATGCTAAATACTATAGATGGGGCTGTCCCTCCAGATATCCTCCCAGACTAAAAGGTAGTAGGTGTAAACTGAAGGTTAACAATACCGCTTTCGTCTTACTGAAAAATCACACATTAACCACAAAGCCGCTGGCCTCTCCTTCCAGAATGCAACTGATATTGGGTAGAATTACTGTTAAACCAAGCCAAACATGTGCATTCTCTCCCGAATCATTAGAGGATCCAGGACTCAGTCTAGGGCTCACATTGCCCTCTGGTGGCAGATACTACCACCCAGGCACAGCACAAAATGCCTTCCTTAATGGGAGGCTCAAATCTGTCCCCTGCTTTCTCAGATCAAAGTCAGTCAGTCAGATAGGTTCTGTTGTGGTCTGACTAAGAATATGCCCTACAAACTCACATGTGACTGGTGGTATCTGGGAAGGCTAAAGAATCTTTAAGAGGTGGAACCTGGCTGGAGGAAATGCCACTGAGGACAGAGTCTGAGTTGTATTGCCTGGCCCATTTCCTGTTCTCTCCATCACTCTGCTTCTGGACTGGTAGGCCAGCCTCCCTCTCCTGCTGCCATTACTTCTGCCTGTCCTAAAGGGCGGTAACCTCTAGGCACTGTAAGCCAAAACCAACTCTTTTTCCCTGATTTGCTTTTTGTCCAGGTGTTTTATCACAACACAAAACTAATTAGCAGAAATAAATAATTTAGATAATTTATTTAAGAGAAATTCTCAATATAACCAATTCAACTACCAGAATAACCATTTTTGTTATTTTAAAACAGAATAAGCATTTCAGAATTTATTCTGAGTTTGTAAACTCAGTGACTTGTTTCCGGTACCTACTGTGAAGTAAGCGACTTCTCAGGGTGTCCTGGGAGCAGTGGGGTTTGATTCTGAAACATCACAACATAATTTCTACCCTGATAAGACAGTCTCCGTAACACTTTTGCAACTGTGGGTAATTTGAGCTTCCATGAGTGACTGCAGCAATTCACAACCTGTGAGTCATGACACCTTTGTGCATCGGTTATCAAACATCCTACGTTATTATTTACATGACCATTCGTAACAGCAAAATTACATTTATGAGGCAGCAGCAAGAATAATTTCATGGTCATCACAACATCAGGAACTGTATCATAGGGTCTCAGCCCAGGGAGGTTGAGAACCACTGGAATAAGGCTTCATTTTTTTTTTCCTTGAAGATTTGTTTATTTTTAATTTTTAGTTATGAGTAGGATTTTGCCTGAATGTTTCCTTGTGCTTGTGGAGGTTCCCGAGAGGTTGCTAGATCCTTTTGAACTAAAGTTACTGATGGCTCTGAGCAGCCATGTGGGTACTGGGAACCTGGGCCTTCTAAAAAAGGGGCTAATCTCTCAACTGTCTCTCCAGCCCTGCAGTAGAATTCTCAAGTTAGAGCAACAAGGCTGGAGGAGATTTCTTGATGGACCTGGGCAAAACACACAGAACAATGTTCACTTGGCACAAAGATAACTCACATCTCCATGTGAGAACCTAAGTATTTCTAAAACCTTTTATCCACTACAGGGATGGAAAGCTTCCACCTTTGGGGAAAAGAACGCCATGCCCCTCCTTAGTGAGCTGACGACCATGCAGACTCATGTGCTCTCCTAAGGACAGAAACTCATTTCTGCAGTGACACCCAAGAGACAGACACTCCACTCGGCGTGCACCATGCTTTCAACACTCCGTTCCTTTGTGGCTCCTATAGTCTTGAACCTGTTTCTTAGAAGAAGATTATAATAATCACCAATTATTCCAAAAAGAAATACTCTGAAACGGCGTCGCCCCTGCCTGGCAAAGAAAGCATTTTGGGTTTTTTCATTGCTTCACCCCATCTTTCCAGAAACCCAGGACCAATGGTGAGATTAAAAACCAAAGAGAGACAGTAAGTTACCTAAGTGTTTGTTCTGAAAGTTTGCTAGTACATACCTCAGTATCACTTTACATCTAATACAAGCTGCATATGTGAGTCATTTTTTCATTCTAAAAATAATGCTTTTATTCATCTGAAGACCAAGTAAAAGAAGTAATCAGTTCACTAACAAAACAATCTTCTGATAGGAAAAAATTAAAGTTATAATTAAGACTTTTCAAAGACCATGTGCTCATACATAGCCATGTGCTGCCCTCTGCTGTGATGAAGACTAAATTACACCCCAAACTAAAGCCAAATATCTATATAAAGTTAATCACTAGACAATGTACTAAGACTAAATGTAGACAAGATAATGAGAGGTAAAGAAAAGATTTCCCCATCAATATATCAAGGTAGACCCAACCCAATGTACATTTCATTATAATAAGTGAGCTATCTCAGTCCCCCAAAACAAAGATTTGTAATGCACATTGTGGGGATTTTTCAAATCTAATAAAAACATTTGAAGATATCAGAGGGATCTAAGCACAGTGAGTCTAGAAGGATCAGACAGTGCTAAATCACACCTTTAATCTCAGCACAGGGAATATCCAGGAGTGGTGACCTACACCCTTAATCCCAGTAAATATGAGTTTGAGGTCATCTTAGTTTACAGAAGGAGTTCCAGGCTCCCAGGCAGGCAGTAGTGTTGCCATGCCTTAACTGAGCAAAGAAAGTATTTAAGGCAGGCATAGAAAGACAGAGGAGGCAGAAGAAGCCATGGCTCACACTGTTAGTCCCAGCACTTGGGAAGCAGAGGCAAGAGAATCTCTGTGAGTTCAAAGCCAGCAAGAATTGCTTTGGTTTTCAAAGCAAGTTCCAGGACAGCCAGGACTGTTTCATTAAAAAATAAAAAAATAAAAAAAAAAAACCTTGGGGGGGGGGAGGAAAAAAAAAACCACATGCTTTCATAAGACATATACCATAGTAAAGACACCAGAATTTATTGAACGAAAAGAAAACACCAAAGGAAGAAACATAGTATTAACTACCTCTTGGTTATCTTTGTTTTGGTTTGCCCAGAAAATTTTATGATAAAGCGTCTCCATTGAATTGCTCGAATCAGTCCGGTCAAAACAGTGACGATCCAAAACTTCCAGTGTATGTAGAACTCGACTAATAGTCACACCTAGGTGCAGAAATTAAGGAAGCGATGAGATAATCCAGAACATCGGAGTATAAAGAACAGCATTACAAAGGGAAAGAGCTTTGTAGCCCTCCGCATATACCATCAAGGGACTGCAAGGAGGAAACCAGACAGTCTAGGGAGCCAGTGGCTAAAGCCTTACAGCTCCCTGAGCTGAACACTCTAGAAGCACTCTCCTGGGGTATGCTGTACCTGCTGTCGACTCTTGACATTTGTCAAAAGACCACCGGACTTCCACTGCGCGGCCTCGTTGCTTTATCTGCTGCTCTACCTCATAAATCCTCGCCCGAACCTAGAGGATAAACACCTCAAATTAACTTGTACTCCACGGCTGGCTGCCTAAATCATGTCAAGTTTTCTGTGTGAGAAGATCAGTGAGTGATAATCTTCACTGGATCACAGGAAACGTAATTTACTGCATGAGCCATGCATTTTTAACTTAGTAAGTTATGATTTGGTTCAACAATAAATGCTTGTAAAAAGCAGGTGCCTGGGGAAAATGTAACAAGTGAAGTGTCTTTATAACATGTAAGGCAAGACAGAGTTCGCGTATCTTTGAGCCACTGGTCCTAGCAGGAAATTGGTGGGCAGTGCTTCCGGAACTTAAGTAACCAACTTAGTGAAAGGCAAGTGTCTTGTACTAAGTATATAAGTCATGATCCCAAAGATGAAGCTGCATAAACATTGAAGCAAACAGTGAAGCACACACACACACAAAAACCACACAATTTCTAAATGTCACAAACTATTATTCCAGGGCTCACAGTCAGGATCAGAATCATCACCAAAACTGGCAGGAGGCAGAACACTTTATGAACATCTGTTTCCAAAACAAGTGGGGAAAAGTTAAAAAAAAAATCACCTGGTGTTATGGCAGAGCTGGAATAGGCATTATGATACCTCGGGTGTGAAGACAAGGCATGTCCCCCCTCTGGGAGATGAACACATTCAGAAAAGCAATGGAGCAAATGTGTACCTGCTGATTGAAAGCTGTATTCCCCCCTGGCATAGGGAGGCTGGAAGGGGCCACCTGCAGCAGGTCCAGGGGAGAGCCTGGGTTTGCGATCTTACTTTCATTTGTGGGGTAATTCCACACCAAGGCACTTGGGCAACACAGAGTGACAGTCTAGAAATAAAACAGAAATATCCCAGGCATTTAGAGGACGGAGAAAAGTATTAACAGAAACTTCAATAAATATGACAGCAGATTTTCTACAGATGATCTTAAAACACAAATGTCTTTGCCCATTGTCAGCTACCAAAGTGTCTGAAGACACTTAAGAGTCATCAGCATACTACCAAAAAGATTACTGTAGGTTATTAGCTAATACTACAACATGGAAATGTAGAAAGCTGAATAAAATATATTTGTCACTTCAAATTATTTTTATAGTTAAACAAAAAGAAATACAGTTAGAATACTAAGTGCTAAGATTATAATTTATTATTTTTAAAACTCTTAAATAGTGTCTTAATATTTCACAAATGCTCAGCAGATGTACCCCAATATAGAAGTTATCCAAGTTTTTCTATAAAAATCTGAACAACTATTATTTTCAGCTCTGCAGGGCCACCTACATTTTTTTGTCGCACAATTTCCTTTGATTGCTTCAGTTACACAATAAAAGTATGAAGCCTGTTCTAGGCTCATAGGTCAGATGAGAATCACCCCCCACCTCTACATAGACTTTTATAGACACTTATTCTTTAAAGAAAAAAAAAAACCTCAGCCAGCTTGTAAGAATCAGTCCCTAAAATCACAGCTGCCCCAGGAGTTAGGTGTTGCTGCCTTTGTCCTTATCTCAAAAATGCAAATCAAAAAAAATAAATAAATGATGGTTCCTGTATCTCAGGGCTGCTTCTGAGAACTGAATGGCTTCATAGATGGTCACTTAACACAGTGCTTGAAACCAAACTAATACAATACACAAGACATTTTAGAAGAGATAAAATTATGGCCGTGGCTTTGGCACTCCGTTTCTAGGCTATAATTTCCTGCTGTTCTCTCCCTGTACCCAACCCTTCTATTCTCGTTGATGGACTGTCCTCATCATCTCTCAGCCACACACACGTGCCTTTCAGATCAGTAAGTCATTTTCACTGTGAGCTCTGTGGGCAGCCTCAAGCCATCTCAGGTCTGCCCTAGTCTTCTGAACTAGAAACATAACCATTTCTTGAGCATATCCACTTAAGGGTTTTGTGGGGGGGAGCGGGACAATTCTGGTATCTCTTAGCAATTTCCCAGGCCCTTCTCAGATATACAAATCCATAGATGTTCAATCTCCTACCTAAAATTGCATGGTGTTTGCATATAATCTGTGCAATCCCCATGCATACTTCAATCATCTCTATATTACATAAACGGCGTGTGAATAGCCATCACACTATTAGTCTGAAATTAAGATGAAAGTCTGTGAACGCTCAGTATAGACCTTTTTCTGAGCCTTTTTCAATCTACTGACAGTTGACTCTCTGATGTGAACTCAAGGATCCAGAAGGGGTAACATTTAGATATCTCCAAATGTCATTTCTTTGTCTTATCTCCCCCTTTCTGAGTTGTCTTCTCCCACAAACTCTGGCTAAAACAATTAGCTAATGTACAATCAACAGTGCCATTTCGCTGATATAAAACTACCTGAAGACAGGAGCCTAAGGCCCACGGAGATCTTCCACTTGCTAAGCCCAAGACCCTTTACCATCCCACCCCACCCCACTCTGCCAGAAAAAAAATGTTTTCCACTGAGACTATGAAACACCTACAAAAGTTGCCTAAGGAAAGCCTTCCTGGCTTTCAAGTTGAACAAGAACCACCACAGCCCATGGGTATCTCTCCATGGACACTTAGCATATGATATGCAAACTACATTTGTAACTCTTTCTTCTTATCAGGTCAGTGAGCTCCATGGGGACTATGTCTTTCAGAATACCCTGATTCCAGAGCTCCCTGGTAAAGAGCAGACACACTAAAAACTCAAGAAACAGAAACTGAACCCTATGGTGGCAGCTCTGGGAATGTTCTCATGCCTAACTGAAGGACTCAGGCAGAACCAGCACACTGCTGTGTTCAATGACAGCACAGGCATCAACGCCTGACTTTTAAAAAGGCACAGAGGGATCCAGAGAGGCATCCAGATCAAGATGCCAACTGCAAACACAGAATACTTACTATCCAGGAAAACTGCCTCGACAGAACAGCAACAAAGCTGACTTCAACTATGGGTTCTCCTCCAAGGATAAGCTACCGATCTGCTTAGCTAACAATAGGCAACAAAAAGCCAGATGTGGCAGCACCTGGAATCAGAGCATTCAGGAGGCATAGGACTGCTCTAAGTTTCCGTCTAACCTAGGCTACAGGTGACACCCTGTCTCTACCCTGTCTCTAATTCAACAAAAACACCACAAAGGACAATCACTATTATTTCTTCTGCATTAGATACAACAAATCACTCAATCTGATCTAAACAGTAATAGATCGTAAATTTCTAATAAAAGTTAGCAGGCCTTTCCCACAATGAATTATATCATAAAATATAGACCATTATGGACTTACCTGCAACATACAACTAAGCCCATAAACCAAGGGGCCATGCTGTGCACAGGAAAGGAAATCCGAGAAGGCCAGCTGCATGGGGCTCATACCAGGGCCAGGGGTGCCAGGACTGGGAGTTCCAATACTCGTGTTGTTTGCTCCGATTATCATGTGGGGTGAATGAGCAGCCAGGAGGTTAGGGCTCTCACTCAGTAGCAAGGAAAGGCGCCGGGCACAAAAGTACGCAAGACGACGAGAGAGGTAGGCTGACTGAACAAATTCATCTGAATACTGGGAGAGAGACAAAAAGACAGCAGGGTCAGTCCTGCCTTATGTTTCCAAGCAACTGTTTCAATTTGACTTTTACAGGGAAAAGTGCATAAACACAACACAGGCTAATGTCATCCACAAGTGACCTAAAGTAAGCCACATGTATAGTCTTCAATTTTTCCAGTAACCATTAAGAAAATAAAACAGGGATTCAAGAGATCATTCAGCAGTTACAGAATGCTTACTGTGTGGTTCTCAATACCCCTACATCAGGAGGCTCACAGCTACTTCTAATTCCAGATCCAAGAGATCAATGCCCTCTGTCCTCTGGAGGCACCTGAATGCATGTGATGCTCATAAACTCATGCAGACACACACATATACACACAAATAAAAATAAACCTTTCAAAAAGGGAAATAAATGTCAAAAGAAGAACAGGTTGTATTTAATCCAATTATTTCCAAACTGTATCACTTCAACAAGTAATTAATATAAAACATATCTGGGGTATACATTTTAACATAAAGTCTGAAATCTGGTGAGCATTGCATAGCTACAGTGTAGCAATTCGAGTAGTTCATGGTGCTAACTTTTCAAGAGGTCAAACATCCATCTGGTGAGAGACTAACCAAGAAATGCAAGCCCGGGCCATCCCGGGCCATACCAGGCCATCCCGGGCCATCCCAGGCCATCTGGAGCCAACACAGAAGAAACACACAGGACTCTCCTATGTGCATCTCCAGGGCACAGGTATGAGTGACATGGGAAAGAGTTGTCATCTGAATTACCAACACCTCTATGTATTGCTTTTCTAAGAAAAGAAAATAGCTCTTATTAAAATAACCATTCGTTAGCATTACTTAATAAATTAGTCTTAACCCAATGCACATAAAAGTGACCATAAGAATGGAGGTGTTTCTCTGCTCTGTGTCCCAGGGTAACTGGTGAGCAGAGACAGCACTTGCAGGCTGTGTTGCTCAGATACAGGATAAAACCACTGTGTGCTGAAATTACATTTGGATTTGGGGGGGGGGGGGGGGGGCTACAAACAAGCAACATAAATGCTTCCAGGGCATTTAGAACATTTTTCCCTCTTTCAAAAGGAATTGTTTTCCTTTTGAAAACCTCTCCTTACCTAATCATTCTTATCAGACCTATCTCTTGCAGTGAAATGGACTATGAAGAGGGGAGACGCCCATACCTGCAGCATCAGTGGCCTATGAAGAGGGAGACGCCCATACCTGCAGTATGAGTGGCCTATGAAGAGGGGAGATGCCCATACCTGCAGTGTGAGTGGCCTATGAAGAGGGGAGACGCCCATACCTGCAGTGTGAGTGGCCTATGAAGAGGGGAGACACCCATACCTGCAGTGTGAATGGCCTATGAAGAGGGGAGACGCCCATACCTGCAGTGTGAGTGGCCTATGAAGAGGGGAGACGCCCATACCTGCAGTGTCAGTGGCCTATGAAGAGGGGAGACACCCATACCTGCAGTGTGAGTGGCCTATGAAGAGGGGAGACGCCCATACCTGCAGTGTGAGTGGCCTATGAAGGGGGGAGACGCCCATACCTGCAGTGTGAGTGGCCTATGAAGAGGGGAGACGCCCATACCTGCAGTGTGAGTGGCCTATGAAGAGGGGAGACGCCCATACCTGCAGTATGAGTGGCCTATGAAGAGGGGAGACGCCCATACCTGCAGTGTGAGTGGCCTATGAAGAGGGGAGACACCCATACCTGCAGTGTGAGTGGCCTATGAAGGGGGGAGACGCCCATACCTGCAGTGTGAGTGGCCTATGAAGGGGGAGACGCCCATACCTGCAGTGTGAGTGGCCTATGAATGGGGAGACGCCCATACCTGCAGTGTGAGTGGCCTATGAAGAGGGGAGACGCCCATACCTGCAGTGTGAGTGGCCTATGAAGGGGGAGACGCCCATACCTGCAGTGTGAGTGGCCTATGAAGGGGGGAGACGCCCATACCTGCAGTGTGAGTAGCCTATGAAGGGGGGAGACACCCATAACTGCAGTGTGAGTGGCCTATGAAGGGGGGAGACACCCATACCTGCAGCATCAGTGGCAGAAGAAGCTTGAGAAGGTTATCATCCACTGGCCTGATCTTCTCTAAAACATCCAGGATCCATGTCAAATACTCATGTTTTTCCAACATTCCTTCCTGAAATGAAGACACTATTAATGTCAAAGAAACTTATAGGCTTACGTGTAAATTAAATCCTGTGTTACAATCACAATCCACAGTTCAAAACTCAAAATAAAGGCCTAGAGGAGTTGGGGGGGGGGGTCTGGAGTTTTATTTTTGTTTCTGGTAATCCACTTCATTCTAAACTTATTTTTATTGTATTAAAGTGTAGATACTCAGAAGCCAACACACCCCACGCTAACCCCCCTCACCTATGAGGCATCAGGGCATTAACTCATTTCCAGGGAGGAGATGAGCTAACATGGTTAACTCTATAAAGACTACTCATACCACTCTCTCAAAGATCTGAAAGATCCCACATACTCTCAGCCCAGAGTAATCCTTAAATGACTCTCACATTCATTCTCCTATCTATAAATGCATTATTTGAAATATCAATTTAATGACCTGCTAAATGAAGGAAAAGATAATTTTAATAAAGCAATTATAAAATAATTCTAAACAACCAAGCTAAAAAAAATTACATTTCCACACACCTCCAAAATATCCCACTGGCATGGCATGGTCCCTTTTCCTTTATCTTCTTCTAACCTACGGCATTTGACAAGCCCTCTACTACTGAGCTACATCTTGAAGATGCCACTAACCCTGACATACTTGTCCTCCGTCAACTGACTTCACACACACACACATGCGCGCACGCACACACACACACACACACAAACACACATACAAAGTAAATGAATTTAATAAATGTTACTACTGTATTACATAGTCTTTCTTAAAGCACTAAGTGTGCACAGAACGCACTCTTCCGAGATGCCTACTGAATGGCTAGCTTAGTAAAAGCCTTACCAGTGAGGAGCAGTCAGCACAGACAGGGATGAGGTTTATAAGAGCTGTGATTAGTGATTTAGAAACTAACAATGCTACTTCACAAAAGAACCACAAGTTTTATTTGCTTGCTTTACTATGTGAGCTGTTTCTAAAACTCACCTGCTACCTGGATATAATTAAGATACTAAATAGGACATTTAAAAACCACGGCTTCCTTTCTCTTTGATTAACATAATGGATAATGAAAATCTGGGCTAATAATAGACTTTAGCTGAATACACCTTGTCAAGGATAAAAACAAAGGCAAATAGCATCAGCAGACTTCTGCTGGTCCATCAGAATTACAGCAGATTGTCCGGGTGAGAATCCCATAGTCCCTGGCTGCCCTTAATCCACCCCTGCAATTTTCATTTCAAGACACAACTGAGCTGAAAGATGACCTTTACATGGAATAATTCAGTGGCAGAGATCTTTTATGAGATAGGAAGTTTCAGCACAAAGGAGTTTCTAGGTAAATATATCTAATTTGTAAAATAAAGAGTTTAAGAGGTCATGCTTGCCAGCACAATTACAAAGTAATTGGTGGCACTAAAATAGCTGATGTCTCTGACAACTGGAGATAAATATGTATAAAAACTGTCATAACAGGGCACACATGTTCCCTTGAATGTAATGTAAGAGATGTGCCTGGCACTGTAGCATATGCCTGTAATCCCAGGGAGGTAGAGAAAGCCAGCATAGTCTACATAAGTGAGTAGAACTTGCCAGTAAGAACTTGCCTCAAAAATTTCATTTACATGCAAAGAAATGTTAAACTTCTTTCTGTGAATGCATCAGTTCATATAAAAGTATATTATTTAACCCCATAAAATATAACTATAGACATTTGCCAGCATGCTTTGGTCAACGAAAGACCACATATAACAGGTATATACAGTGTCATTTAGTATAAGTATGTGTGGGCTACTCCATCTACATTTCTACATTAGTATATTCTGTGACATTTGTAGAATGATAAAATCACCTAGCAACCCATTTCTCAGCATGCATCGTTAGGTAGCACATGACTGTCTATGAAAGGTGTCCTTTCATTGTACGCCTTTACTGGATTACCTGGAACATGTGAAATGCCAGCTTCTCATTGTACTCCCACTGCTTCATGGCTTGTTCTACCTCTGGTGGCACTGGGACAGGACCATCACCTGTACTGGAGGCCATGTGGTAAAAGTCAGAGATCTTGACCAACTGCTCTCTAAGGTACCTGGTAGATATTTGTGTCCACTCTGCATTAAGAGGGAAAAAAAAGAGTTCTTATTGTAGAGGCAATACATAAGAATTATACTTTTTCTCCCCTGATTACCTTAAGGACATACTTTCAGGTCTAACATTTGTTACATTATAAAATGACTTTTGCGTGTGTAGCCATTACTCAATAAAGCATGGCCAGACAGAACCTGGCCAGGTCTCAGGAGCACTAAAGCATCTTACTCTTGTACCACTATGACCCTAAACAACTTCTGCGTATGAATTAATTTCATCATCCGCAATAAACAACAGTAAGTATCAGGGAACCAGAAGAGCAGAGAATAATAATGCAGTCTACCCAGGGAAGAACCCCAAACCTCTCAAATGTAGCTCAGAGAGACGCCTCTTTCCCACGCCATGTTACGTTCCAAACACACATGCATTGGCTCTTTGTCTATAGGACTGATATCCACAAGATAGACCATGAGCTTCAGTCCCCAGGACGTGCACAGGCACAGTCATGGGCATGGCTGACGCTGGCATGACCATCTGCACCTTAGTTGGTTTCCTCATCCAGCACTGACAGGCCTGAACTCAGATGGGACGGAGAGGGGAGGAGGCTGAGGGGATGGTTCAGTGAGCAAAGCACCAGCTTCCAAATGTGAGGAGCCTAGTCTGAGAACCTCACTCTATCCGGGTAGCCAGCACATGCGTGTACTCTCCCATTCTGTGGCGAGTCGCCAGGCTGAGGCAGGACAATCCCTGAAAGCTTGTGGGCCAGGGAGCGGGGATGAAAGCAGCTCAACTCGGCAGAAAACAACAAAGAAACCTTCCCTTAGCCAAGGTGGAAGAAGGGAACATGGAGGCTGTGCGTGCCATGTGCCTACCCCTCACACACACACAAAACAAAATCACTAAAACTATTTTAAAATGACTGTTACTGGGGCACAAATTAAACTGTGTTGCCTCTGGCAACCAGAAAGGATATGATACTAACTTTAGCCCATTCTCTGGGCAAAAAAAATGTAGTAACTGCGAGCTTGTAGCCAAATCTCCCCAACGAGTTAGCAAAACAGCATTTTCTAAGAAATCATCTAAGGGAACAAGTTCAATGTTTTCCCATCCTTTGGCTCTCCCGCCCCCTCTGAAGCGAGCTGCAGAAGACAATTGTCTGACGGTAACTGAGAACTTTGCTTTCCCTGTCTGCTGTAACCAGAGACAACCAACTGTTAGTGTTAGTTTAAATCACTTGTTCCAACTGCGTCTTTGAATTAACATCCCGTCTGGCATGATAACGAAAGCCCTGGGAAATGGGCACAAGAGATCTGGAGGTCATTCCTGTCTCCATCGGAGGCTACATGAAACCCTGAATCAAAAAATAATAGAAAACATTTACGTGTAAACCAAAGCTGTTAAACTATAGTTATAAACCAGTGCAAAGATATGGTCAGATATTAACTGGATTATACTCCACTCTGAGTTTAATCATCGATAAAACTGATCAACTGGAACTAAAAACAAAACCTTCAACTATGAGTGTCATCATTTCCTTGTCCCCTTGTGACATGGAATAATAGCCTCATGATATTTGTTCAATCAAAACACTAACCATCCGCTGAGAAGAGCTGAGGTTCCCTCTAATAGCAAAACCAGAAACGCGGATACAGACCCTGAGCTTCGGGCAAGGCTGGCGAGTAACTTGCTCTCAGTATGGCACTATGAACAAGTCCACAGTACATTTAAGCCAAAACTAAAAATAACCCAAATCTGCACACACATACTTTGTCTGAGACATTATCTTCATTTATTTTTTAATACAGATGTACAAGTTTGCTATACGAAATGAGTAATACAGATACAGAAGAAAACCCGTAACATCCACTAATCACCACTTGAATACAGAGATAAGGAATTGTCCACATTCTCATATTATCATAGGAAAGTGGTGCCAGAATTTCCACCACAAATACCAAAATCTGAAGGTGTCCAAGGTTCCAACATAAAATTGGATGGACTAGGCAGAAGCCTCAGCCAGTATGGCACTTAACTAACCAAGGGTGAGAATAGAGTTCAGGGCCTCAGAACACAAGTAATGTCAGGCAGCCACAGTGGCATACCTTTAATCCCCGTGGGAGGGAGGCAGACACAGAGAACCCACAAAACCACAAGATTAGCTACAATCAGTGAGCTTTGTCAACATATAAGGTAGAGAGAAAGCAAAAGACACTCAACATCAGCCTGGGGCCTCCGCATGCTTGCACAAACAAATACATGAACCTGCACTGATATGAACCCATGTACATACACACATGCACACACATACTTATAGAAAAATAAGTGGCATTTTCATAAAGCCATAACTATGCTCTTCATACTTTATTATGCTGTTTTATGGACAGTGACAAGCACAGAAGTTTATACAAGCTCAGTTAGCTGCAATTTATTTCAAATATTTTCCATCCCTGGATGGCTCAATCTGAAGTCAAAGCCTGCCTAGGGATATACAGGGTGGGAAAGATGGCTCAGTGGATAGCACTTGCTTATTGCAATTATCCTTGTGAGTTCACATTCCCAGCACTCAGGTAAAAAGCCAGGCCTAGCTACACATGCCTACAATCCCAACACTTAGGAAGTTGGGGTAGATGAGATGGTAGAATCCTCCCAACTTGCTAGCTACCAGTATGGCTCCATATTGTCAGTGGGAACATGGCATAAAATGACAGAGAAAACCACAAATTTTTTAATGACTCTTTTCTTTAATTGCTGAACAGACTAATTTAGGAATTGATAAATGTGGCCTTTCACACTTTAATACCACACATCAAATTCTAATGTGAGCCAGATGATCACCAGATTCTTGGCAAATGGCACACAATTAGAAATTGGGATGTACATAAAATTGTCATTAAGAACTGAAAAACAAGGTGGGCGGTGGTGCATGCCTTTAATCACAGCACTCAGGAAGCAGAGGCAAGTGGATCTCTGTGAATTTGAGGTCAGCCTGGTGTGCAAAGCTAGTTCTAAAACTGCCAGGGATACAGAGGGAAACCTTGTCTCAAAAACCAACCCAATCAACACTCCACCCCCTGCCACCAAAAAAAAAGAATTAAAAACAGATGCTCAGTGACTGAGTGTGCTGGTTGCTTTTGAAGAGGACTGGGGTTTGATTCCCAGCACCCATGATGAGGCTCACGGGAGGCCCTGAGTGTTTTAAATGATAAACAGAAAATAAAGGTTGTAAAGAAGATTTGGCTAGAGATAACCAGAGTAGAAATATGGGGGGAAATGACCAAGAAAGGTTGAAAGTGGAGTCTCAGTTTGGGCAACTCAGAAAACACAACCACCTGTAGTGTCAGATTAAAAAGTATAAATCAGATCTATAAAGCTACATTGCTAGAACTGTGAATGAATGCTACTCGGAATGCTGGTGGTTGTTAGGTCTTATCAATGTTCTTCCTCACTTTCCAGGATCCCAGAAGCACAAGCCCATCCTTGCCATTACCCTACCCTAAGGAGAGAATGCGGTCTGGAGGGTGCAGATGTCACAGAGTCCGCTTGCTCACCACGGCACAGATGTAGGAACTGTAAGACTGCCAGAGATGTAAGGCTAAGAGACCAGCCATAAAAACCCAGAGTGAGACACAGTCAAGCACAGGAGTTTCTAAGCATGCAGTGGTCGAGAGATGACACTCCAGAGCCTCGGAAACTGCAGCAGGATCAGGAAGCTGAGTGCTGGGCAGAGGGTAAAGGAGAAACTGCTGGGGAATATTTGTCTAACTGTGCAAAGATGTGCTGCATTTGTTTAACTGTGTAAAGATACGTTGCTGTTTTACCTTGCCTGCCTAAGGCACCTGATTGGTCTAATAAAAAGCTGAACAGCCAATAGCAAGGGAGGAGATACAGGCAGAATTTCCAGTCAGAGGAGGAGGAAGAAGAGGAGAAGAAGAAGAGACACCAGAGCCTGCCAGACAGACAGGGAGGAAGCAGGAAAGTAGGGTATACAGAATGAAAGTAAAAAGCCCAAAGGCAAAATGTAGATGAATAGAAACAGGTTAAATTAAGTTAAAATAGTGAGTAGCCTAAGCTAAGGTCAAGCCTTTATAACTAATAGTAAGTTGTAGGGAGATTAGGTTGTTCCATTGAAAATAATTGTCCCCGCCTATGAGTTTAATAAAAGGCGCTGATTGGCCAAAGGCAGACAGGAAGTGTGGGCAGGGCTACCAGACTAAGAAGACTCTACGAACAGGAGGAACAAAGCAGAAGGCCAGAGAGAAGCCAGAAGAAACGGGACAACTATGCTGCTCTGAGAAAAGGTACCGAGCCGCATGGCTGAACAGCGGGTTAGATTATATGCCTGGGCCTTAAGCTGATCAGCCTAAAACTACTGTAAGCATCTGTGTGTCTCTGCAGGTCTGTGGGTCTGCGGGCCTAAACCTTGAGGCTAGGTCCAAAAGTCCAGGCCAGAAACCTCACACAGTAAGTCCCTGTGTCTTTATTTGGAAACTGGTTGGCAGCCCAAAATAAAGTCCAGCTACAACTGTCCTGGTAGCAAACACAGCATACCAAAGGCAAAGAAGCCTGGGAATTCCGATGGTGTGACATTATCAGAGACACATCAGCATTAGAAGGATGTGCTGAGAAACATGGCGAGCCTACAGTCCAAACCCCAGCTCCACCATTCACTGGTTGTGAAATCTGCAGCAAACTTTTGAACCATGGCTAAATCTCAGTTTCCTCTTCTGAAAAATAAGGATTAATAATAAATATCTCAATTACTGTAAAGATGAGTCACTAGCACAATGGGTACCAAACAGGAACTGATCAGTAAATGAGAAGGATAAATATGGAAGGGAATTGGATGTTGGATGTTGGCCGCCAGTGGACAGCATGTGCTGCTTCTGATATCAGACCTGCCCCCTCCCCCAGCTAACTTAACACCCAACAGATAACAGAATGGCTGGCACATTACTTATGGAAGCAGCCAATGTTGGTTTTATGGCTCAAAGGCTTTCAATGCATCCTCAATTCTTAATGAATGAAGATTGAGCTTCTTGTGTGGGAACCAAACCCATCTCAAAGGCTCCCTGCTAGTACCCATTTGACTCCACTAGCCCAAGCTCTAGCTCTAGTGGCAGTGTTTCCAAAATGCCTCCTTTGCTCACCCATAAGCATGAGCACAAACATTTCTGGGACCAGCTGAAATATCACACTCCATTTCTCTAGCCTCTGCATACCAGTCTTCCACCTGGTATGGATGACTCACCTTTTTCTGAATGCAATCTCCTCAATATGCTTTATTTCCACAAATTAAATATTGATTTCAACCAATACATCATCAAGTCCCTACCTGCTTATTCTGTCTTCCAATTCTTAGTAGGAACTTAAAAGAACCTCATCACTGCACACCGGTTTTTAACACCAATACAGGAAAAAAAAAATGCATGCTTTAACAATGTTCTATTAAAGGTCCATACAAACAATATTAATTTTTTCTTTGTGTGTGTGTGTGAGAGATATGCCTGTGTACCACATATATGCCAGAAGAGAGCATCTGATCCCCCCAGAACTGGAGTTAAAGATGACTGTGAGCTCCCATGTGAATGCTGCAAATCTACAAGAGCAGCCAGTATTTATATCCCATGTGCTTTACCTTCTTTTGAAGAAACTTACTTGCAAGCATGCACATAAATACCTCTTAATCCTGTGATATCTCAGTTTCCTGGCCACTATCTTTCCTTTTACAAAAGCAGCTGGGAACTATGTGAAATAAACAAAAGGGGTTTTATTTTCTTATATTTTGCTCATATCCGGGGATGAAGGAGCCTCCTCAATGGGGTTAATCAAGCCTTTAGGGGGGTTAATCAGCCAGACTTTGGAGCTGACTGAATGAGGAAAAAAAATTCAGCTTCAGCATGTATAAGCTGCACAATACATTTCCTAACACTCTGTAAGGTCACTGAAAGCTCTGCCACCTTGATCCTTTTTAATGTTAGAAGCTTTCTTGATTAATACCATCAGCCAAGTGAAAAGACCACCATCTGAGAGATAATGGGAAAACCGTGTCCCCAAGAAAGGACTTGGGTCTAGAACACATAAAGAATTATTACAACTTAATGATCAGAAGACAGTCTAATTTTAAGTTTAGGCTGCAGAAGACTGGAGCACACACCTCTCTACTGCAGATAAACAAATGCCAAAAGAAACACTTGGAGATGCTCAGCATCAGACGCTCTCATGAAAAACACAAACCAAAAGCACTAAGACTATGATGGCTATAGCCAAACACAGAAACGAGTAATGTGGGGATGTCTTTCTGTATTCTGTGAATAGCAATCTTTAAATAAAGGAGCTGTTTTGGTCCATGACAGGCACCATAGAAAAAGTAGGAGGAGAAATCAGAGCATAGGTAGGAGAAGCAGGGTGGAGTCAGACAGACCAAGCAAGCCACCCAAGAAGAAGCATGTGAGGAGCACAGGTGAGCCACGAGCCACATGGCAGAAAAGATTAATGAGAATGGGTTGGGTTAAGATGTAAGAGCAAGCTAGCAATGTGCCTGAGCCATAGGCCAAACAGCATGAAGTTAATATAAGCGTCTGAATCATCTCTGGGGGCCTGAGCAGCAGTGGGAGGCTAAGGGGTCTGGAGTTGCAGGTCTGTGGGTCTGGACCTCTGGCCGCCCTGGACCAAGAAACCCCACTGTTACAAACGAGCACCGATGAAGATGTGGAAAAAGTGGGATCCTCGAGGGTTGCTGATGGGAATATGATGTAGAATAAAACCAGAGAAGTTTGGCAGTTCCTCGAAATGTAAACATGGAAACAAAAGCTAACCCAACTACTTTATAGCCAGCTATGTCCCCAAGATAGAATAAAAACCACCTATCCACACAAAGGTATTCTGCAAATATACACCAGACAAAAGGTAAATCTACACATCCAAGAAGAGTGGACTAATTGTGGTGTGTGCCTACAATGCAATAATACTGGTATGTATACTGTAAATATGTATATTTTCTGGTCTTAGGTGACCCCTGAGCAAGGGTCTATCACTCCCCAAGGCATCAGAACTGCTGCACTAGAGACAGAACTACATAACTGACAGCAGAGCAGCTGCCTGGAAGGCGTTTACACAAGAGTCACTTGGGAAGGGCTCTCCAACCTGTTTGAGATGCCTGCAGCCTGTGCAGGATGCTCGAGGTTTGGGGAGCTGTCACGATGATGCAGCTTTGAGTCATTTCTATTCCAAGTGACCCGTCACCCACATTCCTGTAAGTAAACCAGTAACACTCACTGGTTCACCAAGTTGGGTTTTTTGTTGTTGTTCGTGTGTTTGCTGTGGGGTACCTATCTAGGATGAAGACGGGTGTGTGGCATCTCCCCTGGAAAGCTTTTCCCACAGATGGCTCCATAACTATGAACACATAGAACATCGCTGGGCTGATATTATAAGCGTGGTAACTGTATAGCATATGAATTATATCTCAGTGAAGTAGTCTTTTTCCTTCTTGAAATAACTTAGTTTCCAGCAAGAAATTATCTATAGTTCACAAGGTAAAAGAAAAGAAACTTTCATAATTCATGGAAGAGGGCATTCGAGGAAGATGAGAGAGAAATCAGAGCATCCTTAAGTTTATGATTAACGCTGGGTAGAGGGTAAAGGGACTTACACACTTCTACATTCTTTTCTTTTTTTGTAAGCCCACAACAGAACAATTTTTAAAGTTATAATGATCCCAAGCCCCCCATTTGGCCCACGTTCACTGTGAAATCAAATGGTGTTGTCAGTGTGCTAACGGCCGCACAGACCACAGCTCCCACCCCAATGTGATCTGAGACCAAGAGGATCAAAGCGTTGGCTGGGCTACTGTGTTCCGCTGAGCTGTCAGTAAACACGCCCTTCTGGCTGGTGAGGGAGTAAAAGAGTCAGGGTGTGGAGAACGAGCTACGGTACCCAGGAGAAATACCGCAAAGTACCTTTTCAAACATTCACCTGTGACTGGGAAGATGTCGGCCAGTTAGAGCACTACCAGGATTCAGTTCCCAACTCACACATCCAGCTGCAGGGAGCCAATGACCTCCACAGGCATCAGCACACATGGGGAATATACAGTGACAACAATAACAATAGTAATGATAACGATTCCTTAAATGTCTCCATCTGCCCAGGATGTGACAGTAGGAAACTCATGTGGGCCAAAAAGTAAATAAACCATCAAATAATCATCTAGTTGTGGTGATACAAATTTCTGTTTGGTATCATAATAAAAACCCAGAGTCAGATATTGGGGGAAGCTGGAATATCAGAGAGAGAGAGAAACACACCACAGCTGCTCCTCACCCAGCTCCTCCCATTCCGACCTCTCTCTCCTCAGCCCACCAACCAAGTGTCGAAGTGTCGTGTCGGGGAAAGCTGAAAATCCTCCTCTTCCTCTTCCCATCTACCTACCTTATCTTCCCTTTTCCACATTCCTAAAGCCGAGTCACCACTCCCCGACCTTCACGGCTTGGCTCTGGGGCTGACTCTCTGATATTCCAACTAATCTTATTAAATAAATATATATCACGTCTAGTTTTGTCTGCATACCTGATTTTTCTGTGTTATTACTGAACTTGCTTTACTGTCCAAAGACATTACATATTATACAAATTACTGTTGCTATGACATCAAGAATATATCCTAGAACAAAACAAACAATAAATAGCTAAAAGAAAAGACATCAGTATCTAGCAACAAGCATTTTCTACTGCAAGCTGCAAGTTCTGCTGGGATGGGGAGCCATAAGGAGGATTAAGAATGAAACCACCCCAGGTCCTGAGAGAAATAAGGTACAAAGTAACGAACAGCCAAGGGAGAAACGCTCTGCTGCAACCATGGGAGGGAAGGATGACATCCTGTTACAGAGAGCAGAAGCTAGAGGTCCCCAAATGTGAGTGCAGAACAGCCACCAGAGGGCACTCGTGAAACATACATCCGTTTCCAAGACGCTTCCCAATCAGCAACCCAGGCAGACTCACTGGAGTGCAGCCTTTTACCACAGGATTAAAAGGTACTGAAGAATTGTGAGCAAAGGAGTATCAGCATCAGATAAACGAAGGAAGGCTAACTCTCAGGAAGTTGTAGAAACAAAGTGATCAGGGGCTACCAGTTTCCGTAGGGAGAGGTCATCCCAGTAGAGAACAGAGGTGGGTGTGGCATCCTAGACAGGAAAACCAAAAACCAGCCTGATAACAGAGATGGAGCAAAGGGCCTGGAGGATAAGAGAACCTTCCGATTCAGGCTGGGGTGGCTGAGGAGATCATAGTGCCACCATGCTAGATGTAGAAGGAACTTAATGGCAGGAGGCTCGATTCAGCTTGCTACATTAACTTTTTGCTTCAATTATGCTTTTAATTTTGAGATCATTACAGACATGCAGATCTCTGCAGATACCTCAGTGAACAATCACCATTTGCCTTGGCATGGTAAGAGATTCCCAGTATAGAAAAAAACAGGGCAGTATTTATAAAAATTGAGCCCGCGCATTTAATTAGTCCCTTAGGACATGTTCCCAGTGCCTTGGGTCCAGCCTAGGAGAGAGTTTCCAGCAGCAGACCTGTCAGTCAGCTAATACCTTTGCTTCCCTGTGCACACAACACACTGGCACCTCCCACGGCAGGCTTGTGGGCCTGTGCCCCAGGTGGGGAGCCACACTCCTGAGGATCTAGGTGACAGAAGGAGAGTGTGGCTAGAGAAAGCCAGCTCCTGCTGCCAGCTCCCCAGAAAAGCAGCAAACCTAGGTGCATTCATGCATCAGATACTTAATGACCCTTGCATCCTCCCAGCTCCTCAGCAACTGGTTGGAGAAGGCTCCATCCCTTGTACAGAAAAACTAAAACTCCACTTTCCCCCTTTCCTTAGCCATAACAGAGTTCATACTATGATCTCAGTGCTGAAGGTAGTCTGCTCACAATGATGCAGTATTTAACCCATTCATGCCACGCATGTGCACATACATGTGCATACGCACACACACACACACACACACACACACACACACACCAGGTGAGCAGCTCCTCTAAAGCTTCTACTTCTGAACAAACTCTAGGTAACTAAGAGCCTTTCATTCATGAGGACAAAATATGAGACATCTCATCACCAAGTGACCATACAAAATAATGCTGGACCAAGAAGCTACAAAATACGTAACGTCCGCACTATACAGAACAGCCAGAATACACTCCTCATGCCTGTCTCCAACACCCCCAGAAACTTCGTACTTCATATTTATCAAGACTAGTCATTAAGCGTGACCCATTCACCTAGTTAAAGCCCCTTCAACTTTCCATGCGCCACACTCACATTTACCTGATAGATAACCTGTGACTAGTAACTGTCTTCTATACAAATTCTCTGTGTAGTCTGAACTGCAATACAGCAGAGGTAACTCAGGCCTTAGAAAATTTCATTAAATACAATTTACTTTGAAGGCTAAACACACTTGAGAAAAATAGCTCTAAAACCTAAAGCCCTTCCTAGTGTTTTCCAAAGCAGCTTCGATATGGGATGTCTTTCTGAATGCTGTGAATTATTATTGGCTAATAAAAGAACTGTTTTGGCCTATGGCAAGGCATCTTAGAAGCAGGCGGGAAATCTAAGTCTTGATAAAGGAGGAGGGCAGAATCAGACCAAGAATCAACATGTAAAGGAAACACAGGTGAGCCATGGGCCACGTGGCAAAACACAGATTAATCAAAATAGGTTAAGATGTAAGAGCTTGCTAGCAATATGCCTGAGTCATAGGCCAAGCAGCATGTAATTAATATAAGCGTCTGAGTCATTATTTGTGGCTAAGCAGCAGCAGTCCAGACCGAGGGATTAGGCTGGGCCAGAAACTACAAAGATTTATAATCATCACAGAATTAACATTTTAATCAAACTTCTGGAAAAAAAAAAATCTAGCTTTCATAGTCATTAAAAGTCATTAAAGGTATATAGCTATTCATAAGAACAAGGTCACTTTGAGTACACCATTCACACCACGGAGCAAACACCAACATTTGTAAAGACTACTTTAAAACACAGTAAAATAATATATCTCAAAGGACATCCAAGAAATTAGGATATATGAAGTATCTATAAAAAGGGATGGAACACAGTGGAAAAAAACATCATTAGTTCATTTTGAGTGGTCTATGTTTTAACAAGGTATGCATCTACCTATTTGAAACACACATACAAAGTATGTGTGGGATTGGTTTCAAGTTTCGGTCCGTATCCCAGTCATCTCTAGCCTCAGGCAGCTATACCTATTAATGTGAGCAGCACAGACAGTTTCTATGGAACTGTGCATACCAAGGCTGCGTACACTTAAGAAACAGAAAGACTTCAGAGAAAGTGAGACCAAAAACCTCTCAAAGGCCTGTTCCTAGTGGCATTTAGTAGTGTTTAAGCTGGACCACCTGAAACTGGGTAACCTATCAGGGGGTCTCATCCCTAGAGAAAACTGATTCTCCCTTCCTCTCCCACCTTCTTCCCCTATGAGGTGAGGCCTTGTGAGATTTCCCCATCCATGTGTGCATGTCAACTGGTGTTATCAATGTGTAGGTCTTGTTTAAGCTTAAGCAACTGCATTTTTGAGATTTCATGGGTACAGCTTCCTCATTGTTTATAGAAGATGCTATCTCACAGCAGACATTCTGGTCCTCTGGCTCTTAGACTCTTTCTGTGACCTCCTCTGGGATGTTTTCTGACAGCTCAGTATAAAGGTGTGTTGTTGGCATATGAGTTGGTGTTGGGAACTCTATATAGTCTGCTCCTTTCTGCATTTGGAGATGTAGACTCCTCTAATGTCTCCATCTGCTGCACAAACAAATTTCTTTTATGAGAGGTAGGTATACGGTTTTTAGAAAGCAGTTAGAAACCATACTGTTTTAGGAAAGAGGCTGCAGGGTTTTTCTCTAGAGTTCATGACTTCACCGACCATGAGCAGTTGGCCAGGTTAGCAGGACTTTGTGAACTGCCGCCACCCTCACTACCACCACTGGAGAGGGACCTTAAGTCCCATTGCAAGGCTGTTGGTTACTCTCGAATACATGACACCATTACACACTTGGTGACATCCTGTCATGTTGGTCATTGTCCTGGCTTGTATACTTTGCAGCTGGGTAGGAGTGTTGACTGCTTTTTTTTCCCTTGGCAACTTGCATAGCTCTTTTAGATACTGTGAAAACTCATCTTGAGCAAGGAAGCTTTCCGAAGAGTTCCAGATAAATTCGTCAAAGTCCTTTGTATAAAGTGTTGTGTCTTTAGCAATGGGATCTTATATTGCAGTTTTAGGAAGCAGCTGAGGACAACCCCATATTGTTCTGGGAGGCGCTTGGACTCCACAACAAACAACCTGAAGAAAGACTTCCCAAGACTGGCACTGGAGTTTCTGTTAGACAGTCTAAGGCTTTTGGGGGAGGGATTTAATTTTCAGTGTCAAAAAATAATTGCTCATATGCAATGTATCCACCTTTTTAGGATGCAAGTTGCCTTTTGGTTTACTAAATGGTAAAGATACATGTATCCTAAAGAATTATTTAAATCTATGCTATATTATCAAAAGAGTTCACCTTGACAGGTACCATATACATGTTTACGAGTCTGAATAATAAGTAAACAAGAGCAAGAAAGCTGGAGATAGCACAGATGTCTCCTGATGAGTGACAGTCCCAATAGACTATAGTAAAACCCACACAATGAGAGCTAAGAAGCCATAAGGTTATCGAGTAACCTCTAGGATCTGTCAGGCAAAGGGAGACAAGTTACTGAAGTGTGTGTAATATAGTGTCTTTATGCAGAACAAAAAGGGAAAAGATTCATGCATATGCAAATCTTTGCAAAATTAAATATTCAAAGATCTCAACTAGCAAGAAATGGCTGAGGGGCGAGAGAATACACACAAATAAAGTTGAGCAAAACTTCTGCATATTTGTTAGAAATATGAAACATAAAAAGAAGACCAGATGAAGAGCATACATCACCAAGAAGGGAATTAGAATCATCAAAATAGGTCAGTGGCTGAGGTACTGGCCTCCCAAGCCCGGTGAGCTAAACCTAATCCCAAAACTCACAAAAGAGTGGAGAGAGAGACCTACTCCACAAAGGTGCGGGCTCCACGTCCACGCTGTGGCACACATACATGCACACACAGGAAGGAAGAAGGAAAGACTGGCACTTGAGATCATGGGAGTGCGGTCACTAGCAGCGTTGCTTTTTCTTCTTAAGTGATTTTTTTTTTTTTAAAGAAAGAGAATGATTTTAAGTTAGACAGAATATATTCTGAAGTTTAAAAAGAACTACAAAACAATTAAAGGTCAAGTAAGATAAACTGGATAAACATAATATTTATAAAGTTAGTAAAAAACTTAATTTTCAGTGAAACGGAAAAGTTAAACTGGGAATAAGAAGATAATTAGTAAATACACACACGTGTGCATAACCATCCACCTGCTGAACCTAGACCCGCTCCCAGCAAGAGTGCCCAGAGGCTGCTTTCTAAATACCATTTCCCCTTAACAAAGTAGCAGAATTTCTTTAAATATTAGCGGATTACAGATGAGGCAGAGAAATCAAAATGTAGTGCTGGGGAAACCCTCTCTACATAAGAGCCTGGAGGCATCTTCTTGATGCTTAATGCTGTCATCTCAAAGAGAGTAAGAATGTGAAGGGCGTCTCACTGGCTGCCTATGACACAACCACACCAGAAGAACACGGTAGGTCCAGCCTGCAATACAAAAGAGCACACACATTTCTATGGGCCCACACCAATGACCAAAAATGATTTTTAAAATAAAAAAAAAAAACCTCATTTTGCACACTGGATGCACAATAACAGAAGCTCTGAATCCAAAACCTAGCAATGCAACAAAAGAATTTAACACTTATTCTATCTTCTTTCAGGGTCGGGGATGGGGGAGTATTAGTCCCTGAAGTTGATGAGGGAAAATCCCTTCATACAAGAGAAAGTCATTCCCATAAAGTAGCTGTCTACTTTAGCTCAGTGGGTACTCAATGTCTGGAGGAAAAACTGCTGGAGAACAAAATGGTAGAGGTGCCAACATCTCATATCAGAGGCCCTTTTATGGCAGAATGTCTTTTAGCAGATGGTCAGTGTGGAAAACCATTTTCCATGCTTCGTTAGAAATGTGTTCCTTCTAAACTAAGGATGCACCTTAAAGTACAGACTTATGTTAAGCTTCCATAAGTGTTTCTTTGCACTGACTGTGCAAAAACAAGGTAGGTGGGTCTTTGTGATAAATGAGCTCTAAGGAACACTGAAAATATGGAAGAACCCTCGCCTGAAGCCTGTCTCCAGATCAATAAAGTTAGCATACGGTCTCTTCAAGAATTCAAACTGGAAGTAAGCTGCTAGGCTAGATAAGAAACCAAACTGTCAACTGTGTGTTTCAAGGGGTTTATTTTTGCAGTGTAAATGCCTCAGTGACTATATCAGAAATTACGCACCATGAAAAGAGCACCAATATTTCTCTTTTGTATTTTGGGATGATAAGAGCAGTTTCAGGAGCGCAGCCAACCTCAAAACCTCAAGTGGAACAGAAGAAATGATGGGAGCAAACACCACTGCCCTCAGCAGTTTAACCACAAAGCATTTTAAGCTGCTTTTATCTACCCCTTCCTTGGGGGGGGGGGGAAGACCTCATTTCTTCTGCATATCATCACTCTTCGGCATTCCAAACTCCCAATGACTAATACCAGGATGTCACTCATACTATAAACGATTTCACTTCTCTTTCTTTTCTATGGCACCTCAGACTTTGCTTTGCGCCACCTGTGCTCCACGAAACCGGTGATAACAACTCTGTCCACAGTCACCACACCTAACACCTGCTATCGCCTGCACCATCTCCCCTAGCAATGCTTGTTGGCTCCGGGAGCCCAGATCCATCACATGCACACAGCAACAGCAACCACCTCCTCACAGGGAGGAAACAGAATATTTTCCAGTGATCCAGGCGGGGGTAATATCTAGCTCCACCCACATCAGTGTAAACAAAACGGAGTGGTAAAACCCACGATAACAATGCAGTGCAGAAAATAATCTACTATGATGGTTGGTCATGACAGTGCCCCCAAAGCGGTTGTACCATATTAAGTCTATACTTACTGTGTGCCCTGGACTGTTACTGTTCTACACACTTAAAGGTATAGATTCATTTCATGAAATATTGATTCATCTCATTCTTACAGAGTATTGTCAGTAAACCCTATTTTATAGTCAGGAAACTAACAGTGTTGTAATGCTAACAGTAATCATAAGCCTTTGCATAGCTCCCCACCATCTATGAGAGAGAACACAGTATCTTCTCCAGCAGAAGAGCCCTCCACAGCTGACCCTCAACCCTTGACCCATTTTCAAGCTGAAGGTAAAAGATAGCATTTTCATAAGAAGCATCTGCTCACCTGTTCCTGTGGGAGATTGTGTTGTTTCATTGTAAATAATTATCCCACCCACTGGTTTAATAAAAAGCGCTAATTGGCCAAAGGCAGGCAGGAAGTGTAGGCGGGGCTACCAGACTAAGAAAACTTAGAGAACAGGAAGTACAGAGCAGAACGCCAGAGAGAAGCCAGAGGAAGCAGAGGACAACTATGCTGCTCTGAGAAAAGGTACCGAGTCCCATGGCTGAACAGGATGAGTCATGGGTTAGATGAAGGGTGTAGAGCTAGCAAGTGATATGCCTGGGCCTTAGACCAATCAGCCTAAAACTAATTGTAAGCATCTGTGTGTCTCAGTGGGTCTGTGCGTCTGGGGGCCTAAACCTTGAGTCTAGGCCCGAAAGTCCGGGCCAGAAACCTCCTACTACATGTTCCTATGCACACATCATTCTCCTGCCAGCAAAGCCCTTATCTGATGACCATTCAGCCTATCCTCAACTGCCTGAGGAAATTCTCTTTTTTCTAACTAAACCTAAGTCACTTGTGGTAATCTCCTCAGCTCCCCAAGTTCTCTCACAGACTTAGCCCTGAAGCTGCACTTCATCCCTTTCACTATTTACTATGTCATGGAGGGTATGGATTGTGTGGACACATGCCCTCCCCAAAGTTGGGGACAGCTACAGAGTGATGTCGATACACGTTTCCTCTGTCCCTGCTGACTGGCCAGCCTGTGTCTAAGCATGGGCTCTGGAACCTACTGATTAAACACTTGAGCTGAAGCTCTTTGTCCAATACTGGCTCACAGAGTTCTCATTTGTGAAATTAGACTCAAGGAGCCTTATCAACGTGTTCAAATAATAAATCAGAGCATGGACAAAGATACACTGATCCCAATGGCATTCACTGATGAGATGGAGAGCACAGTGCCACTGTATAATCCAGAAATACCAACAGAGAGCCTACGGTGATAGTGACCAGCCATGTGGGAATCCAGTCCTGAGGCTAATCCAGGGGACAGAACAACACCCTGTTCTGAAATGCTGAAAATGTTCCTAAGTAAGCTCATATTTTTTGAAGCTAGGAAGGCATCTCAGTTATTAAAGTGTTAACTATGCAAATCTTGCATTCCCAGTGCTGTGGTAACAGAGACAGACAGGTCTTTGGGGCTTACAGGAGGACAGCCAGCCTTTCTTAATCAGCAAGATCCAGGTCAATGATACCCTGTCTCAAAAAAAAAAAAAAGGTACATGGTACCTGAAGAACACGAGGTTTACCTCAGAAACTAGAACGGTATGCCCGTGTATCACACACACACACACACACACACACACAGGGCAGGTACACACACATGTGCATGCACACTCCCACTCTTCTGCATATTGGCCTCAGAGCACTGTCTCTCTACTTACCTCAGTTCACAGGCGCTGTTTGGATAGCAGCAGTAAAATTAACAAATATAGCTGCTAATTCAGCAGTAGGATGGTGGCTCACAGGGCAAATTCCTAAAGACAAGTTTACTGCATCCACTGCTTAGAACAAGCTAGGTTTCCTAATCATTTTAAATACTATAGTAGTAACTCCAGTTCAGATTTAACTTTTCATTCAAAACTATTAGCTGGTCCATTTAAAGTGTTTTTCTCAGTTAACATCAAAATATTTAAAGCAGATAAATATATCAATTCCCTGAAAAACAAAACTGAGTCAATTCACAAGATAAATGAACTAAATAAAACCCTTACTTCTGTTGGCAGAAGCGAACGAGTTTAGTTAAGTATGGGTCTTGTCAAAAACTAAAGATACAACTACCCTGATGTGACCCAGCTACAGGACTCCTGAGCACTTATGAAGGACTCTGCACCCCACTCACCTGCACATTCATGTTTATTGCCCCTCTATTCACAAAAGAAAAAAAAAATCAGCTTAGATGTCCATCAACAGAAAAATAATGAGAATGTGGCAAATTCACACAATGGAATTTTACTCAGCTATTAAGATAAAATGATGAGATTTGTAGGAAAAAAGATGTATGGTACCAAAAAGTGCATTGAGTGACACGGTCCAGTCTCAGAAGAACGAACAGTACACACATTTTATCTCCCATACCCAAACTCTTAGGTTTGTGTGTATGTAAATGAAGAGCGGTACAGGTAGGTGCCAGCAACGAACCCAGGACATTGATCGGGGTTTCTAGTGCAGTAACAAACACGTGGGGCCGAAAGGTTTGTTTCCATATGACAGATGACAGTCCATGAGGAGGAAGTCAGGGCTGAATCTAGAGGCAGGAACCTAAGCAGGAGCCATGAAGGAAGCACCACCCAGCTTGCCCAGCTAGCGTTCCTCAGGGACCACGCCCACATCGACTAATAAAGATGCTTCGCACAGGGTGTCCAGGGACCAGCCTTAGGGAGGCATCTTCTCAGCTGTCCTACCTCTCAGAGTATCAGCTGACATAGCAATGGACCATGAAAGGGGAAGGGGTATGGAGAGAAGAGGTCAAGGGCACATGTAGTAAGTAGGAAGGTGTAAAGGAGGGCACTGGAGTGGAGGGAACAAGACAGAGAGGCGAAAGGGGAAAGGTGCTCTACAATGCTTCCCTGCTGCTGCAACAAAACACTGACCAGACATAACCTGAGACAGCAGAGTCTATCTGGTACACTCCGTCTACGGGGGAAGCTGGGGCAGCAACAATTAAAGCCAGGGCAGAGAGCTGCTTCCTGGCTCACCCTCCACCATCCTCATCTCATCTACCCACAGTGGGCCAGGTCCTCCTCCATCATCAACAAAACGGCCAAAGACATGCCCACAGGACAAGGTACTGAAGGTCAAGATCCCGGATGATTCTAGTTTGTGTATCAAATTGCCAAAAGAGAACCAGTATGAGAAAAGTAGCAAAAACAAAGTTTGAAAAAAATGTTGTAACCAAGCCTAATTCTTTGTAAGCCAGTAAAAATAAAATATTTTGTTTAGACCTGTTCTTACTATGTATCCCTGGCTGGTCCTCGACTCTGTGTAGACCATGCTGGCCTTGCACTCAGAGATCATAATGCCTCTGACACTCAAGTGCCGAAACTAAAGGTATACAACAGCATGCCTACCAAGTAAAGTTTTTAAAAAGACAGTTGATAAGCAGTATGTTTTATCTCTAATGTCCTCTTTTCAAGTGACAATGCTCTCCAACTTGCTAGCTTTCCCTAACTATACTGCTTCTTTTATTTTATTCTAGATTTTTAGGTCTCATACAAACTTGTATTTAAGTTTCCCTAGTTCCATCAATTTAAATATCTGACCTTGGCTAGGGATGTAGCACAGTGACATAGTGCTTTCCTAGCAGACATAAAACCCTAAGTTTGATCCCAAACACTGCAAAACAGAAATATGAACGAACGAACGAACGAACGAACGAATGAATGAATGAATGAATGAATGAATATCTGTCCTGACGTTCCAGTTTGTTAGGTCTCCCACTGCCCCTAGGCCCCTCCCCCACCTGTCAATGGCACAAGCTCCCCAGGCCCACAACTCACTTAATATATTGTGATAGTTTGAATAAGTACAACTCCCATAAGTTCACACTTGAATACTTAGTCCCCGGGGAGTGGAGCTGTTTGAAACAATTCTGAAGTAGGTGTGGCCTTGTTGGGGGAAGTATGTTACTGCCATGGGCTTTGAGGTTTCAAAAGCCCAAGTGAGGCTGGTACATCTATCTTTCTAATCTATCTGTCTGTCTCTGTCTTTCTGTCTCTCTGCCCTCTCTGTCCCCGATCAGTAGGTAGCTCTCAGCACGGAGCCTGCTGCCACCATGTTTCCACCATGATGATAATGGAATGGACCTCTGAAACTGTAAGCAAGCCCCCAATTAAATACTATCTTTTGTAAGTGCTGCCTTGGTGATGGTGTGTCTTCACAGAAATAGGACAGTGACTAAGACATCTATATATCAGGTCTATACCCTCTACACAATGAGAGTGAGTGTCTGTGTGTTGCCTTATTCTTACTGTTCGCCTACTGAACTTTAGGAAAAAAGCTTCTTCCAATAAAATTAAACAGCACTGCTTTATAGTTCTGTTCCAGTGCTGAACGCGGAACAGAAGATAAAACATATGTTTCTATTACAAAGGAATAAAAAGTCATTTCTCTTGAAAACACTCTACAAACCCTAAAAAGATCAAGAGGATGAAAGTCATAAAACCACTGCTAGGAAACAGTGACACGCGAGAGTCAATCTCGCCCCAAACATGCTGAATGATCTTTTTTCACTATCGAAGCCAGAACATAGAACTTAATTCTGAAAGTTAATCTTCTCAAGTGCTTCCAAACCCATCTAACACCACACATGTTGAATGTTCACTTGGCTATATTGCTTACTAAGAGTGTGAACCTTGCTATGTATGACTGTGATGATGCAGGCAAGTGCTTCTAAGTGCTCTGTATTATTAGAGAAGCTGGGACAACACAAGAGGCCACCAGATGTAGCAAGGTCACAGTAAACCATTTGGAAAATGTAACCGCAATTGTGTAGTAGTGGGGTTTCTTGATCTCGGGCGGCCAGGGACCTGGACCCACAGACCCGCCATGTCAGACCCCTTAGCCGCCCAGCCGCCAGCTCAGGCCCTTAGAAATGACTCAGACGCTTATATTAACTTTATGCTGTTTGGCCTATGGCTGAGGTACTTTGCTAGCTAGCTCTTACATTTTAATCAACCTATTTTTATTAACCTGTCTGCCGCGTGGCCCATGGCTCACCTGTGTTCCTTACATGTTTCTTCTTGGGCGGATTGCTCGATCTGCCTCTAACTCTGCCCTGCTTCTCCTACCTATTCTGATTCCTCCTCCTACTTCTTCTATGGTGCCTGTCATGGCCCAAAACAGCTCCTTTATTTAAAGATTGAGATTCACAGCATACAGAAAGGCATTCCCACACCACAATTGTGCAATTAAGTATACACAGCATATCACACTGGAGGCTCCCATGCCTGGTGCAAACATGGCCAATTGATTCTAAGTGGGAGGGAACCTACTGGGTAAGTAGTCACTGTGGGTATCTCCAAATGAAGCATTCAGCCTGAGAAAGCAGCCAGCAGGTTCTGAGAAGCCTTACACGCCCCCAACCCAGTACATAGGCGTTAACTGTGGCCCAATGTGCAGTACATAGAAATTAGCTTCTACCTGCTTTATTTATTTATCCCATGCCCTGAGATACAATCCAAGGTATAAGCAGGAAGGAAATGCTTGGGATGAAAACTGGCCAAGCAATGCCCTGAGTTCCTTATAATTCCCAACTCTTTAAATAACTCATAACCACTCAGACTTGAAACTCATCTCTGTATATAGGGAATGGCTCCACAAAACCCACATTTTGTCAAGAAAGGAAATTTCATTCTGGAGAGCTCATAAAAGGCTGTGCTGTGCCTTGGTGGGATGGTATTCCAGCTTACATTCTCTCAGACTGAATGTTTTGAATATTAGTTTTTTAAAAAGCCAAATAAATAAAAAACACTGTTGTGATGTGTGTTGGTCATCTATTGTTGTCACTAATTTTATCAGATCTATGGAAGCCAGATTGAACCTACCACAAGCCAAAGTTCAGTGTGTTGCCACAGTGCGGGACTTTGCTGCTGCTTGTGTGGTCTGTCCTTACAAAAACAGAGTCAGCATGAGCTGTGATTGCCCTCAGAGGAACAAAGACACAAGGCTAAGCTCACTTAATAAAGAAGCCAATGGTGAGAGAGTCAGTCAAGTGGAGAAATTCTAGATATTCAGTCAAAATAAGGAACCATGATGACCTTCTAAGAACCATACCTTTGTCAGAGGCTGAGGCAGTGGTTGGTTCTTCCGGAGCTGAATCACAGTCCTGAAGGACTGTTAAAGAAAAGGTATCAGCCAGTCCACTATAATGCCATTAAGATAATAAAGGAAACATTCTGTGCCTGCAGTTGCTAACAAAAACCTCAGAAGCTTGAAAGGAGTAGAAAATGGGGCAGTTGGTGTGATGGACACAAGGGGACTTGTAGCAAACCAGCTATGTGAGCTGGACATGGAGGGTCACCAAAGGCCACCCAGCCCGGGTGACATCACAGCAGGAAAGTGTAGGGTATGCTCTGCTCTGGTGTGGTGCTCTGAGAACAGGCTCACGTTTGAGTGTTTGGTCCACAGTTAGTAGAACTGTTTATGGGGATTAGTAGGTGTGATCGTGTTAGAGGAGGTGTGTCACTGAGGGAGAGCTTTGAGCTTTAAAAAGTTCATGGCACCAATGGTGGAGGGGATGTCTATACAGGACATCCCCTATGATCAAATGAGTAACCACCTTGTGTCATCACAGAACCTACATCCAACAATGAATAGAGGTGGAAGCAGAGATCCAGGGCTGAGCACTGGGCTGAGCTCCTGGTCCAGCTGAGAGCAGGGGAGGAGAGTCTGTATGAGCAAGGGGAAGGGATTATGAGGAAAATTCCCACAGTGATGGTTTGTTGGAGCTCTGGGGAGCTCACTGAATCAAGAACATCCGCTGGGGAACCATCGGGAAAAGGAGCTAGGCCTTCCAAGGGTAGGCAACTGTCGATTGGCATGGGCAGTATGTGCGGTGGGATCAGACTGTGTTCCTGTTCGTAAGTTGGTACTTTGGAGCCCATTCCCTGCAGAGGAACACCCAGCCCAGCACTGACTTTGGGATGAGGAAATTGGACTTGCCTGAAGTAGATGTGCCAGGATGAGCTGACCCACCTTGGGACTTCTTGCCCTTTTGGGGGAGGGGATGGATGGATGGGGAAGGCCGAGGCTGAAGGCTGACTGGGAGGAGGGAAGGGAGGGGGAGCAGGGGAAATACGTGGATAAAAAAAAGACATTTTTTTATTAAAAAAACAAAAAACAAAAAGTAAAATGAAGAAAAGAAGTCTGTGACTCTCTCTCTCTCTCTCTCTCTCTCTCTCTCTCTCTCTCTCTCTCTCTTTCTGACACACACACACACACAAACACACACACACACACACACACACACTTCCTTACATGCCCCCTTCCCTCCCATCCCTGCCTTGTGGTTGTCTCTACACATATGATCCAGCTACTGTTCTAGCGCCATGCCAGCCTGACTATTGCCATGCTCCCCAGTGACCGTGGACTCTACCCCTCTGGAACCATAAACTCCAAATTAAGGTCATGTGTCTCATCACAGCAAAAGAAAGAACTAGGGTATCTGGCCATCACATCAGCAATCCTGCATTACCTACAGATCACAATGGTACTTGATGAGACTTCACCACGTCATTTTAGCACATACCTGATATTTGCAATGGAATCATATAAGGTCATACCTCGTTTTTCCCCTAGGTCACTGGTTTTCAACTTCAATAGAAGAGTGATTCCTGTGCTCAGAAAAGCGAAGTCCTAGGCCAGTGTGGGCCACACAGCAAGACTACCTCAGAGAACAAACGGAAATCTCCCCCAAAGGCATGCTTGAAAATCAGAGAAGGGAACAGTTGGACACAGATGCTGTGTAGAAGGACATAGGGAAAAAGGAGAGACTTACCTAGGGAGGGGGAAGAGAAAGCCGCATAGAGAGGAGAAGAGGAAGTAACACTAAGGATATTGGAAAAAGACATGGGGAATTAAATCGTGTTTACTAAGATTGCATATGAGATATACACACACGTATACACGGTTGTATGTATACATGCATGCATATACTTTTTAATTAAAGTTACTCCAATCAAGGTGACAATGCTCCCTCTAAATCCACAAACAGAGGTAATCCAGATGTTCGTCAATGGACTCCCAAAAGAATATACTGTATTGCCGTTTCCCTTTGTGCTTTTCATGAAAGGATGCAATATCCTAATGTTGAGGACACCACACATCAGACACAGGGCTTGGAGCAATCTATCTGGATCTGACCTGGAAGCCTCCTCACTGAAAACTAACTTTTACAATATCAAAAGGGGCCAAGCAAGCTGCCCCAGGAGAAAAGCTTCAGTTCTACCCAGCTGTAGCACCTATGAACAATGACAATGACCAGCATGGCAAGATATCCTGAAAGGTGCAACAGCGGCACCAATCCCGGAGGTCACCAACAAATTAGGGGTAAGCCGCCTAATGTGACCGGAGGGGGAAATCATGCTGAGTACTGTAAAATTATATTCTAACAACTTGTCCACAGAAAAGTGTATCTTCACCCTTCATCAAAGAAGCTTCTTTTTAGCTGGCACACTTTTAATTACAACATCAGGAGGCAGAGGCAGGGAGATCTGAGTTCAAGGTCAGCCTGCTCTACTACAGTACAGAACAAGTGGCAGAACTGCCAGGGATACACATAAAAATCCTGTCTCTACTAAACAACCCCTACACCAGCATCAAGATAATTTCTTCTTAAACAAAATGGGGGGATGGAACATGAAGGTGCTGGATGGGAGGAAGAGGAGGAGGAAGTGGATCTGGGAGGAATTGAAACAGGACAAAGGGGTGAATGTGAACAAGATACAATATATGAAACTCTCAAAGATTTAACTTAAAAAATGCCATTTAGTAGTTGTTTTTTTTTAAAAAAAAAAAAAAATCAGATTATAGTCCATACTTAGAGATTCTAGTTCAATACATCTAGGCGGACCCAGAAGTTTAAGGAATCCAGGAAGATTCAAACATTTATTGGTTCTGTATCAAATATTGTAAAAAGAATCTCTGCTATGAAACATTATAAATTCTGGCACTGGGGACTTGTTACATTTTTACTAATTCTTTATTTAATATGCATGGATGATTATCCTATATGTATACTTGTGCACCACATGTGTGCCTTGGCGCCCTCAAAGGTCAGAAGAGGCTGTTGGGGTTCTTGGAAGTAAGTTACAGGCTATTGTGACCCTCCATGTGGGTGCTGGGAATTGAACTCAGGCACTCTTTGAACGCAGCCCATAATGTTAACCACTGAGCCTTCTCTACAGCTCCTAAAGTTAATTAACTTTTTTTTTAAGCTGTAGCTTTGGCTAGTTTGGAACTCCATAGGTAGACTAGGCTAGCCTCAAATTATCCGAGATCCACCTGCCTTAGTCATGGTTTGCCCACACCTAGCAAAACTTTTTAATAGCAAGAAAACTAAAAATGAAATACATATAAGAATACAGAAAGCTAGGCTTGGTGGCACATGCCTGTGGTTCTAGCATTCAGAAGGCTAAGCCAGGCTTCTTAAGTATAAGGCCACCCTTGGCAACATAGTGAGACCCTCTCCAAGGGGGGGGGGGAGTAGGGTAGGGTAGAAATCAATAGTAGTTACATAGTAAAAATATTCAATAACTAATACACTGGATGAGATAGTAATTGTTCAGTACATAAACATGGCAGAAACCACCTCATAATATTATATGGAATGCCAAGTTGGTCACAGGATTGCTGCCTTGTTAGCTTTCTATTGCCATAGTAAAACAATATGGCAGGTTTATTTCAGTTTACAGCTCCACATCACAGTTCTGAGCAGAAATTCACACAAGGCAGGAACCTGAAAGAAGAAGCTGATGCAGAGGTCATGGGGAGCACTACAGAGGTCATGGGGAGCACTGCAGAGGTTATGGGGAGCTTTAATGGCTTGTTCAATCTGCTTTCTTACAGCATCCAGGACCATCGGCTCGGGAGTGAGCTGTGTCCTCCCACATCAGTCATCAATCAAGGAAATGCACCACAGGTACATCTGGTGAGGGATTTTCTCAACTCAGAGTCCCACTTCCCACAAGACTCTAGCTTGGGACCAGTTGATATAAAAGTTTCCAGAGTAATTGCTTATGAAATATTCCTGCAAAAGGGAACAACCATAATCTGATCATAAGAAATTAGAGAAAGGTAAATGAAAGGCCACTCTCTGAAACCATCAGACATGGAAAAGAAAGCCTTAAGAATGGTCCCTGATTTAAAAATAATGAAAAATAGATAAGAACCATGGAAAAGACTGGACGTTGTATAAGTTTCTGGCCCGGACTTTCTGACCTAGCCTCGAGGTTCAGACCCGCAGACCCACAGACACAGATGCTTACATTAATTTTATGCTGATTGACCTAAGGGCCCAGGCACATAACTTGCTAACTCTTTACCCTTAATCTAACGCAAGACTCTTATCTTGTTCAGCCATGCGGCTCGGTACCTTTTCTCAGAGCAGCATAGTTGTCCTCTGCTTCTTCTGGCTTCTCTCTGGCATTTTGCTCTGTGCTTCCTGTTCCCAGAGTTTTCTTAGTCTAGTAGCCCCGCCCTCACTTCCTGTCTGCCTTTAGCCAATCAGCATCTTTATTAAAAGTAGGTGGGACAATTGTTTACAATGTAACAATATAATCCTACTACACTGGGAGCTTGTTTTACTGTCCCCACCCCCAGCCACCTGGATTTTAGTCTTATATGTGCTATTGTGAGAAATACTACAGTAGATACTTGACCTTCATAATTTATATATTTACACCTTTAAATTTACAACAGTAATCCTGAGTAGTTAAAATGCTGTTTATTGAGTCAAAAATAAACGTAAATGTTATTGTTCACTATACTGCTTATGAAGGAACAGAAAAATAGAACTACTCAGTAAATCCAGCAGGCCAGACTTTATAAATATAAAAAAATAATTTTTAAAAATTGCTCTGAGGCAGCAAGAAAGCACCCCCTCAAACCAACCAACTATAGGTCACCAACAGTAAAAGGGATGAATCCAATAAGAAATCCATCCTGTTCTCACAGAAAAGACACTTCCCTTCACTTGGCAGGGGATCTTGTGTTTCATGGTAATGCACTCAAATCTAGGATGAAGAGGGTCTGGTCGACTGTTGTTTATTCTAAAACTGTTCTGTGATGCAGCTGAGACACTAATTTATATATAGCTTTTTGTACGTAAGTTTCATGTTCTACCAACTGATCTACTCAGGCACCTCTTCAATATATTTATCAGTGTGTACACTTAATGAATGGAGTAGGTCCACACATCTGTGTACACTTAATGGAGTAGGTCCCACCAGTTACTTCAACTAGTGATGCTACAAAATTCAAGAATCACGAATTGGAGAAAAATTATAACATAATCCACTGATTTGGGAGGACGTCACATCATGCACCACAATCTCACTTACCTCCCAGTTCCTCCATATCGTCCACTCACCTCCACAGCATCCATCCCCAGAGGGAGGAAAGGGGGAAAAAAAAAAACAAACACCTCCAGAAAACAATTAAAAACAAAACTAACAAACAAAAATGCCTGTGTTGTAGGATAATCTGTTTGTACACTATGAAGATATGTCTTTGCCTAGGTGCCTTCTGATTGGTTTAGTAAAGAGATGAATGGCCAATAAATGGCCGGGAGAGAACAAGCAGGATTTCAGGAAGAGGAGATGAATCTAGGTACATGGAGATGTCAATGAGACACAAACAAGTTGGGCATACAGAATGGAGGAGGTGGGGGGGGGGATGAACCATATGGCAGAACATAGATTAATAGAAACAGGTTAATTTTAGTTATAAGAGGTTGTTGGGGACAAGCCTAAGATAAAGCCCAAGCTTTCATAGGAAGTCTCTGTGTTACTATTGTGAGCTGGCAGCCACTCCCTCACTCCAAAGTCAAACAACATTTGGTGCCCAACATAGGGCCTAGGAAAGCTAAAAGAGTAGATAGATATATAGATAGATTAGATTAGATTAGATTAGATTAGATTAGATTAGATTAGATCAGATCAGATCAGATCAGGATAGATAGATAGATAGATAGATAGATAGATAGATAGATAGATAGATAGATAGATAGATAGATAAAATTCCAAACACAGAGTCAGATGCAGCTTCCAAGCAACCTTGGTCTCTCAAGCAGGCCAGGTGCCTGCAGCACACAAAGTACCTTTAATACAGCTGAGAATTTAAAGAGCCTTCACACGTGGGGGAGGGAGAATAAATAGAAAAGTTGGCTGCAACTTGGGCACAGCGACTTCACAGAGTGAGAATGTTTAAGAGTGGCTGGGACAGTCAGACTTAAGGAGTCAGCAACCAGGCCATATGCTGAGCCAGTTTCGAGGAAGAGGGCCTAGACTAGCAATACCTAACAGTTTAACCTTTAGCTCATGCAGTCAGAGAACGCTGCAGGCAATTAGTAAAGCCAGCTCCAAAACAACAACAAATTCTAAACAGATATGGAATGCTTAAAAATGTACTTAGACGCAAAGAACGAAAAGACAGACAGTCACAGAAAATAAACAAATAGTTCAAAAACAATAAAGGGAAGTCCTTCAAGAAAACAGCAATATAAAAAAGGAACAAGCCACATAAGAATGAGAAACACACTGGATTATGTATGTGGCTGATAAATGAAGAGCAAACTGAGAGACACTAGATGGAGAAAGAACTGCTAAATTAAGCTACCCTATATATTTTAAGATGTCTTAACTTCAGAATGAAAGTCAGGAAATATGCTGCATTGGGAGAGAGGTTATACCTTTGTTTCCACAATGAACAAAAAGCTACAGATTACTTCAAAAGTAATGAAGATCACATTTAATCAGGGGAGACATCCTGAAAATCTTGGCTACAGACATAAAGGGATAGAAAATACAATACAGGTGACGTATAAACTGAAACAGCTCTGAGACCAAATGAGATATGATAAATCTTGTAGGCTACAGAGTCCTCATCACTTATTACTACATCTCATTCTTTCATGCGTCAGGGAGATTTATATTACAGCTTAGCTATGCATTCTCAACTGACTTAGAAACTTGATAGATGTCTTTTACCTGCTCAGAGTAGAAAATAATCTTCTGCTGATTTGTGCACACACCCCACATTCTATACTTGCGTTACTACAGATATATATATTACCTTTAAAAGTTTATGTGTTTTCAGAAAAAGAACCAGAAACCAATGAGGACAAATAACCCAAGTGATCCAGCCTTTCAGAATGCCTCTGTTTCAGTCTCCTAAAAAAAAATATATGTATACCTATATCCAGAACAACTTCAAAGCTTCTAACTTAGATGGTCCAGCCTTACAAACTATTCTACCCAGGACTTCAGATAAGCTCTAAATGTTCCCATGATAAAGAGACTAGACAATAAATGATATAGCTAGGTCTCTCAGGACTTGATCATTATTCCATTCTTAGGGTCCCCTAAAGATGTCATCACCCACAGACAACAGGAAGCAGAATGGAGAACATGATGTGTACATTCCCAAGAGGTGGGGTGGGTGGCATTTGGTCTTTCGTTGTGTTATAAATGTTTGTCATCATTATGGGGTTCGGTTGCAAGTTGTTACTGGTCATGGTGAAGGGAAAAAAAAACTAAACAAAGCAGGTTAGATTCGGTGATCTCTTTCTAAAAAAGCAACAAAAAAGAGTAGATTATTGAATCTACTTTTAAACAAAAAAAGAAACTACTAGTGTCAAATATTTTACATTGGTATACATCTTTGTATATTTTACAAATTTGAGTTTGTTTTATTTTAGCATACTGCACATTTCTACTCTTTTTTAAGGTATTGGACCTATGCAACTCATTTAAAAATGTAATATAAAGTTCTAGTCCTTAAAGGCTATTATTACAAAGTATTTAGGATAATTAAGAAATGCAGGTTAGTAGCTAGTCATCCTTAAGTAACCAAACTTGTAATCACAGTAGATGTTTTCAAACTCATACAGATGTATTTTAGATAAACAGATAATCTTCAAACACTTCAAAGACCTACAAAATACAGCATTTAAGATGTTTTAATAACATAAGGCTTTTCATGACAGTGAGACACATCTGCTAGCATCAATCTACTTCAAAAAAGGATGATGAGTATCAAAGAATCTCCATATGGAGTTTTATTTCAATGTGGTGAAGCTTAGCCACTGGGCAAGAAACTGCCCTTTGCTAGACTGATGACAGCATGCTGTACAAACTGGACAGTAAGGACAGAAAAGAAAGCAACTGATAAACTTTGCCAAGAGAAGGCAGGACAGTCCTTCAACATCCCTGCCTCAGACCTTGGCTGACTGTCCAGGCGGCCAGCTGTTTCTGTCGTTTCTATAGTCCCGGAACTTGTTTACTCTGTACTTCCTGTTTTATCCTTCTTGGGTCTCTGATGGGGAGCTGAAATGCTTGTTACCAACTTTTTAAAAAAAAAATTACAAAAGAGATGTAAAGTTATAAAGGTTGAGAGACATAAATGCTTAAGTTTGTCTAGGAAAATTCTATTTTAAGGTCTAAAAAGACATTTTTAGGTTGATAATACAAGTTATGATAGAAAGTGGTTTAGATAGACTTAAGATAAGCTAAATAATGGAGTATTTTCTCTGAAAGTGCCAAATACAAACGGACTGGACATTGTGAATTTGCTTCTTACCTTTAATTGTTCTTACTGTAGATAGTTCTACTGTGTTAGTTATAACCTTTCCTTTTTAGACAAAATGAGAAAAATGCTGTGAGACTTTTTTTTTAACACTATGAAGATGTGCCATTGGCAAGGCGCCTTCTGATTGGTTTAATAAGGAGCTGAATGGCCAATAGCTAAGCAGAAGGGAACACGCAGCGCTTCCGGGGAAAGAGAGGAAGGAAAGATGAATCTAGGTGCAGAGAGACACCAGCAAGATGCAGACCAAGTCAGCATTCAGAATGGAGGAGAGGTAAAAAGGCCACATGACAGAATGTAGATTAATAGAAACAGGTTAACTGGAGTTGTAAGAGCTAATTGAGAACAAGCCTCAGCTAAAGGCCAAGCTTTCATAATTCATAAGAGGTCTCCATGTCATTATTTATGCACTGGAGATCCCAAAAGAAGGTCAAACAACACACCACACTCCTCCATCAACTTCTCTTCATTCATCCTAGTGGCACTGGGCACTAGTGTGTGTCACTCAGTGGATTTCATCCAATCTACCACACCCACAACTGTCCATTACAAGGAGTCATTTGGTGTGATTCAAGGCATCTGGCACATCAGCATCACTGGATCCTCACCAAAACTCCTCTTGGATATCCTGAAGTTGCCCTGAGTCATGGGGATCCTGAAGTTATGTTCTGCAGGACCAGGCTCTTCAAGCAATGTCTTTGATGGGGTACATGTTAGGGTGAGCCAACCCAAGGCCTAGGATATGAGTCTGGATGGTAGATGAGCTAGTCAGTTTGGACCACTGAGACTGGCTCCCTCAATCGAGGGGCAGAGACAGCTCTCTTAGGCCCATGGCACCAGGGCCTGTTCTTCTATGGCCATGGTAAGGGGTAGGACCATCCCTTCTGAGTGCTGGAGACAGATCTCCATGGGGGTTGCCAGCTCTCCTGCTGTAGTGTCTAGTAAGAGGCAAGGCCAGCCATCCTAGGGTTAGTGATGGACAGGGCCAGCTCAGCATGGCCTTTTGACTTTTAATAAGCATGGTTCCCATGACCTTCTGTGGCAACTCAGGCCATGGACAATATCACAGACCCCAGTTGCAGGAGGAATACAGACCCAGACATGGCCCTCAGCAACCCATGGCTCCGGGGGCAGCACCAAACCACTCAGATCATTATGGTCTCAACAGCAACAAGACACCAATCTAGTCTCAAGTGGCTGTTCAGAGCCTAGACATCCACACAGCCCCTCAGTGGTAACAAGAACCATGGGTATCAACTCTAACTCTGGCTACTGCTGGGTCATGGACCCAGACATGGCTCTAGGCAGCAGCACAGACCTGAGTGACACCACGGTCCTGGGTGGCAGCACAGGCCCCTCAGATCAACATGATTCCTGTGGCATAGCCCACAGACAGAACTGGGAGGGGA